>CM066036.1:635298785-636498785 GCA_033557465.1 Ichthyophis bannanicus | reverse complement strand
CTGACCAACCGATACTGCTCTCAAGTGCATTGGGGGCAGGGGGGGGGGATCAATCCCCTAGGCATCAGAGGTTATCAATGCACAGACACTCCTGGAGGAGATGAACTTCCTGAGAGAAGTGGGGATTGGCCCAGGCAGAGGCTCAGATGTCATTTCAGTACCTCTCTGAATTTGCATCTGAGTGCTCCTGGGATTCTAGTATGTTTATTTATTTATTTAATTAACTAACAGATTTTTCTATACCCCCTTCTCCTATAATCAAAGCAATTTACATGGCAAAACAACATATTACATGGCAATTCAAACTCATTACATAGTAAGATGGGAGGGGGAGACATGCAGGAGGTGCTTAGTATACCTTGTTTACAAGGAGGAGTTTATACAATATGTATAAGAGAGTGTCATGAGATAGGGGTGTGTGAGTACTGTAGGGGAGGGGGATTCATTGTGGAGTCAGCAGAGGTGGGGGGGGGGTGAGATGCACTAGATGATAGCCCCGAAGTGATCTCTGAAGAGGAAGGTCCACTAGGGCGGCAGACCTCTGTGGGTGGGGGTGGTAGGCCATGTGCTTTGGCACACATTGCCTGCCATGCTCCCCTCGTGCTGAACTGCATTGCTGCCCCCCTGCTGCCGCTGATTCTGGTGACGGGATAGGAGCAGCTAAGCTTGACGGCAGCGGCATGCCCTGTGCTTCGGCACACATGGCCTGCTGCTTCTGACACCTTGAAGTTGTGTTGGAGGGGAGGTCAGAAGCAGTAGGCCATGTGTGCCAAAGCACATAGCCTGCCGTCCCCGACCCTGCCGCAGAAATTAGCAGCAGTGGTGGTGTGTCTCAGCACAGGGGTGGGGGGTGGGGAGGAGGGCAGCGCAGCTCAGTGCATGGGGGCAGGGGTGGCATGGCCGGTGCTTCTGCCTAGGGGCAGAAGAAACCCTTGGGCTGTCCTTGGGCTCAGGGTACTTCTCAGAGGAGAGGTCCATAGAGCTTCCCTCAAATTCTCATGAGCAATGAAAAGTCCCCACTGGGGAGCTTACTTTCCATGGTTTTGTGAGGGAGACGGCCAAGTCCATTCCACTTCATTTAGAAACGGAGGAGGAGCCCAGGGCTGAGAAGTTGGATCTCCAGGAACAAGCAGGAATGTAAGTCTTCACATATGGGCGATGTCGGCACCGATGGAGCCCGCATGGGAACGCTCCCAAGCATCCTATAGGAAAGCTTTTGGGAGCATCCCACTGCGCCTGCGTAGCTACCTTCACGCCTTTCCAGCTCTCCCTTCTCAGTTCTTCATTTTCCGAGGAGCCAACAGGGAACAATTCCTGTAACTGCAGAAAATTTAGTTCTTGTTTATTTATGGTTGCGTCTGCCTTCCCGTCGACACTAGTACCGACATCGTCGATGTTTTTCTAATTTCTTTTTTTCTTAAAAAAAAACAAACAAAAAAACCCATTTGTTTTTTCTGAGGGTCCTTGAGGTGCTTCGGCACCATTTTGGGCTTTAGGCCCTTTTTTTTCCTTCTTCTAAAATGGATAAACCAGTTAGTGGTTTTAAGAAGTGTTCCAAATGTGGCAGTACTATTTCAGCCACCAAGACCCATGACTGGTGTCTAAAATGTTTGGGACTGGATCATCAACCATCAGAATGCCCTCTCTGTAGGAAGATGACAAAGAGGGACCTGCAGAATAGAGCTGCGAAACTCGGCACCCTCTTTACCACCGATGCAATGTTGGTTGCTTTGATGTAATCGAGAGCTTCATCTTCCTCCCACGGATCTCAGGTATCGAAAACCAGCTCCTCCTCGAAGGCTGGCCGGTCTTCCAAAGGTAGATCTCCTTCTAAGCATCAAGATGCCTTAGGCGTTGCCCTGGAGGGGAACACACTGGCCAAACAACCCCGGCGGGAGGTCCTTGCTTCCAAAGCTTTAACGGGGTCCCAAGATGCTTCCGAGGCCTTCACCTCTGAAGAGCTCTTGGTGCCATGCTCAGGGATGGTGGCACGCAGTTTGGGTACCGATACCCAAGTATCGGCTGGCTCCATGGATCAACGTATCCTAGCCATTGAGCGGAGCTTATCAGCCTTACTAGCAGCTTTGGTACCACTAAAGCCTCTGCAGTCGGTTTCGCAACCATCGGTACGGACATTGGCACCGAATGTGTCTGCATTGACCTTTTTGCTGCTCTCCACGTTACCACCCATACCGGCCCTAGAATTGGTGTCTGGCATCGAGGGTCCGGTACCGAGGCATTCTGATGCCGACTTCGACCAGTATTGCAGACGGGCTGAGAGCGAGCACCCTGCCTGTCGGTACTTCGAATCCTCCAATTCAGACTCGTTAGATGATGAATTGGCTGGTACCCAGGAGATGAGGACTCTCCCGGAGGATCCTTTTCCTCTCCCAACAACATCGTATGTCCCCTCCGGAGGATATGTCTTTTCAAGACTTTATCCGCGATGTTGCTCGAGGTCTCTCCATTTCGGTCACCTCGGAGAAGGAACCGAGAGCTGAGGAGCTTGAAATTCTTCAATATCCTGCAGCCCCAAAGGAAGTTTCTACCCTTCCTATTCACCAAATTCTTCATGACCTTATGCTCTGAATGTGGGAGACTCCTTTATCTATCTCGCCACATTCTCAAAGGTTCGATACCATGTACCGGGTACCTGAGTGCCCCGGTTTTCAGAAGACGCAATTGCCACACCAGTCCATGGTGGTGGAATCGGCAATGCGTCGAATCAAAAGTACCAAAACACATTCATCGAACCCTCCAGGCAGGGAATCGAGAACCCTCGATGCTTTCAGGCCTCCATGTTAATGGCCAGAGTCACTTCTTACATATTCTACATGGGTATGTTTCTTAGGGAGGTAGCTAAGGATTTAGAATTAATGGCTCCTTTTCTTCCCGATGACAAGAGGGCTGATTACCTCACCCTTGTAAAGCATGTCCAAAATGTTTCCAAATTTGTGAACAGGGCAACCTTTGACTGCTTTGAATGTATTAGCAGAACTTCCACTATATGCACTGGTGCATGTAGGATTGCTTGGTTACAAGCATCTGATCTTCAACAGTGGGTTCAAGATAAGCTAGGGAATATATCCCTTGCACAGGAGAAAACCTTTTTGGCAAGGACTGGCAGGACAAAGCTTCTCAGCTGGAATCCAAGAATGCCACTCTCAATAGGCTTTCTAGAACCACTGCCAACCCAGCTAAGAAAAAGACTACAAAGAAGCCTTTTTTCAACAAGAAAAAGAAGTACTACCCTTCTTATATTCATACTGTGCACTGTCCGGTCCATGCTTCCCAAAAGGGGCAGCAATGACCAAAGCAACAGAGAAAGGCTCAGACCCCCAGATCTCAGCCAACTCAACAGACCCAATCTCCTCAGGGTCTTTGACTTCTTTCTAGGGAACTTAGCCGTCCTGCCTCTGGAGATCCCAGATCTCATCAGCATTCCAGGCAGACTATGTCACTTCGCCCACAGGTGGCACCTGATAACATCAGAGCACTGGACTCTCTCTATAGTAAGAGAAGGGTACAAACTTCACTTCCAAAGTATGCCCCCCAATCTACTCCAAGAGAGTTCAGTTCTCGACCTCCTCTCACCACTGTTGTTACAGGAGGTTACCTCCCTTCTCACACTGGGTGCGATAGAGGAAGTGCCACTCTCTCAGCAGGGCCTGGGCTTCTACTCTCCTTACTTCCTTATCCCAAAGAAAACAGGAGGATACAGGCCCATCCTGGACCTCAGAGAACTGAACAAGTATCTGTTTCGGGAGAAATTCAAGATGATCTCCCTGGGGACTCTTCTCCCTTATCTCCAGAGTCAGGACTGGCTCTGTTCTCTAGATCTAAAGGACGCATATACCCACATCCTTATTCATGCAGAACACAGGAGGTTCCTGCGATTCCTCTTCCAGAAAAAACATTATCAATACAGGGTCCTACCCTTTGGCCTGGCCTCTGCCCCAAGAGTCTTTACAAAATGCATGGCAGTGGTAGCTGCATTCCTAAGGACTATGGGGATATTTGTTTTCCCCTACTTAGACGACTGGCTAATTCGAGCAACAACAGCTCTAGAGGCCAGTTCTTCTCTCGCGCGCACCATACAGGTGCTTCAACACTTGGGATTTGTAATAAATTTTCCAAAATCCCAACTCACCCCTTCTCAGACTCTAGAGTTCATAGAGGCTCTCCTAGATACTCAACAGTCAACGGCTTTTCTACCCCAAGCCCGCTGTGCTCAAACCACTCAGCTGGCATCTCAAGCATGTCTGAAATCTTTCCTCACTGCTCGAGAAATGCTTCAACTGCTGGGCAATATGGCATCCATTGTATATGTGGTTCCTTATGCTCATCTGCATGTGTGCAGCTCAATGGACCCTAGCTTCCCAGTGGGCTCAGGCATCTGGGAGACAAAATCATGATCTCTGCACGTCTCATCTCATCTCTCCAATGGTGGCAATCGCCAGAAAACCTTCTCACAGGGTCACCTTTTCAGATGCCACCACACCAATCTACCCTGACGATGGATGTGTACAAATTGGGCTGGGGAGCTCATCTGGACTATCTCTCCACTCAGGGTGTTTGGATTCAACAAGAGGCATGACTTCACATAAATCTATTGGAACTCAGAGGCATCCACGACCACCTTCACTTCCACTCAGTTCTAGTCCAGACGGACAATCAAGCAGCTATGTTCTACGTGAACAAGCAAGGTGGAACAGGTTCTTGGGCACTGTGCAACGAAGCCCTACACCTATGGTCTTTTGCCATACAGCATCAGATTCACCTTCTAGCAGTGTATCTCCCCGGCAAACAAAATCTCCTGGCAGACAAACTCAGTCGAGTACTACTGCCCTACGAGTGGTCTCTCCATGTGGACCAGATCGCTTGCATCTTTCAGATCTGGGGAACCCCAGATATAGACCTGTTCGCAAGTCCTCAGAATGCCAAACTTTCCCACTTCTGTTCCAGAACGCCTGCTCACAACAGTCAAGCGGTGGATACTTTTCACCTCCACTGGGGTCAGGACCTCCTATATGCCTACCCTCCCATTCCCCTCATGCCCAAGACTCTTTTCAAACTCCAGAGAGACAGGGGCTGCATGATCCTCATAGCCCCACATTGGCCACGACAACCATGGTATCCTCTGCTTCTACATCTCTCTCAAGCCCAACCACTAGATTTGGGATGTGCTCCAGATCTCCTATCACAGGAGAACGGGACGCTGCTGCATCCAAATCCGCAGTCCCTACATCTGACAGCATGGCTGCTGAAGGCATAGCACTCCAGAACATTAACTCTCTCAACAGGTTAGAGATATCCTTTTAGCTTCAAGAAAACCTTCTAGAAGGCATACTTACGCCTTCAAGTGGCGAAGATTTTTTCTTCGGTGTTCAAAAAGGATCTTAATCCTTTTTTGGTTCCAGTGAAAGCGTTACTTGAATAGCTCCTCCACCTTTCGTCCTCTGGACTCAAAACCAATTCGGTACAGGTCCACAAGTGCCATTCCGGCATCTCACATGCCCCTAGATGATCAGCCTGTCTCCTCTCAGCTGCCTGTGGTGCGCTCCATGAGGGGGTCTTCTCTTAACTAAGCCTCCCATTAGGCCACCACCAGTGGCATAGGACCTCAATGTTGTCCTCAGACAGTTTATGAAGCCACCCTTTGAGCCTCTAGCCATTACTTCTCTGAAGTTTCTTTCTTGGAAGATCACCTTCCTTATTGCCCTCCTTTCTGCAAGACGCATCAGTGAGCTCCAAGCTTTAGTGTCTGATCCTCCTTATACACAGTTCCACCATGATAAGGTAGTCCTTAGGACTCATCCTCACTTTAAGCCAAAGGTGGTTTCGCCTTTTCATTTAAACCAGTCAGTGTACCTCCCTCTTTTCTTCCCTAGGTCTCATTCCTCTAGTGCAGAGAACAGCCTTCACACTGTGGATTGCAAACGTGCTTTGGCTTTTTATCTCCAGAGAACTAAGCAGCACAGGAAAGCTTCCCAGCTTTTCGCTGCTTTTAACTCAAGTCACTTAGGTCTGCCAGTTTCTAAGAGAACACTCTCCAAATGGATTGAAGACTGTATATCTTCTGCATATGAAAGTGCAGGACTTTCCCTTGAAGGTCACGTTACAGCCATGGCAAATCTACGCTCTGTAGCGATTAATGAGATATGCAAAGCAGCAACCTGGTCCTCTGTCCACACCTTTACAGCTCATTATTGCTTAGACAAGAACTCCTGCTGGGATGCCTCGCATAGCCAAGCTGTTCTCCGGCATCCTTTTCAGACTCAGATCAACTCCTACCCCCCCGTCCCGGGTTTCGATACAAGATATCCTTGGAGGATACATGACCTACTTATGCCTGTGTTTCACAGCTCACTCTGTGGTCATCTCCCTGGCATCTCCAAGCTAGGGAGTCCCATATGTGAAGACTACCTTCCTGCTTGTTCCTGGAGATAGTGTAGTTACTCACCTGTAACAGGTGATCTCCGGGAACAGCACTCACCTCCCCTAGGAGTTGTATTTCTCTCTCTCTCTCCTTCTATCTCAGCTACAAATTCAATTGAGGAGGGAGAGCTGGAAAGGCGGGAAGGCAGCTAGGCAGGCACAGTGGGATGCTCCCAAAAGCTTTCTTATAGAATGCTGGGGAGCATTCCCGCGTGGGCTCCGTCGGTGCCGTCGTCACCCATATGTGAAGACTCAATTCCTGCTGTTTCTGGAGATCACCTGTCACAGGTGAGTAACTACGCTATATCCTCCAGTATTCCGAGCCCCCTAAAGAGACAGTGATGGTATCCGTGCACCACATCCTTCAGAGGCTACAGGTGAGAATGTGCAAGACCCCTTTCTCTCTGCCTCCATTCAGTAAAAAAGTCAACTACGTATAGAGTCCAGAAGGCTCCTGGATTTGAGACGCTCCAGCTGCTGCACCTTTCCATGGCCATCAAATCCACTATCAAAAGAGCCAAAAGTTCCAAATCTCACTTGGAGGGGAAAGAGGCTAGAACATTGGATTCTTTTGGGAGGAAATTCTTTCAGAATACTATGGTAATGTCCCGCATAGCATCCTACCAGCTCTTCATGAGCATGCACTTGCAGAACGTCATGAACAATCTGGATGAGTTTGTGGACTTTCTTCCTTCGAATAAAGTTGTACAATACCATTCTCTGGTGACACAAGGGAGAGAGTGTGGAAAATACATTGTTGGAGTAACATAT
Organism: Ichthyophis bannanicus; assembly: GCA_033557465.1. Classification (NCBI taxonomy): domain Eukaryota; kingdom Metazoa; phylum Chordata; class Amphibia; order Gymnophiona; family Ichthyophiidae; genus Ichthyophis; species Ichthyophis bannanicus. The sequence goes on along the minus strand of CM066036.1, from coordinate 636,491,576 downwards.
GATATGTCTGATAAGGCAATGAGTGCTTCTATGAGCACTGCTGCCCAGAGACTCTCATTGCTCCAGGCCTCAGACTTTCAACCAAGCATTCAGGAGAAGGTTGCTGATGTGCCATGTCTTGGAGAGAATCTCTTCAGAGATAGGGTGCAGGAGGCTGCTCCCCTCATCAAGCAGACCCTCTCCAAGCCACATCTGACCTGGCTTCCACATCAGCTTGGAGGTTCCACAATGGAGGACAAAGAGATCCTACTACTCTCACACACATAGGTATCCTTCTCCCTCCTGCTCCACCCAAAGCAGCCTTTTCGCTCTCCCCCTTGGCAGCAAAAGCTCCAGAAAACATCCCAGAACCCCTGTCCTGTTCTTGGACAACCTTCCTATTGGAGGGAAGCTCACACTTTTTGGGGATTGTTGGCCCCTTATAACCTTTGACTCTTGGTTTTGCAGAATAGTCTGAGACAGCTACAGACATTGTTTATTCAAAATCCCTCCAAATTGTCCACCAAGAGTTCATTCAATAATCTCTCAGTATCAGGACATACTTCTTCAGGAACTCTGCTCTTTATGTTGCAAATGCAGTCTAGCCCATTCTACTAAGCAGGAAGGGCTGGGATTTTAGTTGATGTATATCATAGAACCCAAAAATACAGGGGAATACTGTCCCATCCTTAGACTTGCAGGATCTGAACATGCATCTAGCTCGTGAAAAGTTCAGAATGGTTTCCCTCAGCACCCTGTTTCCTTTTCTTCCAAAAGGGGATTGGCTATGTTCTCTGGACCTGAAGGATGCCTATACCCATATACAGATATATCCAAGTCTCGGTAAAATATCTGTGATTCAATATAGGGAAACACTGGACATAATATTCAGTGGTGGCGGTGGCTAGCACTGCTAAAGTGGCTAGCCACTGCTGCTGAACTCTAGATCTGGATAGTCTCCGGAAACAAGCAGGAAGCCAGTCCTCACATATGGATGATGTCGGCACAAATGGAGCCCGTGCGGAAACATCTTCCCAGCTTTCAAAGAAAGTCTTTGGGAAATGCACCATGCATGTTTGGTCCACTTCCCGCCCAAGGGTGCCATCTTGCCTCAGTCTCCTTTTTTCCACGGAGCCCTTCGGACATGGTCCTTTTATCACTGGAAAAAGTCTGATTTTCTTATAGTTAAATTTTGTATGGTTTGCATACCGGTTCCTTCCTGCCCCCATGCCAGCTTGTCTTGGCATCATCGCTCCTCAGGTTTGTCTATCCATTTTTCACTTTTTTCATCGAAGTCCACCTCGACTGGTGTTCGCACCCTTTTTCAACCGAAGGCCTTGGACCGCTGCCGAGAGGCAGGGACCCTCTTTTTCTAATGGCCTCAAGTGACTTCTAAAAGTGTGACCGGTATGGCAAACTTATGTCACTTACTGACCCACATGACTGCTGCCTCAGATGCCTTGGTCTGGAGCAGAATGACTCCGACCGCCAGCTCTGCAAAACAATGACCCCAAAGGCCTTAAAAAGTCACCATCAGTAGCAGGCAAGATTTTTTTAGAAGTCCGACTACACCCAGGAGTCTCTGGTAACACCATACTCCAGGGCCCCCTCCGATATCTCAGTGCCCTGCGAAGCCAGAGCCTCCTCGGAGTCCCGTGGCCGTGGTTGCTCCGAGCAGAAGTCCCTGAAGGTGGAGCATGAGAAGAAGAAATCCTCGAAGACTGCCTCAGAGAATGGAACCGGGAAGAAGGCTCGTCTGGTTCATCCACCCTGACAACAGGACCCTCGACATTGAGGGTTTTCCTGGACGTCGCCACCAGTCCCGGTCCCGTTCTTCGGGACACCGGTCCTCCCCGGCAAGTGCCTGCAGCTCAGACAGACAATCCTCCAGAGGTCCTGCACCACATAAAGTGGTTCTCAACCAAGGTGATAGTGCTGTGTTGGACTCATACTCCAATTTCGAGTCCGAAAGGGAGACCAAGGACGAAGAATCCCCTGACATGAGGTGACACTGTGACTTGCCCTCGGACCTGTCTCCCCAGCGACCTGATGCTGCTCCCCACCAGAGGACATTGCGTTCATCAGTTTTATGAAGGATATGGCCAAAGCTCTCGTGATCGAGACCCGAGGCCAAGGAGAACCTGCAAACCGAGGAATTGGAGATACTCCAATATGAGGCACTCCCGAAGGAAACCCTCACTGTGCCAGTGCCCCTGATCCTCGACTGCCTCCTCCTCCGGATGTGGGAAACACCAGCATTGGTACCAATTGTCAGCAGGTGCTTCAAAGCCATGTACTGGGTATGCCAGAACTTTGCGCTCCAAAAGGCCCAGCTCCCCCACAACTCAATGGTCAAACTCACTCGTCGGTTCCACCTGCCAGGGAGGCCTAAACCCTCGATTCCCTTGGCCAGAAGGCCTTTCAAGGCTTGATGCTAACATGCCGAATCCACTCATACCAGTTCAACATTGGCATGTATCTGAAGGAACTCTCGAGGGAGCTCGGGGATTCTCAGCAGGCCTCAAAGGAGAACCCCTACAGAGGTTCAAGACCCTAACCTCAGCGGTAAAGGAATGTTCGAAGTTCCTGTCCTGAGCAGCCTGTGATGGCTTCGAGTCATTGGCTAGGGAGGCTGGCGCAGGCATTGGGGCACGACGCCAAGCATGGCTGCAGTCGTCCGACCAGGAACAATGAGTACAGGACAAACTAAGTGATGCCCACTGCACAGGTGAAAACCTGTTCAGAAAACCCATGGCAGACAAAGCAGTGGAAATAGAGACCGAATATGTGACAAGAACCAGGTTCTCATAAAAAACCTCAGTGCAACCCCAAAAGAAGACCCCAGGGAAAAAGCCCTTCTTCCTGAAGAAGAAAGGGGGCTTCAGTAGTGCTCCACACTTCAAAGTCTTCCCTGGCCCTCAGCAGGCCCAGCAACAAAAAGACCAGGGACATAGTCCCAAAAAGCAAAAAGTCTCAAAGCCCCAGGCACTGGCTCAGGCCCTGCCCAGGGAAGCTTTTAATTGCCTGGGTGCGACTCCCACATCTCCAGGGGTTCCTCTGCTGCCCACAGGGGTGTGCCTAGCCCTATTTGCCCACAGGTGGACAGCCATCACCACCAATACCTGGGTGTTACAAGTGGTCAAGGAGAGTTACCTCCTCAACCTACATTGAACACCACCCACATACTTCCTAGGAGAGCCTACCAGGCCTCTCCTTCACCAGACCCTGCTCCTTACCGAGCTAGCAGGACTATTCTGGGCCACAGCAGTGGAACTAGTGCCAAAACATCTTTGGAGCACTGGCTTCTACTCCAAGTACTTCCTTGTCTCCAAGAGGACTGAGGGCCTCAGGCCCATCCTGGATCTGCGATAGCTCAACAGGTTTTTGGTCAAGGAGAAGTTCAAGATGCTCTCCCTTGGAATACTGCTGCTATTCCTTAAGCAGAGAGATTGGCTCTGCTCCTTGGACCTAAAGGATGCCTAAACTCACATCCTAATCCACTACAGTCACAGAAAATACCTCTGGTTCGTGGTGGGGGGGGGGGGGTAGCATTACCAATATAGGGTACTGCCTTTCAGGCTGGCCTCAACACCAGGGGTCTTCACAAAGTGCCTCACAGCAGTTGCAGCCCAACTCAGGCTTCAAGGGGCCTTTGTCTTTCCCTACTTGGATGGCTGGCACATAAAGGGGGACACAGCTACAAAGGCACAATGCGCCACCGGGTGCATCATAAATGCCCTGCAGTACCTGGGGTTCGTCATAAACTACCTCAAGTCCCATCTCACTCTGGCACAGCACCTAGAGTTCATAGAGGCACAGCTGGATACCCTCAGGAGAGGTCAGAGTGCTTCAGAATATTAGACGCAGAGGTGCAGTAGTGCAGGACAATACCCACCCGGCTTTTCCTCCGCCTCCTGGAGCACATGGCCTCCACAGTCCACGTGACCCTGAATGCCTGCCTGCACATGAGAGTAGCCTAGTGGTGCTTCCACTCAGTGGACCCAAGCCAAAGGCAGACTCAGGGACAGATTGCAGGTGACCCGCCAGCTGGAAGGCTCCCTCAGACTGTGGCAAAACCCAGGTCACCGTCAGGCTAGAATGCCCTTCCAAGCACCCACTCCCCAGAAAGTCCTCACCAGAGATGCCTCATTAATGGGCTGGGGAGCGCACTGCGAGAGCCTCCAGACACAAGACTGCTGGTCCCAGAGGGAGTAAGAGATGCAGATCAACCTGCTGGAACTCAGGGCGATATTTCTAACCCTTCGAACCTTCCGCTACTACCTACAGCACCACATGGTGCTCATCCAGACAATCAGATTGCGATGTTCTATGTGAACAAATGGGCGGGGGGGGGGAGGACAGGGTCATAACCCCTTTGCCAGGAGGCAGTAGCCCTCCGCTCCTACGATAAGCACAGAAGGATGCTCCTAAGAACAGTCAACATCCCAGGCCAGGACAATGCCCTGGCAGACAAACTGGGCAGAGTCGTACAGCCACCCGAATAGCGCCTGGACCCAACAGTAGCCTCTCAGCTGTTCCAGCTCTGGGGTGTCCCCATGATGGACCTGTTTGCCAGCCCGGAGAACACACAGTTGCCCCGTTTCTGCTCCTGCAGACTGCATCACTCGTGAGTAGTGATAGATGCATTCCTCATCCCATGAACAGAAGGCCTCCTGTACGCCTTCCCCCAACACCACTGATAGCCAAGATCTTATTCAAGGCTCAGTGCAACAGAGTGTCGCTAGTGCTGATAGCCCCTTGGTAGCCCAGACATCCCTGGTTCCCACTGCTCCTCTCTCTATCAGCAGTACCGCCAATTCCCCTAGGCTGTCACTAGAGCAGCGATCTCTCCTACACCCCCAATCTGGAATCCTTATTGCTCACGGCTTGGCTGATGAAAGGGTAACTCTAGCCCCCTTCAATCTCCCGCGAGATGTGGAGGAGATTCTCCTGGCCTTTTGTAAGGCCTCCACAAGAAGGGCATACGCCTTCAAGTGGTGCCAATTCTCAGTGTGGTGCACAGGAAAGTGGGTAAACCCCTTCTCCTGTCCTGTACAAGTTGTACTCCAATACCTGCTTCACCTATCACAGGCAGGACTGAAGTCCAACTCAGTCAGAGTACATCTGAGCGTCATCGCAGTGCATCACCACTCCATCAAGGGAAAATCAACTCAGCCCCTTGGGCTTCGGTTCCTATGGGGCCTCATGTTGTCCAAACCCCTCCGGCAGCAGAATGGGATCTTAATGTGGTGCTATCGCAGCTCACTAAGCCTTTGTTTGAACCATTGGCCACTTGCCACCTGCAGTACCTTTCCTGGAAGGTCGCCTTCCCGGTAGCACTCACATCAGCTTGCAGAGTCAGCGAGCTTCAGGCTCTGATGGCAGAGCCTCCCTACACAAGGTTCTACAAAAAACAGGGTGGTGCTCCACACACACCCCATCTTTCTGTCAAAGGTGGTGTCCCCTTTCCAACTCAACCAGGAGGTGGTACTGCCCACCTTCTTTCCAAGGCCTCACACAGTAGGGCGGAGACCATTCTCCATACTCTGGATTGCAAGAGAGCCCTATCCTTCTACCTGCAATGGACTCAGGCCACACAACAGTTTTTTGTATCCAAGACCCCATCCGACTAGGGTTCCCAGTGACTAAGTGAACTCTGTCCACATGGGTGGCAGACTGCATAACCCTTGCCTACGAGCAAGCAGGGATCTCACTGGACTACAGAGTCACGGCACACCGTGTCAGGGCCATGGTTACTTCCGTGGCCCATGCCTATCTTTAAGGGGCAGAGTGCTAACCGTTTGGCATTGAAAATCGGTGCTACATAGGTAGCATCATGGCCTGTCTCCACTCTGCCCCGGAATGCCCCAACACGCCATGATGCTAAGCAGATAGCATCTGGGCATGTTAGGGACATATCTAGGATTTTCAAAGGGCACCTACCTCCTGTATATGACATTTACACGGGTAACTAGGGAAGCTACCCATGTAAATGCCTTCGAAAATCGGGCCCATGGTCTTTTTCTGCTTACATGTTTCTACGTTTCTAGGCTTTCAGGAGAGATTCCACACAGAGGTCATATGGTTTCAAGTGGAAGAAGTTTTCCATCTGGTATGAATGATAGGCACTAGATCCTTTCTCATGTCCCACACAAAAAACTGCTTGAATACTTTCAGCATTTCTCCAAGTATGGCTTAAAGAGCAACTCCATAAGATCACACCGCAGTGCAACTGGTGCTTATGACCATCATAAGGATCGTCCCTATCGGCACTAATGTTTAATATCTACATGCAGCCGATATGTGACTTGATCAGATCCTTTAATGTACAATGTCTCGCATACGCAGACGACATCCTCCTATATATGCCGTTCACAATTGAACACCCAGTATTCTCCCCAATAATCAACTGTTTTGAAGCTGCAGCCGAATGGTTACTATCCCAAAACCTTCGGATTAACCACAACAAAACTGACGTTCTTTTTGTCACAAGGAACCGTAAGTTCATACCTCCTCCATCTCTACTCGTCAACAACATAGAGTTGAAATCAAAAGCCACCATCCGTTACCTCGGCATCACATTGGATCAGCACTTGGATATGACAACGCATGTCAAGAACATCACAAAAACTATATATTACAAGATCAAATCGCTACGTCACCTCCGCTCCCTACTTGATCCCACAGACTTCCGAACAACCTTCCAGGCATTAATCCTCCCACACCTGGATTTTGCCAACATCATCCTTCATGGCCTCCCTCAATCAACTTTGAACCCGCTCCGCCTAGCCATGAATACAGCCGCCAGAGTCCTTTCTGGCTCATCAAGATCTGACCATATAACACCCATCATGAAAGAACTGCATTGGTTGCCATTACATGCCAGAATCCAGTATAAATCCTTAGTCCTTACTTTCAAGGCACTAAATAACTGCCCCCCTACGCCAATCAGCAAGCTCATCCATGTCACCCTGGAAAACAGAAAAAGGAGAACCACATCAATGAACACCTTAATAGTCCCAAAAATAATAACGAAGTGCACTAAGGCCACCTCCAACAGGGCCTTCTCCTTATTTGCACCTCTAAACTGGAATGCGCTACCTCACGAAATCCGTGCTATCAAAAACCTAATCCTATTTAGAAAGGCATTGAAATACCACTTGTTTACAAAATGCTACCCAGAAGTCAACCTAGACATTATCAAAACTAGCTCCGCAATACAACCTGAAAAGGGCTAGCTGGTCAACCTTCTCTCTAGTCCTATTAGTGAACCACATTACAACATCCAAACGAGTTTCATATTACTGTATATATAACATTAAGTTAATCTGTACATAGTACATTAAGTTAATCTGTACATAGTTCCCCCGGTTGTCCTATTGTTGAAGTTCCCTGTTTAATGTAAAACTCAATGTTACTTGTATGCATTGCAGTATGTTCTTGTTCATTGTACACCGCACTGATTGTAATAGCGCGGTATAAAAGAATTGTTAAATAAATAAATAAATAAATAAATATAGAAAGTAAACCCATCTCTCTATTGTCCTTAGTTCATTTCATGTGAGGCTTGCTTATTATGAAGCACCCCTTAAGACTCCCATATTGTCTTGGGACCTCAATGTAGTTTTAAATCAGCTCCCTTCAAGCTGCTAAATACCTGTACTCTAAAGTTCTTGATCTGGAAGACTCATAGCAAAATTAAAAAGTCATGGGATAGTAGACAGTGTGCTATTGTAGATCAGGAACTGGTTAAAAGATAGAAAGCAGAGAGTAGGGCTGAATGGCCAATTTTCCTAATGGAGAAAAGTGAATAGTGGAGTACCCCAGGGATCTGTGCTGAGTCTGCTGCTTTTAAATGACCTGGAAATGGGAATAACTTGTGAGGTGATCAAATTTGCAGATGAGACAAAATTATTCAAAGTTGTTAAAACCCAAGAGGATTGTGAAAAATTGCAAGAGGATCTTGATAAATTGGAAGACTGGACGTTCAAATGGCAAATGAAATTTAATCTGGACAAGTGCAAAGTTATGCACCTAGGACAGAACAACCTAAACTATGGTTACACTATGCAAGGTTCCATATTAGGAACCATCACCCAGGAAAAAGATTTAGACATCATTGTGGATAACATATTGAAACCCTCCACTTGGTGTGCAGCGGCAGGCAAAAAGGCAAACAGAATACTAGGAATCATAAGCAAAGTAATGGAGAATAAAACAAAGGATATTGCAATGCTTCTGTATCGTTCCATGGTACAGCTGCACCTTGAATATTGTGTGCAATTCTGGTCGCCGTATCTTAAAAAGGATAAAGTGGAATTAGAAAAGGTACAGAGAAGAGCCACCAAATGGTAAAGGGAATGGAAGGATACCCATATGAGGAGAGGCTTAAAAGGTTAGGGCTCTTACAACCTGGAAAAGAGATGGCTGAGGGGAGATATGATACAGGTCTTTAAATTGAATAGAGTGGAACAGGTAAATGTAGATCGATTCTTTACGCCATAAAAAAGTAGAAAGACTAGGGGACATGCAATGAAGCTACAGTATAATCCATTTAAGACTAAAAAGAGAACATATTTTTTTCACTCATCGTGTAATCAAACTCTGGAATTCGTTACCGGAGGAATGAAGTAAAAGCTGTTAGTGTAGCTGGATTTAAAAAAAGGTTTGGACAAGTTCCTGGATGTAAGGTTCAATAACCATTATTAAAGAGGACCCAGGTAATCCACAGCTTGCCCCAATACACTGCTAGGTACCTGGATTGGCTTCTTTTGGAAACAGGATACTGGGCTTGATGGACCTTGGTCTGACCCAGTATGGCAGTTCTTATGTCCTTCTTCCATTTATTAAATCAAACGCAATCATGCTATGATCACTATTGTTAACTGACCCCCAACAATCTTCTCTCTTGCACCAGATCCTGTGTTTCACTAAGAACTAGGTCCAGAATAGCTTCCCCTCTTGTCAGTTCATGAACTGGCTGCTCCAAGAAGCAGTCATTTATTTCATCTAGAAACCTTATCTCCTAGCATGTCCTACTATGACATTGACCCAGTCGATACCAGGGTCACTGAAATCACCCAATATTACTGTGTTGTAACTTTTGTTGGCTGTCCTGCTTTTTCTTAACATTTTGTCATCCATCTTTTCATTCTAGCTAGGCGGTCGGTAGTACACTCCTACTGCCATCACCTTCCCCTTTTTACATGGAATTTCTATCCATAGAGATTCTACAGTGTAGTTTGTATCATGGAAAACTTTAATCCTATATGACTCAATGCCTTCTCTAACATACAGTGCAACCCCTCCACCAATTTAATCTACCCTATCATTGCAGTATAGTTTGTACCCAGGTATCACAATGTCCCATTGGTTGTCCTCCTTCCACCAGGTCTCTGAGATGCCAATCATATCTAATCTTTCATTTAGTGCTATATATTCTAGCTTTCCCATCTTATTTTTTATACTTCTAGTATTTGCATGCAGGCATTTTAAAGGTTGTATTTTATTCACATTAATCTGATCATCAGTTGATAGGGTAATTTGGAATCTTTCAGCTCTGTACTTAAGGGAATCTGGGTTACAATTTTTATTGGAATCTCTCTGTCAGGATGTCCTAACTTCCCTTCTTTGCTAATATCCGGAGTTCTGCCTGCCTTTTGGGTCCTGAGCGTGAAACAGGAAGCATTTCACAGAATGCCACCATGGAAGTTCTGGATTTCAACTTCCTACTTAAAAGCCAAAATTAAGAGGGTCACATGATGTGGTGAGGGCGAGCAGCCGTACTCTGCTTGACCTCCGGTCGCCCTTTACCCAAACCGGAATTTTAGAGCCGTTTAAAGCAGTGGAAAACTTTCAAAATACACCGATACCTCACCCGGAGACACCTCTGCTGCTCCTGGGGCTGACTGTGAGCGATCGGTGGGATGGCGGCGAACACAAAAGCGGGTCGGAAAGAGCGAGACCGCATGGCAGCCACGAGCAAGATGGCGGAGGGAACAGCTGCGCCAAATTCACCTACCTCCCCTGCTTTCCTGGAGGAGGTTTCGGCAGCGGTGGAAGAGGCTTTGGCGGCATAATTTATGGCTCTGCATGAGAAAATGGACAATCTGCACAGCTCGGTGGGAGCCTTGGGGAGCAGACTGCAGGAGGCCGAAGATCGTGTCGGGCGCACTGAGGATAGCCTGGAGGCGCTGACTCAGGAGGTGGAGGGCCCGAGAACCTGATTACACTTGCACGAGGTAAAACTAGATGACTTAGAGAACCGATCCCGCCGAAACAACCTGAGGTTGATGGGCATCCCGGACACGGTGACTGATAAGGATTTAAAACAATACTTGGAAGCCTTGCTCCCCCAAGCGTTTGAGGGGATAGAAGAAGGCAGGAAATTGCTTATTGAACGGGCACACCGTGTGGGAAGCAAGCAGGCTAGAGACCACAGGCCGAGAGTGGTGCTAGCCAAGTTTTTGCACTTCCCTCAGAAAGAGGCAATATTGAGAGCAGCATGCCAGAAAGGAGTCATTGTGCAAGATAACTTGAGGGTCCGTATCGCTCAGGATTACTCCACAGCGTTGAGTCAGAGGCGTAGAGCTTATGCACCTCTTTACCAGAAACTTACAGATGCTAAAATAAAATTTTAGGTGCAATACCCAGCTCGCTTGCACGTGATCCATGAAGGCGCACACCGGGCCTTTGAGGCGGCGGAGGAGGCAACTTCCTATATTGAAAACTTAGTGCATGGGGAGCTGGATGGCCCAGGGACCCCGAAATAGCAGCATTATCCGAAATTTTGTAATGATTGACTGCTTTATTGCATTGCCTGTATTTCAAAAGATTACTGATGGTTAGAGCGCAGTGGTGGCACTGCCGGGGGTCCCTGGAGTAGTGAAGTCTTGACTCCATAACAGACTGGGCTGGCACGATTTGGGACTGTTTGCTGCACAGAGAGCTCATTCTATCCAGGCACACCTTTACTATGTGCAGTGTGGGGCAGTCAGCAAGTTGACATTGTATGTTGTGGTGTTAAATCACCGCTCTTAGGAGCGAGACTTGGGCAGACTGGCCTTTTGCCTAGTACTGGTACTGGGTTGTCAACGGGTGGAGGGTTCGTTAATGTATGGAGTAGCTGGAAGGGGTAAGGGGGGGGGAGTGACTGTTCGCATCACACGGGACCTAAGGCTATTAGCTAGTGGGGAGGACTGGATGGAAGAGAGACAGAGGGAGAAGAGGATAGGGGTTTCACGGGGGGGAAGGAGAGGAGTTTTAAGGGGGGGTTGATCACACCCAAGAGTTACGTGGCTGGCATTTAGATAAATACCTGAATAAAATTTGGGAGGGGCTCCAGGCTGGGGGAGCTCCCTCTGAGAGACTAGTAATTACTGTGTGGGGGAGCCTTGACACTGCCCCAATGCTCTGAAGATAATCTCGTGGAATATCTGTGGATTGGGGAACCCAATCAAAAGATATAAAATTCTACAGGTGTTAGCTAGACAGAAATGTGATATTGCGCTTCTGCAAGAAACCCACCAGACTGCTGATGAACATAGTAAACTACGTAGAGATTGGGTGGGGCAGGTGTGGGGCTCACCCGCTAAGGGGAAGAGGGGGGGAGTGGCCATTCTAATCCATAAACGTGTGTGTTTTGAACCAAAATGGGGGATCCAAATGGGAGGTTTGTGTTGCTGCAGGGAATCTTAGAGGGGAAGTCCGTTATCTTGGTGAATCTCTACAGTCCCAATGTGTTGGATCCAAATTTTTATAGTCGCTTGGCCTCCAAAGTGGAACAAATGCCTGAGCTTCCAATACTTCTCGGTGGTGATTTTAATGGGGTCTTGAATGTAGACTTAGACACGTCCAGAGGGGAGGAGGCGCGGGAGAGAGCACCGACAGCTCGGATGGTGCAGCGCTTTCGAGCGAGGTTGGGACTGGTGGATCCGTGGAGGTTGTTACATCCCTTAGAGAAAGATTTTACCCACCAGTCCCATGTGCACGGCTCTAGTGCGCGTATTGACAACCTCTTGATCTCGGGAGGCTTGTTTGCCCACACGGGGGGATGCGCAGATCGGTCCTATAGAGATATCAGACCACACGATGGTCTGGGTAGAGTTACAATGAGGAGGGGACACTATAAGGGCGAGGGTTTGGCGCTTCCCACTGGAGCTCTATAAAGATTCTCGGTTCCACCAATTTATTAGGCAGCGCTGGCAGGCGTTTGAGAACGATCATCAGTGCCACCAGGGGGATCCCAAATTGGTCTGGGAGACAGCCAAGGTAGTCTTACACAGTGATATTATTGGATTCGCAACCCAAAAACGCTGGCTGATAGCAGAGCGGATTATCCGGCTTGAGCAGCAAGTTACTAAATTGCGGCGTTTGTCTGCGCAAGCCCCGAATGCCTTGAATAAGAAGAGGCTCTGGAAGACCCAGGTGGATTTGAATGAGCTTTTACATCAAAGAGCCAAGAGGTCTATCCTATATTACCGGTATCAATTGCATTGTCATGGAGACAGGCCTGGGAAACTACTGGCCCGCTGCTTAACCCTTTCCAGGCCGAGTCCAAAACTCTCGGGATCCAAAATTCTGACTAAATATTCCTATCAAATGGTATATAATACATGACCATAGCAGAAGGAAAATCACTATTAGAACATATTGAATAAGACAGGTACAATTTTCCTGAAATATGCAAAAATTAACCCGGCTGCAGAATGTGGATTAGAAATGTAAAGTAGGCCTTCAAAGGGTTAAGGGGCCAGAGAAGTACAAATAGTGGCTGCGATTCGTGATGATAAAGGAGGGTTGCAGAGGGAGAGCATGGCGATCGCCCGAGTGTTTCGATTATTTTTTCAAAAGTTATATGCGGCGGAACCTGGCTCCCCCACGGGGATGCACGAGTATCTGAGAGGGTTGGATTTGCCCCAACTTAGCGAGGAGCAAAGCACTCAATTGGGTCAACCGATAACACTACAGGAGGTACAAACAGTTATTTCCAGAGCTAGTTGTTATAAAACACCAGGACCTGATGGTCTAGGAGCTGAATTTTATAAAATACTGAGTGATTGCGCTGCCCCAACCTTGGTAGCGGTTCATGGTAGGCGAGCGGAGCAGGGCACTTTTTGTTGGGGTAGTAACCACGCCAACATTATACTGATTCCAAAACCGGGAAAAGACCCGGTACAGGCGGCATCCTATAGACCCATATCGTTGCTAAACTTTGACTTAAAGTTGATGGCAAAGATTTTGGCGGATCAGCTGGTGGGGCTTTTGGGTCATTTGGTACATGACTCACGTCGGATTTGTTAAGGGTCGATTTGCGGTGCGTAATATGCGCAAAATCCTGGCCTCTCTGGAGTGGGTGCACGACCGGCAATTGCAATCTCTGCTTGTCAGTTCCGACGCAGAGAAAGCCTTTGATCGGGTTGATTGGTACTACCTGCGATACTTGCTGCCGTGGTATGGATTGGGGACTTCCTTCTGTAAGATGGTAGAGTGCCTTTACGCAGAGCCGACCGCTTGGGTGCTTTGCAATGGGGTGCTGTCGGAGGCTTTTCCTTTGGCACGCGGTACCAGACAGGGATGTCCCCTTTCTCCTCTTTTGTTCATCCTGTCATTGGACCCTTTGATTTGGAAAATAGAGACCTCCCGAGAGATACGAGGAGTAGGTATCGGCTTGCAGGAGTTTAAGTTGTCGGCCTTTGCGGATGATCTCCTGGTGCATCTGCTCTCCCCTAGGCAGTCCTTGCCCCATTTGCTAGAGGAGTTTGGGAGATTTGGCCTTTTTGCAGGGCTATGTATAAATAAAGATAAATCTGAGGCACTGTATGTATCGGGTCAGCTGCAGGGGTGCTGGGAGGGTTTGTTCCCCCTTAAATGGGCGGAGAACAACTTCATATACTTGGGCATTGTGCTGACGAGGCAGCCGCGAGAGTTATATGTGCGTAACCTGGAACGCGTTCTGGTTCATCTGCGGACCCAATTGCAGGCGTGGGGGCCCCTTCCGCTGTCCCTGTTGGGGAGAGTGGCAGCAGTTAAGATGGTGGTTTTGCCGCGGATCTTATACTGGATGCAGACTTTACCGGTCTGGTTGCTGCGCCGAGACCTACGGCGTTTAGAAAAAGTAATACAGAGGCGTTTACTTACTTCCTGTTTGACTCCTGTGTGGTCTATTTGCCTGCCCGGTGACCTGCTGCAGCTTCTCTGATTGGGGACGCTGTCTTATTGGGGCTATATCAGCCTGCCCCCTACGCGGGATACCGAGGCGTTTACTTACTTCCTGTTTGACTCCTGTGTGGTCTATTTGCCTGCCCGGTGACCTGCTGCAGCTTCTCTGATTGGGGGACGCTGTCTTATTGGGGCTATATCAGCCTGCCCCCTACGCGGGATACCGAGGCGTTTACTTACTTCCTGTTTGACTCCTGTGTGGTCTATTTGCCTGCCCGGTGACCTGCTGCAGCTTCTCTGATTGGGGACGCTGTCTTATTGGGGATATATCAGCCTGCCCCCTACGCAGGATACCGAGGCGTTTACTTACTTCCTGTTTGACTCCTGTGTGGTCTATTTGCCTGCCCGGTGACCTGCTGCAGCTTCTCTGCTGGGGACGCTGTCTTATTGGGGCTATATCAGCCTGCCCCCTACGCGGGATACCGAGGCGTTTACTTACTTCCTGTTTGACTCCTGTGTGGTCTATTTGCCTGCCCGGTGACCTGCTGCAGCTTCTCTGATTGGGGACGCTGTCTTATTGGGGCTATATCAGCCTGCCCCCTACGCGGGACGCGTTAGCGGGCGCGTGCCCGTGGTGCGTGACCGAAGGGGCGTGACCAAAGGGGCAGGACACGCCCCTTTGGCACCCCTTCGGTGCTCGAGGTGTTCGAGTAATCGCTGATGGGGAAACGGAAGAAGAAGCCCCCTCCGATCCAGTCGAAAGCCGTGAAAGTCACAGGCCCGATGGATGTCCATGTAAGATCCGGAGGGATAATATCTGATGTTCCAGTAGTGGCTAATGATCCGGTGGATGCTTCTACCGTGAGTACTTCTTCTTCCTTGATATCCCCGCAAGAGACTAATCTATCCTCAACGGTTGTATCCAAAGGTTCTGTGTCTGGAATCCCCTCTTTATTAGGACAAGTTCAGTTTGAGGTTGAGAAACCGGTGTTATCATCATCGTTTTTACGATTGGAATCTCCACTTCCTGACTTGTCTCCTCCACTTCCGTCTGTAGTGGTTTTTCCTGAGCCTGTTGAGATGCCGGCTCCCCCGGATGATGTTTCCCTTAAAGATGTTTGGACTAAGTTATCTCGTATGGAACTGCTTTTTGATAATTCATTGAAAAAACTTTCTACCTTTTCTAAAGAAACGGTTAATAAATTGTCTGATCAGGAGGTTAAATTGGTTAACTTAGAAAATAGAGTTGCTCTATGTGAAGCGCAGGATTCTTCCACCCAAGGGGTTTTGGGAACTTTGGTGAAAGATGTTACCTTATTACGTCGTCAGGATGAAAGTTGGGAAAACTCCTTGCGTGCTAAGAATCTGCGCTTCCTAAACTTTCCCTGTACTCACTACTTGGACCCAATTATTTTGTTAAAGAAATACTTGAAAGAAATTTTGCTTTTATCTGATGTTGATGCTATGGGAATTTCAAGTATATATTATTTACCGGTGAGGGATTCAAATAGATTTATTGATAAGGCTGAGGGAGGACAGGGTAGTGGGAAATCTTCTCCCCTGATGGATTTATCTGCCTTTTTAGAGTCGTCTCATGACGAGATACCTACCAGAGCAACTCTCTTGGTTTCCTTAGTTTCTGATTTGAACAAGCAAAAAAATGTTAAGGCTTATTTTAAGAAAAAACATGAAAAATTTTGCGGTCATTTTATTCAACTGTTTCCAGATGTCTCCAGGGCCACCCAATTGAGACGGAAAGCCTTTTTGGAGGTCCGTCCAAGGGTGGTGGCTCTGGGGGTTAAATTTTTCCCGAAGTTCCCATGTAATTGTCATGTGTTGTATCAAGGAAAGCGGTATATATTTGGGGAAGTTGAACATCTGTTAGATTTTTTGAAGGGGAATTCTTCTGTTGCTTCTTAACGTTTTCTTTTTGTTTTACCTTTGGGACCCTTGAGGTTCACTGGGTGGCTAGTGGGCCTATTGTTAATTTCTTTCAGAATGCCTCCTAGATGTGTTTTATTTGATATTATGATTGAACTATGTGATTTCTAATGTATTGTGGGAATGTCTGTGTTTGGCTTTTTCCAATCTTTTTTTTTTGATTTGTATATTTTGCTTTTCATAATATGTAAAATGATAAAGATTAAATAAAAAAAAAAGAAAAAAAAAAAAAGAAAAAGTAATACAGGGGTTCTTGTGGAAAGGGGCTAGAGCACGCATCCCACTAAACCGATTACTGGGGAAATGGAGGGAGGGGGGATGGGGCTCCCAGATTTGGGGGTTTATGCTCTGGCCTGCCAGGCCTGACATATCGGGGACTGGTTGGGTGGGACAGACGTTTATACGCCCAGGGCCTTCGAGGAGGGCTTTGTCTCCCCCCCAGACATTACTAACGATATTGCATACGGAGAACCAGGGATTACCGAGCAGAATAGCGGGAAGTGTGTTGCTCGGCTCGGCCAGGAGAGCTTGGAGGCAGCTTAATGTGTATTGGAATACACCATGGAAGGTATCAAGCTGGTTGCCAATTCAAGGGAATGTCAACTTTACCCCAGGATCGGAAACAGTGATGTTCCGAGACTGGGTAGGCTGCGGCATTCGGAATATAGGACACCTGGTGGAACCCTCAGGGAAATGTAAGTCGTTTATGTCCTTGCGCCGTGAATATGATTTGACTCCCAGACATTGCTTTGCGTTTATGCAGATTTCTCATTATATGTCCTCGCTACCAAGAGCTGCGCTGACTATGGAACGGTCGGTGCAGATCTTGGAATTTTTTGACCTGGGAGGGGACAGTCTGCTGTCGATAGCGGGGCTGAAATTACGGTTAGATTGCTTTAGGAATACCCCAGATTATCGGGGAGTGGAGGCGGCATGGGAAGTGGAACTGGGGTGGGGGGTGCCTTCTGGTACGATTATTAATGCCTTAAGACAAATAGTGGAAATTGCAGAAGGGGCTCGTTGGAGGGAAGTGCAATTCAAGTATATAATCAGAGCTAATTTTTCACCCAGACGAGCGCTGCGTAGCCATATAACCTCTGATGGTCGGTGTTTTCAATGTTTGGAGCCTCTGGCGAATTTGTTACATATGTGGTGGAGGTGTAAAGCTCTTCGCTCTTATTGGGCAAGGATATGTGCCTTTGTCAGTGGGCTGCTCCACTAGAGATTGAGATGGACCAGTTCTTTCGTTGTATTGGATCGACTTGGCCCTCCCCAACCTAAAGCGAAAGGGGAATGTTTATTGATGCGCAAGACATGTCTGGTGGGTAAAGGTCCAATCCTTCGCAAATGGAGAGAGCCGACCCCACCCACATTTTGGGAATGGGGTAATTGCTTCCACCAATTGATGCTTACTGAACGGTGGAGAGCACGGGGCAGTGGCAGGCGCTGGACAGCCTTCCTACTGGTTTGGGAACCCTATATTCAAAATTTAGGGGCACGTAGTCGTAATGAAATACTGCACGTGGGTAGCTGACTGGTGAACTATAGTGGCTCGTGGGAGAGGGCTAGTGAGGAGTCAGGAAGACGATCTGGGAAAGTAGCTGGTAATTTAGAGGGGTTTGTGATAGGGTGGGGGAGGGAGGGGGGTGGGGAGAAGGTATAAAATGTTATAACCCACCTGTACCTGCGGATTGCCTCCGGAGTGGGGATCAGAGTCCACCCCACTCGGAGATTGAATGTACAGTGTTTATTGTTGTTTGTTGGTGGTTAATAAATAAAGTTCAAAAAAACAAAAAGCCCAAATTAGCCTCCAGAACCTCCCTCACACACTTTCCTATGTCAATGGTACCAACATGAACCAAGAAAGAAGACTCCTCCCTAGCACTATCTAAAATCTTGTCTAGGTGGTGTATGAAGTCCGCTACCTTTGCACCAAGTAGACATGTTACCAAGCGATCCTCACATCCACCAGCCACCCAGCTATCTACATGCCTAATGATCGAATCACCAACTATAACAGCCATCCTAACCCTTCCCTCATGGGCACATGGCCCTGGAGAAATCTCCTCAGTGCGAGAGGGTTTTACATCACCAGGGGGACAGGTCTTAGTTTCAAGATCACTTCCTGCCACACCAAGGTGATGCTCTCATGGGACCTTTCTCCTCCATAGCAACTGAGAGGCTGCCAGACTAGAAGTGGGACTTCAGTACTATGCTCCTGTATGTCTCGTCTACATACCTCTCTGTCTTCCTTATGTCCTCCAAGTCTGCCACTCTAGCCTCCTGAGACTGGACTCGTTCCCTGAGGACAAAACTCCTTGCACCTAGTGCACAAGACCCCTCACCAACTGGGAGAAAATCGTACATGTGACACTCACTGCAGAAAAGACTGGATAGACCTCATCTCACTGCTGGACTGCTGTTTGCATCTGCATTTTAAGGTTTTGCTTAGCTATTTAAGTTGTCTACTCACTTAAAGTTGCTAGGGATACTGGTACTGATGTAACCGCACCTAATAAGTTTAAGTGACTTAGTTTACCTCTAGATTAATCAATCTATTCCTGGTGAGGATTAGTAGCTGAATCTGAAGTAAATTTGACCATCTCTTCCCCTTTAATAGGTTTAAGAGCCTATAAAGCGAAGTTAATGCCTGGGGTGGGGGGCAGTCGGGGTGGGTGGGAGGGAAAGAACACCTAGTAAAAGCTGGCTTGCTACAGAATGCCTTGACCTGTGCTTCCAAGGTAATCTCTTAACAATTTCCTGGGTGAGTCACACGACCCTTGGTTTGACAGAGGGAGCCTTTCAAATTGCCCCTTTGATCTGTCGCTTGGCTTTAACACCTATTTAGAATAGTTTCACAGATCTTTTGCCCCTAACTGGAAAGCCTCTTTGTGAGGGTCTCTAGAAAATTTATTTCTTTTAACTCAACAAATATTTGTCCTGCTCTTCCTTCTATGCTAAGCTATACTCTAATTTGATTTTAATTAAAAGCTCTCTGGGGCTACTGATCAAGGTTTAAATTTAAGCTAAAAGCTCTCTGGGGCTACTGACTGAGGTTTAAATTTAAATTAAAAGCTCTCTAGGGTTACTGAGCCCTGACTCAGTTAGCAAATACACTTTAACCCAAAAAATTCCCCTTTTCCCCAAGATTTATAGAATATCCCAGAAGTAAAGAAATACTTACAAGCGCAGATTTCTTTCCAGCAATAGCAGTCCATTTTGGTAATCCTTCAAGACTAAGAATCACAGAGCTCATACATGATATCTTCCAAAAAAAACAAATAGGGATCTCTGCATGACCAGGTCTGCAACTCCAAGATAATCTTGCTGAGCAGACTGTGATCAAAAAGACAGTCTTAAGGGACAAATCCTTGTGCGTAGCCCTCCGCAAGGGCTCAGGGTTAGCCATCAAGGCCTGATGAACCAAATTGAGATACCATGAAGGAACCACCAAGTACAGAGGAGGGTGTAAGTGAGGAACTCCCCACAGGAAAAAGGCCACGCCTGAGTGCAAGGCCAGGGAATGCCCTGTCACCAGCCCACTAAAGCAATCCAGGACCACCACCTGAACCCTTAGCAAACTGAGGGAAAAGCCCTTTTCAAATCCATCCTGGGGGAAGGAAGACTGGGCTGGCAAGTCTGCCATGTTAGGGCTGACATGGTGCTCATGACACCAGTGCTCAAAAAGACACCGGACATACAGATATGCAAGACAGGTACAGCCTCTTCTTGCATTCAGAAGCATAGCCCTTACATGCTAAGCATCACTTCTCAAGAGCCAAGTCTTAGCAAGAGGTGCACTGGACTGTCCAGCAAACCTGGCCCTTGCTTCAAGAGCTTGCATGCAGATGGAAGGCACAGGTGGGACCCTGCCCAAGGTGCATCAGATCCACACAGCATGGTCTCCTCAGCCAAGTCTATGCCACTAGCACCACTGGACCTACCACTACTATTACTACTACTTATTTGTATAGAGATACAAAGCATACATAGTGCTGTACATATACATATGCAGTGATGGACCCAGATGGTGCTCTACACAATGAAGTACTTGCCCCACCAAGAGGCCACAGCAGAAGCACATACACTAGAACATGCCTTCGCCATGCCCTCAGAATCTGCCTCTTTGCAGCGGCTGAGAAACCTGTGCACCTTGGCATTGTCCTGGGTCATCGTCAATTCCATCTCGGGTCAATCCCACTTATACAGGATCCTCTGGAACTCCAATCAGCTCAATTTCCATTCCTCAGGGTTGGGGGGGGGGGTGTCGAATGAGATAGATCACTTCCAGGTTGTCTGCTCCCATAATATGCTATGCTGAGAGGGTTAGGAGATTCCACTCTGCCCAAGAGAGCAAGAGGGTCATTTCTCAGGAGACCCTGGAACTCTTCGTGTCCCCTCACCAGTTAACATAGGCTACCACCATGGTTTTGTCTGAGAAGATCTGCACTGGCTTGTCTCGGACTCTATCTTGGAGACGCAGAAGAATCAAGCACGTGGCCCTTGCCTCCAGTCAATCTACAGGCCAAGCCACCACCCACTTGCTCCAGTGACACTGGACAGTCTGTCCTTAGCAATAAGCTCTCCAGCCGAACAGGCTGTCATCCATCATCAGAAGAAGCCGCTGGATATCATCCAGGGAAAAGTATTTCAGCAGATGAGCAGGCTGCTCCCACCATTTCAGGCTGGTCGCCACCAACAAGGGAGCACAGAAAGAGGAACTTATATCTGGTACACACCATTTGGGAGCCCAAGCATCAATGGAGCTGAGCTCAATGTCACTCTTCTGCTACAAAGACCTGCAGCCACAAACCTCTTGAATCTTCATACTATCTTTGGGGGAGAGCCAGGGCAGTATGAGGGAAGGGGGTACTGAGGCTGTGCTAGGGTCGGGGTCCTGATTTAACAATTTTGGTTGTTCAACTGACCCTTAACAGGATAAGTATGGAGAATTGACACTGACACTCCTCCTCCTTGACAAACCCAGGAGGGCACTGGTGACCCAATGGGCATCCCTATGAGTGGTTATACACAAGCTAAATTAATCTTTCTCCAAGTTTTCACAGAACTGCTCCAATGTGTCCACACTCTGCTGGAAACAGAGAAATACTGAGGTAGCCTGCCTCTAGCTACTCCAGATATAGTGCAGAATGAGGTCATCAGAAACTTCTGTATTTTTCTCTATCTCCACTTCTGCTGGTAGGGGAACACAATCCACTTGTCTGGATTGGCCTAGCAAGATCATATGGAAAAGCAAGTTGCCTCAGGAGGAGCTATAAAGGGTCACCAGTATTCTGCTGACAACATACTCATTAGGGAAAGTGGGGAGGGAAAGAGGAGAAAGGTTGCTGCCTTCTGTTGGCACTGTGTAATAGCATATTAAAAGTCCAATTTATTAAGGGCCCGAGTTCGAAGACATTTACATGGGTAACTTCCCTAATTAACTGTATAAATGCCTTATCCAGAATTTTCGAAGGGCACCTATACGGGAGTGCCCTTCGAAAATCCCAGATAAGTCTCTAACGCACCCAGAAGCAAATCAGGTAGCATTGGGGCGTGTTAGGGGCATTCTGGGCAGAGGAAAGGGCTAAATGAGTAGCAACAATTTTCGATGCTACTCGCTTAGCCCTCTGCGCCTTAAAGAAAGGCAAGGTTTTACTTGCCTATCTTTAAGATGCAAGGGCTAAGTGGGTAGCATCGAAAATCGCTGCTACCCATTTAGCCTCGGCGGCCATCCAGACAAACCCGGATTTAAAATCTGGGTTATGAGAGTCATCGGGCAGTTTATGCGCCGTTGCGGCACATAACCTGCCTAATTGAAAATCGGACCCTACGTTTCTTTTCCATAGCAAATGAGAAAACAGTAAATCAGGCCCTTAAAAAAGGAGCTGCCTTTTGGAAGTATGACAGCATTGTGGCCGAGGTCTCGGCGGCCATATCCTAAACTTTTAAGCAGGCACCTAGATTCCAAGAAAATTTGACAAGGCCTACATTAGATCATCATGTTACCAGCACTTTTGATATGGTCTAATACACAGCTACAATGTCTAAATATTAACCTTAAAGTAAAATACATTCAATCAGCTGTGGTATTTATATTGTTGACAGAAAAACAAAATGTGAGGAAAATGGAAAACAATATAAAATAATAAGACACAAGACTACTTACATCAACAATAAGGAAATCCAACCAACACCAAGCATTAGTGAAGTATTTTGCAAATCCATATGCCACCCATTTCAAAAGCATTTCCAAAATAAAAACATAAGTGAAGACTTTATCAGCATATTCCAGGATGGTCTTAATACTCTTTCTCTGTTCAATATAAATGTCTTCAAAGGCCTACAGAAAAACAGTTAAAACAAAATGAACATGCATAGGTTATAAAGAACCTTTTTGTAACATATGAAAGCCTATTTAAGATATGCCACTGAGACAACCATTAAGGTGGCATTAGCTGTAATTGCGATGTCTGCAAAATGTTTGGTTATTGCGCACTTTTGATGCTTGCAGTAACTGCACAATACAGGCATGCCCACTCTCTACCTACACCCTGCCAACTTGCACAACTAATGAACGGTTGCAGATAATGCAGGAAATCGCTGCACTATCTGCATTTGGGTCACGTTATCTGTTACCGCAGTGTGCCTTTCCCATGCCACCCAGGGATCTTTGCTGCCCCCCACAAGTCACCAAGGAGACCCCTGATAAAAACAAGATGAAGGGAGAAATGAGTGGGGAGGGGGAGAATGTGTGATCATGTGAGAGGGGAATAGTGGCTTGCGTGTACATGGGGTTGTGGGGAGATGGAGGTTTCATTTGTGCTGTTGAGGGGAAATCAGGAGGGGCGTTTTTAAATTTTGCACCTGCCCCCTTTATTTAGATCCCAGATCTAAACAAGTAACAGACGTGCTTCAGGACAGCTGCAAAAGCTGAAGGAAGACATTTTTTCATAGTTGTATTGCTACTGTAAAATGGAAAGCACACATCTATTTTTCGCTAAGCTCTAACCATATCCCTTTTAAATCTGTCACTTGTGTAAATCTATTTATTTAGGTATTTAAAAGACTGGTATTCTGTGGGAGTGTACACATGCAAATTGTTTATTTATTTATTTAAAAGATTTATATTCCGGGGAGGAAGTGACGTCACCCGTCAGTATGGACGTGTAAGGAGAAAGCTCCGGACCCTACCAGGAGATAAAGGGTATAAGAGAGCCCTTACCGAGCGGGGAATGCGGTGAAAGGAGTGCCAGGGGCTGCCGCAAGTGGAGGAGAGCATGGTGGCCCGAAAAAACCCGCCGATCTGAGAGACTACGCCTTCGGTGCGGCATGTGTGAGCGGGCTGGGGGCCGACGCTAAAATGGCGGCAGAGGAGAGAACGCGTGGTGAGCAGGCCTCGCAGCATGGTGTGGAGTTGGAAAAAGGCCCGGGAGGGAGCGGAGAGTTGGCGGCACAAATGGCAACGCGGGCTGAGCTCAAGGAGTGGTTCGAGGAGCTAAAGGAGGAGGTGAAATCAGCTAAGACAGCGCTGGGAGAGTTAATGAGCGGCCTGAGAGAGGAGGTGGAGGAAGTCACCCACAGGATGGGGGATCATGAGAACCGGCTGCAAACGTTGGAGCAACAGCAGGAGGAGTGGGAGACATACCAAAAAGGTGAGGAGGAGTGGAAGGAGCAAATAAAGCTGAAGCTAGAGGATTTGGAAAATCGCTCTAGGAGGAATAACTTGCGAATTAAAGGAGTGCCAGAGGAGCCTGAGTTCCGGGACTGTGCCAAAGTGGCTGAGGCCGTGTGTCGAGAGGCCTTGAAGCAAGGAGGGCAGGAGGTGGAGGTGGGAGAAATACAGCTGGACCGAGCCCATCGGGCCCTGGGACCTATTCGCAACAACCGGCCCAGGGACATTGTAGTCTGCCTGAGGAATTACAAGTTAAAGGAGAGGATTGCAGCTTGAATGCGGGGTCTGCGCAATTTCTTGTGGCAGGAGTATTCCGTAGCAATCTATGCGGACCTGTCCTCTGGGACGCTGCAGCGGAGGAGGGCTATGGCACCTATCACCAGTCAGCTACGCAAGTTGGATCTGAGGTACCGCTGGCTATACCCTTTTGGATTGTCGTTCACGAAAGGGGACAGGACTTGGAAAGTACAGTCTCTGGAGGAGGCATTAGTGGCATTGAAAGCGGCGGGGGTGCAGAGCCCTGGGGGGGAGCTGCAGTCGGAGAGCTCCCGACAAGATCAGGAGAGTGGGCAGCGGCAGCAGCGGGATTTGGACTCTGAGGAGCGACCGACAGAGATGGAGCGAGATCTGAGGAGGCCATCCTGGAGAGGAGCTAAGCGCTGACCAGGAATACTGGGATAGAGGGAAAAGGCATGTGCTGCTGCATGAAGAGGGGGACTGGACTAATGACAGTAACTGGGGACAATATGAGGGTGGCAGGGTGGGGAGGAGGGTGGGGGGGTGAGGGCTGGGGGTTTACTGTTATGAAGGAAAATTGAAGTGACTGGGGAGGAGGGAGAGGAGGGGGGTGGGAGGGGCGGGGAATGAGGGATTAGGAGAATAGGGGGTGAGAGGGTAGGTGGTCGGGGGTTGAAGGTGGAGGGCAGATTGGGGGTTTAGTGAGGGTAGGGTCTGGGGGTGGCGGGTGGGGCACGACTCCGAGATAGCCTCGTGTAGGAGCGAGGGTGAGCGGGGGGAAAGGGGGGTGGGGGGAAGGGAGAGGGGGAGGGGGGAAGGGGATCAAAGGGATGGGAGGGGGAGGAAGGAGGTTAAGGATACCCTGGTGGTGAGTACCCTGAATGTTAAGGGTTTGCAAACCTGGCGGAAGAGGCGTCTGGTGGAAAGGGAGGGGCGGAGGATGAAGGCGGATTTCTTGTGCCTCCAGGAGATGCATTTGAGGGTGGGTCAAGAGGGATTGATGTATTCGGAGAAGTACCCCAGAGTGGTGTTAGCAGGACAAAGGGCACAACCTCGGAAAGGGGAGGTGGGGCTCTTGATAGGGGTGGACTATAAAGATGCTGTGTTGGAGGAGAGGAGGGATAAGCAGGGAAGGTGGGTAGCAGAATGGCTTAGGATAAAAGAGGAGGAAGTGTGGATAATGAGTCTGTATGCGCCCAATGTTCAGCGGGGGGAGTTTTTTGACAAATTGTGGAGGGAGGTGGAGGATTGAGGAGCAGTGCTTTTGATTATAGGGGGGGATTTCAATATCACGGTTAATCCCAGGGTAGATAATACGGGGGGAGGGGGGTGGGCAGCGGGAATGAGCGGCGGAGTTTAATGAAATTTCGAGACAGGTTAGGGCTGGCAGGTATGTGGAGGGACAGGCATCATGGGGAAAAGGGATACACATTCTTCTCTGCAGTGCACGGGACGTACAGTAGGTTGGATATGGTGTGGGTAAGTGGTGGTTGGCAAGCCAGGGTGCAGGAAGTGGAAATAGGCCACATTACGTGGTCAGATCATGCGCCGGTGCATATTAAGTTTGAATTGGGGGACAGGGACCCGGGTATCAGGTTTTGGAGGCTGAATGAGGGGCTACTGGAAGAGCCGAAATATGTGGGACGGTTGCGGAGCGTCATACAGGGGTATGTGGAGTTCAACATGGATGGGGGAGTGCCAATGGGAATGGTGTGGGATGGTCTGAAGGCGGTGGTAAGGGGGCATCTTATTAGTATAGCAGCGCAGGAGAAGAGAAAGCGGAAAAAGGCGGAGGATGAGTTAGTAAAATTAATAGGGGAGCTGGAGCGCCAACATCAGGCGTGGGCGGATCCCCTTACCTGGGCAAAGTTGCAAAAGGTGAGGGGGGACCTCTGCCAGTTAGAAGCGGCTGAAGTGGCCTACAATTTGGCTAGGCTAAAACAAGGGTGGTTTGAAGGGGGAAATAGAATAGGGAAGCGGTTAGCACGGCGGTTAAAGGTGAGGCAGGAGAGGACTAACATAATGGGAATTCGGAACGGGAGGGGGAACATGGTATATAAACCCCAGGAAATAAGGAACGTTTTTGTGGAGTACTATGAGTGGTTGTATAGCAGTGAGGTGAAGGGTGGGGGGGGGGGGAGAGGGACGCAGAATTCCTAACCAAATGTCAGCTACCTAGTGTATCGGTAGAGGAGGCGGAAGAACTGGGAAGGCCGGTGGGGCTGGCTGAGGTAGGAAAGGCTATTAAAACTCTTAAAGAAGGGAAGTCACCCGGATTAGACGGGCTAACCGGGAAATTTTACAAAGTAATGAAGTGTTCAGGGGATGTTAGTAAGGGTGTTCAATGGGGTGTTAGAGGGTGAGGAGCTACCCCGTTCTATGGCGGAGGCGGGTATAACTGTCATTCCTAAGCCCGGGAAAGATCCTACTACCTGTGGGGCCTACAGGCCGATATCCCTTATTAACGTAGATGTGAAGTTACTGGCTAAAATACTGGCAGCTAGGCTTCAAAAACTAACGCAGAAGCTAGTGCATAAGGATCAGTCGGGTTTCATTAAGGGGAGGCAAGGGGGAGACAATATTCAAAAGTTGCTAAATGTGATCTGGGAGTTGGATAGGACGGGGACGGAGGGGGTCTTTCTTACGGTAGATGCCGAAAAGGCGTTTGATAGAGTGGAGTGGGGTTTTATGTGGCAGGTACTGGAGAAAATGGGTTTGGGAGGGAGCTTTATGGGATGGGTAAGGGCATTGTATAGGAGTCCGAGTGCATGGATTAGAATCAATGGGGGTTATTCGGAGAGTTTTGTGTTGGGTAGGGGGACACGGCAGGGGTGTCCATTGTCGCCCCTGCTGTTTGTGCGCGTCATTGAGCCATTGGCTGCATTTATTCGCCAACAGGAGTATATAGCAGGGACAAGGATGGGGGGGCAACTTAGCAAGGTGGCACTGTTTGCGGACGATGTCATCTTTACACTTGGTAAGCCCTTCTGGAGTCTCCCCAATTTAAAGAAAGCTATTGAGAGATATAGCGAGGTAGCGGGGTACAAGATGAATGTAAGTAAAACGGAAATATTGGGGTTTAATTTAGAGGGGGGGGGGGGTTAGAGCAGAGGCTGAGGGAGGCCTTTCCATTTAAGTGGGTACAGGGGAGTTTTAGGTACCTGGGGATCCAGTTGGGGAGTTCTTTGAATAAAATCAATGAATGGAATTATGGGCCCCTCATTAGGACTCTCCGGCAGGACTTGGCTCGTGGCAGGGGATACATTTGTCATGGTTAGGCAGGATAGCTACGATTAAGATGAATGTCCTGCCGCGGATACTGTTCATCTTTATGGCCCTGCCGAGCAGAGTAATGAGAAGGGTTCTCAAGAACTTACAAGATATGATAATGAGATTTATTTGGGCGGGAAGAGCCCCGAGGGTGAGCCGGGCAATGATGTTTAGATCACGGGAGGAAGGGGGGCTGGGAGTTCCGAATGTGGGGATTTATTATGCGGCGGCGCAGCTGAGGGCGGTGTTTGCTTGGCGAGGTCGGGGGAGACACCACAGTGGGTGGACATGGAAAGGGAGAGGGGAGAGAACTTAGAGGCGGCGGTCTGGTGTAGTTTGGGAGCCTCAGGGGGGCCACGAGGGGGGAATCCACAAAAGGGGTCAACGTGGAAAGTATGGGGGGAGTGGAAGAGATATTTGACACAGGGTAAAAGATGGTCCCGTGAAATGCACTTGCAGTGTTTGCCTGGGTTTGGGCCGGGGAATGGCGGTGGGGTACTTAAGGACTGGGAAGGGAGGAGGTTAGTTAGGGTGGGTCAGGTGGTGGATACTAGTGGGAGGATGGTGCCCTTTCAGGAACTGCAAGACAGGTATGCAGTGGTAGCTAAGGAGTATTTTGCTTACGTGTAGCTGTGGTATTATTTGCACCGGGGGGAGGTGAGAGAGGACCTAGCTCGGGGAGAAACGGCATTTGAAGGGCTCATGGCAAAGCAGGAGGGACTTACGGGTTTGATTTCTAGGTTGTATAAGATCCTTAATGATAAAGGGGGAGGAAAGGCGGGATGGCAAGAGAAGTGGGAGTCGGAGATTGAAGGGTCATGGGACGAGGGCAGATGGGGGGCTATCTATGATAGTGAAAAAAGAATGGGATGGGGGACCAACCTGGTAGAGAACTGCTTGAGGCTCCGCTTGAGAATGGTGTGGACGCCAGCGAGACTCATGGCTATGAGTAAAGAGAGTGAGGGAAAGTGCTGGAGGGGGTGTGGGCAATGGGGGGATTTGGGGCATATGATTTGGGGTTGCCCTAAAATACAGAAGGTGTGGGTGGAAGTGGGTAAATTTTACCGGGAGGTGACGGGGGTGAGGATACAGCCAGATTGGGGGGGTATTGGGTTGTAGGAGGGGGCAGATTGGGGAGACACAGGGCATCTTAGGTTCTGGCATTATTGTGTGGTAGCGTGCAGACTGGCAACGCTGCAGAGGTGGAAGACGCTGGAGGGTCCTACGGTGGGGGAGGTGTTGGGCAAAATAGAGCATTTGTGGCACATGAGTGCAGTTGGCGCGCATAGCCGGAACCAGAGGGGGAAACATAGAGATATATGGCAAGCATATGAGGAGTGGCGGGAAGAAGGGTGGAGGAGAAGGGAGAGGTTGTAGGGGTGCCTAGCAAAGGGGTTGGAGGAGGGGGTGGGGGCTAGGGGGGGTTGGAGGAGGGATGGGGTACCGGGGAGCAGGGGGGAGAGCTGATGGTGGGAGGCTCATGAGGAATCTTAAGGGGTGAACTTGGGAAGTGGGGGGGGAGGGGGGTTAGGGGGGTGGGGGGACTGGTGGAAGGGGGGAATGGTTATAGATGTCTGAGGAATGATGCAACATGTCATGTGTCGGGTGGGGGGATTGTAATAAGGGGGGTTGGTTACAGGTGTTGGGAAGAATTGGTTTGATGTTCAGTAAAAAGTTTAAGTTATAATAAAATCTACAATAAGAAAATAAACACACAAGAACAGTTTAGAGAGACTTATAATGCTTTAATATGATATGCTATCCAATAACCACACAAAATGAATGAGGGAAATTGGAGACTGCGATTTTGTACAGGTGGTTTACTAGTAAATGGCGATACATATTTGGAAATGTATATAGTATTATAATTTATCGATGTATAGTTAAAATAAGGTACACATAGTGAGAGGGTATATTTTTAATGTGAAGTAGAACTATAGAATGTATAACGGTAGTGAAAGATTGTGTAACATAAGTTTGGTTGTGGTTTCAAGGCTAAGTGATGTATATTATGTGGTGTGATAGTAAAAAATTTAAATTAAAAAAAAAAGATTTATATTCCACAATCTAGGTGGATTACAATAGAACACCCATAATCAGTAATATGATAAATAACACAATGTACATAGCTCAACTTAATCAAACACACAACACATCTTACACTCAAACCACGATATAACCCTCACTGCATGAAAACACTATCACTTCTCTTGATTGTTTTGCTGTGATACCGCCTTGATTGTAAGATAAGGTGGTATAGAAATACTGTTAAATAAATAAATAATAAATTAAACAATTTAAATAGAGTCAACATACAGAGAAGACACAAATACAAATAAAACTGAATAAATTAATCAATAAATATGTAAAATTAATCATAAACTAAACAAGACGAAACACAATGTTAGTCGCCTAAATTGATTTTAAGGTACTGAAACTGCCTGAATATCCAAGTATATTATAGTCATGAAAATACTTGTGCATGCTACATTGTCTATCAGAGTAGTGATGAAATGTTTATCGCAACAGATGAACTTTTAATTTTTTTTTTGGATCACCCTAGTTTGCCACATACTTTGCAGCTCATCTGGTAAGGCGTTCCAAATTTGGGAGCCAACATGGAAACATACAGTCTCATAATTCATTTAATTGTAAGTTTAAAGGATGTAACATCCAGGAATGTAGCACTCTGACTGAAAAGTACATGAAAGTTGATAAATTTCCCAAATAAAGAAATACTTAAGGGTGCTTCATGGTTCAATGCCTTTAAAACCAATAACACCACCTAAAATATAATGCGCCATTTATTGTGTAAACAATGCAGATTAATTGGTGAAACATGATTGTAATGACCAATAATCAGCAATAACACAAGTGGCCATAGTAGGATGGGTTGAATGGTTATACTTATAGCTCCAGAACCACTGAGAAGGACCAAGATAAATGATATGCCCTGTTCCAACCTTTCCAAATAAAACAGTCCATGGAAGATAATAATAAAGTTATGAAACCATGATGGAGCTTAAATCCAAATTGATAAGGACTCAAACGAGACTAGACATCTACAAAAAACTGCAATTGAGCCAATGCTAATTTTTCAACTACCTTAGACAGAAAAGATAATGAGGAGACTGGGCAGTAATTAATGGGACCAGAACCGCCCAAGAATGGATGTTTTAAAATAGGACAAATGCTTCTAAGGCATTAGGAAAAATACTCGCTCTAAATGATGTCTTAATATTTGAAACTACCCTACATATATCATTGTTCAGTGCTTTAAAACTCTTATTTGGATATGTGTCCAAAGGTGTCATTAAGTGAGGTGATAGCCAATTTGACCTGTTCTATAGAAACCTGAGAGAAGCTCTCCCAAAGAGTGCTAAAAATAGGATTAGAAGGTTCTGTACTTGTAAGATGAAATAATTCTATCAATTTTGTTCTGCAAAGATTGTGCAAATTGCTGTGGATCAATAGTAACAGATTCAGATCTATGATTTGGTTGACAAATTAATTTCTTAATCAGGGGAAAAAGATTTGATAGTTGACGTATTGTATAAAACTTCTGTGATGGTGTGGCATGTGGTGGGAATAGGGTTGCCAACTGGCCGGTTTTCAGCCGGCCTGGCCGGTTTTTCCATGGCCAGGCCGGCTGCCGGCGCAGAGGCAAAACCGGCCCTTGAAAAGCCGGTTTTTTTGCTCTGGCCGCAAGATCGGGAGCGGCCAGAGCAAAAAAACCGTCTTTTCTCCCAACCCGGAGGGCTTCAGAGGGAGCCGGGGAAGCCCGCGCGAGGCCCCGGCTCCCTCTGTACAGCCGCCAGCGTGAAGAGCCTTTACCTTCACGCTGGCGGCTGTTCCTGTGAAGCCGCGATTGGTGGAAAAGGTTAAAGGCAATGCCCTTTAACCTTTCCCAGCATTCGCGGCTTCACAGGAACAGCCGCCAGCGTGAAGGAAAAGGCTCTTCACGCTGGCGGCTGTACAGAGGGAGCCGGGGCCTCGCGCGGGCTTCCCCGGCTCCCTCTAAAGCCTCAGACAGCCGCAGTTTGGGGGGGGGGGGGAGGCCAAGGACTGCCTGGGCTGTGATGGGGGGAGGGGGCCTGGACTGGAAAATGGCTAGAAGGGGGAATTTGACTGGAAATGGGTTGTGATGGGGGGGGGGGGGACCTGGACTGGAAAAGGGCTGGGCTGGGCTGGGCTGGGGGGGGGGACATGGACTGGAAATGGGTTGTGCTGAGGAGGGGGACCTGGACTGGAAAAGGGCTATTGGGGGGGGGGAACTTGGACTGGAAAAGGGCTATGGGGGGGGGAACTTGGACTGGAAATGGGCTAGGGTGGAGGGAGGGGGAACTTGGACTGGAAATAGGCTGTGATTAGGGGGACATGGACTGGAAATGGGTTGTGAAGGGGGGGGGGGACCTGGACTGGAAAAGGGCTATGGGGGGCATTGGACTGGAAAGAGATGGGCTGTGAT
Source organism: Ichthyophis bannanicus (assembly GCA_033557465.1). NCBI lineage: Eukaryota > Metazoa > Chordata > Amphibia > Gymnophiona > Ichthyophiidae > Ichthyophis > Ichthyophis bannanicus. The sequence goes on along the minus strand of CM066036.1, from coordinate 636,459,846 downwards.
GGGGAGGGGGACCTGGACTGGAAAATGGCTATGGGGGGGGGGAACTTGGACTGGCCCTGGGCTTTGGTGGTGGGAGGGGGACCTTGGACTGGAAATAGGCTGTGATTAGGGGGGCATGGACTGGAAATGGGTTGTGATGGGGGGGACGGACCTGGCCTGGAAAAGGGCTATGGGGGGCATTGTACTGGAAAGAAATGGGCTGTGATGGGGAGGGGGACCTGGACTGTAAAAGGGCTATGTGGGCGGGGGGGGGGGACATGGACTGGAAATGGGTTTTGATGGGGAGGGGGACCTGGACTGGAAAAGGGCTATGGGGGGGGAGGGGGACGGACTGGAAATGGGTTGTGATGGGGAGGGGGACCTGGACTGGAAAAGGGCTATGGGGGGGGGGAACTTGGACTGGAAATGGGCTATGGTGGAGGGAGGGGGAACTTGGACTGGAAATAGGCTGTGATTAGGGGTGCTAGGACTGCAAATGGACTGTGATGGGGGGGGTAGGACTGCAAATGGGCTGTGATGGTGCGGGGGGACTAGGACTGCAAATGGGATGTGATGGGGGGGGGCCTAGGACTGGAAATAGGCTGTGATGGGGAGGGGGCTAGGACTGGAAATGGTCTGTGATGTGAGGGCTAGCACTGGAAATGGGCTGATGAAGAGCTGGAATAGGACTGGAAATGGGCTGATGTGGGGCATGGGAGAATGGGATTAGAAGGGAGTGGATGCTGGGTGGGTCTAGAACTATAAGGGAACTGATTTTGGGGGAGGACTAGAATAGATGGGGAATGAGAATGGAGAGGGGAAAAAATATTTTGTGTGGAAGAAAAGTCTATGATGGGCTGGGTATTGGGAGAGTGAGGGGCTTGAGAATGGAAGGGTGAAATTTAAATGGATGATAAAGGAATAAGGAAAAAATTGGGGGAAAGAGCAAAAGGGAAACAATCAGTATGTTAAAGCAGAAATAGAGAGAGAATGGAAAACATTTAAAAGAGAAGAAAGGACAAATGGATAGCTTGCAGAAGACACGAAGAAACCAGAAGAAAGTGACTGGAGCAATTGCAACTGAAAATAAAATGCCCAAACAGAAGGTAGAAAAATACTTTTTATTTTGAATTTATTAGCTGGAATATGTTTGGTCTGGGAAGTGTGTATTGATAACACCTTTGCGTTTTTGTTTAGTGCAAGAGGAAATTACTTTATAGTTTTATTTCTCCAGTTTTGTACATGTCATGTTTGGATTTTGGGGTTCCCAGTTTAATTATTATATGACCAAGGAAGTTAGCCTACACGTATCCTCGGTAATTTTTGTGGGTGGGGCTGGGGGCGGGGCTGGGGTGGGACTAGGGGCGGAGAATGGGTGGAGCATGGCAAGCCACAAATGTCGGGTTTTTCTCGGTGAAAAAGTTGGTAACCCTAGGTGGGAAGGAGTTTTCTTTAAAAACATAGGCCAGGCACAGTTTAGGGAAAACAAAAACAGTTTTTATTCTGTCCCAGCTTGTTAAACCTCCACAAAACGAAACCCAGAACAGACAGTAGTTCAGGGAAAACAAAAAAAATCAGCTTACTTGTGTCCCAGCTGGTTAAACCTCCACAATCTGGTTCTCCTGGTCCTTCCTCCAGTCCCAGTTAAATTTCCTTTGCATGGCTTGCCTTGGAAGGCCTTCTCGCTACTGCTAGGAGTGGAGGAGTGGCCTAATGGTTGGGGCAAGGTACTTCAGGCCGGAAGGTCGGGGGTTCAAATCCCACTAGAGGACAGCAACCTTGGGCTGGAAGGACTGGGGTTTCTAGTCCCACAGGTGCTCCTTGTGGTCTTGGGCAAGCCACTTAACCCTCCATAGCCCATGTTCCCTGTAAAATAGTTATCTCCAAGTTATAATGCCCTGTTCAATGTAATTTCAGTTTGTTCAATGTAAACCACACTGATGCAGAATAGCGCAGTATATAAGAGAATGTAAATAAATAAATAAAATAAAATACTGCAGCCTGCTGGGTTCTTAACTTCTCCCTGTAAACCACACCCTCCCAGCCCTGAACTCTGGGCTGCAGACTCTCCTAAAGGAGAATGTTAGTAATCCCTTTGGAGAGGGACAGGTAGCATTCTATATACTCCATCACACCTTCATATTATAGTAATCCACTGGGGATAATAGTTAGGTGGTGTTCACCATTTCCTTTCTTTTTATTGCACTCACCTCTCATACCACCTCAATGCTGGTGTAACCTGAGAAAATTCAAATTTCTCACTTCAAACCCACTAATCTGGTTTGAGAACAACTATATATAAGGACAGACATTCAATGCATAACCACTTCAGCCTGAGGAAAGCCATAGCATAATGGCTGAAATGTTGGTTCCACTTACAAACATGATGTAAGCTCTTCCACCACCCGCCAGCCATTGAAGCTCCCCCGATCGGGGTAGAGCGCCTGAGCGGGAAATCCTCCCGCTCAGAGGCTCCTGCCAATCGGGGCAGTGGGAGCAACATATCCTAAAAAACAAAACACACAACAAAGAAGACACAGCTTCATATAGACCCAAATCAACTATTCCATTTATAGCAAAAAAATTTGAAAAAACAGTCTAACATCAGTTACAGGACCATATAGACGCCACAAATGCACTTGATGACCAACAATATGGATTTCGCCAATCACATGGAGTAGAAACACTCCTACTAGTGTTATTTGATAGACTATATAAAAGCATTGAAAACTGCAAGAAAATGTTCATCTTAATATTCATAGATATAACAGCGGCCTTTGACTCTGTGAATCATAAGACCCTCATATCAAGACTTGAATCGATAGGAATAAAGGGAACCCCCCTAAAATGGTTCACCTCCTATATATCCAATAGAGTCCAGCAAGTATACTTTGATCAAGACTTATCCAATGCCTTTCCACAAACACAAGGTATACCCCAGGGCTCCGCAATATCTGCCATACTATTCAACCTATACCTAAGGCCCATTTGCAAAATATTTCAAAAGCACAAAATTAATTTTCACCTATACACGGATGATATAATGCTTTATACACAATTGGATTTATGTAACCCAGATTATAGTCACATAGAAGCCTGCCTCAAAGAAACCCAGTTATGGCTCCAACAAAACATGAACATTAACCACAAGAAAACCGAAGTAATGTTCATTTCTAAAAATTCAGATGTCAAACATCCCTCCACAATCCTACTAAACAATATTTCCTACAACATCAAGCAACAAATAAAGTACCTAGGAGTGACGCTTGATAAGGCTCTTAGCATGGAAACTCACCTAAGGCTATTAGACAGAACAATTTTCCACAAACTGAGAATCCTACCACCACTACGAAATATCATTGAACACTCAGATTTTAGAATAGTGCAAGTACTCATAACTCTACATCTACATTATTGTAATGGCATCCTCCATGGACTACCTAAAAAACAATCAATATACTCCAAATGGCCCAGAACGTTACAGTTCGAATAGTAATGAATGTGCGGATCTCAGATCACATCACGCCTATTCTAATGGAACTTCACTGGCTACCGATCCAAGCGCATATAAGATACAAAATAATAATTACAGCATTCAAACTAATTCACAATATTGCCCCTTCATTCCTCTCAACACTTATTAATACACAACCCCTCAACAGGAACAGACGTACACACAACCTTAACACTACTGATACCACTCACTATACGCAAGGTAAATACGACTACTAGCAATAGAACATTTATCTATCTAGCCCTCACATAATGGAACAAACTCCCTGACACACTAAGAGCCAACAAGGACATCCAATCTTTCCGAAAAAACCTCAAAACCTACTTATTCCAAGAATATTATAATCTGGCAGAAAAAACATAAACCAACTTGTTTTCAAGAATAATTTATATCATGACGGGTTTCAACAACTCAATCATCATATGACACAACTGGTCCAATAAAGTAGATTAAAAAGTAAACACTTTAGACATGTAACATTCCCTGTGTATATCAATGTAAATATTATGTATTTAGTTAACTGAACTTATCATGTTCTCTATGTAAATAGTTTGGAGTTCGACCTCCTATGTTACCGGTTGCTATGTATATAGTTCTAAATTGTTGTTATCTGTAACTGCTGTCCTGGCAGAGATAAATGTTAAAATGTAAACCACTGCTGATCACTGGAAGGAGCGGTATAAAAATGGTTACAAATAAAAATAAATAAATAAACATTTAAAAGCAGCATCCCAGCAGGCAGCCCGCTGCTCCTTTACCACCACCTGCCAGCCATCAAAGCTCCCCCGATCGGGGTAGAGCGCCTGAGCGGGAAATCCTCCCGCTCAGAGGCTCCTGCCCAATTGGGACAGTGGGAGCAACATTTAAAAGCAGCGTCCCAGCAGGCAGCCCGCTGCTCCTCCACCACCTGCCGGCCATCGAAGCTCCCCCTATTGGGGTAGAGCGCCTGAGCGGGAAATCCTCCTGCTCAGAGGCTCCTGCCCAATCGGGGCAGTGGGAGCAACATTTAAAAGCAGCGTCCCAGCAGGGCGCGCACCTGTGCCTGGCGGGCCCGTGCCTTAGGCGCGGCCACAGAGGCGACCACAGCCAACAAAGCAACAAAACCAGCATCAGCGGATCAAAGTAAGTGCATCCATACACTAAAGTCTGACGAAGAAAATGTATACAACCCTGATCCTGCCCATCAGCCTCTTCCTCACCCAACTCCTGCCACCTCAGGCAACCAACCACAACTTACTCACAAGCACTACATGGCATCCAGCACAGCTCTACACACACCGGAACACACACAAGACACCCAAGCACAAGAAGCAAAATAAACACAAGACCAACAGACACCCAAATCCAAACGAAGCACATAGACCACTAAACACCCCAGCTGCAATCTCAATAGAGCTCATCAACGCCAGATCCATACGAAACAAAATTAACATGATAGCAGACCACATAGAAGATCAGCAACCTGACATACCATGCATCACAGAAACATGGCTCACCCCCACTGATTACGTATTACTTAATCAATTAGTACCATCCACTTACTCAGCATTCAACTGCCCACGTGCACAGTGGAGAGAAGGAGGGGTATTGATCATCGCAAGGAACAGCCTAAGGTTCAAGTCACGAAGTGCCTCAAACACAAACCAATGCAACACCATCATTGTGGAAAACAAACGGATGGCCCTATGCCTCACCTACAGAGCCCCCCATGTGCTACCAGATGAGCTTGCCTCCACTCTAGAAGAGGACTGTACAGGCAACACAAATTACAAACCCCTGCTACTATTAGGAGACTTCAACCTCAAATCTACCACCACCAAGGATGCAGAAGCTTTCCTACGAGCTATGGGATCCTTACAATACACCCAACTGATTAACACCCCGACATACAGACACGGATCATCACCAGACCTCATATTAGCGCCCAACTTTCTAATGGACAGCGGTAACATATCAACACCCGATGTCACACCTGTACCATGGTCAGACCATCACATAATTAAAATAAAGTTCATGCCACAAGGGCGAAACCACGACGAAAACCTGGACAACCCATCACCACAAAGAAGATTTAAGAGCTTCGACAGGGACCAATTTCTACAGGACACTCTACCCCACCTGAACAGGGAAGCAGAGGATCTAGACGAACAAATCAGAAAATGGAACAGCATCATCAATGCTGCTGCAAAAGCCGCTGAATACAGACCCAAGAAAACTCGCCGCACCAAAGCACATCACACACCCTGGTACTCAAAAGTCATACGGAATGAGAAGAGGGAACTCAGGAAGTTAGAACAGCGATGGAGACAAACCAAGTCATCCAACACTCGGGCCCTATACTTAACAAAATTAAGAGAATACAACGAACTCAACCAAATGAAGAGAGATTACCACACAAACATCATACTCAAATCCAGCAACAAACCGAGAGAGCTCTTTGAAATTGTGAAAACCCTCACCAAGGAACAGAAAACCGAGAGCGAAGTGCAAATAGACCCACAAGCATTCGCAGACCACATCCAAGAAAAATTCCATTCAGCATCACAACTGAAAACAAACACAAGCACCAAAACAACCACCCCCTCAAGAAAAACATGGGAGAAATTCAGCACCCCATCCACAGAGCAGCTCTCACACATCATTACCACACTCAATACAAGCACGGCCCCAACAGACCCATGCCCAGTGACATGGATTAAGGCAACAAAGTCAAACTTCATCCACACCATACACAATATGGTGCACAGTTCACTAACTCAAGGAATCATGCCAGACCAGTTAAAACTCACCACAATAAGACCAATCCCGAAGAAATCACCACTCGACAAGAACAACCCAGCAGCATACAGACCTATCTCAAGCATCCCTCTACTGGCAAAGATTATTGAGAAAGCGGTACAGCATCAGCTACAAGACCACATCAACAACCACGCACAACTGGACCTCAACCAACACGGTTTCCGCCCCAACCACGGAGTCGAAACACTCCTGTTATACCTATTTAATGACATACTACACCTCATAGACAACAGCAAGAATGGAATACTCATGATCTTCATTGACATTTCATCAGCGTTTGACACAGTGGACCACGGAACTCTACTAGGAAGACTACAGAACATTGGACTACACAGCGCCACCCTGAAGTGGTTCCACTCCTACTTAACGGACAGACAGATACAGGTCAAGATCGGTCCCAACACATCCCGACCCATAAAGGTCATGCAAGGCGTACCTCAAGGATCCGCCCTATCGGCGCTATTATTTAACCTCTACATCCAGCCAATATGCAGCATCATAAAAGAACACAAGATAAAATACACAATCTATGCTGACGACATAATGATATACACACCAATCACCCTCGACAACCCAGACTACACCAAGATAACAGAGTGTCTCATGCACATGAACAGCTGGTTCCAAGACAACAACCTGACCATAAACTACAGCAAGACTGAGGCACTAATCATCACGCGAAACTCCGACTTCATCCCTCCACTCAACATCAAGATAGACAACACAACCATATCCATATAACCAGAAGTGAAATACCTCGGAGTGACGCTAGACAAAGAACTGAACCTTCAGTCCCACATTAGCAGATCCACCAAAAATGCATACCACAAGATGAGACTAGTCCGACGCCTCAAGCCCCTCCTCTCCCAGGAACACTTCCGCACAGTCTGCCAGGCACTAATAACCCCAATCCTAGACTTCTGCAACCCAATCTATCTTGGCCTAACAAAACAGACACTCAGGCCACTACAATCGGTGCAGAACACAGCAGCACTCATAATAGCTGGCACCACAAGACAAGAACAAATCACACCCACTCTAAAAGATCTCCACTGGCTACCAATCAGCTCCCGCATCAGATATAAGACAGTCAAACATATTCAAAATCAAACAACAGTTATCAGCTTTCAGCCTACAACTACTCATACAACCCGACAGCAGCACAAGACCAAGGAGGAGAGGCACCTCCAACCGCATCAACACACCAAAGGACTTCACCAAGGTACGCAAGGACACCAAAAAAAGAGCCCTATCAAAAGCGGCACCAACAATTTGGAATGCCCTCCCTGATGAACTACAGTCAACAACAGACATTAAGGACTTTAGGAAACTACTCAAGACGACCCTCTTCATAGAGCACTACGATGGCGTCGCTTAAACTGTGCAACAGACAGTACCACAGCCCAACTACCCTCCCTTCTCGACACGTACATAGTATTGAAGTAAAGTCCTGATGTACATAGTATTATATATAGCGCATGTTGTAAATAGCTCACCAAGAATCAACGACCCCCTACAAACACACGCATTCACAATTCAATGCATGCACACACTAGACACAGTATTTTGTCAATTGTTTGCTGTGTAGACCGCCTTGATTACAGGAGAAGGCGATATAAAAATCTGTTTAAATAAATAAATAAATAAAAATAAATACAAAGACATGGCATGATCTGGAAAACTGCAAAGATCATGATACTAGCTGTGGAAGGCAAAGTGAAAATTTCTGAAGACTGTGTTCGCAAGGAGCTAGCTAAACTAAAAACAAACAAAGCAATGGGGACAGATGTGATACACCCAAGAGTACTGAAGGAACTTAGGGACATCCAAGAAGATCCACAGTATGACCTTTTCAATACTTCTTTAGTTGGGAGTGGTCCCAGAGAACTGAAGAAAGGCATATGGTCCCTCTACATAAAAGTGGAAGTAAGGATGAGGTTGAGAGCAACAGACCAGTTAATCTGACCCCTGTGATGAGTAAATTAATGGAAATGCTGCTAAAAAAGAGAAAAGTGAGGTTTCTGGAATCCAATAGATTGCAGGATTCGAGGCAGCATGGTTTTACTAGAAGCAGGTATTGCCAGACAAATCTAATTAATTTCTTTGACTGGGTGACCAGAGAGTTGGACAGAGGGAGAGTGTTAGATGTGGTGTACTTAGATTTTAGTAAAGCCTTTGACACTGTTCCAAAGAGGCACCCTAGGAATGGACTCTAAAGTGGGTTAGAAATTGGTTGAGTGAGAGGCGACAAAGGGTAAGAACACAAGATATGCCATACTGGGTCAGACCAAGGTCCATCAAGCCCAGTATCCTGTTTCCAAAAGTGGCCAATCTAGGTCATAAGTACCTAGCAGTCTCCTCAAAAGACACAAGTTCCTCAATGCTTGTATTGGGTCAAGCAGTGATATCCCATGTCCCTTTTATTTCAAGTCATTTTTATTGAGTTTTCAAAATAAAGCATTACAAAAACATTGTCAAATATCTAATAACATGAAATATATCGAACAACAGCCAAACATCAAAACATCTGAACAACTTGACATCCTGCAGGGCCCAGCTGGGACCCAGTACCACTTACAAAATAACAGCCCCGTCTCTCCTGGCATGTACTCTGCCGAGAGGTCTGCCTGCCCCCACCTTAGAGTGACAGTTTTGTAGGCAAACAGAATGCATTACCACAAGAAAAACAAAAACAAAAAAACGCATGTTAATATATCCCCCTAACAAAACAACAGTACTAATTACATTCCAGTACTAGCGTAGTTCAATAGGAGGATCCACAGGGTACCGCCGTCCTTGGCAATGGATACTGGTCAGCCATGTCACTCCGCAGTAGGGATCTCTCCTCAGTCTAGGGCCCCATGGACCCACACTCACATGAAGAACTGCCAATTGCGCATAGTATGACAGAGTATCAACTAAACAGTGTCTGGAGTCATGTATTATAACCTGCTACAATCGAGGACCCATGCCCAGTATCCTAAGAAACAGCCCCTCATCCAAACCCCCCCCCGACTCCCCTCGACCTCCCCTTCCCCCCCCCTCCCCGCCAACCCCCCTTCTCGGCCCCCCCTCCCACGCCTGAACATTTACAACCAATAGCAGTTCAAACCCCATTTAAAACATATACACCAAACCACTCATCCCTCACCAGCTGCACACCACCACCCATAATAGTAGATGGAATACCCCCAGGGCTATTGGCGCCATACCCGCCCCGGATACTTCGAGTGTCGGTTGCAGATACCCTTCTCTCATACATTTAGAATCAGTGCCCGCTCCCTGGGTGACAGATGTGTAATCATAGGGGACCACAATGCCATAAAGGCATCCCAACTTTTGCCTCCCCTTGACTTCGCCGTCATTTTTTCCATACTAAGCAGTTCAAACATATGTGCATCCCAAAGCACAAGACTAGGAGGAGCAGCCTCAATCCAACGGTGAAGCAAAGACTTTTTTACCACTAGAAAACCTCGTTCTAGTAACTCTCTTTGCCCCCTGGAATATTGGTCAGTACACAGCTGCCAGCCATGAAAAAGGCAGACTTCGCTATTGGCATGGAATACAATACCCAGCCACCCCGCCAACTTCCAAGAAACTTGCTCCCATAGGGCCCGAACTGATTGACAATTCCAGAACTTATGATAAAGAGTTCCGGGCTCCCTACCACACCATCCACACAAATCTGAGGTCCGCAGCCCTATCCTGTGCGCCCACACGTCGCTAGTATACGCACGCCACAAAAATTTATACTGAAGCTCTTGCAGATATATCCACTCCATCCCTTTCCCAATGTTCAAAAAGGCCGCACGCAACAACTCCACGCTCAGGGAGTCCACCCCGTCTCTACTCCAGCGTTGTATCAGTTCCAGAAGAACATTATCTCCCCTACTGGGCCGAACCACCGCCCTGCAGACCTCCGCATCTCTCTGGTAATCAACTATGCTCTCTAAGACTGTCCGAGGTACTTGGCACTCCCCCCGGTCCCGCTGCAGCAGATGGACTCCCTGAACATAGTGTCGCACCTGAAGGTAGCCGTAAAAATCATGCTTAGAAAGATTATATCGCCTTTGTAAATTCTGAAAATTGTCCAGTATTAGTCCATCTACGGTGAGGAGGTCACCCAGACAAATCACCCCCTTTTCCCACCAACCACGAAAAATATTAGTCTTGGATAATCCAGGTGCAAAATCAGGGTTCCCTACCAATGGAAGCAGGGCGGAGCCTCGCCAGTTCCATCCAAAGTGGCCACAGAGCATGCGCCAAGCCGCTCGTAGGGCCTCCAGATACAATCCCCCCGCCCCCTCTCGTAAACCCTGTGGCAACTTGCCCACCTGTAAAAGGTATAGAGGGTGGTACGGGTGGCACATCTCCTCAAGTTGTCGCCCTACTGCCATATCCCCTCTCCCCGCTAAAAGAGCACCAATATGTTTAGTTACATAACGCAAATTATAATGGCGTAACGATGGCATCTCCAGCTCACCTTCGTCCTTCCGAAGAACAAGAGCTTGGAAAGGAATTCTGGGACGTTTCCCGCGCCACAGAAAGCCCCGCAAACCCGTTTCAAAACGCTTCCAATCCCTATTAGTAATCCAAATCAGTAACATACGCAACACATAGAGCCATCTCGGGAATTCTACCATCACATATAAGGCAATCCGGCCCCGCAATGAAAGAGGAAGATTTCGCCAGCCCTGAAAAGTTTGCAAACTGCTGGCTAAGAGGACTGGAACATTCGCTGCGTATATCGATTCAGGCCTATCAGGGAGTTGGATCCCAAGGTACCTAATGGCCCCTTCCGCCCAGACCAACGGAAAGTCCCCTTCCCACACGGGCTTCACCCTTCCGCCTACATCTAATACCATAGACTTCTGCGTGTTAATTTTCAAACCGGAAAAGCTACCATAGTGAGATATCAATTGAAGGAGCTGCGGCAATGAGGCCTGCGGTCGTGTTAAACAAATCAGCATGTCATCCGCGAACGCACTAATTTGCAATTCCTCTCCTCCCATCTTGATGCCCGCAATCCCCTCATGTTTCTGGATTGCTCGGAGGAGGGGTTCCAGTGCCAGAACAAACAATAACGGAGACATCGGGCAACCCTGACGGGTACCCCTCTCCAACACAAAAGTCTCAGAGAAAATCCCATTTACCCCCACCCTAGCCGCAGGTTGTGCATACAGCGCCCTTATCCAGTGGACAAAATCTCCATGGAGACCAAAGCCAGACAAGACATCCCAGAGATATTCCCATGCCACTCTATCAAAGGCTTTCTCTGCGTCTAGACTCACTAGCAAGAGAGCTTCTTCCTTTCGTAGACAATGCTCCATACCCAACAGCAGTTTGGTGATGTTTCTAGACGCCTCCCTGCCCTGAACAAAGCCAACTTGCCGCTCGTCAATAAGCCGTGGAAGGATCGGGTTTAGTCGCGCCGCCAATATAGATGCCAAGATTTTCATGTCACAATTAATTAAGGAGATGGGCCGGTATGAGGCCGGTTTCAGTGTGTCTTTGCCTGGTTTCGGAAGAACCGTAATATCTGCGCAGCGCATATCTCTGGGGAAAAGACCCCGCACACGTGCATCATCATACATCACCACCATAGTAGGAGCCAATCGATCCACCAACATTTTATAATACTCAATACTGAAACCATCAGGTCCTGGGGCCTTATGCGATTTACCCTTCTGAATTCCCCGACAGACCTCTTGGACCGTCAGCGGCGCGTTCAAAGTATGCAAATCCTCCTCCGACACCTGAGGCAAATTAAGCGCTGAAAGAAACTCAACACCTTTAGCACAGTCCCGCTCCTCTTCGCTATACACCTGTGGATAGAAAGTTCGGATAATCTCTGCTATTTTGGCCGGCCGGTGACATATAGCCCCCGATTCCTCCCGCAACACCGGGATGAAGCGCGTCCCCCGCGGATCCCGAACAAGCTTTGCCAGTATCATGCCAGAGCGATTCCCGTAACGATATAGGCGGTGTTTGTAATACTGCATGGATTGACTGGCCCTAATTCCAAGCAGCTCATTCAAAGCGACCTGCGTTCTCGTATATTCCCGCTGTAGGGCCCTATCTCGTCCCCTGCCCAATTTACACTGGAGGTCTCGCAAATTACGTTCCAGGACAAGTATACTGCTATCAAGATGCTGGCGGCGCATAGCCACATACGATATAATGGCCCCCCTCAGCACTGCCTTGCTAGCTTCCCAGAAAAGAAGCGGGGAACACGGGGGTGTCATTAAATCGGGCATACTCATCCCATTGTTTCTCCAAGAAACCTCGAAAGGCCTCATCCTGCCATAGATATGCGGGGAACCTCCACCCCTCCCGTCTTGGTCCCTGGGACTCCCAGATAATCCAAACCGGCCCATGGTCTGAGATAACTATAGGGTCTATTCCCGCTTGTACCACCTTGGATAGTCCCTGCTCACTAACCAGCATGTAATCTATGCGCAACCATGTGTGATGTGCGCGCGATTGGTGGGTAAATTCACGCACACCCGGATGAAGGACCCGCCATACATCTACGAGTGCACCCATTCTACACACATAGCCCACCCCTTTACGAGTCCATGCGCCCGATTCACCCGTTTGGGACTTATCCATGCGAGGATCATGTGGGCAATTAAAATCGCCCGCTACAATTACAGAATTCTTGCCCGGCTTGGCCACCAGCTGCACTATGGTTTTGAAGAAGGTATGATCATAGACATTTGGGGCATACACATTAAGCAACCATGTTGGCTCATTGTATAGCCTTGCATGCAGGTAAATGTAGCGACCTTGTGGGTCCGCCTTTGTTTGTGTTACTTCAAATGGCACACCCCTCTTTACCAGCGTCACCACCCCCGCTTTTTTTGTGCCTGAGGCTGCTCCATGTGTAGCCACCACCCAATCCCGGGCTAATTTACGATGCTCCTGTTCACTCAAATGAGTCTCCTGGAGCATGGCTATGTGAACATCTTTTCTTTTAAGTGTCTGTAGGATTTTTGTACGTTTGACCGGAGATCCTATCCCTCCAACATTCCACGATATTATTTTAACCTTAGGCATACTTCCAGTATGTGCACGTGTTTATCCAGCTACACCCTTGTAGGTGTTCCCAGGGGCGCCCAGCCTCGCCCCGGGACCACGTCCTACTCCAATGCATAACTGTGCAACTTGTGAGGTCTACCACTATAAAGTCCACTCTCATGGAGCTCCAAACAATCAGGCTACCCCTTTCCCCGTTCCCCCCCTGTCTTCCCCCCCACCCCCCCCCTGCCCCAGCCCCAACCCCCAACTGCCCCAACAAGTCCCTATCTCCCCCCATTAAAACGGTCACCACCAACACCCCGGCTCAAACGGCCAGGGCTGAGTCCCTACTGATGCCACAGGGATGCCTCGGGTCCCCTTCCCCCTCTCTGAGGTCAACAGGACATGCATTGCAAACAACCCAGGGCATTAATACAGGGCATTGAAAAAAAAAAACCCAATAGACTATAAGAGCCCCCGCAGAGTAAAACATTAATGAAACAAAAGTCCCTTGCAGAACCAAGGTGGGCCCAGCAAGAACACCGCTCACAATCTCCCGCAGTCACGACCAGCCGGTGGGGAGCGCTGAGTTCTGCAGCGCCAGGTTAGCCCAGTGGCGTCTCCCACCGTCCACTCTCATGTCGGGGCCACCTCCGGCCCGCGTCCAAGCCCCAGCTGGTCCACGAAACGCTCCGCTGCCTCTGCCGCTTCAAAGGAGTGTGTCTTGCCTTGGTGAAAAATCCGCAGGGAAGCAGGATAGGCCAAAGTGAAGTGAATCTGCTGCTGAAAGAGCGTGGAGCAAATCCAGGAAAAAGCCCTCCGCTTTGCCGCCACTTGAATCGAATAGTCCTGAAATAGAAGGAGCCGCTGATTGTCCAGACGGAGCTCCCCCTTCTTCCGGTAGGCCTGGAGGATCTGAAGTTTGTGCTGAAAGTTTAAGGCCCGAAATATCACCACTCGCGGGCGGGAAAGATCATCACGGCGGGGCCCGATGCGGTGCGCACGTTCAATTTTAAACTGTCCGCGGAGCTCCTCTATGCCCAGCGCCTCCGGCAGCCATGCCTCCAGCCAGGCGAGCAGCATGTGCTCTGCTTTCGATTCCGGGATGCCGACGACCCGCAAGTTATTTCGCCGAGACCTGTTTTCAAGGTCTTCGACTTTGAGTTGCAGAGCCTCAAGCTGTTTTGCATGCTCCTGCCGGGCTCGCTCCTGCGCCCCCTCGCCCTCCTCCAGGCTCGACACTCGGTGCTCTAACTCCTCCACTCGCTTACCGAATTCGGACAGGGCTTCACCAACTCCCTCCAGCTTTTGCATGATCTGTTCAAATTTGGGGTCAAGTAGTTTGACTACCTCCTTCGCGAGCTCCTCCGGCGCGGAATCCGTGCTCTCCCCCCCAGGAGAGGCAGGGTGCGAAGCCGCCGAGACCCCGGGGCCTGCTTTGCCCCCTCGCTCTTTCCTCGCCGCCAAAGGCATCGCGGCAATTCTCCACCAGGCTCCTTCGAGCGATCCCACTCCCTGGGGCTTATCTTCGTCCCGCGGAGCCCAATAAGCAAGGCTGGGGTAGAGAATGTGCAGATTAAAGCAGATTAAAGCCGAGACATCCCCGGAGCGAGCAGGCAGACGTCCTCACTCACTCATGCATCACGTGGACTCTCCCATGTCCCTTTTAATAATGGTTTATGGACCTGTCCTCCAGGAACTTGTCCAAACCTTTTTTAAACACAGCTACACTAACAGCTTTTACTACATCCTCCAATAACAAATTACAGAGTTTGATTTCAAATTGAGTGAACAAATATTTTATCTTATTAGTCTTAAATAGGTTACCCTTTGGCTTCATTGCATGCCCCCTAGTCTTTCTATATTCTGAAGACGTAAACAACCGATCTACGTTTGCCCATTCCACTCCATTCATTAATTCATAGACCTCTATCATATCTCCCCTCAGCCATCTCTTTTCCAGGTTGAAGAGCCCTAACCTTTTTAGTCTCTCTTCATAGGGGTATCCTTCCTTCCCCTTTACCATTTTGGTGACTTCTCTGTACCTTTTCTAATAACGCTATATCCTTTTTAAGATACAGTGACCAGAACTGCACACACTATTCAAGGTGTGGTTGCACCATGGAATGATACAGAGGCATTATAATATCCTTTGTTTATTCTCCATTCCTTTCCTTATGATACTTAGCATTCTATTTGCTTTCTTGTCCGCCGCTGAACACTGGGCAAAGGGTTACAACATGTTATCCACGATGACGCCTAAATCTTTTTCCTGGGTGGTGGTTCCTAAAGTGGTACCTTGCAGTGTGTAACCATAGTTTGTGTTGTTCTTTCCTAGGTACATAACTTTGTACTTGTCCACATTAAATTTCATCTGCCATTTGGATGCCCAGTCTTCCAATTTATCAAGATCCTCTTGATGTTTTCCACAACTTTAATTAGTTTTGCGTCATCTGCAAATTTGATTACCTCACTCGTTATTCCTATTTCCAGGTCATTTACGAATGTGTTAAAAAGCAGCAGACCCAGCACTGATCTCTGGGGCACTTCACTATTCACGTTTCTCCACTGGGAAATTTGGCCATTTAGCCCTACCCTCTGCTTTCTATCTTTTAACCAGTTCCTGATTCATAATAGTACACTGCCTCCTATCCCATGACTTTTTAATTTTGCCAAGAGTCTCTCAAGAGGGACCTTGTCAAAGGCTTTCTGAAAATCCAGATACACTATATCAACCGACTCACCTTTGTCTAACTGTTTATTCATACCTTCAAAAAAAAACATAACAGATTAGCAAGACAAGACCTGATCATTGGGAAAGTGCGGTATATAAGCGATTGTTAAATAAAATAAATAAATAAAAAACAAGACCATCCTTGGCTAAAGTCATGTTGGCTGTCTCCCATTAAGCCATGACTATCTACATGTTCAGTAATTTTGTTCTTTACAATGGTTTCTACCATTTGTCCCCATACTGACATCATGCTCACCGGTCTGTAGTTTCCGGAATCACCATGAACCCCTTTTGAAAAATTGGCATTACATTGACCATCTTCCAATCTTCAGGTATTATAGATGATTTTAATGATAATTCACAATTACTAATAGTAGATGTGCAATCTCACATTTCAGTACTTTCAACACTCTTGGATATATACCATACGGTCCAGGTGATTTGCTACTCTACAGTTTATCAAATAGCTGTAATACATCTTCCCGGTGTATCGATATTTCTTTAAGTTTTTCCACAGTATCACCTTTAAATACCACTTCAGTCATGGGTAACATCCCAACATCTTCCTCAGTAAAGACCAAAGTAAAGAATTCATTCAGTCTCTCCTCTATGGCCTTGTCCCCTCTTAGTGCCCCTTTTACCGCTCTAGCATCTAATGGTCCAACTGACACTGTCACAGATTTTTTGCTTTGAATGTACTTGAAAAAGGTTTTATTATGCGTTTTTGCTTCCACAGCAAGCTTCTTCTCAAATTCTCTCTTTGCCTGTTTCCAATTTTCGTCATTTGGCTCTTTTTTCCATTTCCTGAAAGATGCTTTTTTGGCAACAGCCTCTCTGACCTCAGCTTTAAACCATGCAGGCAATTTTTTGGACTTTCTTCCACTTTTCTTAAAGTGTGGAATACAGCTGGTCTGGGCTTCAAAGATAGTATTTTTAAACACCCATGCTTGATGTAACTCTTTAATCTTTGCAACTGATCCTTTTAGTGTTTTTCTTAACTCTTTTCCTCATTTTATAAGTCTCCTTTTTGAAAATTAAAAGGCAGTACTGCGGAATACCTTACCGTCCTTTTTTTGAGGATGTGTGAAACGCGTAGGAGTTTTCTGTTGATATAAGCACCTATGACCTCCATATGCCACTCGCTTGTGTGTTTATTCTACGTTTGCAAGGGCTTCTGCTCTCCTTGTGTTCTTCTTTCTTACCGTCCCTTCCTCCATTTACTAAATCAAACCCAATCATGCTATGATTACTATTGCCAAGTGGCCCCAACACCCTTATCTTTTGCACCAGATCTTGTGTTCCACTAAGGACTAAGTCCAAAATGGCTTCCCCTCTGGTCGGTTCATGAACCAGCTGCTTCAAGAAGCAGTCATTTATTTCATTTAGAAACTTTATCTCCCTAGCGTGTCCTGCTGTGACAATGACCCAGTCGATACTGGGATAATTGAAATCACCCATTATTATTACTGTGCTGTAACTTTTGTTAGCTTCCCTGATTTCTTTGAGCATTTCATCATCCATTTGTTCATTCTGGCCAGGCAGTCGATAGTACACTCACATGGCCATCGCCTTCCCCTTCCCCTTTTTCATGGAATTTCAATTCACAGAGATTCTACAGAGAATTTTCTTTTCTGCAAAACTTTAATCCTATGTGAATCAATGCCCTCTCTAACCGAGTGCAACCCCTTCACCAATATGATATGCTCTATCATTACGATATAGTTTGTACCCAGATATCAGTGTCCCACTGGCTGTCCTCCTTACACCATGTCTCTGAGATGCCAATCATATTTAACCTCTCATTTAGTGCTATATATTCAAACTCTCCCATCTTATTTTTTAGACTTCTAGCATTTGCATACAAGCATTTTAGAGACTGTATTTTATTCATATTAATCTGGCTATTGGTAGGTAGGGATAATTTGGAATCTTTAAGCTCTGTCTGCTCTGTACTCAAGGGCATTTGGGCTACTTTTGTGTTTATTGGAAGCTCTCTGTTGATATGCCCTAACTTCAATCTTCTATCCTTCAAGTATACATTGTTCCGAACCATGCACTCTTGGGTGACTGTTGGCTTTCCCTTATTATCTATTTTAAAAGCTGCTCTAAAAGGTTAATGCCAGCAGCCTGGTTCCATCCCGGTTAAGGTGGAGCCCATCCCTTCAGAAAAGTCCCTCCTTTCTCCAGAATGTTCCCCAGTTCCTAACAAATCCAAAACGCTCATCCTTGCACTATCGTCTCATCCATGCATTGAGACTCTGGAGCTCTTCCTGCCTTTTTGGTCCTGCGCATGGAATGGGAAGCATTTTGGAGAATGCTACCCTGTAAGTTCTGGATTTCAACTTCCTACCTAAAAGCCTAAATTTGGCCTCCAGAACCTCCCTACCACACTTTCCTATCTCATTGCTACCAACATGCACCAAGACAGCAGACTCCTCCCCAGCACTATCTAAGACTTTATCTATGTGGCGCATGAGGTCCACTACCTTCGCACCAGGAAGGCATGTTACCAGGTGAGCCTCACATACACCATCCAACCAGCTATCTACATGCCTAATGATCGAATCACCAACTATAACGGCTGTCCTAACCCTTCCCTCGTTGGCATATGGCCCTAGAGAAACCAGTGCGAAAGGGTTTTACATCACCTGGAGGACAGGTCCTAGCTACAGGATCACTTCCTGCCACATCAGGGTGATGCTCTCCTGTCACGTGACCTCTCTCCGCCATGGCAACAGGGGTGCTGCCAGACTGGAGGTGGACTTCAGTACTACATCCCTGTAGATCTTGTCTATATACCTCTCTGCTTCCTTATGTCTTCCAAGTCTGCTACTCTAGTCTCCAGAGATCAGACTCGTTCCCTGAGAGCAAAGAGCTCCTTGTGCCTAGTGCACACGTAACACCCCCAGCAACTGGGAGAAAATCATACATGTGACATTCAATGCAAAAGACTGGAAAGCTCCCAACTCGCTGTTGGACTGCTGTCTGCATCTTAGTTTTAAGGTTGTGTTTAGGTATTTAAGTTGTTTACTTGCTAAGGTTTGCTGGGGATACTTATACTAATAAACTATACCTAATACGTTTAATGGACTTTGTTAATCTCAAGCTTAATTTAAACTAGCAGCCCTCTGCTGGGTTTTAAATTTAACCAGAAAGCTCTCTTCTGGGTTTTAAATTTAAACTGAATGCTCTCTGCTGGGTTCTGAATTTAAATTGAAATCCCTCTGCTGGATTTTAAATTTAAATTGAAAGCTACCTGTTGAATTTTTAATTTAATTAAAAGCTCTTTGCTGATACTAGGCCCTGACTGATTTAACAAATACATTGGATTCTAATTTACACGGATTAAACAGTTTTAATTTAGGATAGCTATCCAGAGGGTTGCCATGAGTCGACTCCGACTCGACGGCACTTAACAACAACAACAATCTAAAGAATTCCTTTTTCCCCAAGATTTAGAAAAATTCCAGCAGTAAACACTTACAATTGCAGATCTCTCTCCAGAAGTAGCAGTCCTTTTGTAGTCCTTCGTCCCTCCTCCCCCTCTTCATTCCAAACTTTTCCCCTCTACCTCTGCTACCCTTTTTCCCTTTTCTATGATCTCTGAGGAGGAAACTGCACACCTTCTTTACTCCTTCGAACTCACTAACTGCTCCTCTGATCCTATTCCCACCCGTCTCCTAAGCCCCATCTTCTCCACTGTTGTCCCTTCCATCTCTCATATTCTCAACCTATCGCTCGCCACTGCAATTGTCAATGCAGCCTTCAAGCATACTGTAGTTACACCTCTCCTCAAGAAACTCTAACTTGATCCTACCTGTCCTTCTAACTATCGATCCATCTTCCTCCTCCTCTTCATTTCTAAACTGCTTGAATGTGCGGTTCACGGCCATTGCCTTAACTTTCTCTCCTCTCAAGCCCCCCTGGATCCTTTACAATCTGGCTTTCGCCTTTTACATTCTATTGAAACGGCTCTTGCCAAAGTCTCCAGTGATTTGTTCCTGGCTAAATCTAAGGGCCTTTACTCAGTCCTCATTCTTCTTGACCTCTCTGCTGCTTTTGATACTGTTGACCACAACCTTCTCCTTGATACCTTATCCTCGCTTGATTTTAAGGGCTCTGTACTATCTTGGTTCTCCTCTTATCTCTCCCATTGCTCTTTCAGTGTTTGTTCTGGTGAATCCTCCTCTGCTGCTATCTCGCTTTCAGTTGGTGTACCCCAAGGATCTGTCTTGGGTCCACTCCTTTTCTCTCTATATACCAAGTCCCTTGGGGCACTCATCTCTTCCCATGACGTTCAGTACCATCTTTATGCTGATGACTCCCAGATCTACCTCTCTACACCTGAAATCTCTCAGGTAATCCAGACCCGGATCGCTGCATGTCTTTCTGACATTGCTGCTTGAATGTCTCACCACCGCTTGAAATTCAACATGGCCAAAACTGAGCTTATTTTCCCCCCTAAAACCTCCTCTCTTACTCCTTTCTACTCCTCCCTATTTCCTCAGCTCGCAACCTTCAGGTCATCTTTGATTCCTCTCTCCTTCTCCACACACATGCATCTGATAGCTATGACCTGCCGTTTCTTTCTCTAAATCATCAAAATCTATCCATTCCTTTCTGGACACACTACTAAGACACTTATCCACTCCTTAATCACGCCTGTCTTGACTATTGTTACTTACTCCTTTCTGGTCTTCTGCTAAATCATCTCTCTCCTCTTCAACATTCTGCTGCACGGCTAATCTTCTGCCAGCCTCGTCATACTCATATTACTCCTCTTCTCACTTCATTGGTTCCCTATCCGTTTCTGCATCCAGTTCAAACTTCTCTTGCCGACCTATAAATGCATTCACTCGGCAGCTCCTCACTACCTTTCCTTTCTTATACCTCCCTACACCCCTCTCCGGAAACTCCGCTTTTCTGGCAAATTGCTTCTATCTGTGCCCTTCTCTTCTATTGCTAACTCCAGACTTTGCTCCTTTTGCCTTGCTGCTCCTTATGCCTGGAATAAACTACCTGAGTCTCTATGTCAGGAAACGTTTCTGGCCCTTTTCAAATCCAGGCTAAAAACTCACCCCTTCACTCAAGGGCGGCCCAAGGGGGGTTAGGGGTCATGTGCGGAGACTCGGTGTGGGGCCTCATTTACATAAGGGGCCTCTCTTGCATAAACAGTTGCATAATGTTACCATACACTAACTTTTAATAAACATGCCTCTTAATGAGTGTATGAATAAAGAAAGATTAAAAGATTTCTACATTACTATAATCCAGTGCCAACCGCCAGGCACATTAGGAACTACTACAAACACTGCCCATTTAGAACCCATAGCAAACCCACCGTATCATAACAGCACTACCAGGACTCACAAAGCACCAGACCCTACCTATCAAAAGGCAACACTGCAAATATTAAACCAATACATTTCAGAGAATAACAATACATGACCTACTGGGGAAAGAGAATAAGGGCAATGTCAAATAGCAACTACATAAACAGAATACCTCAGCTCAGTTACACATGCAGAACAAAGACCATCACCGAACAAAGACCATCACCAAACAAGGAATCACAATTTAGAAAAAGGAAGACAATAATTAAACTGGGAACCCCAAAGCCAAACTTGGAATGTACAATACTGTAGAAATAAAACTATAAATTAATTTCCTCTTCGTGCAGACGTTAATGATGCACATTTCCCAGAGCTGACATATTTTAAATTCAAAATAAAGAGATATCTTTTTAACTTTTGTGCATTTTTTTCAGCTGCAATTGCTCCAGCCACTTTCTTCTGGTTTCTTCGTGTCTTCTGCTAACTCTCCATCATCTGCTGTCCATTTGTCCTTTCTTCTCTCTTCTAGGTTTTTTTTTTCCATTCTCTCTCTACATCTGCTTTAACATACTAATCTTTCTCCTTTTGCTCTTTCCTCATTCCTATTTCATCCACTCAAATTTTACCCCTCCATCCTCAATCCCCACATACTCTTCCAATACCCGGCCAATTGTAGATTTTTCTTCCCTCCCACACAAAATATTTTTCCCCTCTCCATTTCACTCTCCCAGCCCCATCCCATTCTAATTCTCCCCCAAAATCAGCTCCCTTCTAGTTCCAGCCCCACCCAGCATCCGCTCCCTTCTAGTCCCCGCATCAGCCCATTTCCAGTCCTAGCCCCCCATCAGCCCATTTCCAGTCCTAGCTCTCCTGTCCATTTCCAGTCCTATCCGAGTCCCTCCATTAGCTCATTTCCAATCCCAACCCCCCATCAGCCCATTTCTAGTCCTTTTCTAGCCCCATCATCAGCCCATGTCAAATCCTAGCTCCCCTCCAGTCAGCCCATTTCAATCGAAGCCCCCACCACAGCCCATTTCCAATCTTAGCTGCCTCCAACAGCCCATTTTCAGTCCTATCTTAGCCCCTCCATCAGCCCATTTCCTGTCCTAGCTCCTACCCACTCAGCCCATTTCCAGTCCTAGCTCCCTTCCCTCACAGCCCATTTCCATTCCAAGCCCCCTCCCCATCAACTATTTGCAGTTCAAGCCCTCCTTCCACTCAGCCCATTTCCATTCCAAGCCCCCCTCCCCTTCAACTATTTGCAGTTCAAGCCCCCTTCTACTCAGCCCATTTCCAGTCCTAGCAACCCCCAACCCATTACCAGTCCTAATCCCCCCATCAGCCCACAGCACATTACCAGCCCTAACCCCATCAGCCCACCTCAAGTACTAACCCCCCCATCAGCCCATTTCCAGTCCTAGCCCCCATAGCCCATTACCAGTCCTAAACCCCTCATCAGCCCACAGCACATTACCAGTCCTAACCCCCCCATCAGCCCACAGCACATTACCAGTCCTAGCCCCCCATCAGCCCACCTCAAGTCCTAACACCCCCATCAGCCCATTTCAAGTCCTATCCCATTACCAGTCCTAAACCCCCCATCAGCCCACAGCACATTACCAGTCCTAACCCCCCCATCAGCCCACAGCACATTACCAGTACTAACCCCATCAGCCCACCTCAAGTCCTAAACCCCCCTCCAGCCCATTACCAGTCCTAACCCCCCTCCCTCCCATCAGCCCAGGGAAAATTAAAACTTAAAAAAAAAAAAGCTGGCTGCTGCCGCGGCAGCATCGAGTGTCCCGCGAGGCCCCCCTGCCCGGCAGAGCACTCCCTCCCTCCCTGCCTCAGTCCCTCTCTGCTTTGGCTTAGAGCTGCGAAGGAAGAGCTTCTCCCTCACGGCTCTGTTAAGCCCGCTGGGGCTTATGGGAAATTTCCCATCTGCCCCGGCGGGCTTAACAGAGTCGCGAGGGAGAAGCTCTCCCTTCACGGCTCTGAAAGGCGAAGCGGAGAGGGACTGAGGCAAGCAGGCAGGCAGGGAGGGAGTGCTCTGCTGTGCAGGGGGGGCCCCACAGGACACTCGATTCTGCTGCTGCCGCGGCAGCAGCAGCAGCAGCCAGCTTTTTTTTTAAATTTAATTTTTAAAGCAGAATGTTCTTTGCACAGGGCCCCCTGAAATGCGTGGCCCTGTGCAAAAAACATTCGCGCTCAATGGACGGGCCAGCCCTGCCTTCACTGATGCTTTTGGATCTTGACTCATCTGATCTCCTTTGTGTTTCCTTACCATTCCCCCTACATGTATCCCATGTCTACATCTACTGTGTTGTCGGTATTGACTAGATTATAAGCTCTGATGAGCAGGGAATGTCTCTTAGATGTCTGTGCAGCACTGCATACATCTTATAGCGCTATACAAATGCTCAGTAGTAGTAGTAGTCCGATGTCTGGAGCCAGGTTTGGCATCGAGAGCTGATACCTGTAGTGGCTACCCTCGCATTTGATTCAAAGCCATTGTAGGCAGCTCGAGACATGTACTTGGAGCACTCCCGATGAACTTTGTGAGGGTTTGGAACCGCTGGAGGTGATCCCCGCTGAGGCCCACTGAGAAATCTGTTAGTTCCTTTGCCAGGTCTCAAAGGTACATGCCAGTATAAAGTTGGTAGGCTTGGATTCTGCAGGCCAACATATAGCCCTACCTGTGGGCACAGAGGAGTGCATTTTCTGGCTCTTCTGCCAATGCATAGTCGATTCCACCACCATGGAGGTGTGTGGCAGTTGCAACTTTCGGAAGCAGGGGCCTCGCTGGTCTTGGTACATGGTGTCCAGGCATAGGCTGACTATGGGTACCGACACTGGTGTCTCCCACATGTGAAGGAGGAGTTGTCCAAGGATAGTGGGGCAGGAACCGTCAGGGCCTCCTTAGGTGGGGCCTTGTACTGGAGGATTTCGAGTTCCTCCATGCGAAAGTCTTCCTCCGACTCCGTGTTGAAGGAAAAAGCCTTTGACATATTCCGAACAAACTCAAGGAATGATGTATCTTGGGTGGGGACCAAAAGCCACGATGTCGGGGGAGACGGGTCCGATAGGAGGTTGCAGTGCTTCTGCATCTTTGGGGTTGCCTCACCCTTGGACTCCCAGTCAGAGTAGTCGGTGGAGGTCTCGGCGGCTGATGGGGCCTGGGGTACAGGACTGGGGTGGGGGGCCTGGTGGCCCACGGCAGCTTTGTGGCCAGAGTCATGAGCGCTCGCTGGGGAGGATCTCGCTCTCGAGGAGCAGGAGGAAGACTGAGACCCTTGCCAAGGATTGACTCGAGGCTTCGGGCTCATGAGGATTGGCTCAGTGACCAGGGGAGAACTCAATAATGAGGTCTCTACGGTCTTGGCAAATGCACCGATGGGGTTGGATGTCGACACACGCTGCATGGTGAGGATGATAGTGAAACTACGCTCCAGTGCCATCATCCTGGTTTCCCACTCAGGAGTTGCAGCCTTTGATGCGGATACCGGGGTCACCTGGTCCAGCATCAGTGAGGAGAGGGAGTCCTCATTGAGACAGGCCTCAGGAGTCTGGGACCTGTCACTGGAAACCTCCATGTCTGTTTGGGAACCTTTGCTTGCTGCTCCCACTCTGACTCCTCGGGTTCTCTCTGTGGGCTGCGGGACCTGGTACGGGACTTCCAAGCGTATCTGAGTCCCAGGATGAGGTCTTCGAAGATTTCTTCTTCTTTTTGTGTTCCCGCTCCAGGGAACCCTTGTCAGAGGGTCCGCGATCCCAGTTGCAGACATCTTTTTACAGAGGATGCAGACCTCCGGGTCATGGTTGGCCTGAGAAACCGGAGGCAGCAATCGTGTGTATCGGTGAATGACATGTTGTTTGCGCACCAATCACACTTCTTGAACCCTCTGGCCATTGGGGAAAAAGTACCCCGGTGAGGTCGAAGACCCTTGAAATGACCAGCAGATAGAAAAAGGTGCAAATTACGCTGGGGAAAAAATCCTAGAAACGTTTCTGAGACGTGATGCTGGGGCAAGCATGCTCGGAGGCGGGAAAGGAACCAGTCACAAACGGAGAAAAGAAAATAAATTTTTTAACACGAAATAATCAACGTTTTTTGGGGAAAAAAGACAGACATCTGTTGGGCTCCATGGAAAAAGGAGACTGAGCAAGATGGCACCCTTGGATGGAAAGGGGACCATGCATGCATGGTAGCATCTCCCAAAGGTTTTCTTTGAAAGCTAGGGAGATGTTTCCGCGAGGGCTCCTTCAGTGCCGACAGCACCCATATGTAATGACTGACTTCCTGCTTGTTCCTGGAGAACCAAAAGATCAAATACAGTCCTTATGAGGTAATTACAGTGCTGCTAGTGTAGGACAAAATGAGGAAGAACCAGCTTAACTTCAGATTTTGAGGCATTCAGAAGGAGACTATGGGGCTTAATCCAGAAAGCAAGTCTATCAAGGGCATCAAAACATGCAGACTGAAAATCTGAATATTATTGGGAAGCAGACAAGGGCTAAATCCCAAGCCTTGAATACATTTTGCCAAAGAAGCAAGAAAGATACTGAAAAGCAGTAGTGCAATGATTCAGTCCTGAGGAACTCCAGAAGTTAAAGGACAACTTTGTGATAAATGGTTGTCTATATTAACTCTAAAGGTCCTTGAATCAAAGTTGTGGTAAACCAATTGAGAGCTGTATCTTTCATTCCTACATACTTCAATTTATCGAGCAGATGAGTATGGTCCACCAGGTTGAAAGCTGAATTCAGATCGAGCTGGATTACTAGAAAAGCTCAACCTCTTTCGCCAAGTAAAATAACTTTAATTCAACATAGCAAGAAGGGCCGATTGTTCTAGGTTAAAACATTAGTAGCATCAAGGAAAGATGACAGTTGGGCTTCTACATTTTCAGTTACTTTGGCTAAGAAGTCCAAGTTAGAGACTGGACAAAAGTTGGACAGAATAGTAGTGTCTAGACCAGGGGTGGGCAATTCCAGCCCTCGTGCACCACAATCCAGCCTGGTTTTCATGATGTCCCTAATGAATATTCATAGACCTATTTCCATACAATGGAAGGCAGTGGATGCAAACAGATCTCATGAATATTCATTAGGGACATCATGAAAAATAGGCTGGATTGTGGTGCACGAGGCCGGAATTGCCCACCCCTGGTCTAGACTATTCTTTTTAAGTATGGGACAGATTACACTTTTTTTCCAGGATGCTAGCATGATGCCCTCTGACAGATCAGAATTCACTGGTTGGATAATTTCTTGAGTGAGATATGCAGAAAATTTCTTGCATAGTGATATAGGAACAGAATTAGGCAATTGTAACCGTGGGTGAATTGATGATACTATTTTCTAAACCTTCAGAAAGGAAGAAAGGAGTCCAAGGAAACTGAGTAGAAGAGAAGGAAGACTGCTTTTGAGGACCAGAATGGCATGAAAGGGAGACAAGGAGTCTGAGCCTGAGAATGACATAGATCTGGAAACTGATGATGAATTAGTCAATCCCATGGCTGAAATGTGACTATGGATCTTGTTAATAAGAAAAAGAGCAAATTGACTGGGTTGGAAGTTCACCTGAGAGGTGGCAGAAGCTCCTGTTAATTTAGAGACTGCCTGGAAGAGTTGCTGGGTATTATCTGTATTGTTCTTAACTCCTTTTTAGCCTGTCTTAACAAATGTTTAAATCTCGATTGCAAGGTTCTGCAGATCTTAAGCACAAAATCATCTTTGTTTTTTTTTTTTTTTACCAACAATGTTCTACCCATTTAAGTTGTTTCTTCATATTTAGATTGCCACAGAATATCAAGGGAGATTTTTCCTTTTTGGCACATGGCATTTAAGAGAAGTGAAAATGTCCAGGGTATTATCCAAAGCTTGATTTAAGGCAATGACCTTCTCCTCAAGAGAGTGAAAGATAATCAAGGTTAGAGAGAACACAACAGCTAATAAATTTCTCTGCTTCAATACTATTTAGATTTCCGAAATGTTTGGGATTAAACTAAGCCTGCTCAGTTGAGAAAGCTACTGTGCAATAAAAAGAAACCATAGATGGACTGATTATGAGATTAAAGTGGTTAGAGGGGATGATAAGTGGCAAATATAGCAGATTAGTGATGCAAGACTTCCCTTGCCTAAATCCATGTTGACTTTGTTCCATTAAACCATAACTATCTATATGTTCAATAATTTTGTTCGTCAAAATGGTTTCTACCATTTTGCTTTGTACTGATGTCAGGCTCATCTGTAGTTTATCAAATCATCTCTGGAAGCCTTTTTCAAAAAACTAACATTATATTGACTACTCTCCAATCTCCAGGTACCATAGATGATTTTAATAATAGTTTAAAAATTACTAATTGTAGGTCTGCAATTTCATTTTTGAGTTTTTTCAGCATCCTGGGATATATACCATTCAGTCCAAGTGATTTCCTATTCTTTAGTTTGTTAAATTGCCTTATTACATCTTCCAGGTTTAACAAGATGTTATAATTCATCTGGTTCATCACCTTTAAATATAATTTCTGGCATGGGTATTTCATCCACTAAACCCCTACTCTAGCCTCCCAAAGCTACTTAAGCTCCCATCAACTATATTCCCCACGCCCTCCCACCCAGTAGACCCTTTTCATTAAGGCCTCCTCAGTTCTTGTCTCCACACCTCTGGCATGCCACCACCCCAAGATCCCCAACCCTCCACTATGCCCCATCCCATAATGTAACCCTACTCTGGCTCCTTACCTCATAAGACATACTCATTCCCTACTATGATACAACATAACTCTTACTCTAGGTCCTTTCTATGCCCTCACCCTCTACATCCAATTACCCTCCACTATGCTCCACTCTCTAACATAGCTCTTCTAGTTCCAACTTCGCTCTCAATAATCACTCTCACTATAACTCCCAACTCTAAGACCTCTGTATCCTCACTGTAGTCTACCATCTCAAAGTCCACCTATCCACTAGCCCACACCACACTAATCTGAGCAATCTACAGGACATACCTATATTTACCTGTCCTGTAGCAGGGCTTCTTTGCACTTTCCAACTGACCATTTAAAAAATGGAGTTGGTTCAGCTAAGGAAGGAAACAAAACAAGGAGCGCTGCTCTTGCAGCTGACCAGGGGTGCACAAAGAGCAAGAGTCAAGGCCGTCAGGATACAATCAAGGTTCCTTTATTAAAATCGTCCCCAACGTGTTTCGGCATTAAATGCCTTCCTCAGGGGGTAGCAGTTAAAACATCAAACATAAACAACTTATAACAACAATAAACAAGATCAATATGTAAAACCATAAATATATATAAAAAAGGCAGAGATTAATAAACTGTTAAAACTAATATATGTAAATAAATAACAAATGAGAATGAGTTAAAACTGAACTGACATGTAAACTTAAGGCTGATAGTCTTCGCACAAAAAGACACAGACAATTAATATAAAACATTAAAAGGTATGGGAAAAAACTTCTTGTTGTGAAAAGGACAGACAGTTAAGGACATGGATTTTCAGACAGAGCATTATACTTAAGTGAATACTCACATTAGACCAATGTTAATTTCACTATTATGCCGTAAGACATAGGTGATATCAAACTATGGAATAAAATAAAACAGACAGACTTATACAATTAAATGTATGAAACAAATTTAAATCTTGACCAAGAAGATCTTCTTATTAACATTGATACACATTCAAACTAATAGTGTAAATTGGCTATGGAGTAATTCATAAAAGATAATAATATCAACAAGCACTAAAAAATGTATATATATTATTTCTGAACTAATACTCTTAAAAGAATGATGGTAATAACTTATGCAAAATATTTAAAAAAAACTCCTAGAACACTGAACATACATTATGTGGTCGTATTAAAACTTCTAACAATGATATAATGATTAAAAACTAGGCTAGCTTCTTTTAGAATTGCTGTTATAACATAGCTACAATCACATTGTCTTAAAAGGTCAAACATCATGTAATGCATAAATTTTAAACCTAATTATACAAAAGAAAAAATAGAGTAAAAAACTAAACCTGAGTTGTACAATACATTTCTGGTTTGTATAGTGATAAAATGGTTTAAAATGAAAACGGGCTCTTCTTTTTGACTTTCAATGGATAAGGAGCTATGAAGGGGTTAAATATAATAAACATTATAATCATATAGTTGTAATAATTAAAGGAAGACTAAAATTATATGGTATTAAGACGAAATTAGACTTACCTGCTAATTGTTGTTCCTTAAGGAACTCTAGTCCAGTCCCGGAACCAGTGAGTCTTGAATCCCTTCCAGCAGCTTTGGAGACTGACACCTGTCATTTTTTTGATGATCTCAGCTTATATACAGTAGGACCGCCCCTTCACCATCAGTACCTATTGACAAAGCAAACTCAGCAGAGCAACAAATAAGTAGTTAAACACAGTAAAAATGAATCTAGAACTAGACGGCATCCACTCCTCCCGACGCCCCCTTTTTTCTTTTTTTTTAAACAAGGACGAGGAAGGAGGTAGCGCTGCAACCGGAACTCAGCCGGTCAGGACAATATAGACGAAACAGTAGAAAGAATCGCAGAAGGCAGTGCAGACTGAACCCCCAAAAGAACCCCAAAACATCTCGGGTGGGATCCAGGACTGGACTAGAGTTCCTTAAGGAACAACAATTAGCAGGTAAGTCTAATTTCGTCTTCCTTTACGTCCCTCTAGTCCAGTCCTGGAACCAGTGAGGATGTATCAGAGCAGTAAGGAATTTAATGGGAGGGACCAGCCAAACCCGCTTGCAGCACTGCCTCTCCAAAACGGCCATCACCCGCCGCCTGTACATCGAGCCGATAGTGCTTAGCGAACGAATGCAACGACGACCACGTAGCTGCTCTACAAATGTCAACCGCCGGTACCAAACCAAACTCCGCCCAGGACGTAGCCTGTGCCCTAGTCGAATGGGCCCTGAGCCCCGCCGGCACCACTCTACCTTTCAACAGATAGGCTCCCGCAATCGTTTCTTTCAACCAACGGGAAATAGAGGACTTAGCCGCCGCCTCCCCCTTCCGGGGCCCCCCGAAGGAGAGGAATAGCCTATCAGACTTACGAAAGGAAACTGTACCCCGCAAGTAATACCGGAGCGTCCGTTGGACATCCAAAAGTCGCAAGCGCCGATCCGACTTAGCATCCGGACGGCCCGCGAACACCGGAAGCGACACCACCTGATTCACATGAAATACTGACACCACCTTAGGCAAAAAGGCCGGAACCGTGCGCAGCACCACCTTGTGCTCCGAAAAGGATAGATAAGGTTCTCTGCAAGAAAGAGCCTGGAGCTCCGAAATGCGGCGAGCCGAACAGATAGCCACCAGGAACACCGTCTTCAAGGTCAGATCCTTTATGGAGGCGGTTCCCAATGGCTCAAAAGGCTGCTGAAGCAGCGCTTCCAACACCAAGTTCAAATCCCACGCCGGCACCAAAGCCCGACGCGGAGGCCGCATAAGTAGAACTGCGTGCAAAAACTGGCGGATGTCGCCATGCATCCCCAACACCTGGCCCTGAACCTTTCCCCGAAAGCAAGAAATGGCCGCAAGCTGAACCCGCAAGGAACTCGCCGCAACCCTTTCTCGACACCATCTTGCAAGAAGGCCAGAATTTGCGGCACCGAAGACCGCAAAGGCTGCAAGTGCCGGTCTGCGCACCAGTTCTCAAAAATACGCCAGACCCGCACATAAGCCAGCAATGTGGAACTCCTGCGCGCCTTCAACAAGGTTGAGATGACCGCCGTGGAATAACCGCGCGCCCTCAGCCTAGCCCTCTCAAGAGCCATGCCGTAAGCGAGAATCGAGCCACGTCCGGCATCCTCAACGGACCCTGACGTAAGAGGTCCGGCCTGAGAGGCAGCTTCCAGGGGGCCGCCACGAGTAGGCGAACCAGATCTGCATACCACGGTCTCCTGGGCGTCGGGCGCAATCAAAATTACTCGGCCCGGATGCCGCTCGATGCGCTGCACCACGCGACCTACCAGGGCCCACGGATGGAACACATAGAGCAGCCCCGCTCTCGGCCAGACCTGCACCAGGGCATCCAGTCCTTCCGCCATGCGTTCCCGCCTTCTGCTGTAAAACCGGTCCACCTGCGCCGAGTCGAACGTCGCCATGAGGTCCATGATCGGACGACCCTAGCTTCGGACAAGCAAGGAAAAGACCTCCGGATGGAGCACCCACTCCCCCGGATCCACTCTCTGACAACTGAGAAAATCGGTTTCGACGTTGAGCACCCCGGCCACGTGTTGCGCAGACAACCCTAGCAGATGCTCCTCGGCCCAACCCAGAAGGAGGCTCGCTTCGTCCTCGAGGGCCACGCTGCCAGTGCCCCCCTGGCGATTGATATAAGCTACGGCCGTGGCGTTGTCAGACAGCACCCTGACCGCAGTGTGACGTAACTCGTTCTGAAACTGCAGGAGAGCCAGGACCACCGCTCTCAATTCCAACCGGTTGATGGAGTAGCTGCGCTCCGCCAGAGACCATTGCCCCTGAGCGAACCTTCCCTGGCAATGCGCGCCCCAGCCCAGCAAGCTGGCATCCGTCGTTAACAACCTCCACGAAGGAGGTTCCAACGGGACCCCGGCGGCCAACGACGTCTTCCGCAACCACCACCGGAGGTCCCGACGCACTTCCGCGGAACACACCAGGCGGCGGGACATGGGGTCCGATTGAGGGGACCAGCGCCAAAGAAGGGATCTCTGCAAGGGCCGCATATGCGCCCGCGCCCAGGGCACCACCTCTAACGCCGCCGCCATCGTCCCCAGCAGCTGTAGGTAGTGCCACGCCGACTGCTTCGCCAGGAATTTTCGGACCAGACCCCTCAAGGAACGCGCTCGACGATCCGGCAAAAACACCTTGCCCAAACCCGTCTCGAAACGTGCACCCAGGTACTCCAGAGACTGAGAGGGAACCAGGCTGCTCTTCGCTCGATTGACCACCCAGCCCAGGCCTTCCAATGTTTGCACCACCCGGGCAGTGGCCCGCACGCTCTCCCCTCTCGACTTCGCCCGTATCAACCAATCATCCAAATACGGGTGGACCAACACGCCCTCCTTCCGCAGCGCTGCTGCCACCACCACCATTATCTTGGTAAAGACTCGTGGCGCCGTTGCCAGACCAAACGGCATTGCCTGAAACTGGTAATGACCCATGGGCAGTGCGAACCAGAGGTACCGCTGATGCTCGGGGCGAATGGGAATATGCAAATAGGCTTCTGTGAGGTCCAAGGAGGTGAGGAACTCCCCTTCTCGCACAGCCGCTATCACCGACCGCAATGTTTCCATGCGAAAATGCGTCACCCTGAGACACCGATTCACCCTTTTTAAATCCAAGATCGGCTGAAAGGAACCTTCTTTCTTGGGGACGACGAAGTAAATGGAGTAACGACCGGACCCGCACTGCTCCGAGGGAACGGGGACCACCGCCTGCAGCAGAAGTAGTCTCTCCAACGTCTCCACCACCGCGCCGACTTTGAGCGGAGACCTGCAAGGGGAAAGCACAAAGGAATCTAAGACGGGACGATGGAGCTCCAGAGCATAGCCCTCTCGAATGACCTCCAGAACCCATCGATCCGTGGTAAGTTGGACCCAGGCAGGATAAAACTCCCGTAACCGACCGCCGACGGGCAGCACCTCTGCCTGAGTCCGCCGCATCTCATTGTGGTTTCTTAGCGGCCGAGGACTGATAGGGAGCAAAACCCCTTCCTGCCCCCTGAAATCCCCGAAAGCCGTGCCCCCGCATGGGAAACCTGTTGCGCTGGACCTGGCCAAACCGAAAGGGCCGAAATCTACGAAACTCCCTAGTACCCCCTTTGGGACCCACGGGCGCCTTACCCTGCTTAGGCTTATCCTCCAGCAACCGCCCGCCCTTGGATTCCCCAAGATCCTTCACCAACTTATCCAAATCCTCACTAAATAAAAGCTTCCCCCGAAAGGGAAGCTTACTAAGGCGGGCTTTCGAAGAAGAATCCGCCGCCTAGTTCCGTAACCACAAATAGCGACGCGCCGCTACCACCGAAGCAATAACCTTCGCAAGACCCCTAATAAGGTCATAATGAATGTCCGCGAGATATGCGGATCCGGACTCGAGACGCGCCACCTCGGTCTCTTGCACCCCCGACTGATCCCCGTGTAACGCTTGGGACCACCGGAGACAGGCCCTAGCTACCCATGCGCCCGCCACCGAGGCCCGCATGGAGAGAGCATTAATATCAAAAACCTGTTTCAATAAGGTATCCAAACGCCTGTCCTGGACATCCTTTAAGGCCGCAGCCCCCTCTACCGGAATGGTAGTCTTTTTGGTGACGGCCGAGACTGCCGCATCCACCTTTGGAGAACGAAAGAGATCCTGATCCTGATCCGAAAGAGGATATAACCTAGCGATTACCCGAGACCCCTGAAGAGCCGATTCGGGAACGTCCCACTCCTCCTGGATCATCTTCCGAAACACCCTATGCAGGGGAAAGACACGCTGGGGGGTGCGGACAGCTTGCAACAATGGATCCTCCAGAGCCTCATCCGTAGCCGGCTCTACCGAAGGCATATTTAACGCCTGAAGCGTCTCCGCAATCAGGGCCGGAAGCTCTTCCCTCCTAAACACCCTGACCACTCTACTGCGCTGTTCGTCCTCAGGCAATTCACCCTCTTCAAGCTCCTCCTCTGAGAAGGCCGCCAGCTCTCCCTCCGCTGACGCCCAGTCCTCCCTCCGCTGACGCCCAGTCCTCCCAAGGAGCAGGGGAAGGACCCTCCAGGCTATCCGCCCGACACCTCTTGCGTGGAACCGGCTGCTCCTCCGCAACCGCCGGACGCTTCAACCCCTGAGGAAACTGAGGGACCCCTCCTAAGGCCGGCTGTAACAGCGCAAACGCCTGCTGCATCAGCGTAAAAAAACTCGGCAGAATGTCAGCCGCAGAGCCGGGTTGAGTCGCTGATACCGGGGGAACCACCCCCTCCCCCTCCGCGGGACCTGGGAGCTGAGCCCCTGACGCGTCCAGAGAAGGGGGAAGGCTAGAAGTGGCCCCTGTATGATCCCTGCTCGTGCCCTCAAGGGGACTCTCCATAAGGGCTGCCTCACGGGTGCAGGGCTTGCAGACCCCCACTTCCAGCAATTCGCTGCGCCGCGTGCCACACACGAGGCAGCGAGGCTTTGGGGACATAATCACCACACAGCCCAAACTAACCCCAGGCTAGGAAGACCGCTGCCAAGTTTTGCCGAGCTCTGCCTATACAGATATCAGCAATAGGAGCTCTATGAGATAAGCTAGGTTATATTCGCGGTTTTTTTTAAAAAAATTTTTTTTATTTTCTTAAACAGAAGAGCAGTAACCCCCGCCCGCAGGCTCCAGGGGGCCGAAGCAACCCTGTTTCAAGCTGCCGAACCGCAGAAGAAGGACCGCACCGGACCAAAATCCCAAAGCGCTAAGCCCGAAAGGCAGCCCGCGGTGTAAGAAAATGGCCGCCGCTCCGATCTGCTTTTCCCGCCCGAAATCGGGCGGCCGGCCTGCTCCTGCACAGAACGCTCTCACGTCTGCAGCCCCTCACACATACAACCGCGGACTCAGAGAGGACTCACCTCCAAGGGCCGTGATCCAGAGAAAACGAAGAGGGGGGGGTGCTCCCCGCACGCCGGAGCTCAGCCGGACTGCGGCTTCAGCTACCGGCGGCAACTGACTGTCACGCTGCAATCACTGGGCCTACAACCTGCTCCTCACCCGTAACCGCGGGATCGGGAGCAGGGAGGCAAAAGCAGGGGTGCTTGGCTGTATTCTCCTCTACTGCTCATTTAAACGATGGGCAATAGGAAAAAGAAACCAAAAAAAAAAAAAAAAAACAGAAACGGGGGAGAGGAGGGGAGGGAGGGGGTACAAAAGGCAAGGAAGGGAGCCGACAGACTTCCAGCCGCAGCACCACCTGCAAAAGAAAGGAAAATGGAAATTACACTAACCTGGTAATTGTAGTTCCTGGAGGGTCCAGTTTAGTCCTGCACAATCGGGTAGTGCCCCTCCTCCTGCAGCCGGGAGACTGGACCAATCAAATCTTCTGTAGTATATATGCAGCCGGAGCTCCCAGAAGTCCCCAGTGTACTAGTAACAAAGCATACTTAACGAAGCAACACATTAGATTAATATACAAAATGACCTAATTAAAGAACAATTTGTTCCTCCCCAAGAAATATCCAACCCCCTCCCCAAACGAGGATGTCAGAACACTGCATTGCGCCGGCACCGACGCCTCAGGAATCAAAACACCGCTCCCCACCAGAAGTTCAGGAGCTGCCTGAACCCCCGAGACAGGGAAGAGCCTCAGCAAAAAACGCGGCTGCCACAGAGGGACCGAACGGCAAGAGGAACCGTCTTAATATCAACCGTTCGGAAAGGCGCGCTGCACCACATTAGCAGATAGTCGGGAGGGAAGGAGGACTAAACTGGACCCTCCAGGAACTACAATTACCAGGTTAGTGTAATTTCCATTTCCTGTTCGGTAATCCAGTTTAGTCCTCCACAATCGGGATGTAACAGAGCAGTTAAGACCGGGCGGGACCTTGCCATCCGGCGCGCAGAACCGCCGAACCAAAACAGGAATCCCGAGCCGCTGACACATCTAAGCGATAGTGTCTACTGAAAGCATGCAGAGACGACCAAGTGGCCGCCCTACAGATATCTGCCGGCGGAACCAGGCTATACTCCGCCCAAGAGGTCGCCTGAGCCCTAGTGGAATGAGCCCTCAGACCCTCCGGAATAGACCGCTGTTGCAACAGATACGCGGACGCGATCGTCTCTTTGAGCCATCTAGCAATGGAGGCTTTAGCCGCCGCTTCCCCTTTACGCGCACCCCCGAAGAGCACGAAAAGCCGGTCAGATTTCCGAAAAGACTCGGTAACCTTTAAATAACGATGGAGCGTACGACCCACATCGAGCCGGAGAAGACCTTTGTCCGTTGACCCAACAGATTGCGAAGAAAGTACTGGAAGAAACACTGCCTGATTCATGTGAAAGGGAGACACCACCTTTGGCAGAAAGGAGGGAACCGGACGGAGAACGATCCGATCCGCGGAAAAAGACAAGAAAGGCTCTCGACAGGACAATGCCTGCAGATCCGAAATGCGCCGTGCCGAACAGATGGCTACAAGAAAAACCGCCTTCAGCGTGAGATCTTTCAGAGACGCCCTGCGCAGGGGCTCAAAAGGTTCACGAACCAGGGCCCTCAGAACTAAATTCAAGTCCCAAGGAGGAACGAAAACTCTGCGGGAGGGCCGCAAATGAAAAACAGCCGTAAGAAATCGGCGGACATCCAGATGAGCCCCGAGCAGGCTACCCAACACCTTGCCACGATAACACGAGATAGCCGCCAACTGGACTTTTAGGGAACTAGCCGCAAGGCCCTTATCGAAACCATCCTGAAGAAAACTTAAAACGACGGGCACGGAAACTGTCGCCGCCCGGACTCCCCGCCGGGAGCACCAGTCTTCAAAAATTCTCCAAATCCGAACGTAAGTAAGAGAAGTGGACGTTTTCCGCGCCCGCAAAAGGGTAGAAATCACCGCTGGGGAATAGCCCTTCCTTTTCAGCCGAGCCCTCTCAATGGCCAAACCGTAAGCGAGAATCGATCCACTTGGGGCATCCGCAAGGGACCCTGAAGAAGAAGATCCGGTAGCGTGGGCAGGAGCCAAGGAACGCCGTCGCGCAGCCGGACCAGATCGGCATACCAGGGCCTCCGGGGCCAATCCGGGGCCACCAGTAACACGCGACCCCGATGGCTCTCGATACGTTGTACGACCCGGCCGATCAGAGCCCACGGAGGAAAGACATAAAGAAGACCGGACGTTGGCCACGGCTGAATGAGAGCGTCGAGCCCCTCGGACATGCGCTCCCTTCGCCTGCTGAAGAAGCGCCCTGTCTTGGCTGATTGAAAGGTCGCCATGAGATCCATGATGGGCGGACCCCACCGCCGGACGATTTGTGCGTAAACCTGTGGGTTTAGCTCCCATTCTCCGGGGTCCACCCGCACTCTGCTGAGAAAATCGGCCTGGACATTGTCTACGCCCGCAATGTGAGCCGCCGAGATTGCCGGAAGGCGAGCTTGCACCCAGTTGAACAAGGCCGCCGCTTCTGCCTCCAGGGCCACGCTGCCGGTACCCCCTTGGCGATTGATGTAAGCTACCGTGGACGCATTGTCCGACAGGACTCTCACCGGCCGTCCGAGAACCAGGGTCTCCAGGTCCACCAGGGCTAGCCGGACTGCCCGCAATTCGAGACGGTTGATCGACCAAGAGGCCTCCAGGGGAGACCATTCCCCCTGAGCAAAGCGGGACTCGCAGTGAGCCCCCCAGCCGGTTAAGCTCGCATCCGTCGTGAACGGAACCCACAGAGGAGGCTCCAAGGGAATCCCTCGCGACAGGTTCTCGGCGGAGAGCCACCACCGGAGGGATCAGCGAACCGTCTTTGGGCAAGGCAATCTCTTGTTCAACGAGTCGAACTGGTTGGACCAACGTCGCAGAAGAGCACTCTGCAGCGGACGCATGTGGAAGCGCGCCCAAGGCACCACCTCCAAAGTCGCCGCCATCGTGCTGAGGAGCCGCAGGTACCACCACGCCGACGGAGCTGGCATCCCCCGGAAGAGACGGACCAGAGCCCGCAACGCCAGCACGCGTCGCTCCGGAAGGCACACCAAGCCCCTTGCTGTGTCGAAGCGGACTCCCAGATACTCGAGATCCTGTGTCGGAGACAGACAGCTCTTGCATTCGTTCACCACCCATCCGAGGGACCGAAGGAGATCCACCACCCTGCATGTGACTTGCACACACTCCCGACTGGACTTCGCTCGAATCAACCAGTCGTCGAGATACGGATGGACCAGGATGCCCTCCTTGCGCAACGCCGCCGCGACTACAACCATTACCTTTGTGAAGGTGCGGGGAGCCGTGGCGAGTCCAAACGGCATGGCCCGGAATTGAAAATGGCCCCACGGGAGCGCAAAGCGGAGAAACCGTTGATGGGAGGGCCGGATGGGAATGTGTAAATAGGCCTCGGTAAGATCGAGGGATGTTAAAAATTCCCCTTGACGCACCGCTACGATGACTGACCGCAGGGTCTCCATGCGAAAGTGCGGTACTCTGAGAGCGCGATTCACGCCTTTGAGATCCAAGATCGGACGAAGAGAACCGCCCTTTTTGGGAACCACAAAATAGATGGAGTAGCGACCTGCGCCTCTTTCCAAAGGCGGGACCGGAACCACGGCCCCCAGAGAGAGCAGCCGATCCAGGGTCACGCGGATGTCCCACGCCTTTTGAGCTCCCTTGCTGGGAGACAGAACAAACGAATCCGGAAGTGGGTGCGCAAACTCTAGGGCATAACCTTCTTCTATAATCTGCAGCACCCACCAATCTGACGTAATTTGGGCCCAAGAAGGAAGAAAGTCGCGCAAACGACCCCCTATGACCGGGTCTTCCTCTAGAGCCCGCCTCGTTTCATTGCGGCTTGCGATTAAAGGAAGAGGCCGAGGAAGAGGCGGCTCCGGAGAAGCCCCTTCCCGCTCCTCTGAAACCACGAAACCCTTGATGACGGGTTCCAAAACGACCGCGCTGCGAAGTCCACAGCCGGGAAGAACGAAATCTGCGAGCATCCCGAAACTGGCCGCGCGCTGAGGTGGACGACCTATTAAGCTTAGGCTTATCCTCTGGAAGCCGACCACCCTTAGACTCACCGAGATCCTTCACCAACTTATCCAGAGCCTCACCAAATAACAACCTGCCCTTAAAGGGTAGTTTACTGAGGCGAGACTTGGAAGAACCGTCGGCCGCCCAATTGCGCAACCAGATGGACCGTCGTGCCGCTACCATGGAGGCCATGCTATTAGCTAGGGAGCGTATTAAATCATAAAACAGATCCGCCAAGTAGGCTGATCCCGACTCCACGCGGGTAACGTCCAACAGCCCCTGTTGGTCCATACCGGACCCCGAGCGCAGGTGCTGCGACCATCGCAAACAAGCTCGAGCTACCCACGCCCCACATATAGAAGCTTGTAACGATAAGGCGTTGGTCTCGAAGGCTTGCTTCAACAAATTATCAACCTTTTTGTCCTGAACATCCCTCAGGGCCGCGGCCCCTTCAACCGGGATGGTGGTTTTCTTAGTCACTGCCGAAACGGCAGCATCCACCCGTGGAGACTTAAACAAGTCCCTGTCCTTGTCGGCAAGGGGGTAAAGACGATTCATGGTCCGAATCCCTTTCAAAGCGGATTCCGGTTGCTCCCATTCCGCATGGATCATCTGCTCAACCACGCGGTGCACCGGAAAAACTACCTGGGCATCCCTGACCGCCTGAATGAGAGGATCCTCGAGACCCTCCTCCTCCAGCGGCCGCACCGCAGAGAGGTTAAGTGCTTGGAGAGACTCCGTGACCAAAGGTACCAGCTCGTCCCTTCGAAACACCCGAATGATGCGAGCCTGATCTTCCGGTTCTGGAAGCTCCCCGTCTTCTAATTCCTCCGCCTCAATCTCCGGATCCCCCTCAGCCTCGGAATCCGGGAGGCAAAGGGTGTCCTGATCCTGGTCCCCCAACCTGGGCCGCTTGACAGCGGGTTGGGAAGACCGCTGAACCCCCCCTGCGGATGCTGGGGGGAGAGAGGCGGGCCAAGCCTCCGGCAAATGACCAGACCGGCTTAAGCGGAAGGCCTGATGCATGAGAAGAACAAAATCCGGGGAAAAGTCTATAGGCGACGCTACCATAGCCGCCTGCTGGAGCTCAGGGACCGACGTATTAGACGCCGGGCCCAGACCAGAAGGAAGGATGCTCGGTGAAGGGACACTGTCCCCCGAAAGAGAAGGTTCCCCGGGCACATGCTGTTCCTTAATTTCAATAGGCAGCTCCAGGTCTGAAGAAACTGCAGCACAGCTCTTACAGATTCCAGAGTCAGTCATTGTACCTCTGCGGGACCCACAAATTACACACTGAGGTTTGGCAGCCATGCCAAGGCCACCTGCTCTCAGGGAAAAATAAGGCAACAGGAACAGGGAAGCCCACACCAAGGGGACTAACCTTATTCAATTCAGCACAGTATTAAATTTAAAACCTTTTTTTTTTTTTTTTACAGGAAACAAAATACTCCCCAGAATCCCAGGGGTGCCCTGAGCAAAATCGCCAGCAAAAGAAACCCCAAAAACACCAGGGGAACCCGTGCGCAAGTGTTAAAAAGTGCCCTTAAAAAGCACACTTTAGAAATCCAAAATGGCCGCCGCACTTTTTCACCCGCGGTAAAAAACGGCGCGAAAATACAAAGGTACCCAAATAATATGGAAAAGAAAGAAAACGACCCTCTAATACAGGGCAAGCGAAAAAAAGCAGGAAAAAGTGCAATTTGGAAGCCAGGGGAGCCGACAGAGCCTCTGCCCAAGCAAAGAACAGAGAGCTGAAAGATTAAAACAAGGAAAATTCCTACCAGCTCAGGGAACAGCAAGGAACTCAGCCCACTTCTCCAAGTGACAGGCAATGTTGCAGCCGGTATGGCTCTTCCCCGAACAGCCTTGGGGAGAGCTCAACCCAGGCTTCAGAGATTCCCAGGCAGGA
The DNA here is from genome assembly GCA_033557465.1 of Ichthyophis bannanicus. Taxonomy (NCBI): domain Eukaryota; kingdom Metazoa; phylum Chordata; class Amphibia; order Gymnophiona; family Ichthyophiidae; genus Ichthyophis; species Ichthyophis bannanicus. Next base: position 636,418,865 of record CM066036.1, on the reverse strand, counting down.
AGGCAGGAGCCCAAGGCAGGTCTGGCTTCCCCCAGAAAGTCCCCTGTGGCTTTTTTTTTTTTTTTTTTTAAAGATACAGCTACCTAGCAAAAGAAATAGAAAATAAAGGACCAGAAATAAACCCCAAAAGAACTAACTAACTAGTGTTGCTCCTTCAAGTGTCACTTAGCGTGCCCAGTAGGGGCACAGAAGTCCTCCAGCTGCAGGGAGACTGGACACACTGGGGACTTCTGGGAGCTCCGGCTGCATATATACTACAGAAGATTTGATTGGTCCAGTCTCCCGGCTGCAGGAGGAGGGGCACTACCCAATTGTGGAGGACTAAACTGGATTACCGAACAGGAAACCCCAATTAACCAATTAAGGAAAAAAAAAACAAAAAACAAAAGAACTATGCTAGTCTGCTTATTTGTGCTGAGAGAGCCTAGAGCTCTGAAGCCTCTTCAGCTGCTTGGAGACTGACATACTGACGGTGAAGGGGCGGTCCTACTGTATATATAAGCTGAGATCATCAAAAAAATGACAGGTGTCAGTCTCCAAAGCTGCTGGAAGGGATTCAAGACTCACTGGTTCCGGGACTGGACTAGAGGGACGTAAAGGAACTTTAGCTATAATAAAACTGGTAGTGAAGTACGGCAGAGCATATCTAGAACATGAGCCTTTGGTTAAGGGGAACAACCTCCTTAAAACTGTTAGCATAATTGACTAATGTTTAGCTGACATTGTGCAACCAACTTTATTATGGTCTTAAAAAAGAGTAGATTGGAAGAGATCATGATAAATTGAAATTTCTATGTATTGTGCAATAGGAGGATTATTCAAAGGAAGACCGAAAGATCAATTTCTTGATTTAAGCCATGTGGTTCCTTGCTTTTAAACTCATAGATATACCTCTGTTCTAACTTTAACAAAGATTTATTAGTGTCGCCTCCTCACCAGTGTGGTCTTACCATTTTGATTACCAAATATTTCAAATCACTGATTTTGTGATTTGCCGAAATCCAGTGTGCAACTAGGGGTTTGTCAAGGCTTTTGCGCTGTATGCAGCTTCTATGTTCTATGATCCGTGTTGGGATTACTCTTGTAGTTTTGCCTATATACACTGAGTTACACGGACACTGTATCAGATATATGACATTTGATGTTCTGCAGTTTGTGTAGTCTTGGAGGTAAACTTTGTGCCCTGACTTGAAATCAGTAAAACTGTTTTTAGCAATAATAGTATGCAGACAAATGGAACAATTCCCACAGCTATAGTGTCCCTTGATTTTAGGGGGGACTTGGAATTTTGTAAGAGCCGAAGGCACTAGTATGTTTGCCAAATTGGTGTTTCTTTTGTATGCAATCATGAGCTGCTTGGTATTAAAGGCGGGTATAGAGGAAAGAAGATGCCATTCCCAACCCCAGTATGCATATAGAAATCTCTATATAGGCTTTTAAATAGTATTTATTGATCCCTCCAAATAATATAATAATAGTTTTAAGCACATCGTGTCAATGGTTTTATAGAGCGGAGCACTGCTGTCTCCATGTCTCCTTCGGTTCAACGCGACTGTACGAAGTTATTCATGATATTTAAGTTCGTGGTTTCACCGTTTACCATTTTCAGAAATGCACAACTCCTCCCGTACAATTAACAGCAGCAGAGTAGTTAGGTTCTCTCAAGTTATTAATTACCTGCGAGTAGGGATCAACATAAGTTTCTTAGTTGTATATGCACATGAGAACATTACACACTGAAGTTTTTGTTTAGCGGTTACACAGCACACATTACTTTCACTTCCGTACTTCACTACCAGTTTTATTATAGCTAAAGTTAATACCATATAATTTTAGTCTTCCTTTAATTATTACAACTATATGATTATAATGTTTATTATATTTAACTCCTTCATAGCTCCTTATCCATTGAAAGTCAAAAAGAAGAGCCCGTTTTCATTTTAAACCATTTTATCACTATACAAACCAGAAATGTATTGTACAACTCAGGTTTAGTTTTTTACTTTATTTTTTCTTTTGTATAATTAGGTTTAAAATGTATGCATTACATGATGTTTGACCTTTTAAGACAATGTGATTGTAGCTATGTTATAACAGCAATTCTAAAAGAAGCTAGCCTATTTCTGTTTTTAATCATTATATCATTGTTAGAAGTTTTAATATGACCACATAATGTATGTTCAGTGTTCTAGGAGGTTTTTTTAATATTTCGCATAAGTTATTACCATCATTCTTTTAAGAGTATTAGTTCAGAAATAATATATATACATTTTTTAGTGCTTGTTGATATTATTATCTTTTATGAATTACTCCATAGCCAATTTACACTATTAGTTTGAATGTGTATCAATGTTAATAAGAAGATCTTCTTGGTCAAGATTTAAATTTGTTTCATACATTTAATTGTATAAGTCTGTCTGTTTTATTTTATTCCATAGTTTGATATCACCTATGTCTTACGGCATAATAGTGAAATTAACATTGGTCTAATGTGAGTATTCACTTAAGTATAATGCTCTGTCTGAAAATCCATGTCCTTAACTGTCTGTCCTTTTCACAACAAGAAGTTTTTTCCCATACCTTTTAATGTTTTTATATTAATTGTCTGTGTCTTTTTGTGCGAAGACTATCAGCCTTAAGTTTACATATCAGTTCAGTTTTAACTCATTCTCATTTGTTATTTATTTACATATATTAGTTTTAACAGTTTATTAATCCCTGCCTTTTTTTTATATATATTTATGGTTTTACATATTGATCTTGTTTATTGTTGTTATAAGTTGTTTATGTTTGATGTTTTAGCTGCTACCCCCTGAGGAAGGCATTTAATGCCGAAACGCGTTGGGGACGATTTTAATAAAGGAACCTTGATTGTATCCTGACGGCCTTGACTCTTGCTCTTTGTGCACACCGTTGGTTCAGCTAAGGATATTGGAGGTTTAGGGAGTGGTGGGAGTGCTACAGTAGGGAATACCCTAGTGGGTGAGTGGCACTGTGGGAAGTTGGGGTTGTTTTAGTGGGTGGAAGGCTTAGCATGAAGGATAGAGTAAAAGTTATATTATTTATTTATTTACATTCTCTTATATACCACGCTATTCTGCATCAGTGCGGTTTACATTGAACAAACTGAAATTACATTGAACAGGGCATTATAACTTGGAGATAACTATTTTACAGGGAACATGGGCTATGGAGGGTTAAGTAGCTTACCCAAGACCACAAGGAGCACCTGTGTGACTAGAAACCCCAGTCCTTCCGGCCCAAGGTTGCTGTCCTCTAGTAGGATTTGAACCACCGACCTTCCGGCCTGAAATACGATGCCCCAACCACTAGGCCACTCCTCCACTCCTTAGGGGGGGGCATGGCCTAGTGGTTGCGGCAAGTTACTTCAGGCCACAGGGCCAGGGGTTTGAATTCTGCTAGAGGACAGCAACCTTGGGCTGGAAGGACTGGGGTTTCTAGTCCCACAGGTGCTCCTTGTGGCCTTGGGCAAGCCACTTAACCCTCCATTGCCTTAGGTCATGGACCTATTTTCATACAATGGAAGGCAGTGGATGCAAATAGATCTCATGAATATTCATTAGGGACATCATGAAAACCAGGCTGGATTGTGGTGCACGAGGGCAGGAATTGCCCACCCCTGCCTTAGGTACAAAACACAGATTGTGAGGACTTCGTAAACAAGGGAAAGAGTAGTAACTCACCTGTAACAGGTGTTCTCCAGGAACAAGCAGGAAGTCAGTCCTCACGACTCCCCAGCTACAGGCTACCATGAACCAATAGAACAAAACGGCTCCCTCAACGAGAGCCACAAGCAGCCGCAATGAAATAGGATCTGCATACAAGGAAAGTAGCACTCCGGTAGCCTGAACACAGAAGAGTCTTGCCTAGACCCCGAAAAGGTTACGGAGCACAGCCTGGCCAAACGCACTGTCCCATTGGGACTCCCTATCCAGGCAGTAATGAGCGGCGAAGGTATGAACCGAAGACCAGGTGGTGGCCCAGCAGATGTCTGCCAGAGGAACAGAGCACAAATGAGCCACTGATGCTGCCATGACCCTGACTCTGTGAGCCGTGACACGGCCTTCCAGCGGAAGCTTCACCTTCTCATAAGCCCGGGCAATACAGTCCACCACCCATGTGGACAGCGTACACTTGGTCACCGCCTCTCCCAGCTTACTGTGATCATAGGAAACGAAAAGCTGAGAGGCTTTCCGGTGGCCTTGAGTACATTGAATGTAGAAGGACAGGGCCCTATTACAGTCCAAGGTATGGAGGATCGCCTCTGCCCGACTGGCGTGCGATCTGGGAAAGAAGGTAGGGAGGACCATCTCCTGGTTGAGGTGGAACGAGGACACCACATTCGAAAGGAACTTGGGGTGCATGCGAGGCACCACCCTATTCTTGTGGAACCTGGTATAGGGCTTCTCTGCCATGAAGGCCTGAAGATCACTCACCCTTCAGGAGGAAGTGAGCGCAACCAGGAAAACCACCTTCCAGGAGAGATAACGGCGGTGACACGTAGCCATCGGTTCGAAGGGCGGCAGGGTGTGCTGCCCCAGCACCACACTGAGATCCCATTCGGTCGCCGGAGGGCGGACCGGGGGCTTAGACAGGAGTAGGCCCTTTAGGAACCGGGACACCACTGGATGAAATGAGAGGGGCTTCCCATCCACCTGATGGTGGTTCGCCGCTAGGGCACTGAGATGCACTCTGACAGAGTTGGACTTGAGCCCCGTCCTGGAGAGGTGGAGAAGGTATTGTAACACCACAACCACCGGGCAAGAAAAGGGGTCGACCCCCCACTCAGCACACCAAAGTGCAAACCTGCGCCACTTAAAAGCATAAGCCCATCTGGTAGATGCTCTGCGTGAAGCCCGCAATACATCCTCCACGTCCCTCGGAAGGAGAAGCAGGGCTAAGGTCACCCTCTCAGCAGCCACGCCATCAGCAAAAGAGAGCTGAGGTTGGGATGCAGAAGAGAGCCCCCCTCCTGGGAAAGGAGCCGTGGAGCTGACCCCAAGGGGATGGAGGCCTCCACCGCTAGCTGCAGGAGAAGTGGAAACCATGGTTACCTGGGCCACTTTGGAGATATCAGGATGACTGAAGCTCTGTCGTGAAGGATCTTGAACAGTCTTGGTGATCAGAGGTGTCAAGGGAAAAGCATACAGAAGACTCACTGACCATGAGACTAGAAAGGCATTGGCGGCCACCCTGGCGGGGTGAGACTCCCTTGAGCAGAAACGGGATAACTGGTGATTGTCCAGGCTGGCAAACGGGTCCAAAACTGGTTCCCCCCAGGTCTGAAAAAGCCTGCTGGCCATTTCCGGGTCCAGCTGCCACTCATGCGACTGGAGTATCCTGCTGAGTCTGTCGGCCAGCCAGTTGTCCTGGCCCGGCAGGTATATCGCATTGAGGAGAATGCCCTGCCGGACTGCATAAGAGCACAGATCCAGGGCTTTGTGACAGAGGGCACGGGACCCCATGCCCCCTGTTTGTTCACATAGAACATGGCAACCTGGTTGTCCGTCTGCACCAGGACAGACTTGTGGCCCAGGCACTGCCGAAACGCCTTCAGGGCGAGATGGATTGCAGGCAGTTCCAACAGATTGATCTGCTGAGCACTCTCGTCTGGAGACCAAACGCCCTGGGTGTGGTATACCTGGCAATGGGCTCCCCAGCCCAACAGGGAAGCATCTGTGGTGATGACCCTTGAGTGGTGAGGGGCCTGGAAGGGCATCCACGCCCCCAAGTGATGGGGCGAGAGCCACCAGGTCAGGGACTGCACCAGGCACCTGGTCACTCTGACTCTGTCCTGGAGATGTCCCGTGGCCTGGGACCATTGGTCCCTGAGACACCACTGCGCAGTTCGCATGTGAAGATGGGCATCTGGAGTGACATGGACTGTGGAGGCCATGTGCCCGAGGAGGTGCAGCAGATGCCTTGCTGGCACTGAGGGGCGGTGCTGTATGTCTTTGGCTAGCGCTGTGAGCCTGACCGCCCTGTCTGCAGGCAGGAAGGCCTTTGACTGAAGGGTGCTGATCCTTGCCCCAATGAATTCCAGCTCTTGTGCCAGGCAAAGGCTGAACTTGGAGTAGTTGATAACGAAACCTAAGTGTTGAAGAACCTGCGTGATGCGTGTCATGGCCTGCTGCACCTCGGGGGCTGTAGTGCCCCTGATGAGCTAGTCGTCGAGATAGGGAAAGACAAAGATCCCCTGAAGAATGAGAAAGGCAGCGACCACCGCCAGATACTTTGTGAATACCCTGGGGGCCGAGGCAAGGCTGAAGGGAAGCACTCTCTATTGGAAATGATTGCCCCCTACCACAAAGCGTAGATATTGCCTGTGGCTTGGGTGGATTAGGATGTGTGTATAGGCATCCTTTAAATCTAAGGAGCATAGTCAGTCTCCCTGGTGGAGGCAAGGCAGCAACGTTCCAAGGGAGCATCTTGAACTTCTCCCTCACCAGGAATTTGTTGAGGTTGCGCAGGTCGAGGATGGGTCTTAGGCCCCCTGTCCTCTTTGGCAGTAGAACCCCTTGCTCTTGAGGTGGTGGGGCACCGGTTCCACTGCTCGGTCCTTGGGAAGACCTGCCAACTTCTTCAGAAGGTGGTCCCGGTGAAGGGGAGACCTGATAGGCTCTCCTGGGAAGCAGTGTGGAGGCACTTGGGCTAGATGGAGGAGGTAATCCTCCCTGATCACCTGTAATGCCCAGGAGTCCGTGGTGATAGTTCCCCACCTGTGGGCATACAGGGTGAGCCGACCCCCTGTGGGCTGCCGAACTCCCGTTGGGAGAGGGACCATGCTGCAGGAGTCAAAAGCTCCCTTCAGGCTGGGCCAGAGCCTGGGGCTTGGGAGCCTTCTGCTTACGCAGGCTGGGAAACTACAGACCAGTGAGCCTGATGTCAGTACCGGGAAAAATGGTAGAAACCATCATAAAGAACAAAATTACTCAGCATGTAGATAGTCATGGCCTAATGGGAGACAGCCAACATGGCTTTAGACAAGGAAGATCTTGTCTTTCTAATCTGTTATGTTTTTTTGAAGGTGTGAATAAACAGGTGGACAAAGGTGAGTCGGTTGATATAGTGTATCTGGCCTTTCAGAAAGCCTTTGACAAGGTCCCTCATCAGAGACTTTTGGCAAAACTAAAGAGTTATGGGATAGGAGACAGTGTACTATTGTGGATCAGGAACTGGTTAAAAGACAGAAAGCAGAGGGTTGGGCTACATGGCCAATTTTCCCAATGGAGAAAGGTGAATAGTGGTGTACCCCAGGGATCTGTGCTGGATCTGCTGCTTTTTGACATATTCATAAATGACCTGGAAAAGGGAATAACGAGTGAGGTTATCAAATTTGCAGACACAAAACTATTTAAAGTTGTTAAAACCCAAGAGGATTGTGGAAAATTGCAAGAGGATCTTGATAAATTGGAAGACTGGGCATTAAAATGGCAGATGAAATTTAATGTGGACAAGTGCAAAGTTATGCATCTAAGGAAGAACAACCCAAACTATGGTTACAAGATGCAAGGTTCCACATTAGGAACCACCATCCAGGAAAAAGATTTAGGAGTCATTGTGGATAACATGCTAAAACCCTCGGCCCAGTGTGAAGCGGCGGCCAAGAAAGCAAATAGAATGCTAGGTATCATAAGGAAAGGAATGGAAAATAAAACAAAAGATATTATAATGCCACTATAACGTTCCATGTTGAGACCGCACCATGAATATTGTGTGCAATTCTGGTCACCGTATCTTAAAAAGGATATAGCGTTATTAGAAAAGGTTCAGAGAAGAGGCACCAAAATGGTAAAGGGGATGGAAGGATACTCCTATGAAGAAAGGCTAAAAAGGTTAGGGCTCTTTAACCTGGAAAAGAGACGGCTGAGGGGAGATATGATAGAAGTCTATAAATTAATGAACGGAGTGGAATGGGTAAACGTAGATCGATTGTTTACGTTATCAGAATATAGAAAGACTAGGGGACATGCAATGAAGCTACAGGGTAAACTATTTAAGAATAATAAAAGAAAATATTTTTTCACTCAACGTGTAATCAAACTCTGGAATTTGTTACCGGAGGATGCAGTAAAGGCTGTTAGTGTAGCTGGGTTTAAATAAGGTTTGGACAAGTTCCTGGAGGAAAGGTCCATAAACCATTATTAAGAAGGGACCCAGGATATCAATGCTTGACCCAGTACAAGCATTGTGGAACCTGTGTCTTTTGGGGAAACTGCTAGGTACGTATGACCTAGATTGGCCACTGTTGGAAACAGGATACTGGGCTTGATGGACCTTGGTCTGACCCAGTATGGCATATCTTAAGTTCTTATGCCCCTGTCCCCTTGGCCTGCTGCCCTTGCTGGGGAGCCGGGGAGGCCTGGTAAGGGGAGTAGTTTCGGTAAGCAGTGGACTTCCTCGAGTAAAATGGCTTTTTACCCGAGCCCTTCTTTCGGGAAGGGACAAAGGTCTTCTTAGAGAGTCTAGTCCTCGTCATGAACTCGGTCTCCAGCTCGGCTGCCTTGTTGGTCATGGGTTTGTCGAAGAGGCTTTCCCCCCGACATGGGACATTGACCAACTTGTCCTGTACCCATTGTTCGAGGTCCGAAGACTGTAGCCAAGCTTGGCGGCGTGCACCGATGCCCGCTACGGCTACCCGGGCCGCCAACTCGAACCCGTCATAGGCCGCCTGAGACAAGCTTGGAGCATTCACGGACAGCTTTGGACAGGCCCTTGAAGCGCTGTAAAGGCTCCTCAGAGAGACCAGCTGAGAACCTGGCGAGCTCCATCACCAGGTCTCTCAGGTACATGCTCATGTACAGCTTGTAAGCCTGGATCTGACAATTCAGCATCGTGCCCTGTTAATACTTCCTGCTGAGGGCATCCAAGGTGTGGGCCTCCCGAGGAGTGCGTCTTCTGACTCTTCAGTCGATGCATGGCTGACTCCACAACCTTGGAGTTGTGCGTCAGTTGTGATTTTTGAAACCCAGGGCTCCGGTGTACTTGATACATCGAGTCGAGCCACTTGCTGATCACCGGCATCGAGGCCGGCGTCTCCCACGTGCGGAGCATAAATCGTTTCAGGATAGGAGGAATGGGCACCGGGAGGGTCTCCCGAGGGGGAGCCTTGTACTGGAGGGTCTCGAGCTCGTTGGCTCGAGGATCCTCCTCGGACTCCGTCGGGAAAGCCAAGGCTTTGGACATATCCCGAACAAAGTCCAGAAACCCCATATCCTCCAGTGGGGACCTTCTCCGAGGTTCAGATACCAGGGAATCGGACGGGACATCTCGATGACGAGTGTCAGGGGACTCCTCGTCCTCGGTCCCCCAGGCGGAGGTCTCCGAGGAGGACTCGTGGAGCTCTTCGGGCCTCGAAGGCCCTGGCGCTATCTGCCCCAACGCCTGCAGACTCACCAGTGATGACCTCAGTCCCGACGAACGGGAAGCCGAGCATGACCTCGGCTGAGGATCAACTCGGGCCCGTAAGTCCTCGAGGATCGGCTCGGCCTCCGAGTTCGACTTCGACGTTGAACGCTCGGTGGTCGGGGCATAGGAACCGGACATGCTGGACATCAGCGCCCGCTGCTGCTCCAAGAAGGCAGTGAAACTGCGCTCCAAGGCCTCCATCCTGGACATCAGTTCCATGCTCCACAGCCCTCGGCTCGGGCACCGATGCACTTGGGCCTGAAGCTGGTTCCCCCGGAGGGCAGTCCTCGACTAGGACAGTATGTACTTGCCTAGGCTGATCCATGACCGGGTCCTTCCGAGGAACCTTGGCTGGGCGCTCCTTCTCTGATGCCTCGAGGAGGCGCTCAGGGCTCCGCGACCGGCCCCGAGAGGAACCCTGCTGATTGGAGTCGTCCAGAGACGCCGCCTTCGAGGGTTTCTTCCTTCTTTTTGGTTCCCTCAAAGGAGACCCCCTTTCCGAGGACCCCCGATGACGTTCGGGTTCGGAGTGCTCCTCCCGAGGCGTGGAGGCCTCAAACGAGATCCTGGCTTTCGGAGGCATGGGGGAATCAGGAAAAATTTTATCATGCTGCTGCTAGCAGCTCCTCAAGGCCTTCAAGGACATCTTTTTGCACAGGCCACAGACCACCAGGTCGTGGTCCGGGCCGAGGCACCGGAGGCAACAGTCATGTGTATCGGTGAGGGAGATGATCTTCCCGCACCAATCGCACTTTTTAAACCTGCTGGTAGCCATGGGGGGAAAAAGAACCCCAGCAAGATCAAAGACCCTTCGGGTTGCCTGTGAGGAAAAAAGGGCGTGAAGATGCCGAAGAGAAAAGAAAAACAGAAAAAAAGGAGGAAAAGACCCAATACTGAGGTACAGAGGTCGGGTAGGAAAGGGTACCGGCACGAGACCAGAGACAGCCAAAAAGGCACAAAAAAATCAACTTTTTCCAGGACAGAGACAGATTACCTCTGATGGGCTCCATGGAAAAAAGGAGACTAAGCAAAATGGCACTCTTGGGTGGGAAGGGGACCACACATGCGTGGTAGCAATTCCCAAAGGCTTTTTTTGAAAGCTGGGGATTTACTCTGTGCGTGCTCCGTCAGCTTCACCCATATGTGAGGACTGACTCCGTGCTTGTTCCCGGAGAAAAATATATATGCAATACCTGAATGTACACTGCTTTGACTAGTAGAAAAAGCAGTATATAAGCCTAGTTAAATAAATAAAAACAAAATAATAAATATTACTACTACTACAGAGTATTTGTATAGCACTGCAAGACATATGCAACACTGCACAGACACTGTAAAAGATAGTCTCTGCTCATCAGAGTTTACAATCTAGTCAAGACAGTAGGTGTAGACATGGAATACATCTAGGGGGAATGGTAAGGAAACACAAAGGAGATTAGGCAAGTTGAGATCCAAAAGCAGCATATATTAATGAATGGGTGGCATAAAGGATTAATAAGTGGGTGTATGGTAAATGAGTAGTGGACCTCCATGGGAAGTGGCTTGAGGTGGTTAAGTAGTTGATGGTCTAGAGTAGGGATTATGGAAGGGAAGATGGCTAGAATGCGTTTGTGTGCAAGATTATATGGTCCTGAAACAAAACATCTCTAGTTTTGGTATCCAGGGACATAGAATCTCTGCATCTGATGTCCTAGGTCAGATTCTTTCTGGATATGAGATCTTGGAGCAGAGGATATCTGCCTTGAGGTGTTCCGGATTTGAGACCTTTTTACTCAGAGTTTCTTAGGTCCGATACTGAGTTAGGAGGGCAAGGCGCGAGTATAGTGCCCAGCCATCGCCACCATCCTCTAACCGCGGATATTCAATGCAGAGGTCATATACGGCCCCAGCATTTATTTTATTTATTTATTTAACTACTAGTCATAGAGGTTTACATAGATCTGATAGGGACGTTACATAGGACAATTCTTAGCAAATTAAACTAAATCAATTGAACTATAGAACATTTGAAAAGGTAACGGAACAGTAAAACGCAAATCTTGAAAACTCTAACAAAGCTAACCATAAGTAATATACAAAGTGGAGACAGTAGGGAAAGAGCTGTGGGTTGCTGTGTATTGTATGGGTGTTTGAATATCCGGGATTGCCGCACATGCCTGGAAGCTGCAGAGGTTAACCAGGTAGCAGCGATATTGCACTGCTCCTGGTTAGCTTTTATGGGTAAAGATAGGCCAGCGCCTATCTTTTACCTGTAGAAGCTAACTGGGTAGGGGTGCAATATCACCGCTACTCAGTTAGCCTCTGTTACCAGCCATGACATGGTATGGTTTACAGGGCTACAAACCATGTAAATGACTTTCGAATATTGGGCCCTTAGTAGTTAGAGGTGTGATCTTCATCCAACTTTCACATCTAACCACAGAAATGAAAAGAGAAACAAAGTTTAAAAAGGGCATTTTCAAAGGTATTTATGCGGTTTGTACAACTGCAAACCGCGCAAATGCTGCTCAGCAGGCTATTCAGTGGCACTAGCCTGGTTAGTGCCACCTAGTGCCTTCCTAACCTGGTTAAGCATTCTGATGCTATCTGATTAAGCATTCTGATGCTACCGGGGCATTCCGGAGGAGAGGGGGGGGAAGATTAGGGATGATCAGTGGTGATATTCAGCTGCTAATAGAATAGTGAAGTCTCATTATGTTAGGACAGGTGAAAAGGCTGCCCTTGCTTTATGTGGATTTGCAATTTGGTTAGCAGTTGAATATTGCTGCTGACCAGATTGCAAAATCTCAATCCAGGAAAACCTGATATTTGGCGCCAGTCACCAGATATTCACTGTCGCTGAATATCTGATTTTAATTTAAAACAGAGGTGGCTAGCTACTTTAATAGTGCTGACCACAGCCACTAAAAACGCCCCCCCTCCCCAAACATTACTTCTTTTTAGCACACATTTTATTCCACTTTCAATTTCAGTGCATATTTTAACTATATTGCATTCCGCAGCTCATTGTCTTATTATATGGTAGTAAAGAAAAAAAAAACCCATGAAACTCTACACTAAAGTTTCCCAGTCTTATTAGATCGGCCCCCTAAAATCGTGAAAGTAAAAACTAAACTAACCAATTTGTCTCATTTTTAAAAAAATTAAAAATATATCTCATTGAAATATTAAAATAGTTTATTCTGTCTTCTTAAAATTCATGTTATTAGATTAAAATAGAGAAAATAAGAGAGTCGGATCATCCATATTTTCTGTATATATTGAACATGCCATAAGAGTTGTTCCTCATTCACAGAGAGATCTGATTTGCTATGTCAAACACCACTTCTTTGACTCACCAGGGCTCCACTGCTGAGGAGAATCATAAAAATAATGAAGGACTCAAACCAGTTGTGTTCAACTATCCTGAAACAGGTTTTCCTAAACGTCCACCATAATTTTCCTCTCCCATCTTCAATGCTGATTTGACAACATGTGAACTTCTTAACACAGCCTAGTGAATAAATATTTAAAATTGTGAGACAGCTGGATAAAGTCATAGAGTACAAATAAATCAACTCTGTGTATTCCTTAATATTCATTTCACTAATTTTCTAGTTACTAATTCATCAAATTAAAGTTTTAACCATCTCAACACCATCTTTTGCAGGCTAGTGCTGCCTTTGTATTTGCACAATCGTTAATAATGATTAAGCTTATTATGCTGTTTTCTCCTATAATCAGAGGCAGCCCAAGGGTTTCTGCTAACCCAGGCAGAAGACCTTGCAGAGCCGCCTCCCCCCCCCCCCCCCCATTGCTGCCGCTGATGCTCTCCACCTCCGGCATCCCGCTCCCACTGCCACCCTCTTGCTGCAGCTGCTACTGTCCAAATCCATCTTCTCATCTTGCAGTGGCAGTGGCAGCCCGACTTCATTTTGAGCTGCCGGAATATGAGAGAGATGGATTCGGGAGACAGTTGTAGCCCAACTCAGTTTTGAAAGTGGCAGCTTTGTGCCACCACTTTCAAAACTAAGTCGGTCCGCCCACTAGGGTCTGCCACCCTAGGCGGCAACCTAGTGGATGGGCCAGCCCTGCCCTTTATCATTCTTGTCTGTTGCTTACTGATTGTTTAATATAGTGGAGTTATGTTACTATGTAAAACATATGCTCTATTAGATGAGCTGTGCATTTCTTTATCATATCCATAAATGTTGCATGTGCAATCTCATCAGCAACTGTGCCTGTTTGAATTTAGAAAGTGCATGCTTTTTTGCTTGTATAATTTCTTAATTCAAATCTCTATGCATTAAAACAGGGGTTCCCAAGCTGTGGATCATGATCACAAATGGGGTTACAAAATCAGTGAATGGAGTGACAAGAAACAGAGGCCTTATCCTTCCTGTCTGTCTTTCTTCTCGACATGAATCTGGCAATGCCAGTCAGTATGGAGACTGTAGGTTTACATGCATTCATAGGACCTAGTACTGCTCTTGCATGGGCTTCCTGTTTAGGAATGGAAACCCATCTAAAGCCTGTTTGTTAAGCAGAGATTCATTGGACTCAGGCTGTGTACTGCTGCCTTCTTGCTTTGGATCATGGTTGGCCCTACCACTAGGTGGATTAGGCATCTGCTTAGGGCACCATAATTCTGAGGGTGGCACCACTGCACAGAACAGAAGCATGCCTACATTAAAAGACAGTCAGCGTGGCATGGGGCCTTTGAGCAAGACTTGTCATATTGTGTCCTTCCCAACAGGGCATTTGCATTGGAGGGGGCGGGACAAAACAGGACTTGAGTACGCACATGTGCTCAAATGCCTCATATACAGTGTAGCTGGAGCTTCAGGCCTGGGTGGAGGTAGGGAGGTGACAACAAGAGGAGGGGGCAGGCCTGGCAAGGGGAAGAACATATCAAACATTCAAAACCCAGCTCAAAACCCACCTTTTCTGCCTTGCGTTTGATCCTCCTCCCTAGCCTACCCTCCCCCCTCCTCTCTACTATGTTCTCTCATGAAATGTATGTTCCCCCCTTCCCTTCCTCCCTTGATAGTACACGTGCATTACTATTTTCTGTTTTAATTTTATTTTCCGTTCTCAGCTCCTCTTTTCTTTCTCTCCTCTCCTTTTCTTATAATTGATGGCGTTCTTTTCTTTTTCTGCAGCCAAGTGCTTGTTTTAATTAACTTGCCTGATTTTATTTATTGTAAACCGCTCAGATGCCTACGGTATTGAGCGGTATAACAAGTTTTAATAAATCTAAATCTAATCTAAGAAAAGGGGGGGGAGATGATTGAAACAGTGGGGGGTGGGAGGCTAGAGAAGGGAAGGGAAGAAGCTGGTCATATAGGGGAGGAAAGGAAAGGGAAGCAAAGGAGAGATATTGAACTATAGTGAAAGGTGAGAAGGGGAATAGTGGACACAGAGCAGGAGATGGGGAAATGCTGGACAATGGAGGAGGATAGGGAAGGGAACAGATGCTTATATTTCTTTCTTTCTTTACTTATTCCTATATGCTGCATTTCCGAAGATCAATGAGGTTTACATGGAACAGTTTTACAAGTTTACAAGAACTGAATTACATTAACTCATGAGTGGAACTAGGAATAATACAGAATAAAGTAACTATATACAAAATAGATGGTTTGCTCTAAGTAGAAAATGGTCCAGTGTATAACTTAAGTTAGGGATAAGGGAGGGGGGGAAGGGTAGATGGAAGGGGCCGGAGAAAGAGGGTTGATAGGTGGGGCGAGTCAAGTGATCCCACTGAAATGTTCCATGAACAGGTGGGTCTTTATCAGTTTCCTGTAGGTTACTAGGTCATGGGTGTCTCTGATGTGGTATGGTAGGGCATTCCATAGTCAAAGTGCATATATGGAGAATGTCCAAGCGCAAGTTGTCTGATTGCTCTTGGGTCAGTGATGGAGGCAGAATTATAAGGTTTGATGTAGTATTTCTTCTTTGGTGATTTTCTGGGGTCTTTGTTATGATGGATTGCAGGTATTGAGAGCACAATTGGTGGATTATTTTGAACGTTGTTAATAGGGATTTGTACTTGATATGACTGAGGAGAGGTAACCAATGTAGCTCTTTTAGAATGGGTGTGACAAATGCTAAACAAATGCTATTTGTGACTTGCCAGCCACTATGTACGCTCTACAGAATGAAAATGCAGCATATAAGTGTTTTTTAAATATGGGGCATGGAACGGAGGAAGGGAAGATGCTGAAGTGGCTGCACAAATAAAAGCAAAAAACTCAGCTTTCACAAAATTCAGATCATCACAAAAAGAGAAACAAAAAAAGAATACAGGATAAAGCTAAAAGTGACAAAGAGAGAAATAAGAATAGCAAAAGCAAAGGTGGAAGAAAAGATGGCTAAAGATGTGAAGCGTGGAGACAAAAGTTTTTTTCAGGTATATTCGGGAGAACAAGAAGATCAGAGGTGGAATTGCCAGACTCAAATATGCCGAGGATGGATTTGCGGAAAGTGACATTGAAAAAAGCAAAAATGCTAAGCAAATACTTCTGTTCTGTATTCATGAAAGAAAATCTTGGAGAAGGACCATGTAATACTGACAAACATACAAATGGTAAAGGAGTAGATATCACACCATTCATAGAAGATGATATTTTTGAAAAGCTTGCAAAACAGAAGGTGGACAAGGTCATGGGACCGGATGGGATACTGAAGGAGTTCAGGCAGGGCCTTTAAAGGATGTTTTTAATAGATCCCTGGAGACTGGAGAAGTTCCACAGGACTGGAGAAGGGCTGATGTGGTACCTCTTCACAAAAGTGGTAATAGAGAAGAGGTGACAAACTATAGGCCGGTAAGTTTTACCACTGTGGTGGGAAAAGTAATGGAGGTGCTCTTGAAAGAAAGAATAGTGGACTTTCTGGAAACTAATGCAGGTTCCGAGGCAACATGGTCTTACCAGAGGAAGATCAAGCCAAGCAAATTTGATTGAGTTCTTTGACGGGCGACTAGAGAACTAGATCAAGGGCATGTGATGGATGTAATCTACCTGGATTTCAGCAAAGCCTTTGATACTGTTTCTCATAGGAGGCTTAGTTCTTAGTCTGAATGATCTCTCTGTAGTTTTGTTTTAAAATAAATGATTGTTTTTAAAATAAAACAAAACTGCAGAAAGATCATTTGAACCTGAACTGAAGTGTGTCCATAGCTTTCTATTTCATTACAAGGCCAGAGACTTATCAGCCCCCCCTCATATAAAAAGACTTGAAACGGTTCAGAGGAAGGCAACCAAAATGATTTGGAGCCTGCGCCAGAAGACATATGAGAAGAGACTTTAAGACCTAAATATGTTTACCCTAGAGGAGAGGAGGGACAGGGAGGATAGCATATGATGAAGCTGCAAGGCAGTAAACTTAAAAGGAACATCAGAAAATACCTTTTCACTGAAAGGGTGGTGGATGCTTGGAATGCCCTCCCAACCTAGGTGGTGAGGGCCAAAACAGTGACGGAATTCAAACTGCCTTGGGACAGACATAGTGGATCCTTTATAGCAAGAGGATAAAATCAAAGCAACTTAAATATTTTTTAATAGAGGGGGTAACCTGCACGGAGCTGTAGTTACAAACACTCTAACCACCTTATTGGGAAGACTAGATGAACCATACTGGTCTTTACCTGCCATCATATACTACATTATGTTACTATGTTATAGAAGCAGGGTAAAGAAGGGAAGATGCTGGATTACAGAGGAAGTGGCAAAGAAAAAAAGGGCGGTAAATCCTAGACATGAAGCAAAGGGAAGATACTGGACTATGGAGGGAGGTGGGGACAGATCTGGATTTAGGCATAAGCAACACAGACAACTATTTAGGGCCCAAATGTTGAAAGCGCCAAGTACCCAGGTCAAAAAGGGAAGGCAGCTAATATTCTCGAAGCCTTTGCACTGTTGAGGTATTAGATCCTTTCCTTCCTACTCCAACTCTTCCCCATGCCCCCCAGTTTTTAATCTTCCTTTATAGACTGGATCTCCCAGTTAAGGGACTGGATAAGATAACTTTCTTTTTGGGAAGGAAATTAGGGAGTTAATAGGCCAAATATAGGTTCTCAATGGAAGCAGAATAGCATATATTTCAGGGGGCTTTGAGTAGTAATAATTTCATAAATCTTTGAGATAATTCTACAAATAAAACTATTGCAGACCCCAATAGCAGGAGAGCAAAAACTAAACAGAAGTATTAGTTTCCACATAAAAAGGCTAGTTTTGACTGACAGGCGCTGAGGAAAAAGTAGGGACTGTGGTAAGTCTTTTTTCCCCATTATTTTTCAATTGATATCAAAGCTCCAAAGGCAGAAAAGTATGTCTTGGAAACATTGTGCTGAAAATACTGTCACTCTTGTTATCACTTCAGAATCCATCCATACAGAAAACCAGATCCAGGGTGTATAATTGGTTCAGTGTGCAAGATGTTTGCATGCTGAATCCTGTAGGAAACAAGTTGAGGAACTGAAAAAGGAAGTGGTGAGGCTATGAAGCATCTGTGACAATGAGAGGTACATTGATAAAATGCTTCTATAGATATCTCGGATATCCAGTGGAAGGGAAAATGACACTATATAAAAAGATGACAGCTGGACAAAGATCACCAGAGCCTGCAGAATCAACACCCTGACTACTTTTCCTAAAACTGAAGACTGGTATGCAGCTCTGGAGGTGGAAGAGGCAACAACATCCCAGGAACAAGAGGTGCCAAAGGTCAAAAACCTCAAAGCTGTAGGATTGGCAACCACTAAGAAGCAAAGGTGGTTGGTGACTTCCTTCTGAGGAGAACAGAAACATCCATGTGCTGTCCAGATACGATTCCCGGGAGGTGTGCTGTCTACCTGGTACCAAAATCTGGGAAGTTATGGAGATTTTGACGAGATTCCTCAAGCCTACTGACTATTATCCATTGCTGCTCATCCATTTTGGCATAAATGATACTGCTAGGTTCCCACTCTATAGTAGAGTATCAAAAGTGACTTTGTGGCTCTAAGAGAGACAATGAAGCAGATATATGTGCAGGTGGTGCTCTCAATCCTCCCTGTGAAGGTTCAAGGCTGAGGCTAAGAGGTTCGCATCCTGGAGGTGAATACCTGGCTACATGAATGGTGTCATCAAAAGTGTTTTAGCTTCCTAGGTCATGGCATTATTTTCCAAGGAGTGAGGTGTCCTTCCATGACAGACTACTTAGGAGGGCTTTAAATAAAATCATCGGAGATGGGTAAACATAGCCTCCAGATAAGTAAAACATTAAAGCAGGGTTCAATTAATCCCGGGCGCCAGGTCGCCATGGCCTCTAGAACTGTATCCTGGCACCCCGGATTTCATGCCCCCTAAGGTTTTGGCATGCCACTGGTGTAGCAGCAAAAATGGCATGCTGTGAACTTCACTTCCATGATCGGCTCTTTCTTCAAGCAGCTAGTGCAGGAAGTTCAAGTAGATCTTGTGGTTTCAAGTCCCAGGAGACTTACAACTGCGAGATCTACTTGAACTTCCTGTATTGCGTAGCTCAAGCTGCTTGAACAGAGAGCTACTTGCAAAGTGAAGTTCACAACATACAATTTTCACTGAGACTCACAAAAATCAAGCTGACAGAAATGGTGAGTTCAAGAAAGTGAGTGAAGGCTGGGGGAGAGAGATATCTTGGATGAAGGCTGGGGGGCTAAGACAGAGTGAAAGAGAGACTGGATGAAGGTTGAGGGAAGATAGGAGACCAGATGAAGGCTGGGGGGGGGGGGCAATGAGAGAGACAGACCCCAGATGAAAGCTGAGAGGGGGGGGCCATTAGAGATGGAGATACTGGATGAAGGCTGGGGGGGACTATGAGAAACATATTAGATGAAGGCTGGAGGGGGCTATGGAGAGAGAGAGAGAGACTGGGTGAAGGCTGAAGGGGGGCTATGGAGAGACAGAGAGATTGGGTTAAGGCAGTGTGCAGGGTTATAAAGAGATTTATTTTGCTTCAGGTATTACCAAGCCATAAAGCAAAACATGTTTCATCAGGTGCAGCTATAAAGGATCACCAATAAGCTGCTGACAGCACTCTCATTGACTGAGGTATGGGAGGGACAGGAGAAGCATTTTTGCTAGCACTGTGCAATGGCACACTAAGGGGCATGTTTACTAAACATTCCTAACGTGCGGGGCCGTGGTAGTGTGCCTGTGCCATATAAGGAGTGGGCGGATCAGGCTGAAAAAAGGAAAAAACCGACCGTACGTGTGCGCGCCGCGCAAATGTGCGGGGCCCACATTAGCGCGTGGGAAGGCTAAGTGGGGCGCCGCTGGGCACATAGAGGAACAGAGCCGTAGCACAACGGTGAAGACACGAACCAATGGTGCAGAGGCCACAGGTTCGACTCCCCATTGTGTTCCACAAAAAAGGCCAGCTGAGGCATCAACTTTAATGGTTAAAAGTGGTTGAGGAGGCAAAATAATTTTGGGCGGCAGAAGGCGGCGCACTGTCATTTTGGGTGGCAGAAGGCGGCGCACTGTCATTTTGGGCGGCAGAAGGCGGCGCACTGTCATTTTGGGCGGCAGAAGGCGGCGCACTGTTAATTGTGGGCAGCAGGAGGCGGCGCGCTGATGGGCATCAGGCTGCGTGCTGATGTGTGCGGAGGCATTCAAATAGTGGGCGGCAGAAGTGGCGCGCTGATGCTCATGCACAGGAACAGAGCCACAGCACAATGGTTTGGACACTGACCAATGGTGCAGGGAGCAGGGGTTCAAATCTGTACAGTGCCCAGTAAACAAGGCTGGCTGAGGCATTATATATTATGGGGATGAGTGCTGTAGGGGGCAAGTTAAGTTTATTTTAGTACTTACGACTAGCAGACGCACACGCAAAGCGTGTTAACATAAGGCGGCCCATACGGCACATGTTACAGCTCACTGTCCGCCAAGGCACCCTAGAATGTCCCCTATAGGGCACCATATATGTTGCGGCACAGGGTAAGGTATAGTGCACCTTATATGGACGGCAACCATAAGGTGGCCAATAGGGCGCCCAATAAAGCACCCGCAGAGGCACCCCATGGGTACAGTACGCTGAGGGTGTTATTGCTGGCAGCAACATATGTACAAGAAATAAAACAATGCTGTGGAAAACCCTATCAGATAACCCCACGGTGGGTTTGAACCCATGACCTCTGGCATCATAGGCAGTGACGTAACCATTGGGCTACAGCTCTATAGCTGACAGCAAGCCCCTGGCTGGCTGCAGAGAGCCTGCACGTCACCCCACAGACAGTCTGCTGTTGTAGACAGGATAGGGTTAGGCCACCCGTACCCATGATGCACTGCACATGCAAATCAGCTGTCCACAGATGCACACAAGATGGGGAATGCACCTCAACAGCTCCCCGGCCTGGCAGGAGGAAGTGTCCATGTGCACCCACACAGCACCCCGGCCTGGTAGGGTGTACTGAGCGGGTGTTCCACTGGCACAGAGTAGCTACACCCCGTCGCATTGTGCGGGTACTGTGCTCACCCTGAGGGTGCGATGAGGCGCCCAGGACCAGGTCCACAACACCCTCCATGGCTGAGAGAGGCCATGTCAGAGCTCCAAAGCAGTGTTAATCTGTGAGATAGGTTGTTTCTGCAGAAACATCCTGGACATATCTGTCTGTCTCAGTCAGGGGAACCCCCCATGGACCCCTAGGTGGGCCATGCACCACCAACCCCCCCCCCCCTCGGCTGAGGGTGGCAAACAGGGTCACCTATCAACAGATCCACATTCTACCCCCCTGCAATGATGGCAGTAGAGTGGACCATCAACCCCGGCCCTACTGGGGAACAGACACCCCACAGGGCAGTCACAGCAGCTCTATACACCCCCAGAACACAATATCAGACAGACATTAGGCCTGGATATGCTAAGCTGCACCCCACCGCTGTCAGATATTCTCCTGCAGCAAGCCATCAGCCGCTGCACCCTGCATGGCACCCCTTCAAGACACAGACCAGCTGAATACAGTCTGCTAGTTAGTCCTGGTGGAAATGCATGCACCCAGAACTGGGATGGCAGCACACACAAGCAGTTACGTCAGTGACTGGGCCCCAAAAGGACACCCATATATATCACATGAGAGGAATACTATATAGCACTATGGGGGTGCCTAGCCATGCTGTGGTCACTGCACAGTCAGGGTGGAGTGATCCCCCAGCAGCACATACAGAGGTCACCCTGTCTGAGCTATACCCATGGTACCTTGCTGCTCATTATGCACATTGGCAGGCCAATACTGGCAACAGTGCTGGCAGTGTGGGCTGTGGAAGGTGTTTGCAGCCACCACACACTGTATAGACAGACACACACCCCCACACCTATGCCAGCAATGTGCTACTATAGAGGAGGTTAGTAGCCCTGCCCACCACACCAGTCCTGGGCATGGTACAGCCATGGATATGGTACACAGTACTGCTGGGGGTCACTCCCCAGGGTGGTAAACACTGTCAGGGGCCAGACCTGGAGCACGCACCGCAGACATCAGACAGCTTGTTCTGATGGAGCTCAAGAAGCAAACAGTGCTGAACGTAGGACTGTCTATCTGCCGGTACCCACATCAAACGTTTGAGGGCTGTGTACCGTGTACCCAGGTATAGGGTGGCATTGCTAAGGTACGCAGGTGCTAGATCTGGGAGATGCACGCAGGGCCCAATGTCCTGCCTCTCCAGGAGGCATTGGCCAATGGGGCCTGTGGGTGTGGGTGTGTCTGGCCCTGTTGTCTGCTGCTTTACGGCAGAGTTTCCCTACTCCAGTCCTGGTGTTCCAGACACTGTTCGGGTCTTCATGCTGTCCCCTATGAATATGCATGAGCTACATCTGCATACCATGGGGGTGGTGCAGACATATGCAGCACAGGCATCTTTCTTAGGGGAAGCATGGAACCTGAATGGTGTTTGGCCCTCCAGGACTGCATTTGGGAGACTCTGCTCTAGATAATGTGCCTATTTATGGTGTCTGTGTTTGGTGTGGTTAAATATAGGCGTATTAACCATGCCTATGTTCTCAGCAATAAAGGTTTGTCCTTACTATCACGGTGTAGTTGTGGGAAAAATATGTGGACAGGGTTGGCAGTAGCTGCAGCTGGGATTTGAACCTGTGACCCTCTGGTCTTAGAGGTACTGGCTCTGTCCGCTGCACCACACTGTGGCCACAGAGACAGTGCAGTCCCTGGAGATGGTAAACCTGGCAGGATGGGGTCGCAAACCCTGCTCTGCACATGTTTACTGTGGGCTCATTCACCTTGTCTGGTCACATACGTGCAGATAAACCCCGGAAATGACCACGAAAAACAGGGGCTATACTTTTAGCCAAGCTGGGCAACAGTGCTATTAATGGGCAACCATAGGGAACACTCCCAGGAAAGCTCCAAAGATGGCAATTAGTTTTGGTGGAGTCTCCGCTCCGTAGACCCTTCCAAAATTCATTTCTTTTTTCTGGAGCTTTCCTGGGTGTGGTTTTTATATTTGCCCATTACTATAACTGTTCCCCAGCTGAATTACTATTTTTAATATTTTTGTTGTGGTCATTTTCTATTTTTTATTTTCACTTTTGTGCTGTGCACATGTATCACACTGCTTAGGTTTTGCAGGTTTCCCCGGTTTTCCTGTACATTGCTGACGGAAATGGTTTCTCTTCCCTTTAACTGCCCTCTACCGCGAGTGTTTCACTCGCGCTATTTTTTCCTTGTAAATTCGGGCCCGATAATGTGCGGGGAGCCTCTCCCCTCCCCTTCCCCGCCCATTGACCCCGTCTCTCCGCCCCTCGGGAGCCTTCCTCCGCCCTCCGTTAGCCGTTCCACGCCTCTATCGGACATCTGCGGGCCCGTACTTGTGCGGGGCCCGTTAGTGTGTCGCGCACATGCACGGGGGTTCATCGCACGTGTGCAGGGCGTTTAAGAGCGTTTAGAAGCGTTTAAGTGCTGCTTTTCCGTGCGCTATTGTGCGGCGCGCACTTTTGCGGTTTTTAGTAAACATCCCCCTAAGCCTTAATGTGCCATTGCACAGTGCCAAAAAAAATCCTTCTCCTTCTGTCCCTCCTTCCCTCCCACCCTGAGCATTCTGTTAGCAGCTTATTTGACCCTTAATGATTAAGGGCCTGATTAAGTTGTTTCTTTTCCCATAGAAAATGGGAAAACATTAAATCAGCCCCTAAAAAAAAGAGCTGTGATACACCTTTTTTTTGGGGGGGGGTGGATCACTGTGCCCTACATCTCGGTAGCTGGCTCTTAAATATTTAAGCAGGCTCCTAAATTCTGATTAAATCTGTCAAGGTCTGCATTAAAGAATGGTATAGAAAAAGAAAAAAAAGGATGACATCTGAAGAGCTGCATATACTAATGCTCAGAGTATAAGAAATAAAGTTTGAGACTTAGAAGCTGCAATGGAAGAGACTTATTTAGATATAATGGCAGTTGGGCTTTGAGGGGGCGTTTTCAAGCCTTGCAAAGATGGCTGTACATTAGTGGAGCTCTCCTTATTTCCAATCCATCTGAAAGCATTCTCCTCAAAATTGCTATCCCTTCAAAATGAGGTTGAGGCTCTGAGTGAGAACTCTGCTGCTATACAAGCTGTCCACCAGTCTTTTGCTTCAGCTCCGTGTGCCGCAGCATGCCACAGAAGACCTGTGCTGATGTTGGACTCCTGTGTGTGACAGTTAGTTCTCCCTTGCCTCTTCTTAGTGTGAATCCAGAGAAATCTAGTGATTTATATGTGGGACTATCTTACTCCATCTTACTTTGATGTGCTGGTCAGCTACTTCTTTGGGAATCCGATCATGGTAAAAAAAAAAAATAATCACAGGGAACAGATCACCAGTGCCGGAGGGCTCTCTTAACTCCAAAGGGTATGCGATATATGAGGCAGCAGGGAGGAGACGATAGTTGAGTGGGAGACGAGCGGCAAGGGAGAAGAAGCACATGCAGGAAAAAGAAGTCAGTGAAAGCAGGTGAAGAAGCTGCTAACAGGAAGAACACTAAGGTAAAGGGAGAGAACACAGAACACAGGGAAAGCAAAAGGAAAGAGAGAGACATCAGACAAACAGTTAAAACACAACATGGAATAAGGAGAAGACAAAAAGAACAACAAAAAACCAAACAAACAAACAAACCCACACGGAGTACACACTACATGGCACAAAGCCCAAAATGGGGTAACTGCTCAAGCCATACGGCAGACCCCAAGGGATAACGACAAAAAGAAGACCAACCAAAAAAAACCCCACAAAGGACAAAACAAACACTTCACTTTCAATTGACCTACCCAAGTGTCGAGAAGGAGGAAATTGAGGAACTACGGGAAAATACAGGACAGCCACATCACTCTGTTTGTGGTGTGAGAAGAGTGCTCTTAGCATCTTTATTTTCAGTAGCTTGCTCTGTGACATTTTCTATTGCTTCCGTGCTTCTGGGTCCTTTGTACCTGCTCACCTTGTTGCCTTCAGGGGGACTTGTTAACCTTTTTCACATTCCATTTTCAAGTTATGTATCCTCTGATACACCTTTAGTTATTTCCTACCAGTGATGCTTGGTATCCAGGTCCTTGGTATACCTCGGAGTGCTATCATGTCCAGCAAAAAAAAGTATTGTGCAGTTTTGTCTAAATTTTCTAGATCTTCTGAGCCCTCGACTTCGGTGGCCTCCACACCAGAACCTACCAGGTCCATCAGCTCTACTTAGGTGGACAATTCCAGGTCCTCTCCATCAACGACTAAAGCTGATCTTATAAATATTTTGCAGGAGCTCCAACTCTTCAGAATGGATTTCTCTAAGGCAGTGACTGATATTATGGATCAAATTGTTGGATGACCGGGTCATGCAGAACATAGTACATAGTAATATCCCTGTGTCTTTTGGGGAAACTGTTAGGTACTTATGACCTAGATTGGCCACTGTTGGAAACAGGATACTGGGCTTGATGGACCTTGGTCTGACCCAGTATGGCATATCTTATGTTCTTATGTTCACCACTTCCATCGGGAGGGCATTCCAAGCATCCACCACCCCTTTCAGTGAAAAGGTATTTCCTGACATTACCCCCTTGCAGCTTCATGTTATGCCCTCAGGTTTTACAGCTTCCCCGTCTTTGGAAGAGGTTTCTTTGTTTATTAATACTCTAAGTATTTAAAGATCTGAATCATATCTCCCCTGTCCCTCCTCTCTTCCAGAGCATACATATTTAGGTCTTCAAGTCTTCTCATAAGTCTTCTGATGCAGGCTCCAAATCATTTTGGTCGCCTTCCTCTGGAACCTTTTCCAGTCTTTCTATATCTTTTGCAAGATATGGTCTCCAAAACTGAACACAATATTCCAAGTGAGGCCTCACCAGTGACTTGTACAGTGGCATTAGTACCTCTTCTTTTCTGCTGGTAATTCCTGTTTGTATGCAACCCAGCATCCGTCTGGCTTTTGCCACCGCCTTGACACACTATTTCGCCACCTTGAGATTCTCAGAAACAATCACCCTCTAGTCCAGGGGTCTCAAACTCAAATTGCTTTGAGGGCCAAATGAGGACTTGTAGAGTAACCCGGGGGCCGCACAAGACGCAGGCCTCATTTGCATAAGGGCATCATTTGCATAAATATTTGCATAATGTTACCATACACTAACTTTTAGTAAACATGCCTCTTAATGAGTGTATGGATAAAGAAAGACTAAAAGATTTCTACATTACTATAAACCAGTGCCAACCGCCAGGCACATTAGGAACTACTAGAAACACTGCCCATTTAGAACCCATAGCAAACCTGCCGTGTCCTAACAGCACTACCAGGACTCACAAAGCACCATACCCTAACTATCAAAAGGCAACACTGCAAATATTAAATCAACACATTTCAGAGAATAACAATACATGACCTACTCGGGAAAGAGAACAAGTGGCAATGTCAAATAGGAATTACATAAACAGAATACCTCAGCTCAGTTACACATGCAGAACATACACCATCACCAAACAAGGAATCACAATTTAGAAACAGGAAGACAATTAAACTGGGAACCCCAAAAGCCAAACTTAGAATGTACAACACTGTAGAAATAAAACTATACATTGATTTCCTCTTGTATTAAATAAAGTGCAGACGTTAAAGATGCACATTTCCAAGAGCTGACATATTTCAGTTAATAAATTCAAAATAAAGAGATATTTTTCTACCTTTTGTGCATTTTTTTTTCAGTTGCAATTGTTCCAGTCACTTTCTTCTGGTTTCTTTGTGTCTTCTGCTAACTCTCCATCGTCTGCTGTCCATTTCTCCTTTCTTCTTTCCTAGTTTTTTTCCATTCTCTCTACATCTGCTTTAACATACTAATCATTCTCCTTTTGCTCTTTCCTCATTCCTATTTCATCCACTCAAATTTTACCCCTCCATCCTCAATCCCCACTTACTCTCCCAATACCCGGCCAATTGTAGATTTTTCTTCCCTCCCACACAAAATATATTTCCCCTCTCCATTTCACTCTCCCAGCCCCATCCCATTCTAATCGTCCCCCAACATCAACTCCCTTCTAGCTCCTGCCCAACCCAGCATCCGCTCCCTTCTAGTCCCCGCATCATCAGCCCATTTCCAGTCCTAGCTCCCTCCCCTCACAGCCCATTTCCTTTCCAAGCCCCCCTCCCCATCAGCCCATTTCCATTCCAAGCCCCCTTCCACTCAGCCCATTACCATTCCAAGACCCTGTCCCCATCAGCTATTTGCAGTTCAAGCTCCCCCTTCTACTCGGCCCATTTCCAGTCATAGCACCCCCCCCAGTCCATTACCAG
Organism: Ichthyophis bannanicus; assembly: GCA_033557465.1. NCBI lineage: Eukaryota > Metazoa > Chordata > Amphibia > Gymnophiona > Ichthyophiidae > Ichthyophis > Ichthyophis bannanicus. The sequence goes on along the minus strand of CM066036.1, from coordinate 636,391,681 downwards.
TTCTAGCCCCCCCCCTAGCCCATTATCGGCCCTAAGCCCCCCAACAGCCCACTGCCAGGCCTAACCCTTCCATCGCCCCATCTTCATTCTTAGCCCCCCATAACCCCATTTTCAGTCTTAGGCCCCCAGTCAGACCACCTCCAGTCCTAACCCCCATCTGTCCATTACCAGTCCTAACCCCCATCACCCCATTTTCAGTACTACCCCCCCCCAGCCCCCATCAAGTCCTGCTCCCCCCCTACATCAAGTCCTGCTCCCCCCCATCAAGTCCTGCTCCCCCCCCACAAGTCCTGCTCCCCCCCACATCAAGTCCTGCTCCCCCCCAGCCACACATCAAGTCCTGCTCCCCCCCCCATCAAGTCCTGCTCCCTCCCCCCCCCCCCGGGAAAATTAAACTTTAAAAAAAAACCGGCTTCTGCTGCTGCTGCCGCCACTGCCGTGGCCGGCAATAGCAGCAATATCGCAAGTCCCGCGGGCTCCCCCCCCCCCACCCGGCAGATCCCTTCCTGCTTGCCTGCCAGTTCTCTCCGCTTCGGCTTTCAGAGCCGCGAAGGGAGAGCTTCTCCCTCGTGACTCTGTTAAGCCCGCTGGGGCAGATGGGAAATTTCCCATCTGCCCCGGCGAGCTTAACAGAGTCGCGAGGGAGAAGTTCTCCCTTCGCGGCTCTGAAAGCCGAAGCGGAGAACTGGCAGCATTGGCAGGCAAGCAGGAAGGGATCTGCCGGGTGGGGGGGAGCCCGCGGGACTTGCGATATTGCTGCTATTGCCGGACACGGCAGCGGCGGCAGCAGCAGCAGAAGCCGTTTTTTTTTTCCCCCCCTATGCATCGCGGGCCGCACAAGGGTCTCTCGCGGGCCGCATGCGGCCCGCGGGCCGCGTGTTTGAGACCCCTGCTCTAGTCCTTCTCCTGGCCCGTGCACACCAACCTCTCGTCCCCTATTGCTTACAATTCCCTTGGATTTCTGCTTCCCAAGTGTATGACACTGTACTTCTTCACATTAAATTTTAACTAACAAGCATTAGACCATTCTTCAAGCTTTTGTAGATCTTTCCTCATGTTATCCACTCCCTCAAGGGAGTCTACTCTGTTGCAAATTTTCATGTCATCTGCAAAAAGACAGACTTTTCCATTCAGTCCTTTAGCAATATCACTCACAAATACATTGAAGAGTACCGGTCCCAGGACTGAACCCTAGGGCACACCGCTAATCACCTTCCTTTCATCCGAGTGAGCTCCATTTACCATCACCTTCTGTCATCTGTCAGTCAACTAATTTCTGATCCAGTTCACCACCTTGGGACCCATACCCAAACTGTTGAGTTTATTGATAAGCCTCCTATGAGGAACAGTATCAAAGGCTTTGCTGAAATCTAGATAGATCACATCCATCGCATGCCTTTGATGTAGTTCTCTGGTCACCCAGTCAAAGAACTCAATCAGATTTGTTTGGCAAGATCGTCCTTTGGTAAAACCATGTTGCCTCGGATCATGCAACCTGTTGGTTTCGAGAAAGTTCACTATTCTTTCTTTCAGGAGCGCCTCCATTACTTTTCCTGCCACTGAGGTAAGGCTTACTGGCCTGTAGTTTGCCATTTCTTCCCTATTACCACTTTTGTGAAGAGGTACCATATCAGCCCTTCTCCAGTCCTGGGGAACTTCTCCTGTCTCCAAGGATTTATTAAAAACATCTTTTAATGGCCCTGCAAGAACCTCTGACATTTTTCAGTATCCTGTGATGTATTCCATTTGGTCCCATGGCTTTGTCCACTTTCAGTTTTGCAAGCTGTTCTAACACATTATCTTCTGTGAATGGTGTGTTATCTGCTCCATTCCCATTTGTATATTTGTCAATCACAGGTGGTCCTTCTCCAAGATTTTCTTTAGTAAAAACAGAAGTATTTGTTTAGCATTTTTGCTTTTTCAATGTCACATTCCACAAATCCATTCCTGGCACTTTTGAGTCCTGCAATTCCACCTCTGATTTTCCTCCTCTCCCGGAAATACCTAAAAAACGTTTTGTCACCACACTTCACATGTTTAGCCATCTTTTCTTCTGCCTTTGATTTTGCTATGTTTATTTTTCTTTTTGTCTCTTTTAGTTTGATCCTGTATCCCTTTTCTGTATTCCTCTGTTTGTGAACTTCTGAATTTTGTGAAAGCTGTGTTTTTTGCCTTTATTTGTGCAGCCACTTCTTTGGAGAACCAAATAGGTTTCCTTTTCCTCTTGTGTTTATTTACTTTCCTTACATATGTATCTATTTGCCCCTTTAATTGCCTCCTTTAGTTTAGCCCATTGCAATTCCACTTCTCTTATCCCCTCCCACACTGCCAACTCCTCCTTCAGACACTTGGCCATTTCACTGAAGTCAGTGTTTTTGAAGTTTAGGACTTTGAGCTTGCTGTGATTGGACTCTGCCTTGACTTTTATCTCAAACCACACTGTATTATGATCACTGCTGCTCACATGGGTACCCACCCGGATATTCGACATGCTATCTCCATTGGTGCGTACTAAATCCAGCATCAAGCTTTCCCTGTTTGGTTCCATCACAATTTGTCTAAGTAATGTATCTTGGAAGGCATCCACAATATTTTATTTCTTTCCAGATTTGCAGAAGGAATACTCCAATCTACATCGGGTAGATTAAAGTCATCCAATATGATCACTTCCCCCTTCATGGCTATCTTTGCAATATCAATAATCAATTTGCTATCTATTTCTTCGGTTTGAGTTCGATGCCCGTAAACTACACTAGTATGGGTGACAGTGCCATCTCCTCTTTCCTATACAATCCACAGCGCTTCTTCTTTTCTCCACATCCCCTGCATTTCAGCAGCTTTAATATTGCTTTTTACATATAGTTCTATTCCTCCTCCTTTTCTACCTTCTCTATCTCTTCTAAATAGATTATAGCCAGCTGTGACTATATCCCATTCATGCGACTCGTTAAACCATGTTTCTGTAATGACCACAATTGAAATGAACATTGGCAAGCAGATCAATGCCACTGCCTTTTTCCAGTCCAAGCTGGATAAACTGGATAAGCTAGCTAAAGACCGCCGGGAAAGACATGATGATCTTGAAATCAAAGGCAGAACGACATACGAGTCTTGGGTATTCCTGAATGAACTGGGGACAATGAAAACACAGAGAAACTTATTCAAGAACTGTACACCTTCTGTGTGTTGGGTTTGCCTAGACCTGTAGAGCTGGTACCCTTGCGATTGAGGATCTCGGGCCTGCTCAGATGCTGAAACTTGAACCAAAGCTGACCAAACAATATGGTTTCCTGCCACAAGAAATTACATAGTAACATAGTATATGATGGCAGATAAAGACAAGTATGGTCCATCTAGTCTGCCCAGCAAGGTGGCAAGAATAGGTGCATCTCTGCTCCGTGCAGGTCACCCCTTCCCATGCGTTTGTTTATGGGTGTACCCACTGCTTCGTGTAGGTCACCCCTATTTGTTGAAATATAAGGGATAGTTATGTTTGTTTTGATTTTATCCTGATGCTATAAAGGGATCCACTGTGTCTGTCCCATGCCATTTTGAATTCTGTCACTATATTTGCCCTCACCACTTCCATTGGGATGGCATTCCAAGCATCCACCAGCCTTTCAGTGAAAAAGTATTTCCTGACATTGTCTTTTAGTTTACCCCCTTGCAACTTCATGTTATGCCTTCTAGTTTTAAAGCTTCCATGTCTTTGGAAGAGGTTGATTTGTTCATTGTTGCTGTGCTTCCAGTCTCAGACCTGACCTTCAAGCAATTGCCTGCCAAGTGATTATACTTGTGCATACAGAAGCCTATTGTTTATGTTCAATTATTTTTCCTGGCCAATTAGTTTCTCAGGCTAATTAATTGTCCACATGCAAGAAAATCTGCTTCTTCGGTCTTCATCATCCACTAATGATGCAACTGGCCTTGGGATGTCCAAAACTGCATACCGTTATCTTCTCTCATTATGGCTCCTATGTCTGCAGGATGAACACCTGTCCATTACCTTCTGATTCGCTGAGAACACTTCAGACTGTCTTGTGCCAACCAATCACCGGACCTATGATGGAGACTCTACAATAATTACAGTATGCAACAGAATTTTCGTGCCTTTTGCCTTGTGTTTTTTGTGCTGTTGTGCCTTCTCCCTCCTTTGCCTGTCTGCAAAGACAGATACACTCTGCATGTGTGCAAGGCTGTTCTCTTAAGGACAGAGATAAGACTCTCACAGATACCTCTGGTTCTGTGTTCTCATGCGGTTCACCTCTCAAAGGGCTGTAGCCTGCGTTATCTAGTCTAACTGCCTCTTTGGACCCCCATGCTGCTCCAGAGACTGCCTCAGATCCCCAGCTCGTCCAACTGGCCTATCTTTTCCTCCAGGAGGGTGATCATTAGTCAGAAACTAGTTTCCATAATTCTTCTAAGTGCAGAACGAACTGGTGACCTTTAGTTACTAATCAGTGATTTATTACTTTGTATAACTGTGATTGCTGTGCTGCTATAACTTGCTACCTCGTATTTCTAGTAATATATCTATGTCTGCATATTTTTCTACCTTGTTACCCATAATATACATAAAATATATATATATACACAGACTAACATAAGAACATAAGATATGCCATACTGGGACAGACCAAGTTCCATCAAGCCCAGTATCCTGTTTCCAACAGTGGCCAATCTAGGTCATAAGTACCTAGCAGTCTCTTCAAAAGACACAGGTTCCTCAATGCTTGTATTGGGTCAAGCAGTGATATCCCATGTCCCTTTTAATAATGGTTTATGGACATGTCCTCCAGGAACTTGTCCAAACCTTTTTTAAACCCAGCTACACTAACAGCTTTTACTACATCCTCCGGTAACAAATTCGAGTTTGATTACACGTTGAGTAAAAAAATATTTTCTCTTATTAGTCTTAAATAGGTTACTCTGTAGCTTCATTGCATGTCCCCTAGTATTTTTATATTCTGATGATGTAAACAATCGATCTGTTTGTGGCTCATTACCAGCAGTCTCACTGAACCCTTGGGTAGGGAATTAGCAGCCAATTTCCCCTGGAAAAAATGAAGCATAACTTATTTCTGTTTTCTGCTAATAATCCCCATAGACCTGTCAAGCTGGAGAGTGCCCACTGGAGCCTGGGAACCAAGGCAGGAGCAGGCTCCCATCCACATCCCATCACTGCTTGTTTCCATTTCTTTGAGGACAAAGTGTCTCTTCTCTGCAGTCTTTGAGGTGAACATTCCATTTTCTTTCAAGATCACAAGATCCAAATCTACCAACACCTGTCGCAATACACTCTGGAGCAGAGAAAAAGTTTTAAGGCTCTAACACAGCTATTACAGAAAAGGTCCATTGAATATTGGTGGGTCTTTCCTTTTGCCCTAATATTTGAGAGGAATAATGTTCAATGAAAGATTTCTGAGCTACTTGACTGCATAAATCTGCTGCAATGAAGTGAGCAGAGAGGGTGGGATGTCTCAACTCACAAGATTCCTGGGACTCACAGACCATTGGACACGAAGCCAGAGTACTCAATTACCCGGGATATGGACACTGCTAAACCTCCTTGACCCGGATGGCATTAGTAGCTGATCTTCCTGGTATCTGTAACTTTTTATGCTTTGATGCCTGATATTGCCTAAGTATGTCCTAAGGTAGTCCACCCCGCTGGCATACCCTAAACTCAATTGTTAGCCTGTTTTTTTGTATATTTCCCTTTGCCTTGCATGTTTCTTCATATGACGTTGATGAATTATGTCTCTTCTCCTTGGTGGTTTGTTCCCTTGGTTCTTTCTCTGGTGAAGGTGGGTGGACAGAAGATGAAGGCAGTGTGTTCAGGTGGACTGGTAAGGGTTAGGTGATTCTCGGGAGAGTTCGTCCTTTATGGAGGGTGGGTTGGATTGAAGGGGACTCTAGTACTATCACTGGCACTCCCTTACATGGCAGTTTTAGTGCCACTTTGTCTAGTCAGATTTTTCTTGCTATTGTATCTGTCCTTCTTTAGTAGAACTGTTGCTCTGGGAGAGATTGGAGGGGGGGGGTTGATGGGAGAGGGGGGTGGAAAGCAAAGACAGAAGTGAGAGAGCATACCTTGAGGGGTGGAGGGTTTTCCCCATTGATGTACCTTTCTTCTTTTTAAACCTGTGGCTTGTTCCTGCTGTGGTGTATTCCCTACACGGTTATGGTTAAACTTCTCTCCTTGAACATTTGTGGCTCCACCATTCGGTTAAGCATCGGCATGTGTTGGATCAGCTGAACCGAGAACGGGTAGACATAGTTTTTCTGCAGGAAACACACCTTGCCCAACAGGGTCATTTACGGCTTGCGTCATGAAAATACCTGCAGGATTTTGCCTCTAATTTCTCTTCTCATAAAAGGGGCGTTACAGTTTTTTTCTCTCAAAACTGTCCATTTCAATTGCTTGAGCAATACAGTGACCTGGGGGGTCACTTTCTCATTCTCTCTGGTTTCTTAAAGGAATCCGTTGGTTAATGTGTATATTTCTCCTTCACAGGTTGACAGTTTGCTCTTAGAGGTGCTAGAGGCTGTGCAGTCCCACCAACAGGGGGAAATACTGATGGGAGGGGATTTCAATTGTGTCATGACCATCTCTGATAGGACACGTAAAGGGGGCCCTGCTTCTACAAATCTGCCCTAACTGGCTGAATTAATCTCTGGCTTGGATCTTTGTGATGGGGGAACGAGATTACACCTACTACTCTTCGGTCCACCAAACCACTCTCATATTCACATGTGGTTAGTCTCACGATCTCTCCTCTCCTTGATCACTTAGGTGACCATTAGCACTAAGGGTCCCTCTGACCATGCACTTATTTCTATGGATCTGTGTGAGGCAGCAGATGAGACGCCACCCCATACTTGGGCTTTGCACCATGGCCTGCTTAAGAATAAAGACTTTTTATTGGCTGTACAGAAAGGGTAGCGGGAATATCTTTCCCTTAATTAAGTGGAAACCTCTGCCTTTATGTTGTACGAAGCTGGTAAAGCGGTTCTCCATGGGCAGTTAATTTCTCTGTCTAGCACCTTTAAAAAAAGGGATCAGGCTTGGCAGGAGGAGCTCAGAAGGGATATTTGTGAGCTGGAAGAACTACATCAGAGAGGGGTGGCAGCTCCTCTATTTGGTGCCGTCTAGTTCACTTGTGGGGCAAGCTATCTGTTTTAGAGACAGAGGACATTGCCTTGATATTGCTCCATACACGGAGACATTTTTGTGAACATGGTAATAAGATGAGTCAGCTGCTCTTATGGCAGTTAAAACGTCAACAGCATAAACACAGGGTGCTAGCCCTGTCCTCTACCACTGGGGCAACGGTTCACCTGACATGGAGATTATCTTTGCTAGGTTTTATGAGGATCTCTATCCCTCCCAGCTGTTGGCTGACAGGTTGTTTATTAGCAAGTGGTTGGAGGAGACTGACTTACCTGGTCTCCTCCCTGAAGCTAAAAAAGCTTTGGAGCGCCCCATATCTCTGACAGAGGTACAATTTTCCATTCTCTGCTTGAAGAACTTTAAGGCATCTGGTCCAGATTTTCTTCCAGTTGAGGTATATAAGGTCTTCCCTGATCTCTTTGCTCCTATTCTGGTCCGGGTGTTTAATGACATTTAGCCTAGGCAATGTCTCCCTGCTTTTTCTATTAAGCTACAGTCACGGTCATCCCCAAGGACAGCAAAGATCCAATTCTCCGTAGTAATTATTGTCCTATTTCTTTATTGAACATCGACTATCCTTGAAGGATACTAGCAAATGAGGGAAGTTAGGGCTTCCCAACAGAGAGGTTCTAAGAAAGATAAAAGTAACCCAGATACCCTTAAGTACAGAGCTGAAAGATTCCAAATTACCCCTAATAACTGATAGCCAGATTAACATGAATAAAAGACAAACTCTAAAATGCCTATATACAAATGTTAGAAGTCTAAAAAATAAGATGGGAGAGCTAGAATATATAACACTAAATGAAAGATTAGATATGATTGGTCTCTCAGAGACCTGGTGGAAGGAGGACAACCAATGGGACACTGTGATACCTGGGTAAAAACTATATTGCAATGATAGAGTACATCAAATTGGTGGAGGGGTTGCGCTCTATATTAGAGAAGGCATTGAGTCACATAGGATTAAAGTTTTGCAGGAAACAAAATACACTGTAGAATCTCTATGGATAGAAATTCCATGTAAAAAGGGAAAGGCAGTAGCAGTGGGGGTGTACTATCGATCACCTGGCCAAAAAGAACAGATGGATGATGAAATGTTGAAAGAAATCAGGGAAGCTAACAAAAGTTACAACACGGTAATAATGGGTGATTTCAATTACCTAGGTATCGACTGGGTCAATGTCACAGCAGTACTTGCGAGGAAGATAAAATTTCTAGATGAAATAAATGACTGCTTCATGGATAAAATGAGGAAAATAGTTAAGAAAAAACTAAAAGGAGAAGCTGCAAAGGTTAAAGATTAACATCAAGCATGGGCGTTGTTTAATAGTACTTTCTTGGAAGCTGTGATGGAGTGTTTGGGAAATACCCCATCCCCCACAGGGAAACTCCCCAGCCAAGTCTAGCACAAGTGAGGTATTGCATTGTGAACAGCTCTCCCTTTAAGAAGAAAGGCTGGAGAATGCATGAAAAGGATGTGGCCAGGCTCCAGGCTTTATCCCAGGAAGCAAAGGAACCTAGGGGAAGAGATGAGACCAATGTGTTCCAGAGTACAGAATGATCACCTACATCTAAGGAGATTCTATGGGAAGGTAGGAGCCAGGGTGTTTCCATGTTGGTCAACAGGCTTATGGTGCTACTGCTGTGAAGCCCAGAGTGAAGGAACTTTGGGGGGAGGGGAGAACTGTTTTTCTACTACCATTGTGGAGCCCAGAGTGAAAAAACTTTGGGGGAGGGGAGAATTGTTTCTCTGCTACTGCTGTGAAGCCCACAGTGAAGGAATTTTGGGGGAGAGGAGAACTGTGTCTCTGCTACCACTGCTGTGAACTCCCTGTAAATAAAGTATTTTCCTTTAACCCACCGCCTAGCTCCGTGGGGGGTTGTATCCTGACCTGCTCGCAGCGTCCTACAAATGGTGTCAGTGGTGGGATCTTTCTCAACCAAGTTACAGAAGAAACCCCATGTACCGCCTGGGCTCTGATCTCTCTCCTCTCCACAGGCAAGAAACAAAGAAAGGAAGGGGTTTTTTTTGTTTGGTACACAGCTAAAGGGATTAGCACTGCTGTAGTTAGGGAAGAAACCTCAGTTTAGGTAGAAGCCAGATAGGCAGGAGTTTTGTTTTCTTTCTCCTATCCGGGCTGGACTGGGAATAAAAAAAAAAGATACATAAACCAAAATGGAGAGATTACTTCAAACCTTTGTGGAGCAACAGCAGCAGCTACAGCGTGTCCTAGTGGAAGGACAGCAGTAACAGCAGCAGCTATAGCATGCCCTAGTGGAAGGACAGCAGCAACTACAACAGTAGCAACTGCTACACAGAGACATCCTATACATCAAGAGATATCCCTGCATAATGCCTTCTCTGCCTTGGCTAATGAGGATGCTCAATCCAAAGAAACTGAAGGGCCCTTAAATGAGTCAGACAATGTCCAATCTCCTGCTAAAGCATCAAATATGAAGAAAACCTCACCAAACAGAAAACTACTACTACTTGGAGACTCCATCATCAGAGGCACCAACTTGGGAGCACAGTTCAATGGAGAGAAGATTGTCATGTGTCTACCAGGCTCAACAGCCAGCAGGAATACAAACCAAGTTGTTGAAATATTTAGCGCAAAAAGCGAACACTCCAAACTTGATGTTGTTATCCACTTGGGCACAAATGACCTGGCTAGAAACAGTGCCTCTACAGTCCAAAAGGACTTCCAATCTCTGGGAGAGAAACTCAAGCCCATTGTTAACACTGTTGCATTTTCAGAGGTTCTGCCTGTTCTTGGTAAGGGGACAAAAAGGCTGCATCGCATTAATAGCTTTAATACATGGCTCCAGACCTGGTGCAAACAAGAAGGATTCAGATTTATTGGCGCCTGGGGAAATAGATGGACCAACAAGAGACTATACTGTGCTGATGGACTACATCCAGTCCAAGTGAAAAATTCAGGCAGTATGTGGATATGCATTTAAACTAGGAAAAAGGGGTGATGGATGTGGAAGGTCAAGACCTGCACGCCACCCCTGCAAAAGCAGAACATCAGAAACAGCCACACTTTTAAACCACACATCAAAAACAAGTGGGAAGATGTGGGCAGAACAAAATCAATGCAAAATACACACAAGCCAGGTAAATGCTCGAAGCTTAGCCAACAAAGTTCCGGACCTGGAAGCCCTAATGGTGGAAATGGATTTGGACATTGTGGCAATTACAGAAACATGGTTTAATGAATCGCATGATTGGGACATAGCCATAGCTGGCTATAATCTATTCAGAAGAGACAGAGAAAATGGAAAAGGAAGAGAACTAGCCTTGTATGTCAAAAGCAATATTAAAGCTACTGAAATGCAGGGGACATGGGGAAAAGAAGAAGCGCTCTGGATTGCGTTGGAAAGAGGAGATGGCACTGTCATCCATACTGCTGTAGTCTACAGACCTCCGACTCAAATTGAAGAGATAGATAACAAATTGATTATAGATATTGCCAAGATAGCCATAAAGGGGGAAGCGATCATTTTGGGTGACTTTAATCTAACTGATGTGGAATGGATTACTCTTTCTGCACATCTGGAAAGAAACAAAAAAATTGTAGATGCTCTCTAAGATGCATCACTTAGACAAATGGTCATGGAACCAACCAGGGAAAGCGCAACGCTGGATTTAGTGCTCACCAACGGTGATACCGTGTCGAATGTCTGCATGAGTGCCCCTGGAAGCAACAGCGATCATCACACGGTGTGGTTTGACATAGAAGCCAAGGTACAGGCCAAACATAGCAAGCTCAAAGTCCTAAACTTCAAAAACACTGACTTCAAAAAAATGGCCAAGTACCTAAAGGAGGAGATGACAGGGTGGAAGGAGATAAGGGAAGTGGAATTTCAATGGGCTAAACTAAAGGTGGCAATAAAAGGGGCAACAGATAAATATGTAAAAAAAGTAAGTAAAAACAAGAGGTGAAGGAAACCTATTAGGTTTTCCAAAGAAGTGGCTGTTAAAATAAAGGCAAAAACCACAGCTTTCGCAAAATTCAAAAGCTTGCAAACAGAAGAACACAGAAATGAATACAGGATCAAACTCAAAGAATCAAAAATAGAAATAAGGATAGCAAAATCAAAGGCTGAGTAAAAGATGGCTAAAGATGTTAAGGGTGGCGACAAAACTTTCTTCAGGTATATTCGGGAAAGGAAGAAGATCAGAGTTGGAATTGCAGGACTCAGAAGTGCTGGGAAAGGACTCGTGGAAAGTGACATAGAAAAAGCGAAATTGCTAAACAAATACTTCTGCTCTGTTTTTACTAAAGAAAATCCTGGAGATGGACCAGCTGTGACTCCCAAATATAAAAATGGGAATGAAGTTTTTACCACACCATTTACAGAAGATGAGGTGTTGGAACAACTTGCTAAACTGAAAGTGGACAAAGCCATGGAACCGGATGGGATACATCCCAGGATACTGAAAGAGCTCAGAGAGGTTCTTACAGGGCCGTTAAAGGATGTATTCAAGAGATCCTTGGAAACAGGAGAGGTTCCTCAGGACTGGAGAATGGTTGATGTCGTACCTCTACACAAAAGTGGTGACAGGGAAGAAATGTCAAACTACAGAACCGTGAGCCTTGCCTCGGTGGCGGGAAAAGTAATGGAGGCACTCCTGAAAGAGCGAATAGTGAACTTTCTCAAAACCAACAGGTTGAAAGATCCGAGGCAACATGGTTTTACTGAAGGACGATCTTGCGAAACAAATCTGATTGAGTTCTTTGACTGGGTGACCAAGGAACTAGATCAGGGGCATGCGATGGATGTCATCTACCTGGATTTCAGCAAAGCCTTTGATACTGTTCCTCATAGGAGGCTTTTCAATAAACTCAGTAGCTTGGGGATGGGTCCCAAGATGGTGAACTGGATTAGAAATTGGTTGACTGACAGACGACAGAGTGTGATGGTACATGGAGCTCATTCGGATGAAAGGAAGGTGATTAGCAGGGTGCCACAGGATTCGGTCCTGGGCCCGGCACTGTTCAATGTATTTGTGAGGGATATTGCTGAAGGACTGAATGGAAAAGTCTGTCTTTTTGCAGATGACACAAAAATTTGCAACAGAGTGGACTCCCCCGAGGGAGTGGATAACATGAGGAAAGATCTACAAAAGCTGGAAGAATGGTCTAATGCTTAGCAATTATGATTTAATGCGAAAAAGTGCAGTGTCATGTACTTAGGTAGCAGAAATCCAAGAGAAATGTACGCGATAGGGGGCGAGAGGATGGTGTGCATGGTTCAGGAGAAAGACCTTGGTGTGATTATCTCTGATGATCTCAAGGTGGCCAAACAGTGCGACAAGGCGGTGGCAAAAGCCAGGAGGATGTTGGGCTGCATACAAAGAGGGATTACCAGCAGAAAGGAAGAGGTATTTATGCCACTGTACAGGTCGCTGGTGAGGCCTCACTTGAAATACTGTGTTCAGTTTTGGAGACCATATCTTGCAAAAGATGTAAAAAGACTGGAAACTGTTCAGAGGAAGGCGACCAAAATGATTTGGAGCCTGAGTAAGAAACCCTATGAGAAGAGACTTGAAGACCTAAATATGTACACTTTGGAGGAGAGGAGGGATAGGGAAGATATGATTCAGACCTTTAAATACTTAAAGAGGAACGATGAACAAACAAACCTCTTCCAAAGACGGGGAATCTGCAAAACTAGAGGGCATAACATGAAGCTGCAAGGTGGAAAATTGAAAGACAATGTCAGGAAATATTTTTTCACTGAAAGGGTGGTGGATGCTTGGAATGCTCTCCTGATGGAAGTGGTGGGGGCAAACACGGTGATGGAATTCAAAACAGCATGGGACAAGCACAGCGGATCCCTTTATAGCAACTGGATAAAAACAAAATAAACTGAACCATCTAACTTCTCAACAAATAGGGGTGTCTTACATGGAGTGATGGGTCCACCCCTAAACAAAGACATGGGGAGGGGTGACCTGCACGGAGCGACGGGTGCACCTACTCTTGCCGTATATTTGCTGGGCAGACTGGATGGACCATGCTGGTCTTTATCTGCCGTCATTTACTATTTTACTATGTTAATATGTTAAGATATTTTACGGGCAGAAGGGGCATAGCAACAAGTACTATGGAAATCAGTGGAAATGCAGCAGGGTTCACTAGTGCAGGTTTTCTAGGCGATTCAAGGATGGCAGCCCCACACCCTCGTACCACTCCTGCCTAAGATGATGGAGGGCAAGGACCCAGATCACTTCCTAGTACACTTTGAGTGGACAGCTCGACTGGCTGGGTGACCGGAGACGATGTGGACTACATATCTGGGAAACTTGCTGACTGAAAGCAGTCAAGCCGCCTTCCAGGAGGCTAACCCTGATGGAGGGGCCACCTATGCAGCAGTCAAGACCGCTATCTTGAAGCAGGTCAGGTGTACGCCAGAGACCTACCAGCAACGGTTCAGAGGAAGGGTTCTGGGGCTGAAGGAAAATCCCCAGCATTTCTTCTATAGACTGAAAGAGACTGCCTGGAAATGGCTGCAATCCGAGCGAAGACTGGAGATGCCCGACATTGTACTGATGGAGCAGTTTATAGAGGGCTTGACCTCTCCCATGAGACGATGGGTTTGCCAGTTCTCAAAATTAATCTTGGAAAGCACTTTGGAAGTTGCAGAAGGACGCTTTGAAGCTCAGCTGAAAGCAGAAACCCCCAGGCAAGAGGAAACAAAGCCATCTGTAGCCCAACAGGGCCAGTAAGGAAAACCTGAGCCATTGAGGGTTCCTGGGCCAAGGTCTGCGCATTCTTTCCCCCCCTCCCTCAAGGATCAGATGGTGGCTATCTGACCTGCTTTAAGTGTGGGGGCAGGGGCCACTATGCCCGGGAGTGCCCCTTAACATTCAGGGAACCAATGGATACAAATTTCATGATCTCCCATCTGTGCAGTCTTGTGGAAATGTCCCTAGCTGAGGGTGAAATGTTTGTGATACCTATGGAGCTGGAGGGCACTCAGCTGCAAGCGCCGGTGGACTCAGGGAGCACGAGGACTCTCATCAGGGAGGACACGAGGACAAGATATCAAATCTACTATGATAAGCTTGTAACTTTGAGTTGTGTCCATTGAGATCAACAGAAACATCCAACAGTGCAAGCTGACTTGAAAACTCCTGTAGGATCAGAGATTCTAGAAGTAGTTGTCTTACCTTGGCTAACGCACCCCACAATTATAGGCCGAAACTTCGAAACTTTCTGAATTTCAAGGACCACTGGAATCTGAGGAAAAATAACCCAGAGGGGGAGATGGCAGACCACTTTCCAGGTCTCGGCCGTTTCACAAACCCAGACCTGGTGGGGGTGAACCCCAGGACTCCCAAGTCCTGTCAACAGCGTCAGTTGGAGAAGGCCTCTTATAAACTGACCATGGGGGCAGTTGTAGTAGAGGGTTCAGAGGTTGGAGAGTCTCCTAAAAGGCCTACAGATAGCCCTTGGGAGATCTACCTCCTCGATTGGGAAAGCCTGAGTACGGGGGCAGTCCATCTGAGCGGACGAGTGTGGGGAATCTAAGTCAACACAAAAGAAACCAAACAGATGAGAAACCCCATCCCGGCTCTAATGTGAAAGACTATGTGCTCCAGAAACAGGAGCGATTAACGGACACTGGAGAAACAGCAAGACCATACATAGGGTAAAAACAGAGGCTCTGGGACAGTGCCTATCAGTAAGAGAGAGTACAGTGGGCTTTTAAACCTGGGGACCGAGCCCTGGTTTTTCCACCCCGCGTTGGGGGGTAAGATGATCTCTACATGGCAAGGTCCCTATGAGGAGATAGAGCCGGTGGGACCTGCTTCCTGCAAGATTGTACAACAGGACAAAAGGAGGAGAATCACAATCTACCCGGTGACCTGGATGAAGAAATGGATTTCTGTCCTGGCTGCAACGGTCAAAGGAGAAGAGCATGTACCGAAAGTGTACCTTCCTTCAAATGCAGACCAGGTTCTGTTTGGGGAAGCCACTTCAAATATCCAGAAACAGAACTGGACTCATAAGAACATAAGATATGCCATACTGGGTCAGACCAAGGTCCATCAAGCCCAGTATCCTCTTTCCAACAGTGGCCAATCTAGGTCATAAGTACCTAGCAGTTTCCCCAAAAGACACAGGTTCCACAATGCTTGTACTGGGTCAAGCATTGATATCCTGGGTCCCTTCTTAATAATGGTTTATGGACTTTTCCTCCAGGAACTTGTCCAAACCTTTTTTTAAACCCAGCTACACTAACAGCCTTTACTACATCCTCCGGTAACAAATTCCAGAGTTTGATTACACGTTGAGTGAAAAAATATTTTCTTTTATTAGTCTTAAATAGTTTTCCCTGTAGCTTCATTGCATGTCCCCTAGTCTTTCTATATTCTGATAACGTAAGCAATCGATCTACGTTTACCCGTTCCACTCCGTTCATTAATTTATAGACTTCTATCATATCTCCTCAGCCGTCTCTTTTCCAGGTTAAAGAGCCCTAACCTTTTTAGCCTTTCTTCATAGGATTATCCCTCCATCCCCTTTACCATTTTGGTGGATCTTCTCTGAACCTTTTCTAATATCGCTATATCCTTTTTAAGATACGGCGACCAGAATTGCACACAATATTCAAGGTGCGGTCTCACCATCGAACGATATAGAAGCATTATGATATCTTTTGTTTTATTTTCCATTCCTTTCCTTATGATACCTAGCATTCTATTTATTTATTTATTTAGACAGATTTGTATACCGCCTTATCCTTCAATCAAAGCGGTCACAACACAATTGGGGGATACATTTAACACGCAGGGATATGAGACACATACACTAATACTTACAGGGAACATGGGCAATGGAGGGTTAAGTGGCTTGCCCAAGACCACAAGGAGCATCTGTGGGACTAGAAACCCCAGTCCTTCCAGCCCAAGGTTGCTGTCCTCTAGTGGGATTTGAACCCCTGACCTTCTGGCCTGAAGTACCTTGTCCCAACCACTAGGCTACTCCTCCCTCCTCTCTTGGTTGCCGCTGCACACTGGGTCGAGGGTTTTAAAATGTTATACACAATGACGCCTAAATTTTTTTCCTGTGTGGTGGTTCCTAATGTGGAACTTGCATCGTGTAACCATAGTTTGGGTTGTTCTTCCCTAGGTGCATAACTTTGCACTTGTCCACATTAAATTTCATCTGCCATTTTAATGCCCAGTCTTCCAATTTATCAAGATCCTCTTGCAATTTTCCACAATCCTCTTGGGTTTTAACAACTTTAAATATCTTTGTGTCATCTGCAAATTTGATAACCTCATTTGTTATTCCACTTTCCAGGTCATTTAGGAATATGTCAAAAAGCAGCGGACCCAGCACAGATCCCTGGGGTACACCACTATTCACCTTTCTCCATTGGGAAAATTGGCCATTTAGCCCTACCCTCTGCTTTCTATCTTTTAACCAGTTCCTGATCCACAGTAGTACACTGCCTCCTATCCCATGACTCTTTAGTTTTGCCAAAAGTCTCTGAGGAGGGACCTTGTCAAAGGCTTTCTGAAAGTCCAGATACACTATATCAACCGACTCACCTTTGTCCACCTGTTTTTTCACACCTTCAAAAAAAACATAACAGATTAGTAAGACAAGATCTTCCTTGTCTAAAGCCATGTTGGCTGTCTCCCATTAGGCCATGACTATCTACATGCTGAGTAATTTTATTCTTTATGATGATTTCTACCATTTTTCCCAGTACTGACATCAGGCTCACCGGTCTGTAGTTTCCCGGATCACCCCTCGAACCCTTTTTAAAAATTGGTGTTACATTGGCGATCCTCCAATTTTCAGGTATTAGAGATGATTTTAATGATAGTTCACGGATTACTAATAGCAGGTCTGCAATCTCAAATTTCAGTTCTTTCAACACCCTTGGATGTATACCATTCGGCCCAGGTGATTTTCTACTCTTCAGTTTATCTAATAGTTGTAATACATCTTCCCCATGTATCGATATTTCCTTCAATTCTTCCGCACCTTTAAATACCACTTCAGTCATGGGTAACATCCCTACATCTTCCTCAGTAAAGACCGAAGCAAAGAATTCATTCAGTCTCTCCGCTATCACCTTGTCACCTTAGTGCCCCTTTAACCCCTCTATCATCTAATGGGCCAATTGACTCTCTCACAGGTTTTTTGCTACGAATGTACTTGAAAAAGTCTTTATTTCACGTTTTTGCTTCCGCAGCAAGCTTCTTCTCAAATTCTCCCTTTGCCTGCCTTATCAATTCCTTGCATTTGATTTGCCAGTGCTTGTGCTCTTTCCAGGTTTCGTCGTTTGGCTCTTTTTTCCATTTCCTGAAAGATGCTTTTTTGGCAACAACAGCCTCTCTGACCTCACTTTTAAACCATGCTGGCAGTTTTTTAGACTTCCTTCCACTTTTCTTAAAGCGTGGAATACAGCTGGTCTGGGCTTCCAAGATAGTATTTTTCAACAACACCCAAGCTTGATGTAAGTCTTTAACCTTTGCAACTGCTCCTTTTAGTTTTTTCTTAACTATTTTCCTCATTTTATCATAGTCTCCCTTTCAAAAGTTAAAAGGTAGTACTGTGGATTTCCTTACTATCCATCCTCCACTAATTAAATCAAAGGCGATCATGCTATGATCACTATTGCCAAGTGATCGAATATGGCGGAATAAAGATTGGTTCTCCTGTGTTCCAGGTTGTACCCATTTTTACCTTCCATGGCATTATTAAGGTGCCGGGAGTACCGGATGCTCACTGTCTAGATTTGGGCTGAGGGGGAGGGTATGTGATGGAGTATTTGTGAAACACCACATCTGCCACAGGGAAACTCTTCAGCCAAGCCTAGCACAAGTGAACTATTACACTGTGAACCCCTCATACTTTAAGAAGAAAGGCTGGAGAATGCCTGGGAAGGGTGTGGCCAGGCTCCAGGCTTTATCCCAGGAAGCAAAGGGACCTAGGGGGAGAGATGAGCCCGAGGTGTTCCAGGGTATGGAGTGACTACCTATGTCTAAGGAGATCCTACGAGAAGATAGGAGCCGGGGTGTTTCCACGTTGGTTAGTAGGCTTGTCGTGCTACTGCTGTGAAGCCCAGAGTGAAAGAACTTTGGAGAAGGGGAGAACTGTTTCTCTGCTACTGCTGTGAAGGCCAGAGTGAAAGAACTTTGGGGGAGCGGAGAGCTGTGTTTCTGCTACCACTCTCTGTAAATAAAACTATTTCTTTTAACACACCGCTCGGCTCTGTGGGGGTCTGTGTCCTGACCCACTCGCAGTGTCCTACAGAAGCCCAGAACAGTTGTATTCCATGCTTTAAGAAAAGAGGAAGGAAGGCCAAAAAACTGCTAGCCTGGTTTAAAGGAGAGGTCCAAGAGGCTGTTGCTGCCAAAGCGCATTTCAGTAAATGGAAAAAAAGAGTCAAATGACGAAAACGGGAAACAACATAAGCATTGGCAGGTTAGATGCAAGGCACTGATAAGGCAGAGAATGAGAGAATTTGAGAAAAAGCACTCTGGAGGCAAAAATACATAAGAAAACCTTTTTCAAGTACATTCATAGCAAAAAAAAACCCTATGAGAGTCAGTTGACAGAGGCGTAAAAGGGGCGCTAATTGAGGACACGACCATCACGGAGAGACTGAATGCTTCTCCTTCGGTCTTTACTGAAGAAGATGTAGGGAAGTTACCTGTGCCTGAAATGGTATATAAAGGTCATGTATCAGAAGAATTGAAAGAAATATCAACAAAATGGCAAAATGCATTACAACTATTTGATAAATTGAAGAGTAGCAAATAACCTGGACCAGATGGTATACATCTGAGTGTTGAAAGAACTGAAATATGAGATTGCAGACCTATTATTACTAATCTGTGAACTATCATTGAGAACATCTGTAGTACCTGAAGACAGAAGAATGGTCAATGTAATGCCAATCTTTAAAAAGGGTTCCAGGGGTGATCCGGGAAACCACAGACCAGTGAGCCTGACGTTGGCACTGGGCAAAATGGTAGAAAGCATTATAAAGAATAAAATTACTGAGCATGTAGATAGTCATGGTTTAATGGGAGAAAGCCAACATGGATTTAGCCAAGGCAAGTCTTGTCTTACTAATCTGTGATATTTTTTGGAAGGTATGAATAAACAGATAGACAAAAGTAAGCTGATTCCAAGAGGGAAACGTCTGGGCCATCCGGACGGCTCCAGGCAAGACGGGCCTGTTTGGATCCGATTCTGGTCCATGGGAACAAAACGTTGCCGTGGCAGCCAGAATTGGGCCCGAGGACGGCCCAGCATGCCCATGGATGGCCCAGTATGCCCCTTCTGCCTGCAGGGACGTCCTCCTTGCAGGCACCCCCAACATTCGCTGCTCTGGCTCCCCCAGTTCCCCGCCGCCCGACCCATGGCTGGCCTGCCGCGGCCTGGATTGGGAAGCAGGGACCCCACCGTACCCGGTCCCGGCCCTGGTGGGGAGATCCTCAGGCTTGATCAGCCAAAAGTTCTGCTTATACCACCTTTGAGGTGGTGTAAGCATCATGTCCCCACAGGCCCAGCAGCACGTACAGGGCTGTGAGCTGAATCGGCCCTGTGTGTGCTGGTGGTTGGACTTGCCCCTGATCCGCTCCCTCCCATCGGCTCTCCCCATCCTGATGCACAGGATGTATGTGGAAAGCCAGTGGGGGAATCGGCCCTGGACGTCTTGTGGGGCTGCATGCCCTGCCGGAATGTGCAGTCCAGCAACCCGCATTCGGGAATGACCTCCATAGTGTATGTGGATTTTCAGAAAGCCTTTGAGAAGGTCCTCATGAGAGACTCTTGGCAAAATTAAAACGTCATGGGATTGGAGGCAGTATAGTATTGTGACTCAGGAATTGGTTAAAAGACAGAAAGCAGACAGTAGGGCTGAATGGTCAATTTTTTTCAGTGGAGAAAGGCAAATCGTGGAATACCGCAAGGATCTGTGCTGGGCCCACTGCTTCTTTTTTTTAATAAGATTTTTGAAACAATTACATTCCATTAAAAAAAGGAACACAAGGTACACAAGAAAATACAAAACAAACAAACAAACATATTACACAAGGCAAAAAAGTGTACCATGGTATAACCCACATCCAGGAAGAAGTGCCCAACAACATTCAAAACTAATTATATCAAGAAAATTAGTCTACAACTATGCCAAATTGAGGAGAAAAACTTAAACTAGGACCCTCTGTACACATCCCTATTTCTGGCTATCTACCAAAAACTTCTGAAGGTGAGAGATATCCAAAAAGACATAAGTCTGTCCTTGCAAGGCTACTATAAACATGCAGGAAAATCTCAAATAAAAGGTAGGACCAAGTGCCAATACTTGCTGTCTGAGCTCCAAAAACTGTTTTCTACGGGCTTGCATGGCATGGGTAACATCTGGAAATATATTCAATTTATAGCCACAAAATAAGGCATTTTTGTTTTTAAAGAATTATTTCAGAACCTTAAGCTTTGTAATAACATCAGCAGAATCCTCTAGGAAGGTAGTTAGATCATAACTGACAGAAGGACGAAGGGTATCAAGATCATCTCCTGGTTCTGTCAAATGAGATTTAATTGGCACATAGTAAACCTGGGACATCCATCCCTGCTATTTGTTCCCCTTGTCATCCCCGACTAAGCCTCCCTGTATCAACAAGGTGTTTGTATGGGGAGGTTTAAACAGGGGCGGGAAGGGGTGGCACGGAGGTGGAGATAGGGCGGGCAGTGGGCGGTCCGCAGCCCCAAACGTACAGCGCTGATTCTAAAAACAGCCCTGCACGTTTGGGGCTGGCAGACTGGACAGGGTGGAATAAGTCTCTCTAGATATCGGGGGATGGGAGGCCCGGCCAGCAATGAAAAGGTGAGGAGGTGCAGGAGGCCAGATCGGGAGTCGGGCTGTGGGGAACAAAGATTGTGGTCGGCGGTCAGAGAATGGAGCTGCGGTGCCATGGCAACGGGCAGGGGCCTGTATGTGCAGGCCAATGGGAATCGGGTCCCAGCTTGCACGTACAGGCCTAGCCATGATTTTGGTCCCGTGGGGGCTAGACATGCCCCGCAGGATCAGAATCACATCTAACTCTGTGTGTCTGGTTCCGACCGGACGCACAGAGGCTGGGACACAGTACGGAATATGCCGCCACACTTCTCATAAACCTGAAGTCCTCTCTCTGTCATCTGTGAACAGCAAACACAAAGTGAAGTCTTATGGTTAGGCCCCAAGCACTTCAGGCACCATTTGTGCATGTCTATCATAGACATGAACCTGAGGCACTGGGCGCATTTTTTTGAAACTATTCGTTAATTTTTGGGACATTACATCTGGAAAACAGCACTGTTTTAAAGAATGAGAAATATATTTGAACCAAGCTGAAAACACCAGAAGCCTAATATGGCCTACATAGCACTGCAGAAAAAAAAAGAAACTTTAAATGCCTGAAAAAAATGACAAAGGCACTAAAATAGCAAAAAAGAAAGAATGATGAGCAGGCAAAACCGCAAGGACAAGAAGTACATTGAATACATCTGTGGGGCTCCATGGAAAAATGAAGAATAAGGATATGACAGCATGGTCTGATGTACCCCCGTTTGTCCTCCTGGCACTCAGTGCGCCGGCGAGCACCTTTTTATCACAGCCACGGGAGAGAAGGCAAATGCCACTCTTTACTCCCGTGGCTGTTCAAAGGTCGATCAGGTATGGGGCTTCTTTTTGGTGTGTGACTGGGAGAGGGGGCAGAGGGCACTGGGGGCTAGAATGGGAACTGGAGGGACTGGGGGCTAAAACAAGAATGGGGGGCTAGAATGGAACAGGGGAGGAGTGGTCTAGTGGTTAGGACAAGGTACTTCAGGCCGGAGTGCCAGGAGTTCAAGTCCCACTTGGGGACAGCAATCTCAGGCCGGAGGGACTGGAATTTCTAGTCCTATAGGCACCCCTTGTGGTCTTGGGCAAGCCACTTAACCCTCCATTGCCCATGTTCCCTGTAAGTATTAGCGTATGTGTCTCATATCCCCTCGTGTTAAATGTATCCCCGCTTTGACCCAGTGAAAAGCAGGATATAAATACAGCTAAATAAATAAATAAACAGGGGGGTGGGGCAAGACTGGAAATGGGCTAATGTTAGGGGATGGGGGACTGGGACTGGAAGGGATCAAATGCTGGGAAGAACTGCAAGAGAAATGGATATTGCGGGGTTAGGACTCGAAATGGCCAGGGGATGGGGAACTGGGACCAGAAGAGAATTGATACCTGGGGGTTAAGACTGGAAATGGGCTAGTGCTGGGGGACTGGAAGGGAGCTGATGCTAGGAGGGACTGGAGGAGGACTGATACCGGGGGGTTAGGACTGGAAATGGCCTGAGTATGGGGGACTGGGACTGGAAGAGAACTGATGCTGGGAAGGACTGGAAGAGGAGTGATATTGGGGGGATAGGACTGGAAATGGGATGATGCGGGGGGATGGGACTGGAAGGGAGTGGATGCTGGAAGGAGCTGGAACTAGAAGGGAGCTGATGCTGGGGGAGGACCAGGATGGGGCTGGGACTGGAGGGAGAAAAAAAGAAGCTGGGGGAGTGAGGACGGAGAGGGGAACAGATATTTTGGGTGGGAGGGAAGAAAAATCTATGATTGGCTAAGTATTGGGAGAGTAAGTGGGGATTGAGGATGGAGGAGTGAAATTTGAGTGGATGAAAAAGGAATACAGAAAGAAATGGAGGAAAGAGCAAAAGGGGAAAGATCAGCATGACAGAGGAAGATGTAGAGAGAATGGAAAAAACTAGAAGAGAGAAAAAAAGGATAAATGAACAGCAGGCAATGGAGAGTTAACAGAAGACATGAAGAAAACAGAAGAACCTAGGGCAATGAAAAATAAAATGCCCAAACAACAAAAGGTAGAAAAAAACCTATTTTATTTTGAATTTACAAACTCATCTTTGGGAATCTGCATCGCTAACATTTTGTGTTTTGTATAGTACAAGAGGAAATTAATTTATAGTTTTATTCTGCTGTTGTATATTTCAAGTTTGGCTTTTGGGTTTTCCAGTTTAATTACTTTCTTCACATTTCTAAATTGTGATCTCTTGTTCTATGTTTGGTGACGAACTATGTTTTGCATTTGTAACAGAGCTGCGGTATTCTGTTCATGTAGTTTCTATGTGACAGTCCCACTTGTTCTCTTTCCCCAGTAGGAGATGTATTGGTATTCTCTAAGATGTATTGGTTTAATATTTGCAGTGTTGCCTTTTGATAGGTAGGGTTTGGTGCTTTGTGAGTCCTGGTAGTGCTGTTATGATACGGCGGGTTTGCTATGGATTCTAAATAAATCTTAAAAAAAAAAAACCACAACAATTCAACAGAGTAATACAAATCAAAATAATAGAACACCCACTCTTAGAACAAGCTGAAGGATATTTGTTTTATGAAAAGTATTTATTATCTAATTTACATAGTAAAAAAATATCTCCTCACATCTCTAATACATAAACACTCAAAAAATACGACAGTTACAATTATTAAAGCAACAACAAATGCAATAATAAGGCATACAGATTACAAGAGTTAAATAACCCCATTAGCTAGCTCACTTGGTTTGCAGCTTGTTGTGCTGTGAGGGCTTGTGTGCATCAGTGATGCTGAGAGCTAAACTATCGGTAGTTTAACTACTGGCAGGGTCTCCCAAGATGGACATGTCTCAGCTGAGGTGCCAGACCAAGACTAACCACCCATCTGGGCAGCAGCAGAATGGGCTAGTGTTGATGGCGGAGGATCACATTTTTGTGACAACGGCAACACCACCAAACTTACACTGCGTGGAAGAAAGGCCCGGCAATCTACTTCTGTATCTTGCCATGAAAACCCAATGGATAGTTACAACAAAACAAATTGTGCTATGGTGCTAGAAGACGAGACCCCCAGGTCGGAAGGCACTCAACTAGCTACTGGAGAAGAGCTGAAGACTTTTCAGAGTAAAGCCAGCATTTATGATGTGGTTGGATCAAAGCCCTCGGGACGTCTGACTGCTGATGTAGCTGTGCATGAAATGAGAGTCAGAAGCTGTAAAGATGTCTTACACATTGGAACATGGAACGTACGAAGCATGAACCAAGGGAAGTTGGAGGTGTCAAGAATGAAATGGAATGTGTACAACTTGCTCTGTTGGGTGTCAGCGAACTGAAATGGACTGGCATCGAGCACTTTGCATCAGATGATCACATGGTCTATGCTGGAAATGAAAGACAAAGAAGAAATGGTGTTGCATTTATAATAAAGAAGAAACTTGCAAGAACTGTAATGAAATACAATGCAGTCAGCGAACGCTTAATCTCTATTCGTCAACACAACTATAATTCAAGTATATGTCCCAACAACAGCTGCAGAAGAGAATGAAATTGAAGAGTTCTATGAACAAGTACAAGCTGAAATTGACAGAACATGCAAACAGGATATCCTGATAGTCATGGGTGACTGGAATGCAAAAGTTGGCAACAAAGAAGAAGGCAAAGTAGTTGGAAAATATGGACTTGGCAACAGAAATGAAGCTGGAGAAAGACTGATAGAATTCTGCAAGACCAACGATCTATTCATCTCATAAAAACATAAGATATGCCATACTGGGTCAGACCAAGGTCCATCAAGCCCAGTATCCTATTTCCAACAGTGGCCAATCTAGGTCATATGTACCTAGCAGTTTCCCCTTCTTCCAGCAACACAAGCGGCGACTGTACACATGGACTTCACCCAATGGATTATATAAAAATCAAATTGACTACATCTGTGGAAGTCAACGAAGGAAAGGTTCTATAACATCAACAAAGACAAAACCTGGAGCTGACTGTGGTACAGATCATCAACTACTAGTATGCAAACTCAAGCTAAAGTTGAAAAAGAGCAAACCACTCATGAATGCAGCAAAATATGACCTTGAGAATATACCACTGGAATTTAAAGACTGCCTGCAAAATCGATTTGTTGCTTTACATACAAATGACAGAGCTCCAGAAGAGTTATGGAATGACATCAAGAAGGTTGTGTTGGAAGAAAGCGAGAAGTCTCTACAAAAGGTGAAAAAGTAAAAATGGCCAAAATGGCTGAGGGAAGAAACTCTGAAGATTGCCCAGAAACGCAGAGAAGCTAAAGCCAGAGGAGAAAGAAAGACAATTGCAGAACTCAACAGAGATTTCTAACGTGCAGCAAGACAGGACAAGGAAAAGTACTACAATGACACTTGCAAGGAAATAGAAGCAGAAACTATTAGAGGAAGAACAATATCAGCTTTCCTAAAGCTACGAGAGTTAAAGAAAAAATTCCAGCCTCAAATTGGAATGTTACAAGATGCTCAAGGTTCTATGTTGAATGATGCTGAGAAGATCAAGAAAAGGTGAAAGGAATATACAGAGTTTTTATATGATAAAGATCAAGTGGACCAACAGCCGTTTCAACCTGGACCTTATGGTCGGGAACCATTGGTGATGAAAGAAGAAGTTGAAGCAGCATTGAAGCCTTATCAAAGAACAAAGCACCAGGCATTGATAGCATTCCTATAGAAGTATTGCAGCAATCTGATGCAGCTGTTACCATACTTACAAGGCTCTGCCAAGAAATATGGAAGACAACACCATGGCCAACTGACTGGAAAGGATCTGTGTTTATACCAATACTAAAGAAAGGTGATCCAACTGACTGTGGAAATTATCGAACAATCGCTCTGATCCCACATGCCAGCAAGATTCTACTGAAGATTATTCAAAAGAGACTACAACCATACCTGGAACAAGAACTACCTGAAGTGCAAGCAGGGTTCAGGAAAGGGCGAGGAACCAGAGACATCATTGCGGATGTGAGATGGATCCTTGAAAAGACTGAAGAATACCAAAAGGATATCTATTTGTGCTTTATCGACTATAGCAAGGCTTTTGACTGCGTAAACCATAAGAAACTCCGGGCCACATTAAGAAGCATGGGTATACCAGAACACCTGATCGTTCTCTTGCGCAATCTGTACATTGATCAAGAAGCAACAGTTTGAACGGAACAAGGAGAAACAGAATGGTTTAAAATAAGCAAAGGTGTAAGACAAGGCTGCATACTTCCCCCCTACCTGTTTAATTTATATGCAGAACAAATCATCAGAGAGGCAGGGTTGTATGAAGACAACAGAGGTGTGAAGATTGGTGGAAGACTCATCAACAACCTTCGCTATGCTGATGATACAACATTAGTGGCTGAAAGTGAAGATGATCTGAAACATTTGCTTCTCACAATCAAAGAACATAGTCTCAAAATGGGCCTGCACCTTAATGTAAAGAAGACAATGATTATGACAACTGGCATAATCAACAGGTTCATCGTTGAAGGAGAAGAAATTGAAATTGTGAACAACTTTAACCTACTTGGATCAACTATCAATAAAGAAGCAACAAGCAGTCAAGAAATCAAACGACGCATTGCTCTTGGAAGAATGGCTATGAAAGACCTAGATAAGATTCTCAAGAGCAGAGATGTCTCTCTCCATACAAAGATTCGACTTGTTCAATAACAATTTTCAATAACATCATATGGATGTGAAATTTGGACAGTGAAAAAGACAGACAGGAAGAAAATTGATGCCTTTGAATTATGGTGCTGGCGGCGAATACTGTGTATACCATGGACTGCCCGAAAAACAAACCAGTCGGTACTAGAGGAGATGAAACCTAAGCTTTCTTTAAAAGCTCAGATGACAAGACTTCGACTTTCATACTTTGGACACATCATGCGAAGAGAGAGGTCATTAGAGAAAGACATCATGCTTGGCAAGATAGAAGGTCAACGCAAAAGAGGAAGGCCAGCAATGAGATGGATCGATACAATAACAGCAGCTACAGTACCAGTCTGTCAACAATGAGCCGCCTGACTGAAGACCGAACACAATTTAGGAAAGCTATCCAGAGGGTCGCCATGAGTCGACTCCGACTCGACGGCACTTAACAACAACAACAGCTAGCATTAGAAGAGGTTCACAACAATTTAATATCCCCAGTTGAAATGGCAGGTACAATTCACCATGCCATTACATCAGTGTTTCATCAACAGAGGTTTGAAACCGCAAAACAGCTCAATAGCCGATATCTAGAACAGCTCAATATCAGATATCCAATGCATAAACTGGCACCACCAGCATTTCACCCCTCCAGGGGTTTCATCAGGGAAAACCCATAATTCAGAATCTCTTCGTTCAAATCACCTTGAACCCAACTCGGAAGCTGCATTTGGAGCAAACCTGCAATTTTGCATCACCTCATTTAAATCTTTACAGACCCGAAAGACAAATCTTCAACATTGTATACACGCAGCATAATTTTGTTTATGGCTGGGGGAGGGGGGAGGGTAGGACATAGGAGATGTCTAAGTATGTTGTGGAATTGGATGTTGGGTAATGCTGTTTAGTGTATGATTGTTCAATCTTTGTTAGTCACCCGAAGTATGCTGCAAGCATGTATAAGATGTTGAAGATTTGCCTTTCGGGTCTGTAAGGATTTAAATGAGGAGATGCAAAATTGCAGGTTTGCTCCAGATGCAACTTCTGAGTCAGGTTCAAGGTGATTTGAATGAAAAGATTCTGAATTACAGGTTTTTCCTGATGAAACCCCTGGAGGGGTGAAATGCTGTGGTGCCAGTTTATGCACTGGATATCGGATATTGAGCTGTGTTGGATATCGGTTATTGAGCTCTTTTGCGGTTTCAAACCTCTTTTGATGAAACACTAATGTAATGGTATTGTGACTTGTACCTGCCATTTCATTTTGGGATATTCAATTGTTGTGAACCTCTTCTAATGATAACTAATGGGGTTATTTAACTCTTGTAATTTGTATGCCTTTTTATTGCATTTGTTGTTGCTTTAATAATTGTAACTGTCGTATTTTATGAGTTTTTATGCATTAAAGATGCAAGGAAATATTTTTTTTTACTATGTAAATTAGATAATAAATACTTTTCATAAAACGAGTATTCCCTGGCTTGTTTTAAGAGCAGATGTTGTTATTTTGATATAGATTTTAAATGAGCAGGGTGTATAGTACTTCCTAATGTGCCTGGCAGTTGACACAAGTATAATAATGTAGAAATCTGGTAGTCTCTTTATCCTCACTGCCCATGCAAATAGTATTGAGACACTCATTAAGAGGCATGTCTACTAAAAGTTAGCGCACATTAACATTTGTGAATGCGCATTAAGTGCAGCAACACCCATTTATGTCTATTGGCGCAATAGCACTTAATGCACATTAATATTTAGTAAACATGCCCCTAAGTCATTGCCAGGACAAAAAAGAGGTCTGCGAAGAGCTCCTTTGAAAGTCGCCTAAAATTTTAGATGGGCAACATAGACATTTTAAAATAAAATAAATTAAATGTATGCAAATGAGGTCCAGTGGCTATGTAAATGAGGCTCTGCACATGGTCCCACATCACCTATGGGCTGCCCCTGGGTAGAGCATAGGAATTAGATAAGGCAAAAGCGCAGAGAACAAGCGATGATAGAACAAGAGGAGAGGAAGATGGGAAATGGGTCAGAAAGCAAGCAAATAGGAGATGGATGAGGGAGCAAGAGGGGGGAGAGAAGTGAGAGAAAAAATGAAGGGGAGCAGTGAGGGGTGAGAGTAGGAGGAAATCAAGAGGAGAGAGGAAGGACATCAGAACAATAAGAAAGGAAAGCAGTAAGAGCAGGGAGTTAGAAAGCAAAGAGAGAGTGATAAGAACAGAGGGTGAGAGAGCAAGAGCAAGGGGAAGATAGGAAAGGGATGAGAAAGCAAGGAGAAAGGGACTAGCATGTGATGAGAAAACAAGGGAAGGGGAGACAAGGGAGAAGGGATGAGACAGCAAGGGTGGAGTATGAACAAGGGAAATGGGGGAGGGATAAGAGACCAAAGGGAGGGGGGTGAAGAGAGGATGGGATACGAAGGAGAGAAAGAGATGCAAATAGGGGATGAAAAAGCCAAAGAGAGGAAATGAGAGTAGGAGCTGAGAGGGATGGAGATGAGAATGCAGATGTGAGACAAGGGAGGAGGTGAATACAAGGCAGAGCTGCTTTGTGATATAGCTAACAAGCAGTACTGATCAAAAAGCCTCCTTCCTGGAACTTGGCAGAGTCGACAAAGGGAGAAAGATAAGGGGAAGGTGAGTGGGAGGAGTGAGCAAAGGAAAGAGAGGAATTGAGAAATGTGAAAGTAAAAAAAGTGAGGAGCTGGATCGGAGAGAGACATATCCAGTGCAGGAACAAACTTTTGGTTTTACATTTTATTACTACATGGCCCACTCCAGTCTAAAGATGACGCTGCTGCTAACAGAGGCAGCCCAAGGGGGTTGCTGGGCCATGTACGGAGGCTCCTAAACATTAGCATAATTTTAACATACCTCTTAATGTGTGTCTGGATAAAGAAAGACTACCAGATTTCTACATTACTATACTCCAGTGCCAACCGCTAGGCACATTAAGAAGTACTATAACACTGACCATTTAGAACCCATAGCAAACCCACCGTATCATAACAGCTCTACCAGGACTCGCAAAGCACCAAATCCTACCTATTAAAAAGGCAACACTGCAAATATTAAATCAATACATCTCCAACTAGGGAAAGAGAACAAGTGGCACTGTCAAACAGAAACTACAAAAATACCTCAGCTCAGCTACACATGCAGAATACAGACTATCACCAAACAAAGAACAAGGAATCACAATTTAGAAATCGGAAGACAATAATTAAATTGGGAACCCCTAAAGCCAAACTTGGAATATACAACAACACTATAGATTAATTTCCTTTTGTACTAAACAAAAATGCAAAGACGTTAGTGATACACATTTCCCAGAGCTGACATATTCCAGTTATTAAATTCAAAATAAAAAAATATTTTTCTACCTTTTGTTGTTTGGGCATTTTATTTTTCAATTGCAATTTCTTTTTTATTCCTTTATCATCCACTCAAATTTCACCCTTCCATTCTCAATCCCCACTTACTCTGCCAATACTCAGCAATTTGTAGATTTTTCTTCCCTCCCACACAAAATATCTTTCCCCCTCTATCCTCATTCCCCCAGCCCCATCCCCTTCTAGTCCTCCCCCAAAATCAGCTCCCTTCTAGTTCCAGCCCCACTCAGCATCCGCGTCCTTCTAATTGCATTATCCCCCCGCATCAGCCCATTTCCAGTCCTAGCCCCCCCCAATCAGCTCATTTCCAGTCCTATTCCACCCCCCATCAGCCCATTTCCAGTCCAAGCTCCCCCCCCATCAGCTCACTTGCAATCCTAGGCCCCCCATCAGCCATTTCCAATACTAGCCCCCCCCATAAACCAATTCCAATCCTATTCCAGTGAGTTGATGGGGGGGCTTGGACTGGAAATTGGGTCGAGTGTGGAGGAGCTTCAGCCCATTTCCAGTCCAAGCTCACCCACACTCAGTACCTTTCCACTCCGTGCCACCCCCACAGCTCATTTCCAGTCCAAGCCCCCCCATCAACTCATTTCCAGTCCAAGCTGCCCCTATCAGCCATTTCTAAAAGTAGCCCCCCCCCCCCATCGGACATTTCCAATCCTATTCCAGAACTACATCAGTCCATTTCCAATCCTACCCCCCCCCCCAAAAGCCCATTTGCTGTCCTAGTCCTCCCCATCAGCTCATTTGCAGTCCTAGCCACCCCCCCCACTCAGCCCATTTCCATTCCTAGCCCCCCAGCCCATTTCCAATCCTAGCCTCCCCCCCATTCAGCCCATTTCCAATTATAGACCCCCCAGCCCAATTCCAGTTTTAGACCCCTCCACAGCCCATTTCAAGCCCAAGCCTCCCTCCCCGAAGAGCCCCACGGCAGGTCAAAGGACACTTCCTGTGTCCCAGCTCTCAGCGTGCCTGCGATTTTCATTACAATACAGCTGCCAAAGTGAAGGGAACAACGCTCTTCACTTTGGTGGCTGTAACGAGCTGTGCTGAGCCTGCCACGAGCTGCTGAAGCCTGCCGCGGGGCTCTTTGGGGAGGGGGCCTGGGCTTGAAATGGGCTGTGGAGGGGTCTGTCGGGTACCATTAAAGAAGGTGAGCAGTGTGGAGAATGTTGTTGGCGCGGGGCCTCCTGAAGCGCAGGGCCCTGTGCCAACAACATTCTTGCTCAATGGACGGGCCGGCCCTGGCTGCTAATACTGCTTCCCTCCTATCAAAGGCCTGCCTCCCATGAAAGGAGAATAGAAAGATATCACAATATCCCAGAGAGAGAGAGAGAAAAGAGCTAGACAGAGTAGAATAGAGGATATAAAAAAAAAGAGAAGCAGAAAATAAAGCTAGAGAGACAAAAAATCTTTCTTTTTTTCTGAAAGGGAATGTTAATGAACTAATATAAAGAATCTTGGGATGTAATTCAAAATATTATGGTCTGTATGCAAATCCTATGCAGGAAACTAGGGAAAGGAGTGGTGGCTGCCTGGCCCTGAGGTTCAGAGGGAGACAGAGCGCCGCTTTCCTGTAGTACCACAACTGTGTCATCTGGTTGGCGCTGTGTAGTAACGGACCCACTTGATAAAAGGAAGACCCTGATCCATAAGCATGTGCTTGAAGGGGCATGCCCAAAGGAGGTTCTTTGGAGCAACTGAGTAGCCTGAGGGGCCAGAATTCTTCTTATTGATGAGTGGTTTCATTTTTCGCTTACTCTGGGAAGGTAATATGACAAGGAAAGGGAAAGAGAAAAAAGAAGATACCGTCAGCTTCAACCACTGTTACTCATGGGCCTTGTGGATAAACACACGACTGTGAAGGTCAGTACTGAAATGAGGCCAGGGCAAGTCTCTCTCTCGTCTGTTGAGAATGTTTACCTCTGCTCTGGAGGCAGACCTACCCTTTTACCTTTTTTAAATATCTCCAGTGTGGCTTTGGAGTCCTCTCTGGATGCTTCTGGTAGGCCTGTGTCTGCTAATGATTCCAAAGTTCAGTCCTCTAACCTTTTGGCGATATCACATATTGTTTCTTTTCGGAAGATTACTGGGGACTCTCCCCAAGTGTCTTCTCGGCAGCAAGATGTCTTCCTTATGGATATGTACGTTGTCTCTAGAACAGGGGAACTTTTAAAAGGACCTGTTTCTCAGATGTGTGATTTTACAGAAGAAGCAACTGGCAAATTTAAGGAGGTGGATACTAGATTGCAGGCACTTGAGAAAAAGGTTGTCTTTATGGAACCACAGATTAATTCTTTGCAGGCAGTAGACAGTGTATCCCATATTAAGCATAGCCTTAGCCATCTGTATAAATTAGAAACACTTGAGAATTCTCTCAGAATTAATAATCTGAGATTCTTAAATTTTCTAAAGATATACTTGTCTCCATAATTACACAGGTACACTACCAAAAAACTGCCTCCAGTTTTGCAACTGATTCCTATAGATTTTGGGGTGCTGAATCCAGGAAAAATAGCCAAAATGTTCCATCACGTCACGTTTTCTTGCAAAATTAGATTTCTTACCCATATAAGGAATGTTCACATAATTTCTTTTTAGCCGACTGCAGTTTATTTTCTTGGCCCAAAATAGAGGTTGTAATGGTTAAGTAACTAGAAACACTCCCTCATGATATTTTAGCGTGTTTTGTATTCATTTTATACATTAACAGGACAATTGGGAGGCGGGGGGCTAAATCCAGTACTCGCGCTGGCGCATGTTCTTTCCTGTTCGCCTCGCCTCGTTCGCTCGCTGAAACACGGTGGTTGCGACATGAACGTTCCTGTCAAATTTCAGTTTCTTGCAAGTTCATTATTACCTTTTGTTTGCTCAGTCGTAATCCAGCTTTATTCCGAAGTGGTTCACTACAGTTGTAGTTTGCAGTGCTGTGTATTTGTGATGGCTCACAGAGCCAGAGGTTGCATCAACTCTCCGGACAGTTTTTGTTTTATTTGTGGGGAATATACCGTGAAAAAGCGGCAGAGGAACATTTCTGCATTTATTAAAAAAGTATATTTCGCCTATTTCGGTTTGAAGTTAGGCGATCAAGACAAACCGTGGGCTCCTCACAAAGTGTGCAAGACATGTGAGGAAGATCTACGCTTATGGATGAAAGGTAAAAAACAAGCATTTCGTTTCGGAATACCTATGATGTGGCGTGAACAAAGAGACCACAGCAGTGACTGCTATTTTTGCTCTTGCATTGTGAAGGGATACAACTTAAAAAATAAGAACGTAATAAGTTACCCCAATCTTCCCTCAGCAATTAGGCCTATGCCTCATAGCAACGAAGTACCTGTGCCTGAACCACCAAAATCTTTGGATCATATTTGTGTGGACGGTTCTGATCATGATGAGACTCATCAGATGGCTTTTCCCGATGAGTCCAGTACTTCCGAGTTTGAAACTGAACCAGATCCGAAACCTGAACTTTTCTCTCAAGCTGAATTGAATGATTTAGTCCGGGATTTAGGACTCCCAAAAGATGCTGCCCAACTGCTAGGTTCTCGGCTTAAACAGAAAATCTATTGTCACCAGGAACAACTTTTTATTGGTACCGCAACCGCGAGACACAATTTTTGAAGTATTTCAGCAAAGAGGAAGATTTGGTATTTTGCAATGATATATACGGAGTGATGGAAAAGTTTAAACTCAAGTATGATCCTGCTGAATGGCGGCTGTTCATTGATTCGTCAAAAGACAGCATAAAAGGTGTTCTTGTTCATAATGGCAACACATTCGCTTCAGTTCCTATTGCTCACTCTGTTATTCTCCAAGAAAATACGAGAATTTGGCCCTGATTCTTCAGAAGATTCGTTATGATGAGCATAAGTGGATGATTTGTGGAGACTTTAAAATTCTATCCATGCTATTAGGGCAGCAATCCGGTTTCACCAAATATCCCTGCTTCCTTTGCTTGTGGGATAGCCGGGCCCGCGACCTACACTGGGGGAAAAAAGACTGGCCAATTCGGGAGTATTTGAGACCCGGTGAGAAAAATGTTCTTCATGAGAGCTTGGTACCTCGTGATAAAATTCTATTACCACCTCTCCACATTAAGTTGGGTCTCATTAAGCAATTCATCAAGTCCCTTCCAAAAGATGGTGAGTGCTTTCGGTACCTTTGCTCAAAGTTCCCCCGACTTTCTGAAGCAAAGCTAAAGGAAGGAGTGTTTGTTGGCCCTGATATAAGGAAACTCATTTCAGATGGAGCATTCGCTGAAACGATGTCTGAGAAGGAAAAAGAAGCCTGGGATTCCTTCAAGGATGTTGTTCTCAAATTCTTGGGGAACAGGCGGGATGAGAACTATAAGGATATTGTTGCCAGGATGCTCAATGCCTTCAAAGAACAAGGCTGTAACATGAGCCTGAAAGTCCATTTCTTGCACTCCCATGTGAACTACTTTCCCGAAAACTTGGGGGCGTACAGTGAAGAACAAGGTGAAAGGTTTCACCAGGACATCAAGGACGCAGAGAGAAGGTACCAAGGAAGATGGAACATCACTATGATGGCTGATTTCTGCTGGTTGCTGCTGCGGGAAACCCCAGATGAAAAATACGCCAAGCAGCGCACCAAGAGAAGCATTCGGGGGAAGAAGAAACGGGCCCACCAGGAGATTGATTGACCCAAGAATGACTTTAAAATCTAAACTGTGTTGACAAATATAGTGTTTTTACTAAACTTTGAAATAAAAATTTGCTAGTTATTACCACAGTGTCGGATCTCATTTATTAGAATTTTATTTTCACACCATCGGGTGTTTGTCTTCATGTATTGCAATGGTGCGGTTTGCGTTTTCTATTCTTACATACATACCTGTACAACATTTTTTGCACATTTCTTTGCTTTGCTTTGTGTCTAACCTCGCTCTTATATGCTCAATGTTTGTGCACATGTATGTGGCTGTTTTAAGTGCAGACAATTTTGCTACCATCACAGTGTGTTTTGTTGACATTACTCTATTCTTATGTGCTGCCTTGTTACAATTTTCTTTATTCTTATTTGAATAACTACTAAACAATTAGTATAAAGAATTCATCCAAGAAACGTTTATCTCGATCGTACTCAATCTGAAACGTTCACCTCAAACTGCTAACCCAATGTAGCAATAAATCTGTACGTGATGGAGCAAATTGGTTACCAGATTTGGATTCAGCGCACCAAAAAACGTAAAAATCAATCGAAACATTAGAGGCAGTTTAAAAAAAATTTTTTTTAGTGTACCTGTGTTATCGTTGCTTCAAAAATACTTTAAGGAAATTTTACAACTGTTGAATTCAGATGCTACTTCTAATTCTAAGAGGCATGCTTACTAAAGGTTAACGCATGTTAATGAAAATTAGAACATAAGATATGTCATATTGGGTCAGACCAAGGATCCATCAAGCCCAGTATCCTGTTTCCAAGTAGCCAATCCAGATCACAAGTACCAGTCAGGTTCCCAAAAAGGTACATAGATTGCATGCTGCTTGTTCCACAGGTAAGCAGTGGATTTCTCTGGTCCACTTTAATAATCTAATTTATAGACTTTCTCTAGGAACTCATCCAAACATCTTTAAAACCCAGCTATACTGTTTTGACTACATCCTTTGCTAATGAATTCCAGAGTTGGATTACACATCGAATGAAAAAATATTTTCTCTGATTAGTCTCAAATGTGCTACATTGTAGCTTCATTGCGCATCCCCTAGTCTTTCTACTTTTTGAAGGCGTAAAAAGATCTATGTTTACCTGTTCCACTCCATTCATTTTTTTTTAATCGTATTTTTTATTGAACAGTGAAGAACACTCAGAGCACTGTGGGTACACTTACACAGCACTCTGAGATATATTAAAAACACATTGATAACATATATAGTTTTAGTTTCAATAGCCAATCCTCCCCCTCCCATCCCTCATCCCCCATCCCTTATCCCCCGTCATCCCCATCCCTCATCCCCCACTCATAAACTTGGCCCAGCTCTACAGAACCCCACCTTCATTCACACACATTCATCAGATCCAGTCATAAGGCCGACACCCAGATACCCTATGGAGCCCCCATGAGCTTCTGACCTCCCCAATCCAATAGGCTTCTAAAGAGTAAGCAGCTCATTATGAGTCAGGGGCATCAGTGTGTCAATATACGTCATCCATAATGTAAGGAAGCTCGCTTGTCACTTGGTGTTCCCCTCAGCAGCCATCAACTCCATCAACATTAACTGATGAAAACAGTTCCGCCACTCCCAAAAGGAGGAAGCGGCCTTGTCTCTCCAATGTTGAAGAAATCGGCTGTTTCCCCATCATGCAAGTATTGCACACCAGTAAACATATCCAATGCCCCTTGGGGTGGGAAGAGGGTAAGTAGTCGAACATCACCAAAGTTCCCAACTACTCCAGTGACTGTCCCACTAAAGAACCCAAATATCCCTGTAGCCTATGCCAGTATTGCTGAACCACCCCACACCGCCACCACATGTAACCAAAGTCAGCAACAGAGGCCTCACACCATGGACAGCCATCACTCGGAGCCACACCACTCCGATGGGTCCTAACGGGGAGACCCGTGCCCTACATTGTGCCTGAAACTGAAGTTCCTGCAGCAAGCAGAACCCACCAAGCCTGGAATGTGTTTTATAGCTCCCAATACCTCCCCTGGTGCAACTGGGGAACCTAATTCCACCTCCCATCATCGCTCCAGAGCAGAAAATCCCGAGTGCGGGACCATTGCTCTAGTTTATGGAAAAACTGCGAAAAAGCGACACTCCCGATCACCCAGCTCAAAAAACTGTAGAATATGCCCAGAAACCTCTGCAGCCAAGGAATTTGCTGGAAGAGATCAGACATAGTGGCGAAACTGTAGGTATGCAAAGAACTGGGTTTTCTTCAGGTCAAACTCAGTACAGAGGGTCTGAAATGACCCAGATCTACTACATGCCCTGATTTTCCTAGTCCAGGAACACACGATTCTCCATGCCTGGTTGAATTGAGGATTGCCTCGGATAAACAAAAAACTAGATACAACTGAGGAGGTATACAAATGAGAGCATAAATACCGCCACACCCCTCGCATGGGTCCCACTAGCAGACTATGTTTGAGCCAAGAGGCAACAATTAGACATCAAGCTGAAGTACTGCCAACAACAGGACCATACAAGAGAACATGCACACCACAATGATTCTCCCCCTCACCCTCCTCCTTACACACCTACTTCCAACACAGGCACAATTCCACCACCCACACACCAACACACCATGGACACCACCAACAGCATGGACACACCAAAGCACACAGTATTTCCACAAGGCCACATACAGAACACACATGACAAAAAAACAACCAGAGGAGCACAAATCCAAAACGCACTCTAACACAAAGGAAGCACACAGAACAACAATCACAACAGGGTCAGTAGCAATAGAACTAATAAACGCCAGATCCATACGCAACAAGATTTACACCCTGGCAGACCACATAGATGACCAACAACCCGATGTACTGTGCATCACAGAAACATGGCTCAGCCCCACGGAAAACGTACTGATCAATCAGTTAGTGCCAGACACATATACGGCATACAACTGCCCACGTGCGCACAGGTGAGGAGGAGGAGTCATGATAATTGCAAAGAGCAGCCTAAAGTTCAAATCACGAAGTGCCACAGACACCCAACAATGCAACAACATCACCATCGAGAACAAAAACATGGCCATATGCCTCACCTACAGAGCGCCCAGTGCTCCACCCGATGAACTAGCCTCAACAATTGAAGCAGTATGCACAATAAACTCAAACCACAAACCTACAATACTACTAGGTGACTTCAACCTCAAGTCCGCCAACGCCAAAGATGCAGAATATTTCCTACAAGCGATGAGCTCCCTTCAATTCACCCAAGTAGTCAACACCCCGACACACAGACACGGGTCATCACCAGACCTAATCTTCGCACCCAACCACCTAACCACGAGAGGACTAATATCTACACCCACCGTAACACCAGTACCATGGTCTGACCACCACATAATTAAAATAAACATGGTACCTCAAGGAGATAAAACAGACAAATGCCCGGACAACACAACCACACAAAGAAGATTCAAGGGCTTCGACAGAGACCAGTTCCTACAAGACATGTCACAACTCCTAACGATAGAAAATGATGACCTAGAAGCCCAAATCACTAACTAGAACAACACCATTTACAATGCCGCTAAAGCAACAGATCACAAACCCAGGAAACGTCGCTGCAACAAATTACAGCACAAACCATGGTACTCAAAAGCCATACGAAGCGAAAAGAGGGAACTCAGAAAATTAGAATGGAAATGGAGAAAAAACAAATCACCCGAGACCCAGGAACTATACCAAACAAAGCAAAAACAATACAACGAACGCATCAACCAAACTAAGAGAGAATACCACACAAACATTATATGCAACTCTAACAACAAACCTAGAGAGTTATCTGAAATCGTGAAAACACTCACCAAGGAACAGAAAACAGAAGATAAAGTGCAAATAGACCCTCAAAAATTTGCCGACCACATACAAGAAAAATTCCATTCAACAGAACAGACATGACCCAGCCCAGCCACAAAGCACAACACCCCCCCCCCGGAAAACTTGGGACACATTCAGTACCCCATCAAAAGAGTAGCTATCCCAAATCATCACAGCACTCAACACAAGCACAGCTCCTACAGACCCCTGCCCAGTGACATGGATCAAGGCCACCAAATCAAACTTCATTCACACCATACACAATATGGTGCACAGCTCCCTAACACAAGGGCTCATGCCAAAGCAACTAAAGCTCGCCACAATAAGACCTATCCCGAAGAAATCCACACTTGACAAGAACAACCCAGCGGCATACAGACCTATATCCAGCATACCCCTACTAGCAAAAATAATCGAAAAAACAGTACAGCACCAACTGCAAGAGCACATCGACGAACACGCTCCACTGGACAACAACCAACACGGTTATCGCCCCAACCACGGGGTGGAAACACTTCTGATATACCTCTTCGACAGCATTCTCCGCCTCATAGACAACACCAAGAAAGGAATCATAATGATCTTCATAGACATCTCATCAGCATTCGACACAGTGGATCACGAAAAACTACTAAACAGACTACAGGACATTGGACTACATGGTCACACCCTGAAATGGTTCCAATCATACCTCACCGAAAGACAGATACAAGTCAAGGTAGGCCAGAACACCTCCCATCCCATAAAAGTACTGCAAGGAGTACCACAAGGATCGGCATTATCTTCACTCCTATTCAACATCTACATCCAGCCAATATGTGACATCATGAAAGAGCACAACATACAATATACAGTCTACGCAGATGACATCATGATATACACCCCTATATCAGTTGACAACCCGGACTATTCCAAAATTACAAACTGTCTCATACAAATGACAAGCTGGTTTCAAAATAACAACCTCTCTATAAACTATAACAAAACCGAGGCACTAATAATCACACGAAAC
This sequence comes from Ichthyophis bannanicus, assembly GCA_033557465.1. Taxonomy (NCBI): domain Eukaryota; kingdom Metazoa; phylum Chordata; class Amphibia; order Gymnophiona; family Ichthyophiidae; genus Ichthyophis; species Ichthyophis bannanicus. The sequence continues at coordinate 636,352,047 of CM066036.1, read as the reverse complement.
TCGGACTTTGTTCCTCCACCCGACATCAGGATAAAAGACACAACCATACCTATAAAAACGGAAGTAAAGTACCTCAGAGTGACCCTGGACAAGGAGCTGAACCTCCAATTACACATAAGCAAAACCACCAAAAGCGCATACCACAGAATGAGACTCATCAGACCACTGAAGCCCCTCCTCGCCCCTGAGCACTTCCGCACAGTCTGCCAGGCACTAATAACCCCACTACTAGACTTCTGCAATCCAATCTACCTGGAACTAACAAAACAAACACTCAAACCACTGCAACTAGTACAAAACACAGCGGCCCGCATAATAGCTGGCACTGCAAGACTAGAACATATCACACCCATACTGAAAGAACTACACTGGCTCCCAATCAACTCACGCATCAAATACAAAACCATCATAAACATATTCAAGATCAAACAGCACTCCTCAGCCACCAGCCTACACACACTCTTAAAACCTGACACAAGCACATGACCAAGAAGAAGAGGCACCTCCAACCGAGTGAACACCCCAAAAGAATTCACCAAGACACGCAAGGACACCGCAGAACGAGCACTCTCGCTGGCCACACCAACTATCTGGAACTCCCTCCCAGATGAGCTGAGACTAACAACTGACGTCAAAGACTTTCGCAAACAGCTGAAGACAACTCTATTCCTTGAACACTATGGACACGTCACATAACTTACTAATCAAGCTAGAACAACGGATATACCCACACCCTGACCATTGTATATAGAATGTATAATAGCTCAACATGTATAATAGCGCACATTATAGTAAGATCAACCAAATCAAAGACACACCACCTCAAACACACTACACGCACCACAGCATGAGAACAAATGAACACATTTGATTGTTTGCTGTGGAGACCGCCTTGATTGAAGGAGAAGGCGGTATAGAAATAATGTTAAATAAATAAATACATCAGGTTATAAGAGAAAACAAAATCCTCCTCCAAGGGCCAGGGAGTAAAAACCTCGGTGTGCCCCAACCAATCCCACAGGTGTCTAAGTTGGCAAGCATATGCATATTGAGAAATGTCAGGGACACCCATGCCACCACAGCACCAGGAATCATGCAGCCTAGACAATGACACCCTTACCACAGTAACATGACCACGTCTTCATGCAGCAAGCGGATCAGTAGGGTCTGCAACATGTAGGGTAATTTAGGAAACAAGGTCATACGGAAAGCTGCAGCCTATCCCAGCAAAGATACAGCAGGGTCCATTTTCACATTTTAGTCCGTAAATGTCCAGGCACCGCATTACAGTTCAATCGGTAGAGCTGATGGGGATCCCCGTCAACTGGATCCCCAAATACAAAAGGCTCAATCCACCCACCGAAGAGGGAGGCCAACCCCCAGAGTCGACACAGCTGCCCCAGAACATCTAACACCTCCGATTTAACCATATTTAACTGAAGGCCAGCAATCCGACCAAAACAGGTAAATTCAGTCAGTAAACATGGTAGGAACTGCAAAGGTTTGGTAATATGAACTAAAAGATCATCTGCAAAAGCAGACACCTTGAATTCGGACGACCCCATGCAAATGCCCAACACCTCCAAGCACTCTGTGAATTTATAAAAAAAGGGATCTAGAGATATGACAAATAACAATGGGGACAAAGGGCCGCCCTGCCGTGTACCTTGTTCCAACTCAAAGGCATCAAAAAGAGTTCCATTCACCAGGACTGCCGCTGTAGGATGTGCATAGAGTGTCCAGACCATTTGTATGAAAGAATCTCACAAACTATAACACAGCAGAAGTTGGAAAAGGTAGTCCTAGCCCACCCTGTCAAATGCCTTTTCGGCAATGAAACTAATTAACAGCAATGGTAACTGCTTCTAATGGACCCATTCCAGGGATGCATTGATCTTCCTCAGATTACTAACAGCATATCTGCCACGGACAAAACTGACTTGGGACTCTCAAAAGAGATTCAGGAAGAAGAGGGCCAATCGGTCTGCTAAAATCTTGGTCAAAAGTTTCAAGTCAAAGTTGATGAGTGAAATTGAGTGGTATAAACTAGTCTACAGAGGGCCCTTGCCTGACTTGGGGAGAAAAGTAATGTAGGCCTGGTTGTCACTCCAAGAAAACTGTCCACTCTCTGTTCAGGCCTGGAACATATTAACCAGGGGAGCCGCTACCAAGTCAGGCAAGAGTTTGTAGAATTAAGCGTTAAACCCATCTGGGCCAAGGGCCTTACAACACTGTGCTTTTTGAATCCCTTGCACAATCTCACTCACCATTATCGGAGCCCCCAATAATTCCGCCTGCTGTACTGTAAGCTGGGGTAAGACGAAGTCGTCTAGGTAGGCTGTCACCTGGGTGGGAGAAACATGATCCCCCTTGTACAGCTCCTGACAGAAGGCCCAAAAGAACAATGCCATCCCCAGGGCGTCTTTACATAACTTACCTGCCCCATTGTGTAAGGCTAGAATAGTCCGTGATCCCTTAAGACAGCAGGCAAGAAACTTCCCTGTTTTGTCCCCATACTGAAAGAGCTGGAACTTATAATCAGTAATGATTTCTTTGTGTGCTGGTGCAATGCTTCATTAAAGGCAGCTTGCATCTCCATGAGACGTGTTCAAGAGCCAGTAGTGGGATGATGTTCATGTCATCACCTCTCAATCATGACTTGTCGCTCAAGCTGTAGTAGGCGGGCACTAAGCAGCCACCTCCATCTCGCTGTATAGGCTATAATATCCCCTGAAGCAAGCACCACCTTCGCAGTTTTCCAGAATAATTCAGGTGTCTCCTTATGTTGTGCATTAAATTGCATGTAAGACTCCCACCGCTCCCTAAGATAGACCCGAAAGTGCTCATCTTTATACAAATCCAAGGGAAAACACCACAATCGGGAGCCCAATGTTGGTGGGCATCATGCGATGTCCACTTATATAAGGGCATGGTCCGAGATCTCGCTTGGTCCAATCCGAGCTTCATTCACTTACAAAAATAAAGACTCAGAAGTGAACAAGTAATCAATACAAGCACTAGTTCCATGGGTATAATCCTGATCGAAGGGCTATCCTCTCGGAACTGTTCAAGGGTGGAAGTCAGATGCGTATAAAAAAAGGGCATCGGGTTCACCGGGACCATAGACATTGCACAATACCACAGGCCTGCCTTCCAAATCACCCTCCAGACTCACGTATTGACCAGAAGGGTTGAAAATTTCTGAGGCGCAGACAAAGCCGATACACTTACTGTATGTATCAAGATCACTATACCATCCTTCCAGCCCTGTGCCAGAGAACCATACACTTGGCCCACCCAGTCCCTGCAAAATCTGGCGTGTTCTGCGGTACTATGGTGAATTTCTTGAAGCATGGCGGTCACATTTGTGGCGAGCCAAAGCATGCAAGATCTTGTAACATTTAATCGGGGTGCCAAGGCCACAAACATTCCAAGAGAGAACCCTTAGCCCCATTTCCATATATCAGGGTGTCGAATACAGAACAATACTCTTGTGGTGATGGGAAGAGCCCCCCCCCCCCCCAATTCAGGTTCCCCCACTCCTGGATCCAGTCTAAAGAATCCACTGAACCATCTACAGAGCCTAACCCTTATAGGAAACATTCCAAACAACCCCCTCTCCCCCATCCCCCTTCCTCCCTTCCCAGCCCACCCGTCCGCCCAGCCCCTCCACTCCCCATTAGTGGGATAGCGCTCCAGTTGGAGCTCAGGTAGTGACACATCGAGACTTCCTGCCTTCGGTTTTACCTCCAATAACACCTACCCTCTCGTTTCCATCCCAGCAAGATACCCATAGCCAGTTGCCACATCCTCCCTTTATATGCACACCATACTGCAACAACATCCATATCAACACTCCCCCCTACCCCGCATACAGTCCATCATTAACACCTCCATCATCCAGCTCTCCAGACAATCTATCCATTCACTCCTTACTCATTAACGAATCCCCAAGCACCAGCCTGCTATGTGACATTTGCTCGATTCCCTCCCCCCCCCCCCCCACAAGCACACAAATAGGCCAATGTGGTTTGACGAAGCCTCCCGACCAGGAGATCCCATCAGTACAATTAAGTTCCCCTCTAAACATAACTTCCATCACATGTCAAACTACACAACAGTGGAGGGCCAGAGATATATATACCAGGCCCATCCCGTCACTCACAGGGGGCCACAAAGCCTAGATTGGGACTGGAGATCCATCAGGAGTCAGAAAAGAAGATATAGGGAAGTCTGGAGATAGCAGGCCTCCTGCTTTCAATAACCAGTCTTCCAGCAATGCGGTATTGATTGCCCTCCCAATGGGAACATCAGGAAGGCAATCCACTTCCCCAGACCATAAGCCCCACCTTTAGGCAAACCATCTGGCCAAGTTCATAAGGCATCGATAGGGCCCTCTACAGAGCCCGGCACAAAGGGCGGGCCTGATTGACTGAACAGTTCCAAAGTCTGGATGTCCAGAGTACCTGAGTTCATATTCCACGGAGTTCAATCAGAAAAGACCCCTGAAATCCCGGTCTCTTCAAACCAGGTCAGTGGGTGGTGGTAACATGTTGAGGAAGGACTGCGCTGCACCTGGGGAATCAAAAAATCGGTGTTTGCCATTGTGCAGAACAAGCAGCCGAGCCTGGTATAGCAGGGAGACCCCGGCTCAGCACAAATCCCGTTGTATCAACTTCCCACACACCTCTACATAGTTCCTGCAGTGCTTTGTGACCACAGCAGAATAGTCCTGGAAGATAAGAATCCGATGACCTTCTTGGTCCACTCCATGCTGTTCGAGCTGCTTTCAAAACGGCCTCTTTGTGCACATAATGATGAAATTGGGCGATTACCCTAGGTTGGCCCTTGCCCTCCCTTCTAGGGCCCAGGCGGTGAGCGTGCTCAATCAGCATCTTGCCCTGCAGATCTCCCAGGCGCAGCTGCATTGATAGCCAAGTGTCCAGAAAGCAACGGAGCTCAGCATTGGTCATCGCCCCAGTTTTCCAGGTTGTGGATTTTAGGTTGTGCTGTAATAGTTGTTCTTCTAATTTTTTAAGGGCAGCACCGTAAGAATGACTGGAGTCTTCCAAATCAGAGATGTGTTGTTCAAGGCCCCCCATGCGCTCTTGAAAATCGGACACTGCCTGAGAGTGTTTCTCCAGCATTGCAGCCAAACCTTGAAATCGGTTATCTGGTGCCCACATGACTGCCTGGGATACCTCCTCCACCACATTATCTGCCAGCGCACTCTTGTGTATGCTTTCTGGCGAGGTGTCTGCCATCTTGGACTCAGCACCCTTCAGCCGCTCTGCTCGATCCTTCTGAGTTGATTTTGTGACCATCACCCCACCAAAGTGTGCCAGGGCTCACTCCAGGGGTTCCAGAAGGCTGGGAAAGGTCTCCAGGAGCAACAGGTAGCCTATATATTTTCATTTAAAATAAAGTTGAGATGGGGAGCCTCAGAGCCCAGGCAGACACATCTGACCAGGCTCACTGCATCACATGACTCCTTCATTCATTATTTTATAGACCTCTATCTTCCCTCAGGCATCCCTTTTCCAAGTTGAAGATCCTAACCTTTTAAGCCTTTCCTCATAGGGATATCCTTCCATCCCCTTTACCATTTTGGTCGCTCTTCCTGTACCTTTTCCAATCTGCAATATTCTTTTTAAGATATGGCGAACAGAACTGCACACAATAGTCAAGGTGCAGTAACACCATGGAACAATACAGAGACATTCTAATATATTTAATTTTATTCTCCATTCCTTTCCTTAGTTAAGTGCTGCCATAGCCCATAGAAATGAATGGGCCATAGTAGCACTTAACTCACGTCAACTTTCATGAATGTACATTAACCTTTAGTAAACATGCCCCTTAGTGTTTTCATTTGCCTAATTTGGTACAGGTGGGGGAGAGGGGGCTTACTAATGAAACTGCTCTACAGCCCGATTCTGGGGGTGATTGATTTGACTGCTTTTCTAGAAGACTTTTCTGATATAATTAATCAGCATTTTCTATGTTTGGTTATTTTTCTCTCTGAAAATAAGTTGCTCATTTTGAAATATTACTTTAAAAAGAAAGAGCTAAATTTCTGTGAGCAACGTATTTATGATTTTCTGATGTGGCACAAGCTATTCAATTATGGAGGAAGGAGTTCTTAGCTTTAAAAGCACATGTTTTTTGCCATTGGAACTGCCTTCTTCCTTAAATTTTCCTGTCATTGTTTGGCTCCCTATCAGGGGAAGAGTTTTATATTTTCTATATCTGATCATTTAGTTAAATGTCTTCAAAATAGGAAATAAAGCTTTTCTTTTCTATCTGCTTGAATTATGGTTTATAGTTTATTTGTCTTAATATACCACCCTTCGAACCAGCAGCAGGGCGGTTACAACAAAATCATTGGCTTGAGGATAATCTAAAGGAACTACGTACAAATCAAAAAACAGTAGAAGTATTTTGCTTGTTGGGATAGGACATGTGAATGGGCATTTCTTTGTCCTTTTTTCTTTATAATTTTTTTTTATTTATAATTGCTGGCATCCCTGTAATGTGGGTTTTTTAGATTTGATTTTCTGTTTGTTGTTTTATGATCTGATGCATGATCCATTTTCTGTGAATGCTTTTTTCGAAGCTGAAATAAAAAGCTAAGAAAGAAGAGAGATACAGGGGACAGTGGAAGACTGAGGGACTGGAGGAGGTAAAGAAGGATAAAACCAAACTGGGTGGAGAGGCAGAGCAGACAGAATGGAGAGAAAGGTGAAAGGACAGATTGTTGTAAGATGCAGAGAAGGGAAAAGACAAGAGGAGAGAGAAGAAATGGAAAGGAGACCCTGAAAAAGAACTTATAGGTTGATATTCAGCTCATGGTAATCAGTGGTTTCTTTAACTGCCAATGAATATCCGGGTTTTGTGTCTTTCTGGACAGTGGTGATTTCCATCCATTATCCAGATAACCCAATCCACATACATTTAGTATGGGTTAAACGTTCTAAGTTATATGGATATTTATACAGATAGTGGCACTGAAAATCGCTGCTATCTAGACAAATGTCAGCTCCTCCCCAACTCCACCTTCAGACCACCCTGGCACTATCTGGATAGTACTGTGGCAGCCAGAGGAAATATTCAGCAGCACTCTCTGGACAGTACTGCTGAATATTGGCCTCAGTAGGCTTATCTGGTTAGCAGGTCCTGCTGACTGGATAAACCCCTTTGAATATCTGCACCATAGGAGATAAGGAAAGTGGAAGAGACAGACTGGAACCAACCTTATTAGAAAAAAATGCCAAGATCTCAATAGGTAGAAAAGAAAAAAAAATCATTGTTTTATTTTTGGGGATTCAAATGTGTCAGCTTTGGGAAACACACATCTATTCTATTTTTGTATTTTGCATGGTACAGAAGGAAATTATTTTTTCCCTGCTCATAGACGCTAAGATTGTTTTGGGAGGGGGCAGGTTCATTTATCTGGATGTTTGTTTTTAATTTATGATCTCTTACTCTGTTAGCTAAGGGTCTCTCCATGTCCTGCATGTGTGACCAAGGTAAAATATTCTGCTAATGTATAGTTCTTGTGTGGGGATCTATAGCAGTTCTGCTTGTTGCATTTTCCCCAAAAGCAATGGTTCTCTAGACCCCAATATAATACTTACAGTATTTCTTTTTAATAGGCAGTTTAAGTTAATGCTGTTATAGTAAGTTTGCTGTATAGGTTCTCAATGGCTTTATACAGAGCTTTGTGTTCTTTTCTAATAGGAGAGTGTTACTGCTCCCAAGGTGTCACCACAAATAGAATTTGTTTCTGTATGTTAAGCTGTAAGGGCAAATATCCTAGTGTCATGGTTGGGGGAATGTAGATGCGTGTTACCAAACTAGAGTTGCAGTTTTTTTAATTTTGATTCTATCTAAGCCTGTATAGAATCCAGACTTCCTATGGTAGCTTTACTAGATGGCTGATACTGGCTTGTGGGGGAGGTATCTTTATGCATAGAAGATCCTTGGGACATTTTTTTGCATTGTTTAATTTAAAGGTGGAGGAAGGGTGATTTGGTATTGGCACGATATGGAAATCTCACTTTGGCTTTCCCTTCCTGCCTATGGCCACCTTAAATTCTCTGTCCAGAGAAAAAACACTGGCCTGCTGGCCTTTCGGTCCTCATCTTGACTGAGAGATCATCTGGCCTTAACAGGTCTTGAAGAGAACCACCACCACTGCTCCATACAATCCTCCCCTTATCCTTACAACTAAAGTGATCTCAAATAATAAAATACCATTTTTAAAAATAAAAAAAACTGAGGTGGGGTGAGGCAGCAATTCTGAATATCTGCCCCAGTTGCAGAAAAAGCTGGTCCTGGCTCGGCTTCACAATATAGTTCTTAATTTATATAGTAGTATTGCTATTTTCTATGGACCCAATATTCAAAAAAAGATGAGCTGCTATATTTAGGCTCCTAAATTTGTGCCCTATTTTCAGCCACATTTAGCATAACCATGTTAGTGCCACTAAATATCTGGGGCTGGCAGCTCTACACACCAAGACGATTACCGCTTAGCATCGGGGTGTGCCACAGGAGTTTCAGGGCGGAGCGGAGGCGATACTGAGCCACTGCCCGTTTAGTGACATGTGGTGAAAGCCAGGTGCAGAGGTAAACCTGGCCTAACGTCTGTCGCATATCACTAACCATGTAGTGGCTCAATATCACCGCTGCCTGGTTATCAATTGGCAAGAGCGGCTAACCCAGATATTCAATGCCGGGGCCGGATATGACCCTCGCATTGAATATCTGGGTTTACTGTTCAGCGCCGGAGACTGGCCACGTTAGTAGTGTTAGTCACTAGCGTTGAATATCAGGTCCCATGCTCCTGAATTTAGGCATACAATTCATTTGCCTAGATTATGAGCCTAATTTAGGTGCCTAGTGCTGAAAATCAGTGCTAAGCGCCTAAGTTTTTCCTTGACCTAAATCCACCCCGTTGACACCCACTTTTATGCTTCTAAATTTAGGAATTTCGTGAAATTTTAATTAAACATTTAGGTACTCAGCCCTAGTAAATTTTCAAAGAGGCCCATACAGGAGCATAACTCTCAAAGCTAGCAGCATAAATCTTTTGAATAATAGGCCCTATGTCTAGTTTTCAAATACTGCTTAGTGCATAAACAATATAGGGGCATGTTAACTAAAGTGTAGTAGCCAGGAGAGCAGGGTTTAGCGTGGGATTAATGCATGTTATTGACTCGCAGTAGCTAGGAGCACGCAGCTGGAAGGCTCCCGCGCTAAAAATGCCATGCTACGCAAGCAGTGCACAAATAGGTAGGGTTAGGGCAGAGATGGGGCAGAGTGTGTGTGGTAGAATCTACATGCAGCTGGTGCAGTCAGCCATACTAGTGGCACAATATTTATTTATTTAATGTCTCTTTTATACCGCGCTCTTTAAAAATCAGTGCTGTTTACATGTAACAGATTTGTGCAGTGCAGGCAGGCCTACACTGGACTTACAATAAACAGGGGATTATATACAGGGCTAACAGGGTAACTATGTACAAGATAACTGGCTGTCATATGCTTTGTGGACAGTTTGATGCTATTTACACATTGGCTCAGTTATATACATTGTGACAAGGCAGGGGGGTATACCTCTACCTGTTGGGGGGATCGGGATCTAGCGGGCTGGGCTGCAGACTCATGGGGTGGCTGCATCGGGGGTTTCAACCTGGGTCCTGAGTGTGACTGGCTGCGGGTCGTCCTCTGGTTCAGTGTAGTGCTGGAGGAACAGATAGTGCTTCAATGCCTTCCTAAACTGGGCGAGGTCATTGATGGCACGGATGGCAGGTGGCAGGGCGTTCTAGCATGTGGGTGCATATAGCACAGAAGCTCTGTTTCTAGTTGACTGAGAGCATTTTGTGATCGCCCTCGGGAGTTTCAGAGTATTGATGGTGGCTGTTCTCCTTAGTCTGTTGAGGGGGGTGGTCTGTATCAGATCTGTGAAGGAGGTGGAGGAGCATTTGTTGATGGCTTTGTAGGTCATCATTAGAATTTTTATTTATTTATTTTATTTATTTATTTAATGTTTCTTTTATACTGCGCTATTTGAAATCAGTGCGGTTTACAAGTAACGCATTTGTCCAGAGTAAGCAAGATTCACTGGACTTACAATAAACAGGGTGCAATATACAGGGCTAATAGGGTAACTATGTACACTTTGGCTGTCGCAGGCTATATGGGCTGCTCAGCATTATTTACATGGCTAATATCGTAACTATGTACACTCTCTCTGGTTGTCGCAGGGTATGTTGACAGTTCATCATTATCTGCAGTTAGGGTCCGCTTTACACAGGGTGGTAAATTTGGGGGGGGGGGGGGTAGGGCTCTCGAGGGCTCGGGCAGGGAGGATGTGAGATGGCTATGCTGGAGGTGCTGGCCTGGGACGTGAGTGTGACTGGCTGTGAGGAGTCGTCTAGTACGGTATAATACTGGAGGAACAGATGGTGCTTCAGTGCCTTTCTAAACTGGGAGAGGTCGTTGATGGCCCTGATGGTCGGTGGAAGGGCGTTCCAACAGGAGGGAGCATAGAAAGCGAAGGCTCTATTTCTCGTGGCCTGAGAGCATTTGGTGATCGCCTTCGGGAGTATGAGAGTATTGGTGGTGGCTGATCTCCTTACTCTGTTGAGGGGGTTGGTCTGGACGAGATCCGTGAGGGAGGAGGAGGAGCAGAATCTTAAAGGAGATCTTGCAGTGGACCGGGAGCCAATGCAGATGCTTCAAAATTGGGGTTATATGTTCCCTTCTGGAGGCTCCATGCAGGATTCTGGCGCTGCATTCATTGCCAGTTGCAGAGGATTCAGCGTGTTTTTTGGGAGACCGTGTAGTATTGAGTTTGCATAGTCAAAATGTGGAATTACTAGTGCTTGGTAGACTGTTCGAAAGTCTTCTGGCTCAAGCAGCTGTCGCAGGTGGCAAAGCATCCGAATTTTGTTATAGATTGCCTTGACCATGTTGCTTATCTGGGCCTTCATATTGAGCTGTTGATCCAGCGTGACCCCTAGGTACCGCACCGTGGGCTTGCTGAGGAGCTCAGCATCTCGCACCTTCAGTGAGGTGGGCAGGGTAAATGTTGGGCTCCTGGTGATAAAGAGGACCTCTGTTTGTTAAAATTTATTCTGAGTTTCTGCGTGTGTAGCCAAACTGTGACGGCATCAAGGCAGGAGGATAGTGGTGAGAGGTCTGGATGATCTGTCGAGACAGGCATGTATAGCAACACATCGTCGGCATAGATTAGGCAATTGATATTGAAAGAGTGGATGAGGTTGCAAATGGGCTGCATGTAGACGTTGAATAGTAGGGCTGAGAGCGAGGATCCCTGTGGCATGCCTTTCTTTTGCGGGAAAGGTGAGGAGATGGAGGGGCCGGTACGGACATGCTGCCATCTGTCTGTTAAGTACGATGCACACCAGGTTAGTGCAGTGCCATGGACGTCCTTCTCCCTGAGATGTTTCAGGAGTATTTTGTGGCACACAGAGTCAAAGGCTGCTGCAATGTCCAAGAAAATCAGGGCAAACCCTTGTCTGATGTTGTCCAACCCAATGGTTAATGTGCTGAATAATGTGGTCAACAGCGTCTCCACACCATGCGATTCCCGGAATCCGTGCTGGCAGGGGTCGAGGGGTGTGCTAGTCTCAATGTGGTAGTGAAGTTGGCGTTGTACAACCTTCTCAATGATTTTTGCCAGAAGAGGGATGCTTGAAATTGGCCTGTAGGAGTCCATCTTTGCTGGGTCCAACTTGCTGTTTTTTAGTAGCGGTCTGATGGCTGTTTGCTTCAGGCTTTGGGGAAAGGTCCCAGTCGAGAATTATAGTCCTATGAGTTTGGACAGCATGCAGGGATTTTATCCAAAATGCTGGACAAGGGTCGTTGGGTGCTGTGGTGGTGTTTATGGTGGTGATGATGTCTTGGATGCCTTTTTCAGTTGGGGCAGAGAAGGTGGTAATGATGTGCTGGGTGTCCTTCGTGGATGGCGTCAAGGTGGGTGGAGGGGTTGGGTGGGGTGCCCCGTACGAGGAAGACATGCTGGTCTGGCTTGTTTTGGCCTTTAGGTAGTCTGCATATTCCTGTGGGTCAGGAAGGCTTGGTTGCATGGGGGAAGGCTCCTTTGTTAGGATCTTAATTAGGCTGAACAGCTCGTATGGTTTATTTAGGGAGCACTGTAATATCTCTGCATGGAATTGCTTCATTCTCTTTGTGACTGCTGAACGTTGTCTTCCCAAGTGAGAAGTGTATGTTTCGTGGTTCTCAGTTGATCATGAGCGACGCCAACGTCTTTCGAGCTTTCTGAGGTGGAGAAATGACGCCCGTAGCTCAGGGAAGTACCAGGGAGCATTCTTTCTTCTTCCTGCTGACTTATTGATGGGAGGTAGGTGGACTACGGCATCCAGGCTTGCGTTCCACGTGGAGATCATGTCGTCGAGGCTCTGTGCTGGCAGGTTATGGAGAGACTGGGCTCTGTCCAGGATTTCCTCCTTGTTGAATGGCCGGAAGTATTTTGATGACGCTGTGGTGGATTCACTTGAGGCCTGGGTTCTATTTTTGTTGGGGTGTGGTGGCATCTGGAATCTTATCAGGCTATGGTCGGACCATGGTACTGGGCTAATGGATAGATCAAGCTTGTGCATGGGGTCAAGGACAGCTTGTGGAGCGACGATCAGGTCCAGTTTGTTTCCCTTTATGTGAGTAGGGGTGTTGACCATCTGAGTATATCCTAACTCTTTAAGGGCCCCGATGCAGGCCTTGGAATGAGTGTCTTGGAGAGCTGGAAGGTTGAAGTCGCCCAGCACCCAGTTTGAAGCACGAGAGTTCTTAGGGTTGCAGGCGAGGTCTATAATTGTGGATAAGTCCTCTGGGGAAGGGGATGGAGACCTGTAGAATAAGTTGATAGTGCTGTGTTTATTAGATATGGTGATGGAGTCAAGGTTCATAGTACTTCTAGAGGCGGTTAGCTGGAATTGTAGTTCTGTCTTAGTCAGGATGAGTGCTCCTCCACCTCTTCGGTCGACCCTGTGGCAGGAGTGGATGGCGAAGTTGGGGGGGACAAGTTGGTGTAGGATGACGGCATCTGAGGTGGACAACTATGTCTCAGTGATGAACAGGATGTCCAGGTCATGGGCGGACACCAGGTCGGCCATGGCTGGCCATTTCTTTCGGATCGATCGTGCATTTATAAGGGCGCACTTCAGGTTGTAGGGATGGGTGTGTTGCCCCGCTGGGGAGGCTTGGCTTGCTGGAGGGCGACATAGATTAGGTGTGGGCATGGCATGCATCCAGTCCCACCTGTCTGGTGGTGGGGGGAGGGGCCAGAACACCTCCTCCAGGAACCCTGTAGGACTGGGATGGGATTGTGAGAGGAGGTGAGGGCGAGGGTGCTATGTGTCAGAGCTAAGAATAAGCAGCAGCTGGCTAGGGCACAGTGGTAAGAGGTCATCGTGGGTGTTAACATGGTGGTCTGGTATATCAAGCAGGGTTCAAGCAGCTAGTACAGGCTCCGTGTAGTGTACAACGCTGGATGGGATACTAGTCTGTGTGTCGGGCAATAGGTCAAGAGTGTACAGTATACGGGTCTAGAGGGATAGACAATATCAGGCAATAAATACAATGTATGCGGTCTAGAGGGATAGACAACACGCTTGTATATCAGGCAAGAGTTTTACATTACACAAGTCTATGAGGATAATCCGATAGCTGATAGGTGAGGGTCTAATTAGTTATAAACGTTCTCACCAGGGTTCTGTAGGGTGGGTCTCCTTCTGAGGCTGGTGGGATAGAAGCATAAAGACATTGTTATCACAGGTGCAACTATTGACAGCTTTTGACCTGGTGATAGTTGCACTTGCCTTGCTTGCATTTCATGAACATGCAGCCCAACCATGATTCCCACATGGTTTAAAGGCCAGAACCATTCCAAACATATACCATTCTTGACAACACAGGACAACGATGTTTGCATGTGAACCAGGCACTTGCCGAGGGCACTGGTATCGGGTGGCCAGCATGATGTGGTTGCCATGGCAGCAGAGCACCACAGTCTGGTAGCCATAAAACCAGGGTCTGCAGCACATAAGTTTACCTGCTGGGTCTCAGGAGAGTGGACACACATCTATATGTTCAGCTCTGGAAAGTATGATTGTCATGTCTGCATATGCACTGGATAGATGTGGGAAGGCTGCTGGTGTGATGAGTTGCAGAGGAGTTGGGAAATAGGACCTATGCTTGGAGAAACAGCCAGAACTGAACACATAGCCAGGGTTGGAGACAGCAGAGAATGGCTGGGGGAGGGGCATGCAAAGGAGGTGTTGCAAAAACTGGCAAAATGAAGGTTTGGCACCAATATGTAGTAGTGCATACGCACACCTAAGGTGCTATGCTGGTGCCATGAGCCATGTTCCTGTGGGCAGATGGCCCATCACCCTGACTATAGGAGGATGTGTATTTGGCTTATAGTTCATTAGCAGGTACCTGTATTTCCACCACTGAATATGAGCTAGCTTGTTGCAGCTCTTTGGTGCTATGCTGAGGCATGTCACAGAGCTGGGGATCTCAACTGAACTCCCAAAGGCCTGTGGGCCTTCATTTCTCTGACAGCTGGCATGCTCTGGCTGGGTTGCCTGTCTCCATAGGGGCATGTAGGGTATCCTACAGTGTGTCCCCAGAGCTTGCCCCATGGTAGAAACACAGGTACTGTGGTACTGCAGACCCTCTGCAGACAGAAGAAAATGCTTTTAACTTAGAAAAAAGAGGCAGACACCGGCTGCAGCATCACGAGGAGCCATATAGGGGGAGCAAGAGGGACCTCTGGAGGACTGAGGAGCCACACCCCAGAGCCAATGATGCAATACCGGCCTGCACCCAATCCAGAAAGGGAAGAATTCCTTTTAAAAGCCCAGACACAGGAGACACAGGAAGGAAGCTAACCCTGGAAGGAGAAAGGAGAGCTTTCCTGGAAGGAGAGAAGGACCAAGGAATAGGAGTCCTGACAGAAGGAACCGGCCCAGCAGACTCAGCAGAACCAGGTGAAGGAATCCGCTTCCAATATCCCAAGAGGGGAGAGGATACGCTTTCCAAGTGGGAAAGATACAAAGAAGAAGCTAACCCTGGAAGGAGGAGGACTGTGCCAGAGAGTCCTGGACCTGAGTCTGGCAGAGGCCAGCAACCTTTGAAAGACACCACGAGGAGTAACCAAGAAGGAGGTGAAAGAGTTACTTTGAAAGGTAACATTTTTGGCCCAGAGAAAGAAGCTGTGGTGCGAGTGTGGCTTAACCCCAGCAGAAGGCCGGCCGGAGAACTGGAGGCCTACCTTGGTGTCAGAGAAGCCAAACCACAGCAGGAGCAAGCATCAACCCTCACTTGGCCGTGATAAACCCAAAAGGAAAGGTAATCACTATTTTACTGATTGTGATTTTATGAATGCTGTGACGCAGGAGGAGCAGGGCCTAGAGGAATGCTGTCCTTCTAGAACTATTTGTGCTACAAAATACAAACCTGTGCCAAACAAGAAACTCTCTAGTAAAAGAGCAGTAGGCGAGAGAAACTGTCCTCACTCTAGAGGTGTACAAAACCAATGCTTACCTTTGGATGCAGCGCATTGGGACATCGTACAAACATTATATAAAAAGCCTGAATGCGAGCCACTAGATATTCCTGACTGTGAACCAATGCAGGTGGAATTCCCGGATGACCTTTCGGACCCCGAGATGGATTGCAGCTATTGCCTGGCAGAAAGCTTTGAGCCCTTAGCCGAGGAGTAGAGCTGTGGTCTGGGGGAAGGTTTGAATCTGTGTTTCTTATAGTACTGCTGTGAAGTTAACAGGTCTAACTCAGTTCATGTTTCTTTTTCTTTCAACCTGAAGCAAGGACATTTTTGTGTTGATGTAAATTCTGAGCTATTGAACCTATTTGCAATACGGGAAATAAAAGCCTTTATTCTCCCTACACTCGGACTGTTATATTCTTCAGAGCTTTGGTTACCCAGAAGGCTACCAGGACTATAAAAACCTGGGCCCTGTCTTTGAGCTAAACTCCACCATAAAATATTTTTGTGTCCACTCTCCCTATTGTGACATCCCGGTGCCACCAGGGGGGCGGTGTGACAGTACTCTTTGTGGACTGCCTCCTACCCCATCCCCTCTGGCAGGCCACAGGGGTTGGTGTCCTATATTGTGGGCCAAGGAGCTGCATGTGGACCACATGTGGTGGAAGGGGTGGGTGGCAGAGTGCCCCAGCCATGTATAGTTATTGTGTTAAGCCTGCAGATTTATAGGCTCTAGAGTCTCCCTTCTCCCACATGGGGGGCAACATTCTTCACTAGCAAGGGTTCTGTGTCAGATGTATAAGTGGAGTGACAGGGAGGGGGTCCCAACGCATCCCACACCAGAGGTCTGGTAATTGGCACCCTGGGGTCCTCAGGGTGAGAGAGGTTTCACATGGGGAACACTGCTGACATCCTGCCCTTTGCTCATTCAGTAGCTGCATTTGCACCCTATTTCCCACAAAAAGGGCCACAACACTGTCAGTATGCATGTTTGCTTTCCTGATTTGTATGTCCTGCTCCTCTGTACTTTAACTCAGAGCTGTGCAGCAGGATGTGCTTATTCTCCAGTAAGTCCTGTCTTTCCTTCACTGGTCACCTCGTATGTGTCCTGTTAGTGGGGTCAGGGGCCATGCATTGCCCTTTACTCTCTGCAGGGGTTTACTTATTTATTTATTCAGCTACTTTTATATACCACTTTATCTAATATTCAAAGTGATTTACATATTAGCTGAGACTTTTAAATCTACATAATAATATAAATATATACAGTACAATGTAACGCAAATCATAAACCTGAACATCAACTGAACATTATGAAGTAGTTCATATAGTCAACAGGTACTGTGATGTATAGTACGATTACTCTTCTCTGCCAAACTGCTCCATGAAAAGAAATGTTTTCAGCTTTTTAAGAAAGTCTGCTAGGTCAGGAATGGCATGTAAGACTTTTGTGAAGGCATTCCAAATGGACGATGCATAGAGAAAAACGCTCTGTTGGATGTGACTTGGCTGCTCTTCAATTTAAGTGTGCGGATAATAAATGTATTCTGTGTATTTGTTCTTCTAGGTTGTTGTCTGGTGCCTTTAACACCATTCTGCACAGGCGACGTATAAATAAAATGAGCATCCTAGGGATGGAACCTAAAGTGACTGGGTTAAAAACTGGTTGAGTGGGAGGCGACAAACTGTACAGGTAAATGGACCTCACTCTGAGGAGCAGGATGTTACCAGTGGTGTCCCTCGGTCTGATTCTTTTTAACATCTTTGTTAGTGATATTGCAGAAGGGCAGTTGCGTAAGGTTTTCCTCTTTGCTGATAATACCAAAATCTGCAATAGAGTAGACACTCAGGAAGGAGTAGACAACATGAGCAGGGATCAGATTAAGTTTGAAGAATGGTCAAGAATTTGGCAGCTGAGATTTAATGTTAAAAAATGCAGGGTCATGCATTTGGGCTGCAAAAATCCAAGGGATCAGTACAGTGTAGGGGGCAAGGTACTTCTGTCCACAAAAGAAGAGCGGAACCTAGGTGTGATTGTTTATGATGATCTTAAAGTGGCTAAACAGGTGGAAAAAGTGACAACGAAAGCCAGAAGGATGCTTGGGTGCATAGGGAGAGGAATGGCCAGCACAAAAGAGGAGGTGATAGTACCTCTGTATAAGTCTCTGGTGCGACCTCATTTGGAACATTGTGTGCAAATCTGGAGACCACACCATCAAAAGGATATAAACAGGATGGAGTCATGCAGAGGGTGGCTACAAAAATGGTCAGTAGTCTTTGTTATAAGCCATATGGGGACAGACTTAAAAGATCTTAATATGTATAAGTTTGAGGAAAGGCAGTATAGAGGAGATATGATAGAGATGTTTAAATACCTCCATGGTAAAAATACACAAGAGGAGAGCCTCTTCTGACTGAAAGTAAGCTCCGATCTGGATGTCCAGACCTGCTAAATGCTTGGATCACACTGGCAGGAACAGAGCTCTCATAAGTACAGCCGACTTGTGCATGGAGCTCTGTTCATGAGTGGGGGAGGGGAGGCAGGGGAGGAGCGAGGGTGGGCAGTGGGCAGCGACTGATCCCAGACATACAGGGCAGATTCAGACGTCAGCCCTGTACGTTTGAGGTCTGCAATGTAGACGGGGGACTTATTCCACCTCGGAGGTGGAATACATTCCACTGGATGGTGGCACAGGACCTGAAGGACAAGGTGAGGGGGCGCAGGGGGTTCCCTGCAGCCCTACCCTGGCCTTGGAAGGCCCAATCCGGGGTCAGGCTGCAGGGAATGTGGGGTTTGCTGTTGCTGCCTGGAATTGCAGCCTGTGAATGGAGCTGCGGTGGCATGGCAGCAGGATGCCATGCCACTGTGGCTCCATTCATGAGCCAGGGTGGGCTAGCTGTGTAAGTGCAGAACATCTGGCCTGTCAGAATCGGGGCCTGGCCTACAAATCCAGGCTGGTAGACCTGATTCTGATCCAGCGGGCATGTCTAGCCCCTGTGGGATCAGAATCGGGTGCTACTGCTGCTCACCCCAATTCCGACAGGTCATACAGGCAGAGAACAGGCAGATCGGAATTGGCCTCAATTTGAATTCAAGAAAGCATGGGACAAACACAAAAGAGCTCTAAAGGAAAAAAAAAGGACTACAGTATTTGATAAGGAGGGGCAGACCAGATAGGCCATGTGGACTTTTTCTGCTGACATGTTTCTATGTCTTATCTAGTAAGTATTGCAAGTAAACTGAGGAGAAGTTGTGGAGTAACTAGAGTGTTGTAAGAATGACTTTGTATTTTGTTAGGCCTTTTAGCCAATGGAGCTGCTTCAGAATGGGTTAGATCTGTGTGCACCATAAAGATTGTTGATGGCAGTGTTCTGTGCCATCTGCAAAGTATAGTTTGGTAAGCCTTGGAAGAGAATATTGCAGTAACCCAAGTGTACGGATGCTAAGGCCTGAAAGACTGTGTAGAAGTCTTGGAAATCCAGTTATGCTCGCAGGTGCTCAACTGTTAATTTTGTAGTATGAGCCTTATGGTGTTACTAATTATCATTGTAAGGTGAGAAACTGACCTAGGGTTACTCCTAGGTAACGTACTTCGGGGTTTACCTTAGGTTGTGCTCCTGAGACTTGTAAAGATGTTGGTGGTTTGAAAGTTTTGTCTCTGGTGATACAAAGGACTGTGATTCTTTTGTAGTTCACAGATAGATTGTGCTTGGATAGCCACTGAATGACAGAATTAAAACATTTGATTAGGGGGCTGCATAAGGGATTTTTGTTAGAGAAGGGTTTTACAGAGCATTATGTCGTCCACATAAATATAAAACACATTGCTAGCCTGAATGATAGCGCAGATGGGCTGAAGAAAAAGCGTAGCTACTCACCTGTAGCAGGTGTTCTCCATGGACAGCAGGAATAAGTCCTGATTTTGGAAGCTGAACCATGCATGCAAGCCTGCCTTCCCGCCTGCCACAGCACCATCTTCTCCAGTCAAAAATCAAAGCAGTAGCCAAGAAGAGACAACTCCTCGGGGAGACAGTAAGGTTGTGAGGACTTACTCCTGCTGTCCACGGAGAACACCTGTTACAGGTGAGTAACTACAATTTCTCCGTGGACAAGCAGGAAGTATGTCCTCATGTATAGGACTCAAGATACCGGCTACCAAAAAACTGAGGAGGCCTGAAGCCCAACAGGAGCAACAAAACTGGAGAACAGGAAGAACAGCAAGGTAGTTCCTCTAGGGACGGCACCCATTCAGCATCCTCAGCGTACAGAAGCACCTAGGTTAGTCAACATTTGCAGGTAGCCTGGACTGTCAGACAGAAGGGCCGGCGGGCAGGAGTTTGACCTAATATCTGAAAAGATGCCGGAGCATGGCCTGGCTGAAGTTGCTGTCCTGTCAGGAATCCACATCCAGACAGTAGTGTACAGAAGACCACATGGCAGCCTTGCATATTTCCTCTGTGGAGGCTGAATGCAGGTTACCAACGGAAGCGGCCATGGTTCGAACGTTATGAGCCATGACATGACCCTCAAGGTTCAGGCTGGCCTCAGAATACGCCAAGGCGATGCAGTCTGCCAGCCACAAGGACAGCGTGTGCTTAGAAACTGCAGCCCCCAGCTTATTAGGGTCAAAAGCGACGAAAAGTTGTGTGGGCATTGGTACCCTCAATGTAGAAAGCCAAGGCATGCTTACAGTCCAGCGTGTGCAATGCTGCTTCCCCCAGTTGGCATGCGGCCTCGGCAAGAAAGTCAGCAAGACAACTGACTGGTTGAAGTGGAACTTTGAGACCACATTTGGCAGAAATTGCGGGTGTGTTTGGAAGACCACCCTATTCTGGTGTAATCTGGAATAAGTTGGATGGGTCACCAGCGCCTGGAGCTCATTGACACGATGGGCCAATGTGACCACCGCCAAGAACAGGACCTTCGAGGTTAAGTATTTCAGAGGGCAAGCATCCAGTGGCTCAAAAGGAACCCACATGAGCTGTGCAAGGACCACATTGAAGTTCAAAGCCACTGCAGGGGGCCTGATGGGAGGCTTTGAGAGAAGAGAGCCACTAGTGGGTGAGCTGAGACAGGCCTGCCCCCAAATCATGATAAGGCGCCGATCGTACTGAGGTGAACATGGACGGAATTAGATTTCAGGCCCAAGTGAGAAGTGCAGGAGGTATTCCAGCAACTGATCCACTGCAGGAGAAGGGATCCAGTGCCCTACCTGCACACCAAGCGGTGAACCTCTACCACTTGAACACATAAGCATAACATGTCGAGTCATTGCGCAACAAAAGGAGGACGCTCATGACATTGTTGGGTAAATTAAGCTCTGAAAGGACTACTCGCTCAGCATCCAGGCTGTGAGGGCCAGGGAATGCACGTTGGGGTGCAGCAGGATCCCTTTGTCCTGGGAGATGAGATCTGGGGCAGAGGCCAGATGGATGGGCTCCCTCCAAGACAGCAGAAGCAGCAGGGGGAACCACAGCTACCGGAGCCAGTATGGGGCAATGAAGATCATGGTGCCTTTGTCAGCCTGAAGCTTCAGCAGAGCTTTCATCATGAGTGGGATTGGTGGAAAGGTGTACAGCAGACCCACCCTCCAGTGGAGGAGAAAGGCGTCCAAAGCCAGCTGGTTGCTGGAGGGCTTCCTGGAGCAGAAGCTGCCCACCTGGGTGTTCTGCAATGAGGCAAAGAGGTCAAACATGGAGGTACCCCACTTTTGAAAGATCCACTCCTGTGGCTGGAAGACTCTAATCAGGTGATCCCCCAGGATGTTGAGCTCACTCGGCAGGTAAGTTTATTTTTTATTTATTTTATTTATTTAAAGTCTTTTCTATACCGCGCTTTTTCAAATTCAGCTCTGTTTACAAGAAACATTAACTTTGTCCAGTCGTGGAGGCACGTACTGGACTTACAGAGAACGGGGGTGGTAACTTGGATTTAACTGGGTAAACTATGTACAGGGATATGCTGGGTATTTACATTCTAGGATAATATAGACATTCTTAGATACTATATACAGGGTCATGCTCAGGTTCTGGTAGAGTTAACATGTTGTGCTAGAGTCCTGAGTAATGGGTGGCTGTTTAGTTGATTGGAGATGACTGGTCGATGAGAGGAGCCATAGTGTTGCATGAAGAGATGATGTTTCTGGGCCTTTCTGAATGTGGTGAGGTCTGTAATGGACCGGATGCTAGGTGGGAGAATATTCCAGCACGAAGGAGCGTAGTACACAAAAGCTCTCTTTTTTGTGGCCTGTGCCCTCAGCTCCATTCTGTGATCCAAGGCAAACTTCCATAGCTGGACTGCTTCCCAGCAGAGGAGGTACAAGCCCATACCTCCCTGTTTGTTGACACAGAACAACGCTAGCTGGTTATCCGTCTGGATGAGGACCACCTGGTTTGCCAGGTATGTGCGTAAGGCTCAGAGGCCATGTGCTATGGCCCGCAGTTTGAGGAAGTTGATCTGGTGCAGGCTCTCTTGCTCAGACCATAGGCCCTGCATGCCCAGGCCATCCAGATGAGCCCCTCCACCCGAGTTTGGATGTGTCGGTCGTCAGCATCCTGCAGGGTGGTTCTTCCCAGAATGGGAGACCCCAAAGCAGGTTCAGTGGCTCCAACCATCAGGTGAGGGACAGTACCAGGGGAGTGGTGACCGCCACTCTGTCCCAAAGGTGGTTCATGGCCTGCTGCCATTGTGTGCGGAGGGTCCATTGCACTTGTCACATGAAGAGGCAGGCCAAGGAGGTAACATGCATTGTGGAGACCATGTGGCTGAGCACCTTCAGCATCCCCTGAGCCATGGTGTGGCGCCGACACTGCACACTGTTGACCATGGCCATCAGCTGCTGCATACTGTCCAATGGTAGAAGTGCCTGGGCTCGAGTGTTATCGAGGAGGGCCCTGATGAACTCTGGCTGCTGTGTGAGCTGGAGGTGAGACCTGGGGTAGCTGATGATGAACCCCAGCCACTTCAGAACCTGTATGGTGAGATAAGTGGACAACCAAACAGCGTCCGTAGTGGGACCTTTGATGAGCCAATCATCCAGATAGGGGAAGATGAAGACTCCCATTGCGCGAAGATAGGCAGCTGTTTGGTGAAGATCTGAGGTGCTGACACCAGCCCGAAAGGAAGCACCCGGTATTGACAGTGCTAGTTCCCCAGCACAAACCTGAGGTATTTTTTGTGACTTGGGTGGATATATGTGCGTGTATGCATCTTTGAGATCCAAGGAACATAGCCAGTTATCTTTTAGAAGATAAGGAGCAGCATCCCCAGCAAGACCATCTTGAACCACTCGTGCACGAGAAGCCGGTTGAGGTTCTGGAGGTCCAGAATGGGTTGAAATCCCCCGTCCTTGTGGGGACCAGGAAGTACCAGGAGTAAAGCCCTTTTCAGACTTGAGCTGGCAGAACTGGCTCGATGGCGAGGATGAACAGCAGAGCAGAGACCTCCTCCTGTAAAGGGCTTCGGTGCAGTAGATCTATGGGGTACTCCCCTTGGATGAAGGAAAGCGGCAGCTGGGCAAAGTGCAACTGGTAGCCCTACTGGACCAGCTGTAGCACCCAGGCATCTGAGGTGATAAGGGGCCGCCTGTGGGCAAAATGAGCAAGCCACCCCTTACCTGAGGGGTGGCTCTTACAGACAAGGGATGGTCAGCTATGTTCCTGAGGAGCCAGTCAAAAGTCTGCCAGCAGCTTGGGCTGTAAGGCTGGTTGGGCCCTTTGATGCTTCTCCCTCTGGTTCTAGCAGGGGGCCTGAACCTTTGGCTGGGCACTCTGGGGCACCAGGTAATACTGACGCAGACGCAAGTAGAAGGCCTTCTTACCCTAGTACTTCTTGCGCAAAGGATCCGTGGTTTTACTCAAGAGCCTGGAGAGCATTACAAGCTCCTTCTCGAGCTCCCCTGTTTGCTCCTTGACCGGCTTCTCAAAAGGTTGTCCCCGCTGCAGAGAATCTTGGCCAGCTTATCCTGGACCCATTGCTCCAGGTGAGAAAACTGGAGCCAGGCCAGCTGCTGGGCACCGATGCCCACCGTCACCACGCTGCAGGCAGACTCAAAGGCACCATATATGTCTCGCACAGCATATTTAGGCCATGGCGAGGATTGCTCTATCAGGGCACGGAAGGAGTTGAAGCAGTGCGGAGGGACATGGGCAGCAAACTTCACCAGGTCCAACATGATGTCCTTCAGGAACATGCCCATATACAGCTGATAGGAAAGGATCTTGGTCACCAGCATGGAGCACTGGTAGCATCTCCTGCCTAAGGAGTCCATAGTCCTGGCCTCCCACCCCTGAGGCACCAAGGAGTGAGTCTGTGCCCTTCATGCACTTCAAGGTCAGCTCAGCCACAATGGAATTGTGCAGTAGCTGGGGCTTCTCAAAGCCTGGTGCCTTCTGGACCCGGTACATTGAGTCCAGTTGCCGGCTGAAGGCGGGGATCACGAGGGGATTCTCCTACAGCTACAGCAGTAATCTCTGAAAAACATGGTGCACCGGCACCATCACAGCCTCCTTAGGTGCCAAAGGGTACTGTAGGAGTTCAAGTTCCTCTGCTCTTGGCTCATCTTCCATCTCAAGGGAGAAGGGTATGGCCTTGGCCATATCTCGCATAAAGTCTTGGAAGGACATGCCCTCTGGGGGTGATGTACACCTCTCATATGGAGGGGACAGATCAGAGGGAAGGTCAGGAGACCTCCTGTCTGAGATACAGAGTCCTCCTTGGTTTCCCAGTCCTCAGACTCAGACTCTGAGGGAAAATCGAAGTAGCATCAGATTTCATGCCACCGCTTACTCTGGTCATGTGGAGAAGGTGGGCAGTAATGGGACCCATGGCGCCCCAAAGAACAGAGGTGTCCCGGGACATCAGAACCTGATATGCTCAAACAGGGAGATTGCCATGGGAACCAGTGTCAATTCTGATCTCCCGCCCGATGCGCCGGCCGCTGCCAGCAGCGCATGGGTCTCCAGGATGGGCTGGATGGAGTGAAGTAATGCCACCGAAGCCATTGCAGAGCCTGCATGCCACAAGGCTAAGACCGCCACCATGTGAGCCTAAAGGCCCTCAGAGGGTACCCGCAATTTTGGCCACTGGTGCTGACACCTCCGGTGAGACTCCATGATAACAGGATCATCAGGAGACATCCAGCTGTCCTTCAGAGCTGTGGGGGTAAATTCATCCTGTCTGGGAGTCAATTCCTCCCAGTGAAGGCAAGCTGCTCCCAGCCCTTACTGTCCACGTTCCACCAGGACTGTGGTGCTGATGCACTCTGGACTTATCCAGGTGCTTGGGTGCCCCATTCGATGTCGATGGGACCGGTGTAAGGTCCTTCCTCGATTCTGGATGGATACAGATTGAGGGTCTCCACTCAATGCTCCAACTGCTTGGTTCAAAATGTACCCAGGCATCCGGCAGGACTCCGCGATAGTGTCGCCAATGCTGGAGCCAGGAATGCTGAATATGCCATTTCGAAGAGGGACTACTCCTGCTTTCCTGACCCTTCAGGCCCCTCTGTGTTTCTATAGGCAAAGGTTGCAGGAGGCGGGCTTATAGTCAGGCCCAAAGCATTGCAGACATCAACTGTGACTGTCCATGACTGAAATAGTGTAGCCACATTTTGTGCATTTCTTAAAGCCAATCACCAGTTTAGACATGTCTGGGAAGACCGCGTCAGCGAAGTCGAAAGCCTCAATTATGCCGATGGTGGGAAACAGGCCTGGAAAGGGAAAAGAACAATAAGAGGAAAAAAACAAGAGAAAAAAAGAAAAATATTGGTTGGGAGTCGACTAACTGATGACAGACGGTGAAAACTACTCAAGAAAAATACCCACAGGGGTAAACAGAGAAAAGTTTCTTCTGCTGATGCAGGACAAGTCCTATGGGCTCTGTGGAATAAAGGAGACTGGAGATGTCACCGCGGCAGGTGGGAAGGCAGGTGCGCATGCAAGATGCAGCTCCCAAAAGCTTCCAATGGAGAAATGTTGAACAACAGTTTGGATAGGGCAGAGCTTTGTGGGACTCCTTGCAGTTGGATGTATGGAGCTGATTGCTGTTTTCCTATTTTCACTTGTTGTTGATGTTCTGTTTGATTGCCTACTGCCTACTCATAATATCGCATTGCTAGCAAGCAAATATAAAGCGCAAATGCACGCTGGCTACATGGTCATAACTGTGTGGCTAATGTGGCTAGCGCAGCATTGCCTCTCTACTGTAACCATGCCCTCTGCATTTCCCACGGCCACTATGCCCAGCTATGATCATGTGCGCCATACTACTTGTGACACTATAGTAAATATGCCCCTTAGTTTTCTTTTAACCAATAAGAAAAGGTATATCGGAGACTGATGACTCTTACTTCCATTCTTCTTGGAAAACTAGAGCCGTGTTCTATCATAAGAAGCTCCAACTGGCCTAAGAGACATAACCTGTGAAAATATGACCCACCATTGTTTGCAAAATTTGGATAATTCTTTTTTACATAATCCCAAACACAGAGGGCTCTCTTAATAAGAAACTGATAATCAATAAGGTAGATTATTATAATTGCTTGTTATGTCAAATAAAGGACAGTTCTAGCATATGAAGTAAAATCATTACTTTGGGGTCAAAGTTTCAATTTCTTATACGTTAGCTTTATTATAAAGGAGGATCGCAGAATTATTCAGTACCAGTCCTGTGGAATTCAAGGGAGATATGTGACTTAAATGAACTGTAAGCTTAATTACTATTCAAAGCTAGTGTCGAAAAGTACAGACTGCATGAAACACATTCAATACTAATGCATAAATTGCCTCCTCTTTTTTTTTTAATTTGAATGTGCAGTCAAGAACAATATTCATTCCAGAAAGCACCTGAAGTTCATATGCTTACGGCAATTACAATATATTTGAAATGCTAAATATATGAAATAATTAAAATGAAACAAAACTGAAGTTTTTAGCTAACATTACCCCTTACCTTCTGTAAAACAAGCCTCTGGTTCAAGTGATTCTGCAGGTTCGATCTCAACTGGTTCTGCTTCGCCTTCTATTACTCCAGGAAGTTTAATATTAATTGTGCTGCCTTCAGAAGAGCTGGACATGTTTAGCTTCTGCAAATAAATCCCACCCCCATATCACACCATTTTAAAACTATTACAGTACTGCTGAAAAAACATTTACACACATACAAAAATTTGCTTTTCATGACCGTGCACTACAAATTTTTGATTTATGAGAAATAAAAATGTAATGTCACTTTTCTTTACCATAGATAAGGTCACAAGATTTGTATTAGTATCCAGATTATTTTTTTCCTGCACCAAACTTTAGCCATATAAAAGAATCTTCTTGACAATGAACCACCTTGTTCAAACGTTTAGTGGAGGTTCTGTATCATTGCAGCTCGGTGAGGCACATGTTCTGAATTAATAATAAACGAAGAGTAACAGACTTGCCAATGTCATGTCAGGATTTTTGTTCCCAATATTGTGACCAAATCAACAGTAAACTGACTAAAATATTTTCATGCCCATTACAACTAAGACTATTAAAGCTGTGTGAGTTGAAAAGGCTTATGGTATACTTCCTTACAGCCACAATATTTTCTGATATGAAAATACATTTTACCAATCATTCGTGAATGGTTTTCAAGAGTTTGTATTTTCACAACGGATGTACACCAAGTCAACTTTGCAGTCATAGCTGCTAGGTTGCATTCTTTTAATGCAATACACGTATCATGTTGTGCATTTAGAAACTACTTGTTGCTGTGGTATGCATACCTGTCCACTCTTACAAAATAAAAATGACACATTACATAGATTGATTTTCTTCCTTTAGTATTAATTCTGAATGGAGGGGATATAAGTATGCACTTTCTAGGAAGTGAACCATTTAGATCAATCAAAACTGGATTCCATTAAGAACACATATTGTTTCATTGGAAATATGCTATTATACGAGGTACCAGTATAAAATTCTTATAGTGATTCTTTTTGAAGGTGTATCTAGAAAAACTGTATGGATATCCAAGGACAAGTATGAGTACCATTCAAAATCAAAGTAGTTTTGATCATTCAAACAATGTTTTCACAATGTAATGTATAACATCAGCAATGGCGGCCTTGATTGATAGCAAATGTACAAGAATGACGTAAGCACATTTGAGTTTCTCATTTTGCTTATGAGAACTTAAATGGGGATGGATGGTCTAGGATGTTTTCTATACTTTATGCAGTTAAATTGACTAAATCAGTGGCTTCACTTATTAATGGGGTAGTCCAATACCTGTCTTCTTTTATTTCTAATTATTTTTTATCTCCATTAGGAAAGAGACTACTTATAACAGAAATTAAATGCTCTTTTAATCTAAAATTTGGAAACATAATAGAAAGAATGTATCTTTATGTCTAAATGATGAATGGGAGGAAAAGGTTTTGAATCTATGCTTCTTAGTGAGTCTGAGGGATAACTACAGGATGCACACCTCCAAAAACAATTGTCTATATGGCTGGTTCAAAATACGGTATTTTGCAAAATTCTTTAGCAGGTTGATCTACAACTGTGTTTCCCTGCAATGACTTAAAATAAATGGGGGGGGGGGGGGGGGAAGAGTAGTTACTCACCTGTAACAGGTGTTCTCCAGAAGCAGCAGGAATCAGTCCTCACATATGGGTGTCATCGGCGCCGATGAAGCCCCAGCGGAGCATTTCCCCAGCTTTCTATGAAAGCCTTTGGGAATGCAGGCACGCATGCGTGGTTCCCTTCCCGCCTAAAGGTGCCATCTTACCTCAGTCAAATGAGATAGCTAAGAACAGCACACAAAAATGAAAAAATAAACTATGTACAACTGCAACTCCAAAGGGAGGAGGGAGGGTTGTGAGGACTGATTCCTGCTGCTCCTGGAGAACACCTGTTACAGGTGAGTAACTACTCTTTCTCCAGGACCAAGCAGGAAGTCAGTCCTCACATATGGGTGACTCCCTAGCTCTGGGCTACCAAGGAACCCAGGCCGAACAAAAGAACTCCCTCTAGTCTCAGCAGCAAAGAAAGGCTTTTCAAGGACACAACCTCCACCGGTAGCCAAACAGAGGGCAGGAGGGCAGGAGTTGCCTAAACCTCAAAGAGATTCCGGAGTACTGCTTGGCCAAAAGCACTGTCCCTACGGGACTCCCTATTCAGGCAGTAATGGGCTGCAAATGTCTGGCTTGAAGACCAAGTTGCAGCCCTGCATATGTCTACCAAGGGCACAGAGCGGAGATGAGCCACTGAGGCAGCCATTGCCCTGAGATGATGGGCCGTGACCCTACCCTACAAAGGAAGGTCAGCCGCCTTGTAAGCCCAGGTGATAGTCAGCCACCCAGATGGACAAGGTACACTTGGACACAGCTAACCCCAACTTATTGGGGTCAAAAGATACGAAGAACTGAGTAGCCCTTCTATGCCCCTGCGTACGGTCAAGGTAGAAGGATAAGGCCCTCCTACAGTCCAGGGTATGCAGGACTGCTTCAGCCTGGCTAGCATGAGGCCTAGGGAAGAATGTTGGAAGAACCACCTCCTGATTGAGGTGGAAAGAGGAGACAACCTTAGGGAGGAACTTTGGATGAGTCCTGAGGACTACCCTGTTCCTGTAAATCCTGGTGTAAGGCCTGTCACAGACCAGGGCTTGGAGCTCATTTACTCGCCTAGCCGAGGTAAGGGCTATAAGGAAAAGTGTCTTCCAGGAGAGGAAGCGTAGTGGACAAGTAGCCATCGGCTCAAAAGGTGGGCGAGTCAGCTGCTGCAAGACCACATTCAGCTCCCACTCAGGGGCAGGAGGACGGATGGGGGGCATGAGCAAAAGCAAGCCCCTGAGAAAGCGGGACACCAAGGGGTGACCAGAGAGAGACTGCCCCTCTATCAATGAGTGGTGAGCTGCCAGAGCTGAGAGGTGGATCCGAACAGAATTAGATTTAAGACCTTGATTTGACAAATGCAGTAAGTACTGAAGGACTACTGGCACAGTACAGGAGAAAGGATCTTCTGTACGTAGCTTACACCACACAGAAAACCTCTTCCATTTGAGAGCATAGGTTTTCCTAGTAGACTGTTTCCTAGAGGCTAGGACAACCTCCTCAACCTCCTGAGGCAGGCCCCAGGGAGCCAAGACTACCCTTGCAGCCTCCAGGCCATCAAATTGAGAGACTTGAGATTGGGGTGAAGAAGGGAACCCTGGTCTTGTGTGAGAAGGTCGGGTTGCAACCCCAGAGGTAGTGGAGGATCCACCGCCAGTTGAAGCAGAAGAGGAAACCAAGGCTGTCTCGGCCATCTGGGAGCTACCAGCAGGACCGAGGCCTTGTCCTGAAGAATCTTGAACAGGGTTCGGGCCACCAAGGGCGTGGGAGGAAATGCATAGAGGAGGCCCTGAGACCAAGATATCAGAAAAGCATCCGGTGCTATCCGCAGAGGATGTGGTTGCCTGGAGCAGAACTTTGGCAGTTGCTTGTTCAGTGGGCTGGCAAAAAGATCCATCAAAGGAAGACCCCATTTGAGAAAGATCTTCTGAACTACCGAAGGATGCAGCTGCCACTCGTGGGGCTGCAGAATCCTGCTTAACCTGTCTGCCAGGTAGTTGTCCTGGCCTGGAAGGTACACAGCCTTGAGGAGCATGTTGTGCTTGAGGGCAAAAGAACAAAGGTCCTGAGCCTCTCGACAAAGAATCTGGGACCCAGTTCTGCCCTGTTTGTTCACATAAAACATGGCAACTTGGTTGTCTGTCTGAATCAGGACAGATTGGTGAGCCAGGGTAGGAGCGAAAGCCTTGAGTGCTAATCGAATAGCTCTGAGTTCGAGGAGATTAATCTGCTGTGCAGCTTCCCAGGGAGACCAGAGGCCCTGTGTGCACTTGCCCAGACAATGAGCTCCCCAGCCTTGCAGGGAGGCATCTGTTGTCAGCACTACTGTGTACCCTGGAATTTGAAAAGACACCCCTTTCAGTAGATTGGGTGGGTGCAGCCACCAGTTGAAGGAGTGCAGAAATGGTCTGGACACTCTTATCCTGTTGCTGAGGCTGTCTGTGGCCTGTGACCACTGAGTCCGAAGGCACCACTGTGCAGGCCTCATATGGAGCCTGGCATTGGGGGTCACATGTACTGTCGAAGCCATGTGGCCTAGAAGCCTCAGGCAGAGTCTGGCGGAGACCAGGGACTTGCTGAGAAACTGACTTGCCAAGGCCATCAACCTTTGGGCTCTGTTTTCTGGCAAGAATGCCTTTGCCAGGAGAGAGTCCAACCTTGCCCCTATGAACTCCAAGTTCTGGGAAGGGAGCAAAGTGGACTTTGCGAAGTTTATGACAAACCCCAGGCATTGTAGAAGAGCAATGGTCCTGAGGGTGGCTTGATTGGCCTCCTGACCTGTCTGACCCCTGATGAGCCAGTCGTCCAGATAGGGGAAGACAAAGATGCCCTGATTTCTCAGGTAGGCCACCACCACTGCTAGGCACTTTGTGAAGACTCTGGGGGCGGAGGTGAGGCCGAAAGGCAGCACTCTGTACTGATAATGGTTTCCTCCCACGATGAACCTCAGGTAC
Source organism: Ichthyophis bannanicus (assembly GCA_033557465.1). NCBI lineage: Eukaryota > Metazoa > Chordata > Amphibia > Gymnophiona > Ichthyophiidae > Ichthyophis > Ichthyophis bannanicus. The sequence continues at coordinate 636,320,944 of CM066036.1, read as the reverse complement.
TTTCTATGGTTTGGATGAATGAGGATGTGAGTTTACGCATCGCCAATCTCCCTACTGGAGGTAGGGCAGAAGGGTTCCAAGAGTAAGCATCTTGAACTTTTCCTTCACTAGGAACTTGTTGAGGTTCCTGAGGACCAGAATGGGACGAAGGCCACCGGTCCTTTTGGGCACCAGGAAATACCTGGAGTAGAATCCGTGACCTTGCAAGTGGGGAGGCACAGGCTCCACCGCCCTGTCCACCAACAGACCCTGAAGCTCCTGACGGAGAAGGTCTGTGTGCAGAGGAGGCCTTGGAGGCTCCCCTGGAAAATATGGGGGTGGCAGTTGGTGGAAATGGAGGGCATAGCCCTTGTGGACTATCTCCAGCACCCAACTGTCCCCTGTGATAAGGGGCCACTGGTGGGCAAAGAGGGCGAAACGACCTCCTGTGCAGGGTTGGGAGAGCAGTGGAGGAGAGGCTATGCTCAAGGAGTCAAAACCCCCCACCCTGCTGAGTGGTAGCAGGGGCCTGAGGCTTGGGGGTCCTCTGCCTACGGGGCCCATTACCTTGGCCCTTGGTTTGCTGACCCTGGGGGGAAGCTTGGGCAGCCTGATATTGTGGGTACTGTTTGTAAGCAGTGCCCTTCCTCGGGTAAAAGGGCTTTTTACCTGAGCCCTTCTTTTTATGAGAAGGGGCAGAGGTCTTCCTCGACAGCCTTGTCCGAGTGAGGTGCTCGGTCTCGAGCTGAGCGGCCTTCTCGGTCATGGGCTTGCCAAAAATGTTTTCACCTCGGCAAGGGACATCGACCAACTTGTCCTGAACCCATGGCTCGAGGTCCGATGACTGCAGCCATGCCTGGCGTCGAGCCGCGATGCCGGCTGCCGCAACTTGGGCCAAAGCCTCGAAGCCATCGTAGGAGGTGCGGGACATGAACTTCGAGCAGTCCCGGATCCCCGAGGACAAGGACTTAAATCTCTGCAAGGGTTCCCCGGAGAGACCAGCAGAGAACCCGGCCAACTCCTTGGCCAGATCCCGCAAATACATGCCCATGTACAGCTGGTAAGACTGGACACGGCAAGCAAGCATCGAGCCCTGAAAGCACTTTCTATCGACGCCATCGAGATTTCGGGTCTCCCTGCCAGGAGGCACCACGGAGTGCATCTTCTGACTCTTCAGACGATGCATGGCCGATTCCACAACCATGGAATGGTGTGGTAGCTGTGCCTTCCGAAAACCAGGGCTCTTCTGGAGCCGATAGATCGAATCGACTCGCTTGCTAAGAACCGGTGCCGAGGCCGGCGCCTCCCACATATGGAAGAGGAGCCGTTCCAGCATCGGAGGAACCGGGACAGTAAAAGCCTCCTTCGGAGGAGAGTCATACTGCAGCGCCTCGAGCTCTTCAGCTCGAGGCTCTTCCTCAGGATCCGCCGGAATAGCCAAGGCAGTGGCCATATCCCGTATGAACTCCGAGAACCGGGTGTCCTTCGGGGGGGACCTACTCCGGCGCTCAGACTGCGGTGAGTCCAAAGGGACACACCGAGTCTTAAAGGTATCAGGAGACTCCTCTTCCTCCGACTCGTCCGAGGAAGAGTCGGGGTCCGACCCCGTGGGGCCCTGAAGCACCCGCCCCGACGCCGGAAGCACTGGCGTCGACGCCCTTGGTCCCGAATGGGAGGTCGAGGGAGACCGTGACCGAGGTCGACTCCGAGCCACGATGGACTCGAGTATCGGCTCGGTCTCCGGGGTCGACTTCGACGTCGATGTCCCGGTGGTCGGGGCAGATGCGCCAGACAGGCTGGCCATCAGTGCCCGCTGCTGCTCCATGAAGGCAGACAGAGCTCTCCAAGGCTGTCATCCTGAGACTAAGCTCGGGAGACGCAGCAGCCACCGACTCGGGCCCTGGTGGTGCCGGCCCCGACGTCGGCTCCCTGGGAGGAGAGTCCACGAGGACTACTGGGCTTACATGTCCAGCAGACTCCGGCTCCACACGAGGAACTTTGGCAGGCTTCTCCGGTTCCACAGGCCCGGGGCGACGGTCGGGGGTCTTAGACCTGGCCCTCGAGGAGCCAGGGACCTCTTCCAATGATGCCCTCACGAGCCGTTTCTTCCTCTTGCGTTCCCGGTCGGGGGAACCCCTGTCCGAGGAGCTTCAACGGCGCTCGGGATCAGAATCCCGAGATGTCGAGGCCTCAGACGAGGTCCGGGCCCGGCCGGAGGCTGAGTCCGAGAAAAGCCTTTCCTTTTGCTGCTGGCGACTTCGTAGTGCCTTGGAAGACATTTTTCCACAGGCCCCGCACGACTTAGGATCGTGGTCGGGGCCGAGGCATTGAAGGCAGCAGTCGTGTGTGTCGGTGAGAAACATGAGTTTCTTACACCGATCACACTTCTTAAAACCACTGGAAGCCATCGGGGAAAAAAGAGTCCCCGCGAGATCAAAGGACCGGCCTTCCAGGGAAAAAGAGAAAAAAGGGCGCGAGCGCCAGCCACGAAGGGCAAAAACCGAAAAAGAAGAATCGGGCTCGATACCGGTGTACCGAACCCGGCGGGAGGGGAACCGGCATCGAACCGGTAGAAAAAGAGCAAAAAATCGCTGAAAAATCTAATTTTAACCGGGAAAACTGGACACACGTCCGGTGGGCTTCACGGAAAAATAGAGACTGAGGTAAGATGGCACCTTTAGGCGGGAAGGGAACTGCGCATGTGTGCCTGCATTCCCAAAGGCTTTCATAGAAAGCTGGGGAAATGCTCCGCTGGGGCTTCATCGGTGCCGATGACACCCATATGTGAGGACTGACTTCCTGCTTGGTCCTGGAGAAGATGGCGTTACCAAGGGATGCAGAGTGAGATGTTTTTTCCGCTGCTCCTTTTTACTTTGATCCAATGGGCAAACGGAAGGCAAAGTTTGTGGCAAAGACCCCTGCTTTGCCTTCCAGGCCTTCTGATCGCCAGCTTACTATCCCTGAGCTGCTCACCTCTCAAGCGCTGGGTGCGATGGCCGCTGTGTCGGAGGTTTCAGAACAGTGCTTCCTCCTTGGCCCAAATATCTCTTTGAGCCCCGGTGGAAGGTCTTTTTCGTTGTTGCAACATGGCTCCGGTGTTTCTGGGAGCCTCAGTAAAGAGGCTGACTGAAGTGGTGTGGAGCCCAGACTGGCTGAAGGGGAGGTTCCTGGTGGAGAGTCGTCATCTGAAAGCTTTGTGCAGCTGTCTTTGGAGGGAGATCAGGTGGTGAGAAATGGCATGGTTGGTGCAGCGGCATCTCCGTGCCTTCCCTCGGTTTCTCGAGGGTTTGGCAAGGCGAGTTGAGTTGTGAACTGCCATTTCTAATATATAGCTGAAGGTTCCCCTGGTGAAACACCCAAAGGTGTCCCTGGAGAGCTTGTGGCAGGCGGTGGCCTCTATTGACCAGATGACTTCAGCAGTAGATACTTTAACTTTGAATGTGCATGCCTGCCTGCAAGTTAAAGATACAGAACTCTTGTCTGAAAAAAGTAGAAGACTGTCAACCGGTTTGGTGAAATGCCTCTGCTATGGTCCAGGATAAATTGCTCGTAAAATAGGAGCTTTCGACAATGCTGTTCGGGCTTTAAATGTGCATTTTGTAAACTTTCCTAAATCTGCTTTACGCTTGCCTCAAGCCATTTTGCGTAAGTATTTTCAGGAGGTTCTAAAATTCTTGGCAATGCTCTCCCACCATTGCCAAGGTTTTTTACCTACCCGTGAGGATAGATGCTTCAAGTCCTGTACCGGGGTCTCTGGGTGGGGGAGTAATACAGGAGTCGTAATCTCTGAACTTAACCGGTTTGCTTGAAAGTTCTCAAACTGAGGTACTGCAGTGAGAGAATTTGTTAGTTTCATTTGTTTTTCCACAAGATAAAGATCATATTTTATGATTATTTATCACTTATAGGTCTGAGCTGTTTATGGGGGCAAAAATCAACGTATTTCCTGATTTTGCTAGACCTACACAGGAGCGAAGGAAGAAATTTATGGAGTTGAGACAAGCTGTTCTACATTTGGGAGCCTCCTTTAGTCTCCACTTTCCTTGTAAATGTGGTTTATGTTCTGATAATAATAGGTACTTATTTTTTGAGCCCTCTCAACTCAGGTTGTTTTCTCGATTCTAGGTGACTGCTTAGCCAGACTTCAACTCCGGTGGGTTGAGGCCTTCTTAAATTGAAATTTGCGCATGTCGTTCCTCTATTCTTGAGTTCTTTCCTTAAATCTATACTTCTCCTGGTAATATATGTTTCCCCCAGCTTCCAATATTTTGAGACTGATATGCGCTTTGTAATGATTACCGTTTGACAATGTTATTTTTTGTAGGTTTCCTCTTGTGAGTTTTTTGCATGTATAATATTCTTTTCAAATTTGCAATAGAAATAAATAAATAAAAATGAATATTTAAGCCAAAGATACTGCAGTGTTTAGATGACAGAAGTATTATATGAAAGACATATGCAAATTTGTGTAAAATAATATCATAGTTAAATCAAAATAAGGCTTACTATGTACAAATTTGTCTAGTATTTGAGATATTCTGTATAACAAATTAATTCATGGTATTTTGCTTTCCTAGATGCTGACATATTGACTTAGGGGTATGTTTACTAAGCAGCGGTAGCGTCTGCTGTGCGGTATCGGAGCCGTGGCCCCATTGAATTCAATGGGGCCGTGATTCTGGTACTGCACGGAAATCGCTACAGCTGCTTAGTAAACATATCCCTTAGGGTCTCTTTTACTAAAGGTTAGCACGCGTTAATGAAACTAACATGCGTTAAGTACCATTTCATCCATACCAATATAAGGGCTATGGGCACTTAACGCATGTTAACTTCATTAGTAAAAGAGCCTTTTGATGGCTATTTTCAAAAAGCTTGCTATGTACGCAAATGAGCCTCATGGCAAACCTTCACATAAAAATTTTAACTTTTCACAGCTGGGAACTTCCTGTGATGGTGTCTGAAGATCTCAGGGCTGTCAGGTAAATTTAAAGAGAGCAAAATGAGATATTTAATTTGGGTTCAATATATTTATGTGTATGGGCATAGAGTAGGCTCCATTAGCCATCTGTGGAACTTTCTGTTTGTACATTTTTTTTAATGTGAAATATTTTTCCTTCCAGAAGCTTACTCCTGCAAGAATTCTTTACAAAATAATTCAAAATATTTTTTCTGATTCATTTTTTTCTTTATTTATTTTAATGTAGCACACAAAAACAATATGCATAATTTTGCATAATTCAGACCTTTTGACACAGAAGTTTGAATTTTGTTTGCAGAATTCCAGCAGGAGTAAGCTGCAGGAAAATTAATCATTGTTTATGTTTATTTGTATTTGTATTTGATTAACAACTCTTGTGTAGTAGATGTACTATTTGAAAACTGTGGGGCCAATGCTACCCTTTAGCACAACAGTTTACTCCTGTTTTTCCCATGATAATATTACTTCTGATGCAGGAAGATATATTAATGCAGGAAAATCAGAGCAAATAGCTCACTATAAACGGTTCCCAATATAAAAAACTGCACTAAAATCAAGCACATTTTTACTCCTCTTGTAGCACTGAATCTTTACGCCATCTCAGAGTTGAATGCAGATGCAGCACAGGAGCAGCAGGTGATCTGAGCTGAAGTGCAGTACTTCAGCTCAGATCACCCAATATTAGAATTACCAGATGGCTCCAGGACATCAGGGACAGGATGAGCCAGCCCTGGTTTTATTTCCAGTGACTGCACACAAAAAGTATGTATGAATGCAATGGAGGTAAAAGTAGGTCAGATTCAGCCTGTCCTTGATGTCCTGAGCCATCTGGTAACCCTAGCCAAGATCCATTGATGTCCAAAGGGGCCCTGGACCTCACATCTCCTCCCCTGGCCCCACAAAAGCAGCCCATGGTGGTCCAAGTGGACCCCCACTCGTTCCTGCCTCCAGCACCATCAACTTGCAAAACAGCAGCACTTGATATCCATCAGTGCAACAGGGTGCAATGCTAGGGGTTAGACTACCAAATAAGGCAATACGCAGTGGTACCACAGGAGGCAGCACTACGTGAGCACTGCTCTTGCTTCCCAACTTTTGGAACTGTCTGTTCAGGGGTTTTGGAGCACACTACAGGCTCTGTGATTTACTGGGGTGCCCAGGCCAGGGATATCTTGAAACAGTCTGGAGGAGTCTAGGGAAATTGGGAGTGCTGAGGGGTGGGGTGGAAGTGTTAGGGGAGATCAGGACCACCAGGAAAGTTTTCTAAGGGGTGGGGGGGGGGAGGGGGAATCAGAAGAGAGGGATCTGGGGAGTCCAGCCCGTTTTTTAAAAATCTCTCTTCCTGTCAGTGCATGAGCAAGTCCTCGCGCACACATTGACAAGAACGGAGAAATTTACGTGTGATGTACATATTACTGCAGCAGTATGTGCTGTTTTCTTTTTTCTTTTTTTTTTTAACAGCATACACATTTCAATGTAGCGGTAATTTGCACACCATTTGTTTAATGCATCAGAAGTCAAAATTTATTTTATGGTGTGTTTTAGAATGCTGTGCACTGACTTTAGCACAAGATTCTAAGACAGAATTTAACGGTTCCCTAACCCTTTATTTACAGATACTGGTGGATTTTCCAACCCTATTTATTATCTGTCACTTCAGTATAACTAGTTTGGTTAACATAGCAAGTTTCTGTGCCAGGAGCCATGTATCTAGACTCCTTTTGGAACACTGAAATCATGGGCCCTGAATTCAGCCACCCTTAAGCAATAACCATGACTCCCCCACTCCATCCCCAACTGACTAGGTGAGTAAGACCCAACTTAGGGATCAAATTGAGTTTCTTCTGCATGGCAGAATACAGAACTGCAAATAAATTACTGGGTCAGCCCCAAGTTATAGTTTTAAAATAATATATGTTCATCGTAAGGCTTCATTAATATAGCAATCATCTTTAGAATTCAAAGTAAATTTCTTTACAGTCCACTCTAATAACAAGGCTCTTTGTAAACATTACAGTTAATCTAGGTCTCTTTTTGATAATATTTCTCTTCCACATCCAGGCTTATATGGTCAGATGGACTAATTTAATGTACAGAGAAAAAAAACCACATATTTCTCCCTCTCTCTATAAATATAACTATATAAAATAGCCTTATGTGTGCAGAGGGCTGGTTCTCTATCTAGACTGGCTCACACAACCCTGCATGACCCAATACCACCCACTTACACATGCAACCCTGACCTGCATACGCACCCATCATATACTGCCTGCCCCACATATATAGATAAGTCATAACCTCAACCTATGTGCCCCACCTGACACAAGCACACTGTGCCATCGAGACTCAGCAAGCTAAGATTTGGCTTGGTGAAAGGGGTACCTATGAAGCCTCCAGAGAATTTCTAATTACTGAAGTTACTGGTATTCTAATTACTGAATTTATTTCATTTTTTATAAAACCAATGAATCATATCTCAGGGCAATTCATCAGAAAATGCTTGGATTTGGCAATCGGATTAGCTGATTTGGGCTTCTCCAGTTATAATAATCAAGATAAGGTATGCCATATCAGTCATCTAAATACAATGCAGCAGACTTCTATCAGAAACTACTACCACTTATAAAGCGCCACGCATGCAGCGCTGCACAGCTAACCTACCAGAGGTGGCTAACACAAGAGACAGACAGTCCCTGCCCATTAGAGTCTTGCTCATTGGAGCTTACAATCTAATTAGAATGGTACAGAGCATTGGTCAGTTCTGGGGAAGATACAGTGTGGTACCGTCTGGTATAGCTTGATCAATAGTTGGGTCAAAAAAACGTTAACGGGGGTTAGGGTAGGAAGAGGATGGAAGTCAGGATCTGAATGCAATGGTGAAGAGGTGGGACTTCAACCTGGACTTGAAGAGGGCCAGGGAGGGCACCTGGCACACAGATGCAGGTAGGCTGTTCCAGGCATGTGGCGCAGCAAGGTGAAAGGAGCACAGTCAGGAGTTCGCAGTGCGGGTGAAAGGCATTGAAAGAAGCGATTTGTTAGCGGAGCGCAGATTTCGAGAGAGGACGTAGGGGGAGATAAGAGATATGAGGTATTGAGAGGCCATAGAGTGAATGCATTTATAGGTCAGCAGGTAAAGCTTGAACTGGATGCGGAATTGGACAGGAAGCCAGTGAAGTGACTTGAGGAGGGGAGTAATGTGGGCATGGCGAGGCTGGCAGAAGATTAGTCGAGCAGCGTGATTGTGTATAAATTGAAGGGGAAGGAGGTGGCTCACGGGGAGACCAGCGAGCAGTAGTTTGCAGTAATCAAGGCGAGAGGAGATTAAGGAGTGGATAAGTGTTTTGGTAGTGTGTTCAGAGAGAAAAGGGCGGATCTTGCTGATGTTATAGAGGAAAAAGTGGCAGGTCTTGGCTACAAGCTGGATATGGGCGGAGAAGGAGAGAGAGGTGTCAAAGATAACCCCTAGATTGTGGGCAGAGGGAACAGGGTGGATAGTAGATCCATCCACGTGGACTGAGAGAGGGGGAAGTGGGGGGGGGGAGGAGTTGGGTGGAAAGACAAGGAGTTCAGTCTTGGCCATGTTCAGTTTCAATCAACGATGAGACATCCAGGCAGCGATGTCCGAAAGACAGGCAGAGATCTTGGACTGGGTTGCCAGAGAAATATTAGGTGTAGATTTGGGAGTCATCAGCATAGAGATGGTAACGAAAGCCATGGGAAGAGATAAGCGTGCCAAGGCCTTGGGTATAGAGGGAGAAAAGGAGGGGCCCAAGACAGATCCCTGGGGAACACCTACCTGGAGTGGGGTAGGGGAGGAGGAGAAGCCGCCAGAGCATACACTGAATGAGCGATGGGAGAGGTAGGAGGAGAACCAGGATAGTACGGAGTCCCTGAAGCCCAGCGAGGAGAGGGTGGTGAGGAGAAGGTCGTGGCCAACGGTGTCAAAGGCAGCAGAAAGGTCAAGAAGGATGAGGATAGAATAGAGGCCCTTAGATTTAGCCAGGAACAGATCATTGGTGACCTTTGTGAGTGCCGTTTCAGTGGAGTGTAGGGGGCGGAAGCCCGATTGTAGTGAGTCCAAGAGGGCCTGGGAGGTGAGGACGTCGAGGCAGCGACAGTGAACTGCTCATTCTAATAATTTGGATATGAAGGGAAGGAGGGAGATGGATCGGTAGTTAGAAGGGCATGTGGGATCAAGTGAGGCTTTCTTGAGGAGGGGCGTGACAACGGCATGTTTGAAGTCAACGGGGACAGTTTAAGTGGAGAGTAAAAGGTTGAGGATATGAGTGATGGAGGGGACAATGGTGAGGGAGATGGAACGTAGGAGATGGGTGGGGATAGGGTCTGATGAGCAGGTGGTGGGTTTGGAGGAGGAAAAAAGAAGTGTGGTTTCTTCTTCAGAGATTGGGGGGAAGGAAGGGAGGGGGAGTATGGATGGGGAGGAGAAATGGGGGGAGGGGAGGTAGATGAGGGGGGAGGGAATTGGAGGGTAATTTTGAGGATTTTGTCATGGAAGTAATTGGCTAGGGTTTGGGCAGAGAGGGAGGGCGGGATTGGGGGTGGGGGGACCTTGAGAAGAGAATTTAGGGTGTTAAAGAGACGGCGAGGATCAGAGGCAAGGGAATTAGTCAGATGGATGTAGTAATCTTGTTTGGCAAGTGCTAAGGCTGACTGGAAGGAGCCAAGTATGAATTTGAAATGTAGAAGATCTTCTGGGGAGCGGGATTTGGACCAGGCTCGTTCAGCAGAACGGGCACAGATGCGTAAGTAACGGATTGTGGGTGAAAGCCAGGGCTGGGGAGTAGATCGTTTTACAGGAGATGAGGTGGGAGGGACAAGAATGTCAAGGGCTGAGGAAAGTGTAGCATTGTATGAGGATAATGCTTCATCGATGGACTCAGAGTTTAAGATGGAGGAAAGAGATGGAGAAATGGTGGAGGAGAGAGTCAGGGGGTCAATATTATGGAGGTTTCTAAAAAGGTTGGGGAAGACAGGATGGGGTTGGGATGGCGGAAGCTGAAGAATAAATGTTAGGAGGTGATGGTCAGATGAGGGCAGGATTGAATGGCGGAGGTTTGAGGGAGAGGAGTTGGAGAAGAGTATTAGGTCAAGGCAGTGGCCGTGTTGGTGCGTGGGGGCAGTGGAGCAAAGTTGGAGGTCGAACGAGGAGGTAAGAGCGAGGAACTCTGAGGTATGGGGGTCAGAGGGGTTGTCGATGTGAATGTTGAAATCACCAAGAATAAGAGTGGGGGAGGAGGGATCCATGAAGGTAGAGAGCCAGGAGTCAAAGTCAGTGAGGAAGGTTGATTTGGAGTTGTCGGGTGGGCGATAGATAACAGCTACTCGGAGGGGAAGTGGTGTGAGGAGGCGAATGGAGTGGACTTCGAAGGAAAGGTGGGAGTGTGATTGGTATGGTAGGAGGGGTTGGAATTGGCAGGAGGGGGAGAGTAGGAGGCCAACGCCACACCGCGACCAGTAGATCGAGGTGTATGGGAGAATTGGTAGCCCCCATAGCAGAGAGAGGATACGGTGTCATCTGGAGGGAGCCATGTCTCGGTCAGGGCAAGAAGGTGTAGGGCGTTGGAGATAAAGAGATTGTGAATAAACATGGTTTTTAATGACTGAACATGCGTTCCATAGGGCGCATGAGAACAGGAAAGTGGAAGGGGGAGGAAGGGATCTGGATAAGGTTAGATAAGTTACGTGTGGATTTCTTATCAGAGTAGCGTAGGGGCCCATTTCGTGTGGGTTTCTTATCAGAGTAGCGTGGGGGTGCATTTCATGTGGATTTCTTATCGGAGTGGCGTGGGGGTCTATTTTTTGGGTAGTACCGAGATTTAGAGGGAGTAGGGTGTGGGTGGGTATGTCTGGGTGTCTGTGCTCTCCAAGAGGGAGGGAAGGTGAGGGGTAAATTGGTGGTATCAGGTAGGTTCTGTGAGGGAATATTTTTGGGGATAGGGTTGGAGTTGATATCTATGGATGAGTGATTGTGGTATGGATGGGGGAGGACAGAAGGAGGGAGGAGCAGGATGTGGATGAGATTAGATAGGATACGTGAGGAACTTTTAGTGTAGGAGAGAAATCGGGGGGGGGGGGAGGGCAGGGTTGGGGTTGATATTACCTGATGAGAGAAGGAGAATGAGTATTAGAGAGCGAGGTAGAGTGGAGATAGTACGGTGGAAGCGAGAGGGTTGGTTGAATGCGGGGGATGGTGTGAAGAAGCTCAAGAGCAGGTGCTAGGCTAGGGGGCAGAAAGGAGGGAGAAGTAAGGAAGGTAGAGAGGGGGGCTGGTTGAATGCGGGGGATGGTGTGAAGAAGCTCGAGAGTAGGTGCTAGGCTAGGGGTAGAGTGGAGGGAGAAGTGAGGAAGATAGGGGGAGGGTAGGGGGAGAGGAGGGAGGATATTGAAAGAAGGGGAGGCAGTTGGGGAGGAAGAGGATGAGAAGGACAATGAGGTGTGGGACCATGGTAGTGGGCAGTAAAGTCTGGGCAAACAATGGGTAGCAGTTCTAAGTAACAATGGGTGGCAGTTCTACGCAGAGAATGGGTAGAAGCTCTAGGCAGCAATGGGTAGCACTTCTATGCCGGCAGTGGATAACAGATCTATGCAGGCAATGGATAACAGTTCTATGCAGGCAATGGATAGCAGGCAATGGATAACAGGCAATGGATAACAGATCTATGCAGGCAATGAATAACAGTTCTGTGCAAGCAATGGATAACAGATCTGTGCAGGCAATGGATAACAGTTCTGTGCAGGCAATGGATAGAGGTTCTGTGCAGGCAATGGACAGAGGTTCTATGCAGGCAATGGATAGAGGTTCTATGCAGGCAATGGATAGTGGTTCTTTGCGGACAATGGGTAGCAGATCTAGACAATATTGGGTGGAGGAGTGACCATGCTTACTCAGTTCCAGGGAGCTGCGGTGAGGTGGAGGAGCAGGATAGATGGGCTATGCTAGAGCACCCCCGGGCCCGCGCCTAAGGGCCGCGCCAAAGGGCCCTCAGGCAAGGCCCTCAGGTGCGGGCACGCCCGCTGAAGAGCACGCCGTTTAAAGGGCCGATCGCCCTTTGATCTTCTGGCGGCGGTGGCGTGAATGAGGGCGCCCGCTGGAGAGCATGCCGTTTAAAGGGCCGATCACCCTTTGATCTTCTGGCATGGCGGTGTGAATGAGGGCGCCCGCTGGAGAGCATGCCGTTTAAAGGGCCGACCCCCCTTTGATCTTCTGGCGGCGGTGGCGTGAATGAGGGCGCCCGCTGGAGAGCACGCTGTTTAAAGGGCCTATCGCCCTTTGATCTTCTGGCGGCGGCGGCGTGAATGAGGGCGCCCACTGGAGAGCACGCCGTTTAAAGGGCCGATCACCCTTTGATCTTCTGGTGGTGGCGGCGTGAATGAGGGTGCTCGCTGGAGAGCACGTTGTTTAAAGGGCCGATCGCCCTTTGATCTTCTGGCGGCAGCGGCGTGAATGAAACTCTATAAATAGAGCTTTGGTAGAAATTCCGTCAGCAGTTTTCGCATGGATATTATATAATAGCGTCCCAAGCACCAGAGAGAACATTGTAATAGGCAAATGCAGCTGTGACAGGAACAAATTAAAAAGATAAGCATAATTTTTCAGAGCAAACAATCTATCCTTTTGATGCTACTACAATACCATTTTCAAAACCTGAAAGTTATTTCTTCCTATGTTCCATGACAGAATGGAATAACACAATGTCTAGTGACATTCAATAAACAGCATTCTTATAATCAACATAACTGAATAAAGCTAATACTGTAAAACAAATTCCACACACATTCTATAAATAAAATACACCTCCCTTTGGTGTGCTGGCAAAGGGTAACAGTCACTGTAACTAATGGAAATAGGCTGTGTTCTTTATCTATAGTTTTGTACAAACGTTTAGGCACTCTTAGTGTATGTTTCAGTGAACCACTAAAAGAACAGAAGTGGAAGACAGAGCAGCTTATCTTGCCTCCTACACCAACTCTCCCCTTCCTCATTTCTGTAGATAACACTGTCATCCTCCTGTCTCCTCAGCTCACTACCTTGGTATCATCTTTGCCTCTTCTCTCTCTACATATATGCAACAGATAACTAAAACATGTCATTTTTACCGCTACAACATCAGCAAAATTCTGAACACACTATTAAGACCCTTATCCACTCTATTACCTCCCGTCTAGACTATTGCAATTTGCTCCTCGTTGGCCTTCTACTAAATCATCTCCCCTTCAATCTGTTCAAAACTCAGTTGCATGCATCCCGTGTGGTCTGGGCAGGGGCATGGTGGGGCAGATCCCATCGCTGCAGCTGCCACAGCAGCATGTAAACCTGCGCCTCCACACCCAGACCCCAATGATGTGACAACACGGGCCTCACGCATCCACACTGCTGTTGGCGTACTACACATGCAACCCCTCTCCTTGGGCCAGTTTCAAGGGGCAACAGCCAGCGGATGGTGTTTCCCCCATTCCATGAGGGTATCGTGGAGTCAGGCAGCACAAGCTGTGACACCTCTGGGTCCGAGGATTCACCACCATGCACACATGTGACCGTGGTTACCAAGGCACGGGTGCATGTGCCCTCAGGGAGGGAGAGGGGCAAGAGGCGGGCATGGGGGAGGGGCCGCAGGGGGGTTGTTTAGCACCAGGGTTGGGGAGAGGCATGCTTGGTGGGTGGGGTTGGGGCCCATGAAGATGCACAGGCAGTGTCGGTTTGACCAGGGGTGTGTGGGGTGTGTGTCAGTCATGTTCCAGGGCTGTCTGTATGACATTGTGGCATGTGGGTGGGCATGGGTGGTTGGGTGTGGGTGGGTCAACAGGATAGCACTGCTTCATAGGTCTGGGCTTGGGTGGGTGCAAGAGACACGCCGTTCTGCGGGGAATGGACACATATATTCATGTGTTACTGTGGGACTCACACACTGATACGTCCGTTCCAGCCACACATTGTCCAGCCCCGATTCCTGGTGTGTGTGGCATTAGTCTGTTGGCCAGTGCCCCTCTGTGCCACCTCTGGAGGTCACTGCTGGGAGCATTTTCCAGCATCACTGCATGCATGGGGCACCTGTACATGCTGTGACCACTGTCACATTTGTCACACCATCCTCCCATCTCGGTCTGCTTGGACACACATCCACTGCCATAAAATTTGGTGCTTGCTCTGGGGCTCTATCCACAACTGATCTTATTAGGGTGATGGAGTGCCAGTTACCCTGCCTCTGCACCCTCCACAAGAGTGTTGGGGCTGCTGCCTGTGCTCAGGGTATGTGTTCCCTGGGGCTCCCACAAGCCTTGGGATACTGGTAGTGCTGTGACCCATTTGGGGCCTCCCAACTTGCCTGCTGGCCAGTGGCTTGCCTGGACACATTTGTTGTCGTGCTGATGTTTTCCTGAGCCTTTTTTGACAAGCATGGTGTGGTTGCTGTATGTGATGCACTCCTGTGGGCAGATACATGCACCTCATTTTTTGCATGGTGTGGTGCTGTGGATGTGATATTGCCACACTGGGTGGTGGTGGATCATGAACCCCTGAGTGTCTGGTCCCCAGGTAGTGCTGTTTCCAGTGCACTACATATCCACTATGTGATATGTGTTGCTGCTGGTAACTATAGCCCGCATTGCCAGCATCACACTCTGCTCATAGTTGGCAGGTATCACCCCTCGTGGACCATTATGTGGGTGTTGTGATGCCTTGTCTGGCATCCAGTCCCATACCTCTGGCCATTGGCATTTCCATGGGCCAATGGTATTGGGTCTGGTTAGGCATGTGATGTGTCAGGCCAGCCCTGTGCTCTTTGCAACTTTTCTTCAGGATTCTTATAAGCACTGATCTTTTCCAGACAATCGGCCATGATGCTGTTTACCAAATTTCCTGGCAGAGCTTTGTAAGTATTGTAAAAAGCTGCATCTGGCCACTGCAAAACTTCAGTTAGAATGCCACCAATACCTGGTGCTTTGTTCTTGCTTTGAATGTTGCTTCAACTTCTTCTTTCATCACCAATAGTTCCTGATCATCGTGGATAATACCTTAAAATCCTCTGCCCAGTGTGCAGCC
Source organism: Ichthyophis bannanicus (assembly GCA_033557465.1). Taxonomy (NCBI): domain Eukaryota; kingdom Metazoa; phylum Chordata; class Amphibia; order Gymnophiona; family Ichthyophiidae; genus Ichthyophis; species Ichthyophis bannanicus. Next base: position 636,305,924 of record CM066036.1, on the reverse strand, counting down.
ATGGCCAAGAAAGCAAATAGAACACTAGGAATCACAAGGAAAGGAATGGTGAAAAAAACCAAGGATATTCTAATGCCTCTGTAGCGTTCCATGGTGCGCTGCGCCTTGAATATTGTGTGCAATTCTGGCCCCCACATCTTAAAAAAGATATAGCAGAATTAGAAAAGGTATTAAGAACTACCAAAATGATAAAGGGGATGGAAGGATACCCTTATGAGGAAAAGCTTAAAAGATTAGGGCTCTTCAACTTGGAAAAGAGATGGTTGAGGGGAGATATGATAGAGGTCTATGAGTTAATGAATGGAGTTGAACGGGTAAATGTAGATAGGTTGTTTGTTCCATCAAAAAGCATAAAGGGTACATGCAACAAAGTAACCCATTTAAGAGTAATAAGAGAAAATATTTTTTTACTCAATGCGTAATCAAACTCTGGAATTCGTTACCGGAGGATATAATAACTGAAAAAACTCTGAAAATTGCTCAGAAACGCAGAGAAGCTAAAGCTAGAGAAGAAAGAGAGGTAATCACAGTACTTAACAAAGATTTCCACTATGCTGCAAAACAAAACAAAGAGAAGTACTACAATGATACTAGCACTGGCCTAAGGAGCAAGGGGCGATGGGTGTGGCTCACCGTGGGTGCCAGCTGGGAGGAGGGTGCACTCTCACCGGCACCACGGAGGTAGTGTGGCAAACTTATAATTAAGCAGGAGAATTGCAAGATGCTGGGAGAGAAGAGTGACTGGCCCCTGCAATGCGAAGCACCATGGCAAACCAGCTATATCCCCAGTACCTTGGTCTGACCATAATCTCCTCAACTTCCACATACCAATTACATACCACCATAAGACCAGTGACAGGACCAGCACCCCCAACCCTGGAATACTAACAACACGATTTCGTCCACTCGACAAGGAAGATGTACTTATCAAGCTACTGCCACGCCTCGATGTTCCTATCCTTGACCCTGACGAACTTGTAGTGAATTGGAACAACAGTATCAGAGCTATAGCCTGTATCCCATCCACCAACAAGGTACCCAGGAAACGTGCGCACGCCCCCTGGTACAATACTGACCTTCGAGCTTCCCTCTTACAACTACGTAAACTTGAAAGACGATGGCGCAGGAATCAGACTACAGTAGCCTATCACAACTATAACTCACATCTAGCTCTACACAGAGAGACAATAAGTGAAAAAAGGAAACAACATCACTCAACCATTCTAAAAACCGTCTTTGAATAGGACACATGACCTATTTAATATAGTAAAATCACTAACAGGGGACCCAGCACCAGTAAGCCCACTCATGCCTCAACCACAGGATTACTCGAACTACCTGCAATCAAAAATGATTCAATCTAACATGGTTCCATCCACCTGTAACCCAACCATTGCAACAAGTACAGCAAAGCCTACCCTACTACTCAATTTCTCTGCAGTATCTACTAAAGAAATTGAACACACAATTACCTCCATTAATCTCACCACGGCCCCAAATGACCCTTGCCCAGCAAGCTGGATAAAGGAACTTCGACATGAACTAAGCCACTCATTATGCAACATAACCAACCAATCACTACTAAGAGGCGTCTTCCCACAAAGCTTAAAACACACATCAATTAGGCCCCTACTAAAAAACAGCCGCCTTGATACATCCAAAGTTGAATCCTACAGACCCATATCAAGTATTCCCCTGCTTGCCAAGATCATCGAGAAAATAGTCCAGCGACAGATCCAGCAACACGTTGACACTGAGTCACCTCTCGACCCAGCTCAACATGGCTTCAGAGAATCGCATGGGGTAGACACCATCCTAACTACCCTCTTCGACAAACTAATCACAGGAATTGATAATATACACCAAGGCTTCATCCTCATCTTTCTCGACATTGCAGCCGCCTTCGATTCTGTGAACCATAAGATACTATTACAACGTCTCCAAGAAAAAGGGTTACAGGATACTGCATTACAATGGTGTGAATCATACTTAACTAATAGATGGCAGCAAGTAAAAACAGGCAACACTTCCTCCGAGCCTTTCCTACAGAAGCAGGGAGTACCCCAGGGATCATCCCTGTCTGCTTTACTATTTAACATTTATATGCAGCCTATCTGTTCCCTGATCCGCTCCCTAAATGTAGAATGCCTGGTGTATGCCGACGACATACTACTATACATTCCATTCACTATTGAGCAGCCCGATTTCTCCCCTATCATCAGATGTTTTGATGCAGTTGCTGAATGGCTCCTCACTCAAAACCTGAGGATCAATCATAGCAAGACTGATGTCCTCTTTATCACTAGGAACCAGAAATTCGTCACACCTCCATACCTGCAAGTTAAAAATGCTGAACTCAAAACAAGAGACACAATCCGATATCTAGGAATTACCCTAGATCGGCGTCTAGACATGACAACCCACGTAAAGACCGTTGCAAGATCAGTTTACCACAAGATACGAACCCTCCGCCTCCTCCGCCCACTACTCGATTTTTCGGACTATCGAACAATATTTCAGGCCCTAGTAATCCCACACCTTGACTTCGCAAACATCATCCTCCATGGCCTCCCACAGGCAACCCTCAGCCCGCTTCAGCTGGCCATGAACTCAGCTGCTAGGGTTCTAACAGGTGTTTCAAAATTGGGACATATAACACCAGTAATGAAGGAGTTACACTGGCTACCACTACAAGCCCGAATCCAATACAAGGTACTAGTCATGACTTTCAAGGCACTGAACAACCAGTCTCCCACACCTATCAGCAATCTGATTAACAATATCCCTGAGAACAGAATAAGACGACCTGCACTACTCAACATGTTAATAGTACCCAAATTTACCACAAGGTGCACAAAAACAACTACCAATAGAGCTTTCTCGATTTATGCTCCGACAGCCTGGAATGAACTTCCCACCTGGATTCGATCCATACCAAGCCTCACCACATTCAGAAAAGAAATAAAACACCATCTATTTCAAATCTACTATCCTGAAACCAGTCCTGAAAAACACAAGACACAAGCATTCAGCCCTTGCTCTAACTATCCCAACGCCCTAACCCAACATGAAAACGGTTAGCCGCCCCTCCCCCTATAGCTGTATCCTGTTCCTCAGCCGACCTAGCTATGATCATATGAAGAGCTTAAATATTCAGTTGTATATAACTCTGTGTAAATTTTATGTGTATATATCTTATAAATAGTTTCCCCGTTATTCTCCCATTATGACTGTACCCCTGTTCTATGTAAGCACATTGTGTTATGTAAAAAACATTGCTGCATTGTTCAGTTGTAATGTAAACCGCACTGATCTTAATAGCGCGGTATATAAGAAAAATAAATAAATAAATAAATAAATAAGTCTGCTACACTGTCCTGTGGGGCCAGATGGAGTAGGATACATCAGGGCATTAAATGCCAGCAGTACAGGGGGGGGGGGGGGGTGCACTTGCCCCTGGTGACATGGGAGAGCTAGAAACACCACTGCATGCAAGGAAATAGAATCAGAAAATATTAGAGGAAGAGCAAGATCAACTTTACCAAAACTATGAGTGCTAAAGAGAAAATTCCAGCCTCAAATTGGAATGGTAAAAGATGCTCAATGATCCATGTTCAGTGAGCTGAGAAGATCAAGAAAAGGTGAAAAGAATACAATGAGTCATTATACCATAAAGATACAGTGGACCAACAGCCTTTTTAACCTGTACCTCATGATAAGAACATAAATGCCATACCAAGGTCCATCAAGCTCAGTATCCTGTTTCCAACAGTGGCCAATCCAGGTCACAAGTACCTGGCAGGTTCTCAAAAGGCACACAGGTTCCAAATGCTCGTCCTGGGGTAAGCAGTGGATTTCCCAGGTCCTCTTTAATAATCATTTATGGGCCTTCCCTCCAGGAACTTGTCCAAACCCAGCTACACTAACAGCTTTTACTACATCCTCTGGTAACGAATTCCAAAGTTTGATTACGTGTTGAGTAAAAAAATATTTTCTCATATTAGTCTTAAATGAGTTACCTTGCAGCTTCGGTGTGTGTCCTCTAGTCTTTCTACTTTTTGATGGCGTAAACAACCGTTTGACTCTATTCATTAATTTATAGATCGCTATCATAACCCCCATGAGCCTTCTCTTTTCCAAGATGAAGAGCTCTAACCTTTTAAGTCTCTCCTCACAGGGGTATCCTTCCATCCTCTTTACATTTTTGTTGCTCTTCTCTGTACCTTTTCTAATTCTGCTATATCCTTATGTCATTCCATAGCTTTTCTAGTGCTCTGTCACTTGTATCCAAAGCGGCAAATCAATTTTGCAGGCAGTTTTTAAATTCTGGTGGTATATTTTCAAGATCATATTTTGCTACATTCTGAGTGGCTTGCTCTTTTTCGGTTTTGCCTATTAATAGCTGGTAATCTGCACTACAATCAGATCCAGGTTTTGTCTTTGTTGATGTTATTGAGCTTTTCCATCAGGGCACAGATAAAAGTGATCTGCCAAAACAGCAGAGTTCCTGAGAAGGGGTGTAGGGAGAGAAAAGAGTAGAAAGGTAGTGAGGATCCGCTGAATGAAGACACGTATAGGTAAATAGGAGAAGTCTGAACTGAATGCAGAAACAGATAGGGAGCCAGTGAAGTGACTCGAGAAGTGAGTAACGTGAGCATAGCAAGACTGGAGGAAGATTAGCAGCGCAGCTGAGTTTTGAACAGACTGAAGGGAATAAAGCTGATTCAGAGAGAGACCAGAAATCAGCAGGTTGCAATGATCTAGATGGGTGGGGAACAGAGAGTGGATAAGGGTCTTAAAAGTGTGTTCTGAAAGAAGAGGATGAATTTTGCTGATGTTACAGAGAAAGAAGTAAAGGTTTTAGCTAAATGTTGGATGTCTAAGAGAAAGAGAGAACAGTCAAAGATGATCCCGAGGTTGTGAGCTGAGGAAACAGGAAAGAGAAGAGTTTTACAGTAGAGACAGAGAAAGGGGGATGTGGGTTTAGGGAGAAAGATAAGGAGCTTGGTTTTAGCCATGTTCAATTTCAGACAGCAGTGGGACATCCGGGCAGCAATGTCAGGTAAGCAGGCTGAGATATGGGCCTGAATATCTGGCGAGATTTCAAGTGAAATGAGGTGTATTTGAAAGTCATCAGCATAAAAATTATACTGAAAACTACGGGAGGAGATGAGTGCACTAAGAGACTGGGTGTAGAGAGAGAAAAGGAATGGTCTCAAGACAGAGCAATTCTTTACTATGCGATTCTGAGTTGTTTCGTAATATTTTAATTATTTAATTGACTACTTTCTTTTATGTGTTTATGTATTGCATATTATTTATTTATTTTTTTAACCCTTTTTTTAAATTCATGTTTTTTATACATTAAGTATTTTCTGATATTTAGATGCACTATTTATGTATATGTTTTATATATGTTATATATATTTTTTGTATATATTTATTGATTGATGTTTTTAATATATGTAGCAGCAGTAATATGTACTTATTACTATCTGTTACAATTGTTTTTAGATGCATACTCCCTGATGAAGGCTTGACGCCGAAACACATAGGGGATTTTTACCAATAAAATTTGCACCTGTGACCTCTACTGGTCTTCGCCCGTTGTGTTTCCTTGCTTTCTCTGCGAGGGCCTTGCTCCATTTGTGTTCCTGGATCCAGCAGAACATACGCTAAAGCCGGCATTCTGACCCGCAAATAGCGGTGTTGGACATGTGGGATGCACGCCCATCCTGCGCTCAGATGCTGGCCTCAATTTCATTGCCAGTGCTCCCCACATGTTCACAACATTTGTGCGTAGGGTGCTGCATGTGGGCGGGAGGGAGTGGTACAGAGGTGGAACGGGACATTTGCCAGGATGTTCAGAGCCGATTCAGGTCAGGCCTCTGTATGTTCCCTGGCAACCCCTAAGACATCCAGGCTATTCTATGATGGAATAAGTCCTGGGATCCTGCGTTTCGCATGCCACACATCCCTGCATCCCAGTCCCTGGCCTTGCCATGTCTCTGCAGCCACGATCCAGCCAATGGGGGCCTCCGTGACCAGCAAGACTGTGGTCTGCAGGGGAAGCTGTGGGGGATGGCATTCTGAGTTAATGTCTGGAAGGCTCGTTGTCATGGAGCGGTGATGCCACCGCTTCCTCGCCCCAGCCATAGCATTCTGGCCTCAGGATAGGCAGCTCCCTGTATGTCGATCTCATTGGCATACAGGGAGCCCCCCGGGTGTCTATGTCCCCGATTCTGCCATTGTGGGGTATATCCAGGCCCCGTGGTGTCAGAATCGGGTACATCTCTGGCACGTCCAGGTTTTGGCTGGGCAATGTGTCTGGAAGTGCCGGAAGCAGAATCAGCTCTAAAAGTACAATGGGAGAGATAAGGATAGAACCTTTAAATCTGAGGGAAAAAAGGGTATCAAGGAGAAGGTGATGATCAACAGCATCCAAATCAGTGAAAAGGTCAAGAAGGATGAGGACTGAGTAGACACATTTGGATTTGACGAGGAACAGGTCACTGGATCAGAAAGTCATATTTGGTGGAGGAAAAAGGGATACTTATTTATTTATTTATTTAATTTTCTTATATACCGTGCTATTTGTCATCAGTGCGGTTTACATTGAAACAATACAACAGTTGGTCAAATATAACAGACCTATTACAAGTAACAGGAAAATTAACATGGAAGTAAACAGGGAAATCATTATGACATGGAAGAGCTTAAACCCTCCCTCATATTGGTATTAGATGAGTGCACTGCATAGCCTGCTATAGACTGAAAGGTTAGCTATAGGGAACACGTCCAAACAAAATAGAACATTCATGATAGTACGAGGTGTGACAAAAAAAATGAGACTGTGGCAGCCATGCCCATGACTCAATGTCATTTAGCCAACCGCCTATGTCACTGTGTTGTGCAACATCTCGCCACTATTCAGTTATTATATTTTTCATCTCTCTCACTCTGTTTTTCTTTTTCAGGTTCTTTGTAGCACACTGCTCCATCACTTTGTCACGCAACTGGAGGTGGCAGAAATATGGAGCAAAGAATCAACTTGAGATTTCTGTTTAAGTTGGAGAAGGGCCCAACTGAGTCTCCAACTTCTCCAAAAGGCTTATGGAGAAGATGCAATGTCAAGGCCGCAAGTCTTCGAGTGGCACAAACACTTCAAGACTGGCCGCAAGGAGGTGGAGGAGGACCCCAAGTCAGGATGGCCTTCCACAACAAAGACAACTGGGAACATTGATAGAGTGCACCAGCTGGTGTGGAGTGATTGCAGGTTGACGGTGTGGATGATAGTTGAGGAGCTCAGCCTGAACAGGGAGTCAGTGCAGACCATCTTGGTGCAGGAGCTGGGGATGTTGAAGGTGTGTGCCAAGATGGTGCCCAAGCTTTTTTTCAGACGACCAGAAGGCGCACCGGGTCAATGTTTGTCGAGACTTCCGAGAGAAGATCAGAAAAGATCCAGAGTTTGTTGGCCAAATTATCACAGGAGACGAGACTTGGATCTTCCAGTACGACCCTGAAAGGAAGAGAAAGAGCCTACAGCGGAAAGACTCGACTGTCACCCAGAGCCAAGAAGGCACGCATGTCCAAATCAAGGATCAAGGTCATGCTGATTGCATTCTTCGATCAGAAGGGAGTGGTCCATCATGAGTTTGTGCCTGAGGGTCAGAAAGTCGACCAGCACTTCTACCAGCAGGTCCTCAATCGCCTCCTTGACTGGGCTCTGTGGAGAGACAAGTTGTGGCTGCTCCACCACAACAATGTGCCTCCACACACCATGCTCAGTGTGAGGCAGTTCTTGGCCAACAAACAGATCACAACTCTTGACCACCCACCTTATTCCCCAGATCTTGCACCGTGCGACATCTGGCTCTTCCCCAGGCTGAAGATTGTGCTCAAAGGAACTCATTTCACCTCTGTAGAAGAGATCAAGGCCACTATGACGATGGCGCTGAGGGACCACAAGGGGGAGGACTTTACCATGTGCTTCTGTACGTGGCAGAAGCACATGGTGAAGTGCATTAACTCTGGGGGGGGGATTACTTTGAAGGGGACAATGTATAATTTCTCTATAGATTTTGTAATAAAACATTTATGGGACAGTCACGTTTCTTTTTTGTCACACCTCGTATGAGAGGCATATACTCAAACACTTACTCTGCAAGCTAGAAGTAAAGTGCTCATTTTGATGTGAAAGTGATACTTTAAAATGGTAATATGTCTAGGACAAACTAAGAATCCATCTTTGATTTATTAATGTTTACAAAGGGCATAGGTTGAGAGGAAAGGCAAAAGAAACATTATCATGGCTTGTGATCTGGATTAATGTCTTTTTTAAGAGGGGAGGAAAGCATGAATACGTATAAATACAGAAAATAGAAAAACTGGATTGCCAAGATGTACATCAGGAGAGAATATATATATATATTGGTATCGTTTGCTTACTGTGTTCATGTTTCTAATACAAAGTTAAAACATAAAAGAACGTACAAGCAATTAAGGGCACATTCATAATTCTTCAAAGATAAAGTGTAGGGCGGAGGCGACTTAAGATGGCGGCGGTTTGAAGCCCCTGCTTAGAGGTCTGGCGTCGAGAGCGTTCTTCCTGGCTACCTTTACTCCTTCTGCGGTGGATATGGGCAGAAGGAAGCGGAAGCAAGTAAGCCTACCCCCGGGTGAAGTTGCTTCCAGTGTAGCAGGTCAACGGACGCTCCAGATGTGTGGCTTCATCGGCGGGGGTGAGCGAGCGGCATCTTCGGCAGGCCCGGCGGGATCATCGGACCTGAGCACGTCCGGGGTGTTTCTGTCCCCGGAGCAGCGGGCCCCCCCGCCTTGCCCCGGAAGTGATGTGCGCGGCAGTGGAGAGTCTCCTGTTGGTGTTCTAACCAGCACGCCGATTCAGGAGGCTTTGGAGGGCTCCTTAGCCGAGGCGATCCCTCCGTGTGGGACTCCTGGAGTGGTGGTGACATCAGAGGCTGGGCCAAGTTTTTTGGTTAGCCCTTCCCAGGAGGATGTGTCCTCGAGAGAGAATGCTGGAGGAGGCGGTTTGGTGAAGCCTGCGAAAGTAACGTTAGAGGTGCTATGGGATGTTATAGCTACAATGAATTCTTCCTTGGAAACATTTGTTGCATCTGTAAGTACTGATACTAAGTTGTTTAAAAAGGATTTTCTTCAAGTCTCAAGTGTCCAGAAGGAACAGGAGGGGAAACTGGCGCAGCTGAGTGGGGAGCTAGGTCAACTCCGTGAACTACACCTTGCCCATGTGAAGGACCGGAATGTGACCAATAGAAAGTTGGAATACCTGGAAAACCAAGTCCGGAAGAACAATTTAAGACTGGTTAACTTTCCCAGGTCTCCTGTATGTTCTCCTCTGGATATGGTGCGGAGATATTTCCAGGAGGTCCTAAAGATTCCTGGAGATAATCTCCCGCCATTAACCAGAGTTCAATATTTAAATACTGGCGGGGGAGCTCCTGGAGCTGCTAGCAACCCTCCGGGAATCTCTGGAGACCTAACTGGTTTCTTGGAGAGTTCTCTGGACTTGGTTACAGCCCGCTCTACTCTCCTAATTACATTGGCCCTTGAGTCAGATAAAGCATTAATCTTTAGGTTGTATTTCAGGAATTTTAGTCAGCAGTTTATGGGCACATGTGTACGTATATTTCCTGATTTGGCTAGGAACACTCAGTTGAGGAGGAAGGAATTTCTGGGCTTGAGGCCCAGAGTCCTTTCCCTTGGTGGTACTTTCATGTTAAAATTTCCTGCTCGTTGCTGTGTTTCGTATAAAGAGAAGATATTTGTGTTTTTTGAGCCCGCTCAGCTTCTGGAATTCCTGGTGGCTAGGGAGGATAGTATTGTGATTGTAACATCTCGTACGGCTGAAGTGTAAGTCTTGCTCTGCTTTGTTCTATTTTTCCTTTTTAATGTAATTGATTTCCTGGTGCCTCCCCTGAGTAATGTTGTGGGCTTATTATGGTAATGTACAATGGTATGGTTCTATGATATTTGGATTTATATGTTCTGTTACCATGTTTCCTTTATTCAATTTTGGAATTGAATGTATTTTCAAAATTTAATAAATATAAAATAAAAAATAAAAAAAAGATAAAGTGTAGTTACTCACCTGTAACAGGTATTCTCCAGGGACAGCAGGGATCAGTCCTCACTTATGGGTGACGTCGGCACCAATGGAGCCCGTGCGGAGCAATTCCCCAGCTTTCAAAGAAACCCTTTTGGATTGCTGCCATGCATGCATGGTCCTCTTCCCACCCAAGGGTGCCATCTTGCTCAGTCAGGTCCCTTAGCTCAAGCCCTACCAAGCAAATGGCAAGGGAAGGACAAATATTCAGCAACTCATCAGGGGAGGCAGGCGGGTAGTGAAGACTGATTCATGCTGTCCCTGGAGAACACCTGTTACAGGTGAGTAACTACGCTTTCTCCAGGAACAAGCAGGAAGTCAGTCCTCACTTATGGGACTCCCTAGCTACAGGCTACCGAACCTGTAACCAAAAACGCCTCTGTGAGGCAGTGAGCAGAAGCCAAAGCTTGAAGGAGCCCGAGTCCTCAGGGCGAAGCCCTTGGTAGCTGTGAAGAAGGGTCAAAGGGCATGAGTTGCTTATACCCCAAACAGGTTACGGAGTACAGCCTGGCCAAAGGCGCTGTCCCGGTGAGACTCCTTCTCCAGGCAGTAATGAGCAGCGAAGGTATTCGTGGAAGACCAGGTCGCCGCCCGACAGATGTCCATCAAGAGTACGGAGCGCAGCGAGGCCACCGAGGCTGATTTGGCTCGGACCCCATGTGCGGTGACTTGATGATCCAGTGGAACGCCCGCCTTCACATGGGCAAAAGCGATGCAGTCCGCCACCCAAACCGAGAGGGTGCGCTTGGTGACTGCTTGCCCCAGTCTATTGGGATCATAGGTCACAAAAAGTTGGTCAGACTTGCTATGAGTCTGGGTACACTGCAAACAAAAGGCGAGGGCCCGTTTGCAGTCGAGGGTGTGGAGAGCCATCGATGCCTGGTCGGCGTGGGGCCTCAGGAAGAAGGTCGGCAGCACTCTCTTGATTGAGATGGAAGTCCGAAATGACCTCAGGCAGGAATTTAGGGTGGGTACGGAGGACCACCCTGTTCCGAGAAAACCTGATGTAATGGGTGCCAGCCATGAGAGCCTGGAGTTCACTGACTCGGCGGACCGAGGTCAGTGCCACCAGGAAGGCCACCTTCCAGGACAGGTGCCAGAGTGAACACGTCGCCATTGGCTCAAAGGGTGGTGGGTATGCTGGATGAGTACCACATTCAAGTTGCATTCTGCCGGAGGAGGGCGGATGGGTGGCTTGGACAGCAGAAGACCCCGCATGAAGTGGGAGACTAATGGCTGCCCCAAGAAGGGTTTACCCACAATGGGGAGATGATTAGCCGAGATGGAGCTCAAATGAACCCTGACAAAGTTCGACTTCAGTCCTTCCCTTGAGAGATGGAGGAGGTACTGGAGAACCCACTGAACGGGGCAAGAGAAGGGGTCGATCCGGTGCTCCGAGCACCAGACAGAGAAGCGTTTCCACTTAAAGGCATAAGCTCGCCTAGTGGAGTCCTTCCTCGAAGCAAGGAGGACTTCCTCGACCTCCTTCGGAAGGGCCACAGAGGCTAAGAAGACCCGTTCAGCTGCCAGGCCATGAGGGATAGGGAGGCTATGTTCGGGTGCAGCACACGACCCTCCTCCTACGTGGGCAGAGCCCAGGGGAACCCGAGGCTCCGTCGACAGCCAGAGCAGGAGTGGGAACCAAGGCTGCCGAGGCCACGAGGGGAGCATGAGAATCAATGATGCCCCATCCCGCTGAGCCTTGAACAGAGTCCTCGCAATGAGGGGGAAAGGAGGGAATGCATAGAGAAGGCTGGAGGACTAGTCCAGGAGAAATGCATCGGGGCCCTCCCTGCTTGGGTGCGGCACCGGCCCGCAAAAGCGGGGGAGCTGTGTGTTCTGGGGACTGGCTAAGAGGTCTATCGCCGGCATCCCCCAGTGGAGAAACACAGTCTGCTACTCTGGGATCCAGCCGCCATTCGTGGGGCGCGAAGGATTCTGCTGAGTCTGTCCACCAGGCCATTCTCCTAGCCCGGGAGGTACGTCACCCTGAGGGACATCCTCCACCGGACAGCAAAACAGCAGATGAGGACCACTTCCCAGCAGAGGGAGTGCAATCCTGTGTCTCCCTCTGTGTTGATGTAGAACATCGCTACATGGTTGTTGGTCTGCACTAGAACCGACCTTCTGCTGAAGTGTTCCTTGAAGGTCCTCAGGGCCCACCAAATGGCCTGGAGTTTGAGCAGGTTTATCTGCTGCTGAGACTCTTCGGGTGACCATTGGCCCTGTGTACAGAGTGATCCGCAATGGGCTCCCCACCCTAACAGGGAAGGTCTGTCATCAGCACTGCATCTTGCTGCGGGGCCTGAAAGGGAAATCACCGCAGGAGGTTGTGGGGGTTTTGCCACCAGCTCAGGGACAAGCGGAAGTCGGGAACAACCCTGACAGAGTCCCTGAGGTGTCCGAGGGACTGGCTCCATTGGGCACTGAGACACCCCTGAGCCGTCCGCATGTGTAGGCGGGCGTGAGGAACCACATGTATGGTCGAGGCCATTTGGCCCAGGAGACGTAGCATGGTCCGAGCGGTGACCTGTTGAGCGCTTTGGACACGAGCCGCCAGAGCTCTGAGGCAGTTGCAGCGATCCACCGGCAAAAAGGCGCTTGCCTGCTGAGTATCGAGGCACGCCCTGATGAACTCGAGAGCCTGCACCGGCTCGAGGTGAGACTTCGGGTATTTAAAAAGGAGATAGAGCAGCTTTTAAACTAGATATTAGGGGAAAGCCGACAGTCGCCCAAGAGTGGATGGTTCGGAAGAATGTATCTTTGAAGGATACTACCAAAAGCAGAGAGGTTCCACAAAAGAGTAAAGTAGCCCAAATGCCCTCAAGTATGGAGCAGACAGAGCTTAAAGATCTCAAATTACCCATGTCTAACAATAGCCAAATTAATATTAATAAAGTACATTCTCTAAAATGCTTGTATGCAAATGCTAGAAGTCTAAAAAATAAGATGGGAGAGTTAGAATATATAGCACTAAATGAAAGGTTAGATATGATTGGAATATCAGAGACATGGTGGAAGGAGGACAACCAGTGGGACACTGTGATACCTGGGTATAAACTATATCGTAATGATAGAGCTGATCAAATTGGTGGAGGGGTTGCTCTCTATGTTAGAGAGGGCATTGAGTCAGAAAGGATTAAAGTTTTGCAGGAAACAAAATCTGCTGTAGAATCTATATGGATTGAAATTCCATGTAAAAGGGGGAAGGCAATGGCAGTGGGGGTGTACTATCGAGCGCCTGGCCAGAATGACCAAATGGATGATGAAATGCTCAAAGAAATCAAAGAAGCTAACAACAGTTACAGCACAGTAATAATAATGGGTGATTTCAACTACCCCGGTATCGACTGGGTCAGTGTCACGTCAGGACATGCTAGGGAGATAAAGTTCCTAGATGAAATAAATGACTGCTTCTTGGAGCAGCTTATTCATGAACCAACCAGAGGGGAAGCCATATTAGACCTAATCCTTAGTGGAACACCAGATCTAGTGCAAGAGATAAGGTTGTTGGGGCAAATTGGCAATAGTGATCATAGCATGATCGCCTTTGATTTAATTAGTGGAGGAGGGATAGTAAGGAAATCCACAGTACTACCTTTTAACTTTCGAAAGGGAGACTATGATAAAATGAGGAACACAGTTAAGAAAAAACTAAAAGGAGCAGTTGCAAAGGTTAAAGACGTACATCAGGAGTGGCCTAGTGGTTGGGGAAAGGTACTACAGGCCGGAAGGTCGGTGGTTCAAATCCCACTAGAGGACAGCAACCTTGGGCCGGAAGGACTGGGGTTTCTAGTCCCACAGGTGCTCCTTGTGGTCTTGGGCAAGCCACTTAACCCTCCATTGCCCATGTTCCCTGTAAGTATTAGTCTATGTGTCTCATATCCCCTCGTGTTAAATGTATCCCCCAACCGCTTTGACCCGGTGAAAAGCGGGATATAAATGCAGCTAAATAAATAAAAATTAATAAAATCAGGCTTGGCTGTTGTTGAAAAATACTATCTTGGAAGCCCAGACCAGCTGTATTCCACGCTTTAAGAAAAGTGGAAGGAAGTCCAAAAAACTGCCAGCATTTATTTATTTATTTATTTACATTCTCTTATATACCGCGCTATTCTGCATCAGTGCGGTTTACATTGAACAAACTGAAATTACATTGAACAGGACATTATAACTTGCAGATAACTATTTTACAGGGAACATGGTTTAAAGGTGAGGTCAGAGAGGCTGTTGTTGCCAAAAAAGCATCTTTCAGGAAATGGAAAAAAGAGCCAAACGACGAAACCTGGAAACAGCACAAGCACTGGCAAGTCAAATGCAAGGCATTGATAAGGCAGTCAAAGAAAGAATTTGAGAAGAAGCTTGCTGCGGAAGCAAAAACGCGAAGTAAAGACCTTTTCAAGTACATTCATAGCAAAAATCCTGTGAGAGAATCAGTTGGTCCATTAGATGATAAAGGGGTTAAAGGAGCACTAAGAGGCGACAAAGCGATAGCAGAGAGACTGAATGAATTCTTTGCTTCAGTCTTTACTGAGGAAGATGTAGGGATGTTACCAATGACTGAAGTGGTATTTAAAGGTGCGGAAGAATTGAAGGAAATATCGATATATCGGGAAGATGTATTACAACTATTAGATAAGCTGAAGAGTAGCAAATCACCTGGGCCGGATGGTATACATCCAAGGGTGTTGAAAGAACTGAAATACGAGATTGCAGACCTGCTATTAGTAATCTGTGAACTATCATTAAAATCATCTCTAATACCTGAAGATTGGAGGATCGCCAATGTAACACCAATTTTTAAAAAGGGTTCCAGGGGTGATCCGGGAAACTACAGACCGGTGAGCCTGACATCAGTACTGGGAAAAATGGTAGAAACCATCATAAAGAATAAAAGTACTCAGCATGTAGATAGTCATGACCTAATGGGAGACAGCCAACATGGCTTTAGACAAGGAAGATCTTGTCTTACTAATCTGTTATGTTTTTTTGAAGGAGTGAATAATCAGGTGGACAAAGGTGAGTCGGTTGATATTGTGTATCTGGACTTTCAGAAAGCTTTTGACAAGGTCCCTCATGAGAGACTTTTGGCAAAACTAAAGAGTCATGGGATAGGAGGCAGTGTACTATTGTGGATCAGGAACTGGTTAAAAGATAGAAAGCAGAGGGTAGGGCTAAATGGCCAATTTTCCCAATGGAGAAAGGTGAATAGTGGTGTACCCCAGGGATCTGTGTTGGGTCCGCTGCTTTTTGACATATTCATAAATGACCTGGAAAGTGGAATAACGAGCGAGGTTATCAAATTTGCAGATGACACAAAACTATTTAAAGTTGTTAAAACCCAAGAGGATTGTGGAAAATTGCAAGAGGATCTTGATAAATTGGAAGACTGGGCATCAAAATGGCAGATGAAATTTAATGTGGACAAGTGCAAGATTATGCACCTAGGGAAGAACAACCCAAACTATGGTTACACGATGCAAGGTTCCACATTAGGAATCACCACCCAGGAAAAAGATTTAGGCGTCATTGTGGATACCATGTTAAAACCCTCGGCCCAGTGTGCAGCAGCGGCCAAGAGAGCAAATAGAATGCTAGGTATGATAAGGAAGGAATGGAAAATAAAACAAAAGATATTATAATGCCTCTATATCATTCCATGGTGAGACCACACCTTGAATATTGTGTGCAATTCTGGTCGCCGTATCTTAAAAAGGATATAGCGATTTTAGAAAAGGTTCAGAGAAGAGCCACCAAAATGGTAAAGGGGATGGAAGCATACTCCTATGAAGAAAGGCTAAAAAGGTTAGGGCCCTTTAACCTGGAAAAGAGACGGCTGAGGGGAGATATGATAGAAGTCTATAAATTAATGAACGGAGTGAAATGGGTAAACGTAGATCGATTGTTTACCTTATCAGAATACAGAAAGACTAGGGGACATGCAATGAAGCTACAGGGTAAACTATTTAAGACTAATAAAATAAAATATTTTTTCACTCAACGTGTAATCAAACTCTGGAATTTGTTACTGGAGGATGTAGTAAAGGCTGTTAGTGTAGCTGGGTTTAAAAAAGGTTTGGACAAGTTCCTGGAGGAAAGGTCCATAAACCATTATTAAGAAGGGACCCAGGATATTAATGCTTGAACCAATACAAGCATTGTGGAACCTGTGTCCCTTGGGGAAACTGCTAGGTACATATGACCTAGATTGGCCACTGTTGGAAACAGAATACAGGGCTTGATGGACCTTGCTCTGACCCAGTATGGCATATCTTATGTTCTTATGACGAAGAACCCCAAGTTCTCCAAGAGGAGGACATCGCGCGACATCGCTCGCTGAGCCTCCTCAGCCAAGGAGCCCGTAACGAGCCAGTCGTGGAGGTAGGGAAAGACCGGCACGCCCTGGCACCGAAGGTAAGCGGTGACCACGACGAGGCACTTTGTGAAGACCCGTGGGGTGGACCCAAAGGCCGAAGGGGAGCACCCTGTACTGGAAGTGCTCTCCCTGCACCCTGAAATGCAGATACTGCCTTTGTTGGGGGTGGATTAAGATGTAAGCGTAAGCGTCCTCTAGATCCAAGGAGCATAGCCAGTCGCCCTGCCAGAGGAAGGGCAACAGAACACCAAGAGATAACATCTTGAATTTCTCCCGCACCAGGAACTTGTTTAGCCTGCGGAGGTTGAGGATGTGCCACAGACCCCCCATCTTTTTTGGGATGAGGAAGTACCGGGAATAGAAGCCCCGACCTCGAAGGTGGGGAGGGACTTTCTCGACTGCCCGTTGGGCAAGGAGAGAGTGCAATTCCCACTGCAGCAGGAGCTGGTGTGCAGAGATTTGAAGAGGCTCTGTCGGGGAGACAGGAGGTGGAAGCTAGTCGAAGTGAAGGCGGTAGCTGTCCCGGACGACTTGGAGGACCCAAGTGTCCGAGGTGATGGAAGTCCATGATGGGGCGAAGTGGGACAGATGTCCCTTCACTGGCTGCTGCATCACCGGAGGGCGAGGGGCTATGCTGATGGCATCAAAACCTCTAAGTGGTTGCGGGGGAGCCGTCATTTAGGCCTTCGGCCCCTTTGGCTTATGATGCCCCTGGCCAGATTTTCCCTGTGCCGGAGTGGTCGGCTTGGGAGTAGCTGGATATGGCCAATAGCCCCGATACTGGAGATCTTTTCTCAGGAAGAAGGGCTTCTTGGCTGGTTGCTTCTTCCGAGGCAGGGTGGACGTCTTGTGGATGAGACAGGTTCTAGTGACGAACTCCGTCTCAATTTCTGTGGCCTTCTCATCCATCGGCTTGCTGAAGAGCTGCTCACTGAGACAGAGCACGTCCAGGAGCTTCTCCTGCATCCATTGCTCCAAATCCGAGAATTGGAGCTATGTCTGGTGGCAGAATCCAATGCCCGTGGCCGCCATCTGAGCCGATGTCTCGAAGCCATCATAGGAGGCTCGAGAGAGGTACTTAGAGCAGTCGGTGGCGGACTTTAGCAGGGTGCAGAACCTATCGAAGGGCTCATCCTTTTGGCCTGTGGAGAAACCTCTGAGGTCCTTAGCCAAATTGCGCACGAACATACCAATGTACAGTTGATATGCCTGAATGCGACAAGAGAGCATGGAACCTTGGTAGGCCTTGCGGCCCAGGGCATCAAGGGCCCTTGGCTCTTGGCCGTGTAGTACCGACGAGTGCGATTTGGGGCTCTTTTGCTTCCTCATGGCCAATTCCACCACCACTGAGGTGTGTGGGAGTTGGGTCTTTTGGAAGCCTGGTCCACGTTGTACCTTGTACATTGTGTCAAGGCATTTGCTTACAATGGGGACTGAGGCTGGGGCCTCCCACTTACGGAGCAGCAGCTGAGACAGAATAGGAGGTACAGGCACAGTAAGGGATTCCCTGGGTGGGGACTCTTACTGAAGAATGTCGAGTTCTTCAGCACGAGGGTCCTCCTCAGCCTGGGTGACCAGGTTAAGGGCCCATGCCATGTCCCGAATAAACACCAGAAAGGAGGTGGAATGTGGACGGTGAGGGGTCTGACGGAAGATGCCGGTGGGTACGGGTTTCCGGGGAGGTGTCCCCATTGGACTCCCACTACGAGAAATCGGTCGAGGAATCCAAGCCAGGCAGTTCGCCCTGTCCAATGGCTGGTGGCCTAGTGCCGGAGGCAATGAACGATCTTGCCTCTGAGGAACGGGAGGGCGAGCGAGTTCGACGTCAAGGACCCTCACGAGGCCTGCGGCTCTCGGGGGTTTCCTGGACAGATTTGGTGTCCCACATGAGGGACTCATGGTCTCTGGATGTGAGTCAGCAAAGCTGGCTGTGAGCACCTGATGTGAAGCAATGAACGCAGAAACGCTGTATTCCAGTGCCAACATGCGGTACTTCCACGCAGCCCTGCGACACCAATCATGGGGTCACCGGGTCAGGCATCGAGGAGGAGAGGGGGTCCTCACCGGAACAACCCTCAGGAGACCGGGCGCCTTCGCCAGCGGCCTCCGTTTCCATGCAGGGTACCTTGCAGGGCCGCTCCTTGTCCGACTCTCGGGAATGCCGAAGGGGGCTAAGTGACCAGTCGCGGGAGTGCTCTCGCTTGTCGGGAGCCCCGGACAGTGACTTTGAGGCCGCCTTATTTTTTCCACCGCTCCATCATGGGGGACCCCTGGTTGGAGTGCCGTCAAGAACGCGAGGCCTAGGGGGGAAACCCACCGGAGGGGAGATGACTGAGGGCGCCACCGGGGACTCCAAAGTGGCCTTTCGGAAAATGTCTTTGGACTTTTGCTTACAGCTGAGCAGGGCCTTAGAGGACATTTTTTTGCAGAGTGAACAGAGCTCTGGTTCATGGTCGGCTCCGAGGCACCACAGACAACAGTCGTGAGTGCCTGTAAGCGACATGTTCCTAGAGCATCTATCGCATTTTTTGAATCCGTTGGCCATGGGGGCAAGAATAGCCCCTGTGAGGTCGAAGACCCACGTGGCCAGCAGTTAGAGAAAAAGGACGCGAAGCCCGAACAAAAAAAAAAAAAAAAATGAAAAGAAAGGAGTATCCTCGATAGCTCGAAAAAGTAGAGCAGGGGAAGGATGGGTAGAGGACCAGTGTAACCGGAAAATAGAGAAAGCCTGTTAAGGTGAAAAAACAAAACTTTTTCCAAGGGATGAGGATGTGCATCCAATGAACTCCGCAGAAAAAGGGAGACTGAGCAATATGGTACCCTTGGGCGGGAAGAGGATCACGCATGCGTGGCAGCAATCCCAAAGGCTTTCTTTGAAAGCTGGGGAATTGCTCTGCGCGGGCTCCGTTGTGCCGACATCACCCATAAGTGAGGACTGAATTCCTGCTTGCTCCTGGAAAAATAAAATATACACAGAAGTTTTAAACATCTGATAGAGTGAACATATTAAAACTATCTAAAGTACTATTTCCATAATGGTTTATAGTTTATTTAGTATTGATATACCATCCTTAACCAAGGTACCAGAGCGGTTACAGAGTAAATAAAAACATGAAACAAATAAGAATACAATGTTTACATAAAAAAGTAAAAGAATTAAAAGGGCCATGGGAGGTGGGGGGAGGGGGGAAGAGGAGTAAACCTTGAGCAGTCCTGAAAGCTACCACCCCTGTTTATAAACCACCAAAACCCTGCTCAAAAAAATGTTTTTACTCGTAGTGCTTTCTTTAAGGATTTCAGAGATGAATCTTGTCTGAATGCAGCAATAAATATCATAATAGATATGTTCCATATTATCAGCAAATATATCTATGTTGGGAGAAACTTCCATAAGAAAAGTAATTTTTTTTACCATTGACTTCAATAAATGATGCAGATTTCCAAAATCGAACATTTCTATTATCTCAAATTAGAAAGCCTGCATAGTATGTGCTCAATATGAAGTGCTGCATATAAGTTTGTAAATGTTTGTAAAATATATTGCATATAGGTTGAAGAAGTTATTACGTAGGTTAAAAAATACCAATTTTGCCTGGCTATGCTTTGATTTGAGTCACATGATTCAGTTTTGCACTCAGTTGTGAGTTTGTGCTGTATTGGAATGGGCAGGCAAATGACATAGCTAGGTTGCATGCATGCCAATCAAAATTCATTATAATTATAAAGTATACATTATGTTAACCTTCATAAAAGTAGTGACATTTCTCTGCCGTGTTATAAAGCATCAGAGCTGCATCCTTGATTGCTCCAGATAGGTTTAACCCCTGTGAGAAGAAGGGTAAGCAATGAAGATTAAGACACAGTACCTACTACTACTATTAATCATATACTATTTCTAGCTCCCTGCTCTGAAAAATCACAGAGCTTCAAAGATTTTGGAATCATTACCCAAGTTGTCTGTTATCAATAACTAATTCATCAAAAGGGAGATATATGGTGATCATGGATTTTAATTAACAAGCTTGAATTTAAAAATATTCAAAATTATAAAATTTTAGCCAGTAAAGGCAAAAATATGTACTATAGACATCTGAAAATAATACCATAGAACAGAACCATTAGTATGTTATCATAGCACTGGAATATATCTTAGTTTAAATATTAAAACATTGTACTTATTATTCCAATTACTATATCTTTTAAAAAGCTGCATGCACCACAAGTTTTAAGATTTTAGCTTTTGCTGAAAAATTTCATTTTATTTCTGTCTATGAAATAATTTGAGTTCCAATTTTTAGCTGTATTTTAAGTAAATTCTGTTTCCCAGGTAGATCTTACGGCCCTCTCATGCCCAAACTGCTTCCTGTTATATAGACACTGAGTCCTTAGGCAGGAACATCTGGTGTCTGCTCATATAGGAAAAACAATTCCTGTTGTCATGACTGGTATTTGTGAGTAAATGACATAGTAAGTTCAAGGATAAGGAAAAAATGCTGTAAAATTAAAGTTGTACCATAGTATTCAGATAAGCCGCCCCATCTGTGTTCAGTCCTCCACATTAAAAAGAGACAATAGGATACTTCCGGTGATGCGGTGAGCAGGAGCAGACGCACGCTGCTTGAGCTCCGGGCCCCCTCGCCCCTCCGGCACCGATAAATGTGACACCGGGGGTTAAGTTTGGGGTCTCTCGCCCCCCCCGGAGCTCCCCCAACTGGATCGTGGCAGGGGATGGTGCCCCGATACTCCCAGCTCACCCTCACACGACGTTCCGAGGAAGCGGCCTGGACCCGGACAGCAGACGCCGCATGGTAGGAGAGGCTGCGCTGCGGGGTGAGTAGACTCGCTGAAGACTTCGGCGGCGGGTGGAGCGGGGTCCCGCAGCTGCGGCAGCTCATCGGGCGGTGCACTTTGCCCTTTCCCGCCCCCCCGCGTGACAGCAGTGCCGGATCTGAGACAGGGGCTGCAGTGGCGGCTGCGAGGGGAGGCAGAGAGTTGTCGAGGGGCCTTGATCGGGGCCGCTGCCTGTTTGACCGCCCCCCCCCCCCCCCACGGGATCCTTGAGGGCCGAATATCTCCAGCACACGGAGGACGGAGACCAGTGCCTTGCCCTTGGCATGTGAGAGCCTGTAACCTACCTTAAACACATGGGAGCTGTACCCCCCTGCCTCTGCCACGCCGGAGCCTCCGAATGACGCCCTGCCACCAGCACACAAAAGCCTGTGACCTGTACCCGACGCCCAGTCTTCGGCGCAACGGAGTCTGAGACCTGTGCTCTGTGTTAAGCGCATTGGAGCTGCAACCCGCACCTTCCCTTCAACGTCCAAGAACCGGGGCCCGGTGCCCTATCCTTGGCTCTCGGAGGTCTGAGCCCTGCCCTTGCTGCCGGCGCATAAGAGCACAGACGCCTGAGACACGTGCTCTATCTTTAGTGCACAGCAGCCTGAGACTCGCACCCTGCTTCCAGCGCCCGGGAGCCTGAGAGGAGTCGGTGGCGCCTGAGTCTTGGGACGGGGCCTGTACAGCGCACCTTGGAGGAGGGCAACTAAAGCCTTCGTCGCCCGGCGGTGAGGTGAGGGGAAGGGGGTTGGGGACCCCCCTCCCGTGCAGACCACAACAGCGGCCCTGGCGATGGCGGCGAAGGGAGGCCGACGAATGGAGAAGGAGAAGACCCCCCTGCAGCCAAGGGGGGGGGAGCAATCCTCGCCGTCGAAAGGAGAGGCTAAAGTCCCGGCGGGGATGGTAGACGAAATCTCCGTGGCTGTGGCAGGGGCGCTGTCGGCGCAGTTTGACGACCTGCGGAGCCGCATGGACCTAATCCAATCCTCCGTGGAGGCCCTGGGCAACCGACTGCAAGAGGCGGAGCACCGGATAGAGAGGTCGGAGGAGCACGTGCTGGAGCTACAGCAGGAGATGGCCCGGATGAAAAAATTACTCCAGGGGCAGGAGGCTAAGCTCGACGACCTCGAAAATAGGTCCCGCCGTAATAACTTGAGATTTCTAGGGGTCCCGGATGCCATAGAGGATCGGGATTTACAACCGTACGTAGAAGACCTGGTGAAACACATTCTGGTGAATGATCCCGAAGGCACTCTAGTACAAATAGAGAGGGCGCACCGGGTCGGGCCTAGGAGAACCAGTGACGGCCGACCTAGAGTGGTCCTGGCACGGTTCCTGAGATTCCCACAGAAGGAAGCGGTCCTGCGTGCTGCGCGAAAGAAAGGGACCATCCAAAAGGACAATGTCCGGATACGCATCGTCCAGGATTACTCAGCGGCCCTGGGACAGCGACGACGAGAGTATGGACCCCTGTGCCAGATCCTGATAGACAATAATATCAAATTTATGGTGCAATACCCCGCACGGCTGATTTTCACCCATGGCGGGACCCGCCGGTCTTTTGACTCCGCGACAGCAGCAACGCCCTACGTGGAGGAGATACGGCGGAGGGCCGCAGTGGCGGTCGAGTCCTGAGGACTAGAAGTGGAGACTATTTCTCTGAAGAACAAGCCGGGAGCCTTCACTTTGGACTGTAGAAGAGATGGTGATGGTAACCGGGACGGGGGAGGGGGGAGCTAAGGGGTTTGTTTACATTACCCTCAAGTGTTGGTTGTTTTCTTTGGGTGTGGGGGTGGGCAGGGGACGGCCCGAGTAGCTGGGGGTGTCTGCTGGAGGGGGGGGGGAAGCGGGGAGGGGGACAGAACCTGGAGGGGGGAGAGTCTCGGGGGGGACCCCGGATGGCCTAGCTGAGCCGGTATAATGGCGGGGTGGGGGGGTACCTTACGCATCTAGGAATTCACTGAGGAGGCGAGGAGGATGGTAGTAGAAATAAAGAATTGGAGTGGGGAGGAGAGGGGGTGGAGAAGGGATAGGAGGGGGGAGGGAAGGGATAGGGGAGTAGAGAGGGAGGGGTGGGGGGGAGAGGGAAGGGGAGGAGAAGGAGAGCTGTATCTTAGGGGACCAGTAGAGGAGGGGATGGTGCGAGGACCATTTTGGGAGGGAAATGGGGGAGGACCCCAGGCTGGGGGGGTGTCTTCCCTACATTCTGTATGGTATATAACAGATACTATTGAGCCTAGTCTAGTACTGCATGCCGCTTAAGATCATTTCTTGGAATGTGTGTGGTCTGGGCAGCCCGATTAAACGGGCAAAAATTTTGCAGGCCCTGGCAAGGCAGGGGGCGGACATCGCTATGCTCCAGGAAACCCACCAGACCGCCGAAGAGCACCGTAAGCTATGCCGGGAGTGGGTGGGACAGGTCTGGGGGGCCCCGGCCCTTGGTAAGAAAGGGGGGGTAGCACTTTTGATACACAAACGTGTCCGGATGGAGGTGGTGAAGGACTTGGTCGATCCGTCGGGCAGATTTGTACTGGTGCAGGGAGTCCTTGAGGGGAGGCCGGTAATTCTCGGTAACGTGTATTGTCCCAATGTGCTTGACTTGTCCCTTTATGCGCGCCTTGCCTCTAAAATTGAGACGTTACCGGAGATCCCCGTTATCCTGGGGGGTGATTTCAACGGGGTCATGGATGTCGACCTCGATACCTCAATAGGGGGGGGAGCAAAGAGACAGGATGGCGACGGTTCGGGCATTACGACGACTCTGCTCTAGGTTGGGGCTGGTGGACCCATGGCGCTTATTACATCCGGTCGAGCGGGATTACACGCATCAGTCCCGGGCTCATGGCACGAGCGCACGTATTGATTACTTGTTGCTGTCCACCGGGCTGTTTGCCACCGTTGGGGATGCCCAGATAGGGCCTGTGGAGATCTCTGATCATGCTTATGTTTGGCTGGAGGTCCGTTGGAGTGGGTGTACTCCTCGAGCCTTTCAATGGCGTTTTCCCCTGGAATTATATAGAGACGCGCAATTTCGTTCCTTTATTCAGAGGCGGTGGCAGGAATTTGAAGCTGATCATAAGGGTCACCAGGATGACCCAGAGTTGCTCTGGGAAACGGCGAAGGTCGTATTGCGGGGAGATATAATCGGGTTTCCTGGCCAGGAAAAGAAGATTGAGGGCCGAACGTATCATTGAACTCGAGAGATTGGTGACCAAGCTAAGACGCCGATGGGCCCATACTCCCACCGCCGGGCTTAGAAAGCAGCTGTGGGACTCCCAAACGGAACTAAATGAACTCCTACACCAGAGGGCTAAGAAGTCAGTGTTATATTATCGCTACCAATTGTATCGATACGGGGACAAGCCCGGGAAGTTATTGGCCCGGTGCCTTCGGGGACCCAGGGGCTCGAAACTGGTGCCAGCCTTGCGAGATGAATCGGGGACTTTACATAGGGAGAACCCGGCCATAGTGCGTATTTTCCGATCCTTTTTTCAGAACCTTTATGCCGCGGAGGCGACCTCCCTCACGCAGATGGCAGATTATGTGCAGCGACTGGACTTGCCTTGCCTATCGTTGGAGCAAAGAGCACAGTTGGACCGGCCGATTACGGTAGCTGAGCTGCAAGGGGCTATTTCAAAAGCTAGTTGTTATAAAACTCCTGGATCGGATGGCCTGGGTGCCGAACTCTACAAGATTCTTAATGAACAGATTTCCCCAATGTTGGTCGCCGTACATAATCGGAGAGCACAGCAAGGTTACTTTCGGTGGGGGGCCAATCATGCTCACATCGTTCTTATCCCCAAGCCGGCAAAGGACCCTCTTTCGGCGGCCTCGTATCGTCCCATCTCTTTACTTAATTTCGATCTTAAATTAATGGCTAAGATCTTGGCAGACCGACTGGCGGAGTTTTTGGGGCAACTAGTGCATGAGTCACAGGTCGGTTTCGTTAAGGGGCGATATGCGGTCCGTAACTTACGCAAGATCATCGCGTCCCTAGAGTGGGTCCAGCATAGACATCTGTCCTCTCTGTTGGTCAGCTTCGATGCGGAAAAAGCTTTTGACCGGGTGGACTGGCAATATTTGAAATTTATCCTCCCACAATATGGTATAGGGCCGTTGTTTTGTAATATGGTCGCGAGTTTGTATGCCAATCCGACCGCTGCGATACTCTGTAACGGGGTAGTATCAGACAACTTCCCGCTGCAAAGGGGGACTCGCCAGGGCTGCCCCCTATCTCCTCTTCTCTTCGTTCTCTCGTTGGATCCGCTCCTGCGGCAAGTGGCGGGTATGCGGACAATTCAGGGAGTGGGTGTTGGCAAACAGGAATTTAAGATTTCAGCCTTTGCTGACGATTTATTGGTGCACTTGCTTTCCCCTGGGGAATCCCTGCCTCTTCTTATGCAAGAGCTTCGAGCCTTTGGGCAGTTCGCAGGGTTTAGTATTAACAGGGATAAATCCGAAGCCCTGGATGTCTCAGGCCGACTTCGGGGCGGCTGGGTGGGCGAGTTCCCCCTTCGATGGGCTGAGCGTCAGTTCATATACTTGGGGATTGTACTGTCCCGTCAGCCAGGTCAACTGTATGAGAGTAACTTGCGACGGCAGTTGAATAAGGTAAGAACTCAGCTGCAAGCATGGCGGCCTCTCCCCCTGTCTCTAATGGGGAGAATCGCGGCGATTAAACTGGTCATCCTGCCGCGCATTTTATACTGGTTACAGACCCTCCCTGTATGGATCCTCCGACGGGACATTCGGCGTTTCGAGGCGGAGTTTCGGGGCCTCCTTTGGGGGGGGTCGAGAGCACGTATCTCCTATCGTCGTCTGGTGGGGAGGGTGCGCTGTGGGGGGTGGGGGCTCCCGGATCTTGGGGCCTATGCACTGGCTTGCCAGTCCCGCCACCTAGGGGACTGGCTGGGTGACACTGATCTTTATACTCCCCGGGCCTTTGAGGAGGCCTACGTGGCACCCCACTCCCTCAAAGCCCTTTTGCATTTGGAGGTACGTAGGTGGCCTACACACTTGGCGGACAGTGTGTTATTGGCACCGGTTTGTAAGACGTGGAGGTATTTAAATGCCTACTGGGGTCGCCGCTGGCAGGTGTCGAGCTGGTTACCCATTCAGGGCAATGCCAACTTTACCCCGGGCACTGAAACCGCTGCGTTCCGTCTGTGGGGAGAGAGAGGTATGCATACTTTGGGCCATGTGGTGGACTTGGCGGGCCAACCCAAGCCCTTCCCTGCATTATCCCGTGAGTATGAGTTGGGGCCTCGGCAGTTTTTCGCATATATGCAAGTGGCCCACTATGTGGCTTCCCTTCCGCGGACGGAACTGTGTAGCGATCGTTCGGCCCAGATAATAGCATTCTTTGGTTTTGGCGAAGTTGAACGGCCATCTATTCGGACTTTTCACCTTAGGTTGGAGCAGTCTCGACCGCAGCCGGACTATAGAGATGTAGAACGGGCCTGGGGGGTGGAACTGGGGCAGGAGATTCCCCCTGGCACGATTCTGGAGGCCCTTCGGAGAGTGGCGAGCCTGGCGGATGGTGCCCGCTGGCGGGAAATACAGCTTAAGTGTTTGACTAGGGTTCACCTCTCCCCACGGCGGGCCCTTCGATGCCACTTGACTGCGGATGGTCGCTGCCCACGATGTGCGGAGCCTCTGGCGACATTATATCATATGTGGTGGGGGTGCCGACGGATACGCCCATACTGGCAGAGAATTGCCTCATTTATGGCCGACCTACTTGGACAACCTGTTTACTGGGACGCTGCCCTGATCGTTTTGGACCACATGGGCCTCACCTCTCCGAAGGGGAAATGGAGTCGTTGGCTGGTGCGGAAGGCATGTCTGGTGGGTAAAGGGCCAATACTGCGTGGG
This sequence comes from Ichthyophis bannanicus, assembly GCA_033557465.1. Classification (NCBI taxonomy): domain Eukaryota; kingdom Metazoa; phylum Chordata; class Amphibia; order Gymnophiona; family Ichthyophiidae; genus Ichthyophis; species Ichthyophis bannanicus. The sequence goes on along the minus strand of CM066036.1, from coordinate 636,278,697 downwards.
TGGAGGGACAGCCTCCCTCCCTCCTTTTGGGAGTGGCGGAACTCCTTCCACCAACTTATGCTCCTGGAGTGTAGGGCTGCTCGAGGCCATGTTAAGCGATGGTCCGCCTTCTGGCTATTGTGGGAGCCCTATATTCAAAATCTCAGTCCTCGGACCCGCAATGTCATCCTGCAACTAGGCTATTGATGCCCCGATTAGCAGGGGGAGATTCTGGATGATCCACACGGAGGTTTATACTGGTCCTATTTGGTAATGCTTGGGAGGGTGGGGGGGTTAACCAGGGGGAGGTTGGGTGGGGGAGGGGGGATGGGGACATTGTTCAAAAATCATGTAACCATCTATGTGTTCCGCCCCCTGGGGATCAGAGTCCACCCCAGGGAGCGACTGTTACCAGTTGTGTATTTGCCGTTCCTGTTTGATGGTTTATAAATAAAATTTTGAAAAAAAAAAAAAGAGACAATAGACTTAAGGCTAAGCTATAGTGGTTTAAAAAGACAACTTATTGGCAACAAGCTTTTGGAACTTGAAGCTTTGGCCAATAAGATAAAAAACCCCAACAAATAACTATGAAGAACTCAACATAAAAAGAAGATCTGAAGATTTCAGTAATACTTAAGTAATATTTCTGCAGTGCAGGAAGAATTCAACACAAGTGAGTTCTGGACTTGTTTGGAAGAAAAGAAAATTAAACAGTTTGTAAATTTTTCTTTCCTTCTCATCTCACCACATCAGTCCAGGCACTTTAGATGTACCCAAGCATCCCGCTGGGTGGGTCTTTGTTAAGACTGCTTCAGGATGCGTTCCCCAAAAGTGGCATCCATCCTAGTTAGTACATCCAAGCAGTAATACTTTATGAAAGAATGCAAGGATAAACAACTGTTAATTTAATCCAGAAGAGATAAGTACCGCTACTAATATGCCATAGACCCTATACACGTACCTTGGGGCTTAGGGGTGAGGTTCAATACTATCATGTTAAGTGCAAAACTAATCCATTTGAAAAATTACCCCAAGAAATGCTGTAATTCAAATATAAGATTCTTATAAACACAAACAAATTAACACACAACTTATTTTCACCATATATACAATCCATCCTACAAATAACAGATCCAGAAGACCCTGTACGCAAAACATGCACATCATACAACTCCAAAAATCCAAGAGCACCCAAGCAGCTTATTTGCATCCCTTCTCACTCTACTTACCAGAACTCTGGAATACCTTACCAGAAAAGATAAAAACCTCCTCAGACCTTAAACATTCCAAAAGGAATTAAACACCGTACTCTGCAGTGGATGAGACGATGGTGCAAGGATGAGGGATTAGGATTCGTTAGGAACTGGGGGACATTCTGGGGAACAGAGGGGCTCTTCCGAAGGGATGGGCTTTAACTTAAACGGGATGGAACCAAGCTGCTGGCATTAACCTTTAAAAAGCAGATAGAGCAGCTTTTAAACGAGATAATTGTGGACAGCCAACAGTCGCTCAAGAGCGCATGGTTTGGAACAATGTAACCTTGAAGGATACTACCAAAAGAATGAAGTTAGGGCATATCAGCAGAGAGGTTCCAATAAAGACAAAGTAGCCAAAATGCAGACAGAGCTTAAAGATTCCAAATTACCCCTGCCTACCGAAAGACAGATTAATATGAATAAAATTTAGTCTCTAAAATGCTTGTATGCAAATGCTAGAAGTCTAAAAAATAAGATGGGAGAGTTAGAATATATAGCACTAAATGAGAGGTTAGATATGATTGGTATCTCAGAGACATGGTGGAAGGAGGACAAGCAGTGTGGCACTGTGATACCTGGGTACAAACTATATCATAATGATAGAGCTGATCAAATTGGTGGAGGGGTTGCATTCTATGTTAGAGAGGGCACTGAGTCGCAAAAGATTAAAGTTTTGCAGGAAACAAAATTTGTTGTAGAATCTCTATGGATTGAAATTCCATGTAAAAAGGGGAAGGAGATGGCAGTGGGGATGTACTATTGAACGCTTGGTCAGAATGAACAAATGGATGATGAAATGCTCAAAGAAAACAGGGAAGCTAACAAAAGTTACAGCATAGTAATAATAATGGGTGATTTCAATTATCACGGACTTGACTGGGTCAGTGTCACGGCAGGACATGCTAGGGAGATAAAATTTCTAGATGAAACAAATGGCTGCTTCTTGGAGCAGCTGGTTCATGAACTAACCAGAGGGGAAGCCATTTTGAACCTAGTCCTTAGTGGAAAACGAGATCTGGTGCATGAGATAAGGGTATAAGGGCCACTGGGCAATAGTGATCATAGCATGATCATGTTTGATTTAATTAACGGAAGAGGGATGGTAAGGAAATCCACTACCTTTTAACTTTCAAAAGGGAGACTATGATAAAATGATGAAAATAGTTAAGAAAAAAATAAAAGGAGCAGTTGTAAAGGTTAAAGACTTACATCAAGCTTTGGTGGTGTTTAAAAATACAATCTTGGAAGCCCAGACCAGCTGTATTCCACGCTTTAAGAAAAGTGGAAGAAAGTCCAAAAAACATGGTTTAAAGGTGAGGTCAGAGAGGATGTTGTTGCCAAAAAAGCATCTTTCATGAAATGGAAAAAAGAACCAAATGATGAAAACAGCATAAGCAATGGCAAGTTAAATGCAAGGCATTGATAAGGCAGGCAAAGAAGAAGCTTGCCGTGGAAGTACATTTGTAGCAAAAAACCTGTGAGAGAGTCTGTTGGACCATTAGATGACAGAGGGGTAAAAGGGGCACTAAGAGGGGACAAGGCCATAGCCGAGAGACTGAATGGATTCTTTGCTATGGTCTTTACTAAGGAAGATGTAGGGATATCACTCATGACTGAAGTGATATTTAAAGGTGATACTGTGGAAGAATTGAAAGAAATATCAATACACTGGGAAGACGTATTACAACTATTTGATAAACTGAAGAGTAGCAAATCTCCTGGACCGGATGGTATACATCCAAGGATGCTGAAAGAACTGAAATATGAGATTGCAGACCTGCTATTAGTAATCTGTGAACTATCATTAAAATCATTTCTAATACCAGAAGATTGGAGGATGGCCAATGTAATACCAATTTTTAAAAAGGGTTCCAGAGGTGATCTGGTAAACTACAGACCGGTGAGCCTGATGTCAGTACTGGGAAAAATGGTAGAAACCATCATAAAGAACAAAATTGCTGAAAATGTAGATAGTCATGGCTTAATGGGAGACAGCCAACATGGCTTTAGATGAGGAAGATCTTTTCTTACTAATCTGTTATGTTTTTTTGAAAGTGTGAATAAACAGGTAGACAAAGGTGAGTCGGTTGATATAGTGTATCTGGACTTTCACAAAGCCTTTGACAAGATCCCTCATCAGAGACTTTTGGCAAAACTAAAAAGTCATGGGATAGGATGCAGTGTACTATTGTGGATCAGGAACTGGTTAAAAGATAGAAAGCAGAGAGTAGGGCTAAATGTCCAATTTTTCCAATGGAGAAAAGTGAATAATGGAGTACCCCAGGGATCTGTGCTGGCTCTGCTGCTTTTTGACATATTTATAAATGACCTGGAAAAGGGAATAACGAGTGAGGTTATCAAATTTGCAGATGACACGAAACTATTTAAAGTTGTTAAAACCCATGAAGATTGTGGAAAAATGCAAGAGGATCTTGATAAATTGGAAGACTGGACATCCAAATGGCAGATTAAATTTAATGTGGACAAATGCAAAGTTATGCAACTAGGAAAGAACCCCCAAACTATGGTTACACGATGCAAGGCTCCACATTAGGAACCACCACTCAGGAAAACGTTTTAGGCATCATCATGGATAACATGTTAAAACCTTTCGCCCAGTGTGCAGTGCCGGCCAAGAGAGCAAATAGAATGCTAGGTATCATAAGGAAAGGAATGGAAAATAAAACAAAGGATATTATAATGCCTCTGTATCATTCCATGGTGCAACCACACCTTGAATATTGTGTGCAATTCTGGATGCAGTATCTTAAAAAAGATATAGCGTTATTATTTATTTATTTAACCAGTTTTATGTACCACCTTATCCTTCAATCAAAGTGGTTATAACACAGGGTATACAATTGTAGGTAGAAGCAAGGAAAGGTACTGGGGAGGTATAGGGAAGAATATGCATAAAACAGAAACTACAGTTAGTAAAAGTACAGTTTATATTAGACCTTAAGAGGGTCCATAAAATTGTGTGAATAGTATAGTCTTAAGCATTTGTCTAAAGTCCTTTAAGTCTCTCATTGCTCACATGCAATCAGGTAGAATATTCCATAGTTCAGGTGCGTAACGGGATGGGGCCCTTCTGGACGTTGCCTAATTAGTTTTATGGAAATCAGGTGGAGTGGCTATTTTGTTGTTCATATTAGTTCTAAGTGGTCTCATACTAGTATGCCTGATTATTAAGTCCTGAAGGGCATCAGCTGAGATATTATTAATAATTTTAAAAATATTTAATATAGCCTTAAATTTTACACGAGCTTGGATGGTCAGCCAATGGAGGTTTTGAAGCACTGGAGTGATATGATCACATTTTGCAGTATTTGTGATGATTCTAGTTGCCATATTTTGCGCTAATTGGAGAGGGTGTAAAGATTGATTAGGGAGACCATGATAAAGCACGTTTCAATAATCTATTATGGGCGTGACGATTGCTTGACATACAATTCTAAAGTGGTCTTGGCTTAAAATTGGTTTAAGCCTCCTTATGATTTTTAATTTATAATAAGTTTTTGCAGCAGTTTTATGGATATGAGAATGGAGGTTTAACTTTGTGCCTAATATGATTCTGAGGTATTTTACCTCATTTTTAACTTTAATATGTTTGTCCCGGATGCAGAACGTAGATGGAAAATTGAGGTTATCCCTTCTAGTTATAAACATAGCTTCTGTCTTATTATAGTTGATCGACATGTTGTTATCATTAAGCCATGCAATCATCTCAACCAAGCAGTTAGAAAAGTTTCAGAGAAGAGACACCAAAATGGTAAAGGGAATGAAAGGATACTCCTATGAAGAAAGGCTAAAAAGGTTAGGGCTCTTCCATCTGGAAAAGAGACAGCTGAGGGGAGATATGATAGAGGTCTATAAATTAATGAATGAAGTGGAACGGGGAAACATAGATTGATTGTTTATGTCATTAGAATATAGAAAGACTAGGGGACATGCAATGAAGCTGCAGGGTAAGCTATTTAAGATTAATAAGAGAAAATATTTTTTTCACTCAACGTGTAATCAAACTCTGGAATTTGTTCCCAGAGGATGTAGTAAAAGCTGTTAGTGTAGCAGGGTTTAAAAAAAGCTGTTAGTGTAGCAGGGTTTAAAAAAGGTTTGGACAAGTTCCTGGAGGACAGGTCCATAAACCATTATTAAAAGGGACCCAGGATATCACTGCTTGAGCCAATACAAGCATTGTGGAACCTGTGTCTTTTGGGGAAACTGCTAGGTACTTATGACCTAGATTGGCCACTGTTGGAAACAGGATACTGGGCTTGATGGGCCTTGGTCTGACCTAGTATGGCATATCTTATGTTCTTATGAACACAGCGTATACAAACCTAATTAGGAACTTAAAATGCTAAACTGCAGAATATGCGTAGACTCAGTAACAACCCCATGATTGTATTATTCACTGAGTTAAGAGTTCAGTGTTATATGTAAATTCAAAGTTACCATAGTTAATTGTAGACTGCTTTGATTCAAGAAAAGCAGTACATACAGTAAAAGCAAATAAATAAATACTGCCCAATTTGAGGGCATGAGGTGTTTTTGCTTCAGGATTGTTGCACTATCCATATAGCATAGTCTCCATTTCTATTCATAATAGATTATGTGTATACATTGTTAGCCTCTCAGCAGATTTAATTAATGTGCGGACTAAAAATTAAATGAATAAATATGTGAAGTTAGAGAGAATTCTCATCATCCCTCCCAAGAATTCTTCTAAATCTAAATCCCTTTTGTCTCCAAATGGTTAATTGGCCACTTTGCTTCCATCACAGTTCAGTACTCCTCAGCCATCTTGCTCTGACAGCATGCATCCCAGACACCTAGGCTGGCATCTGTTGTGACGCTTATCCATGAAGGGAATTCTAACTACATGTCCTTCATCAGATTCCTCTTGCCTAGCCACCAAGTTAGTCTGGTCTTAACCTCTGCAGAAGCTGCTTCACATTGTAATCCTGAGACTGAGTTAAACATCATGAAGAAGAGATCTTGGTAGCGGCTGCCTATGTAGCCACCCCAGAATGTTACAATGAGGGGTCCCCAAGCAAAATTTTGCTGAGGGCTCCCCACTGTCATGGAAGTGGCCCTCCCTTGTGCAGGCCCCCCTTCATGCAGTGGGTCCTCATGCGGCAGCAGCAGCAGTGTGGCAAACTTACTTTATCATGTTTGCCATGCTGCTCTGCTCTTGTAAGTTCACTGAAGGGAACGCAGGCCCAGTAGCTCTTCCCTGCTGGACTGAAGTCTCTCAGCGAACTTACAAGAGCGGAGCAATGCGACAAACATGTTAAAGTATATTTGCCGTGTTGCTGCCGCCACCACTGTGGAATTTACCCAGTGGGCCACACCCATGTCATTAGATCCAAGGCTACTGCCATAGACCTTATATAATGAAATAAAAAACATAAGTGGCAAAATAGAAAAACAGAAACATGACGGCAAAAACAAGACCACATGACCTATCTAGTCTGCCTTTCCATATGTATCTTAAGATCTTTAAGTCTGTCCTCATATGCTTTATAACAAAGACCACTAACCATTTTAGTAGCTACCCTCTGCACTGACTCTATCCTGTATATATCCTTTTGAAGGTGTGGTCTTCAGAATTGCACACAATACTCCAATGAGGACACATCACGAAAGAAGAGTGGAACCTGAGTGTGATTGTTTCTGATGATCTTAAAGTGGCTAAACAGGTAGAATGGGCAAAGACGAAAGCCAGAAGAATGCTTGAGTTCACAGGGAGAGGAATGGTCAGCAGAAAAAAGGAGGTGATAGAGCCTCTGTATAAGTCTCTGGTGTGACCTTATTTGGAGTATTGTGTGCAGTTCTGGAGACCATACTTTCAAAGGGATGTAAACAAGATGGACAAACATAAAAGATCTCTAAAGGAAAAAAGGGGACTATTGTAGTTGATATGGAAGGGCAGACTAGATAGGCCATAAGGTCTTTTTCTGCCATCATGTTTCTATGTGAGAGCACCCTTGTTGCAAGTTTCTGCTAACTTTGTATGCTCTGTTCAGGCATTTTCCCATACCTATTTAGAATCTAGCTTGTTATTTATAATTCTATTGATATTTCTGTTTTGTCAGTGTATCCACTAATTTCTGTCTGTCCTTTACCCAGCTCCTGCTCTTGTAGTGCTCTCCCTTCTTAACACTGCTCCTCCCATTCCATGCCCCGTGAGGCATACTGTACCTCAACTCTGGCTGTCCTCAGCAACCTGCTACCTACATTCCTCTGCCCACTCAGCTGAGGGCCTTTGGTTTAAATCACGTACCCTTGCTGACTACCTACATTTCAAGCTTTATCTCTTCTGCTGTCATCCCTTCCTTCTGTCATATCCTTAACCTATCGCTTTCCACTGCAACTGTTCCTTTGGCCTTCAAACATGCTATGATTACACTTCTTCTGTCCTTTCAGTTATTGGGCTCTCTCTCTCCTCCTCTTTGCTTCAAAACTACTTGAATGAGTGGTTCACTGCTGCTGTCTTGACTTTCTTTCCTCTTTACGGTTGGTGTGGCAGCTCAGACCCTATTCAGAACAAGATGCTTTGCATTGGGTGGTCCAGGCATTGGTATTGTCATGCCTGGATTATTGCAATGTCTTATATATGGAGCTGCCAGCATATATATTGAGGAAGTTGCAGGTGGTGCAGAACACAGCCGCACAGATGATTTGGGGCCTATGGAGGTGTGATTTGGTGGTTGGGGTGATGCGACAGTTGCATGGCTCCCGATTAAATCCAGATGTGTGTTTAAATTGTTGCTGTTAACATTTAAAGTTTTACAGGACAATGGCCCATGGTACTTTAGAGAGCTGCTGCACCCCAGTAGGGTGTTGCGCTGGGGAGGTGAATGTCTGTTGGAGCTCCCTGGTTGATCCCAGGTTCATTTGCAGCTCTGACGGACGAGACTTTTTTCAGTGGTCATGCCAGCTCTGTGAAATACTTTTGCCTTTGGCACTCAGGCTGAAGATCAACCTGTTGTTATTTCGGAAGGCATTAAAAACCTTCCTGTTTCTTTGAGAATGGGCAGCAGTTGGTTTTTTTTTTGGCAGGTGATTTCAGGATCGGGATGTTAAGCTTTTCTCTTTTTAAGGGGGTAGGGATCCTGCTTGGTGGGATCAATGGGATAGCATTTTTATTTTATTGTAAACTGCTGTGAATGCTTTAGCAAACGGAGGTATATAAATATTTTTAATAAATAAAGCCCTTCTGGATCCACTGCAATCTGATTTCATCCTCTTATGTTCCACAGAAACAGCTCTTGTCAAAGCTCCAGGAACTTGTTCCTTGCCAAATCAAAAAGCCTTTACTTGATTCTCATCCTTCTTGACCTTTGTGGTGTCTTTGACAGTGCTGATCACCACGTTCTCCTTGATACCCTGTCCTCGCTTGGATTTAGGGGCTCTGTTCTGTCCTTGTTTTCTTCTTATCTCTCTATTTGTACTTTTAGTGTATATTCTGGTGGATCCTCCTCTACTGCTATCCCACTTTCAGTTGGTGTACCTTAGGGCTCTATTTTGGGACCTCTTTTCTCTCTCTACACTGTCCCTTGGTGCACTTATTTCCTCCCATGGTTTTCAATACCATCTTTTATGCTGATGACTCTCAGATCTACCTTTCTTTGCCTTAAATCTCTCCAGAAATCCAGGCCTGGATCTCTGCCTGCTTATCAGACATTGCTGTCTGAATGTCTCACCGCCCTCTGAAACTGAACATGGCCAAAACTGAGCTCCTTATCTTTCCCCCTAAACTTGCCTGCCTTCTTCATTGCTGTGGATAACACTACAGTCCTCCCTGTTTCCTCAGCTCACAATCTTGGGGTCATCTTTGCCTCTACTCTCTCTTTCTCTGCACACATCCAATAGCTAAAACCCGTCGCTTCTTTATCTATAACATTGGCAAAATGTGTTCCTTTCTTTCTACACACACTACTAAGTAAGACCCTCATCCACTCACTAGTCACCTTCTGTCTTGACTATTGTAACCTGCGCCTCACTGGTCTCCTTCTGAATCATCTTTCTCCCTTTCAATTTATACCAAACTCAGCTGCACGGCTTATCTTCCACCAGTGTTGCTATGCCCATATAACCCCTCTTCTCAAGTCACTTCACTGGCTCCCTATCCATTTCCGCATCTAGTTCAAACGTCTACTTACCTACAAGTGTATTTATTATTTGCCTCCTCACTACCTTTCCTCTTTTCTCTCACTCTACACTTCTCCTTGGGAACTCCGCTCCTCTGGCAGATCCCTTTTATCTGTACCCTTCTCTGCCATTGACAATTACAAACATTCCACCTTGTTGCTCCATATCCCTGTAACAAACTACCTGAGTTGGTGGAACAACTACTTGAGTTGGTGTGTCGGGCTCCTTCTCTGGCCCTATTCAAATCCAGGCTGAAGACCCACTTCTTTGAGGCCGTTTTTGGATCCTGATGCTCCTCATTCTCTTGTCCACTACTTGTGTATCTTGCCATACTTTAGTCTCCAGATTTGCGATGTTTTTTCATCTTGATTATATTGTAAGCTCTGATGAGCAGGGACTGTGTCTTATATCTATATGCCTTGTAGCGCTACAAAACTGATTAGTAGTAGTTGTAGTAGTAGTAGTCATTTGGGCCACTTGCCAGCAGGGGGCCAATGCTGATTATGCAGAGCCCACCAAAGGTGGTGGTATATAAAGGTAATTTATGCCAGTGCTGGTTGAGGCACTTGAAAGAGTCCCATACCCAGTGGTGGTGAATTCAGCTTGTGAACAGGCACATTGCTGTAAAGGAGTGGTGCTCCTAGATAGGAGTGCTGAGCAAGGACCGTCATTGTTAACAAGGACAGTTCTACTGGGAGTCCTGCTCATTGCCAATTGCATGAATCTCTGCAGGAATAGACCAGCTTCATGGTGGGGTCCACACTGGGCACATATGGATCTGTTTTACAGCCATCTTGAAAGAAGATCCATTCCTTTGTGCCTGTGGGGACCACAATAGTTGAGACAGTATAGTTACTCAACTGTAACAGATGTTCTCCAGAGATAGTAGGAATCAGTCCTCACATATGGGTGACGTCTGCACCAACAGAGTCCGCATAAAGCATTTCACCAGCTTTCAAAGAAAGCCTTTGGGACATGCTACCACGCATGCATGGTCCCCTTCCCACCCAAGGGTGCCATCTTGCTCAGTCAGATGACATAGTTAGGACAGTAGTAAAAAATAAAACAAGGTAGGGAGGCAACTCCCAGGGGAAGAGGGATGGTTGTGAGGACTGATTCCTGCTGTCCCGGGAGAACACCTGTTAAAGGTGAATAACTACGCTTTTTTCCAGAAACAAGCAGGATGCCAGTCCTCATATATGGAACACTCTAGCTTCAGACTGCTGAGGACTGAACCACGACAGCACCAACTGTGACCAATCGGGTAGCTGCGAGTTGCAGAAGGTGAGTCCCCACTGAGACCCTTGCATCGAGTGACACTATCACTCCGGTAGCCTGAACACAGAATGGTCTGAGGGCAGGAGTTGCCTACACCCTGAGAATATTACGGAGTACTGCCTGGTCAAAGGCACTATCCCTGCAGGATTTGCTCTCCAGGTACTAGTGAGCTGTGAACGTATGAACTGTAGAACATGTGGTGGCCTTGCAGATCTCAGTCACCGGCACTGAGTGGAGGTTGGTCACTAACGTGGCTATCGCCCTCATGCGATACACTGTGATCCGGTGCTCAAGGGAGAGGCCAGCTTGCTCACAGGCGAGGGCAATACAGTCTGCCACCCAAATGGACAGTTTGATTAGTCACTGTGAGCCCCAGTCTGCTGGGGTCATAAGACACGAAAAGCTGAGGAGCTTAGCAATGGGCCTGAGTCTGCTGTAAGTAGAAGGAAAGGGCCCATTTGCAATCTAGTGCCTCCCTGCTGGCATGAGACCTCGAAAAGAAGGTGGGGAGGACCACCTCTTGGTTGAGGTGGAAAGGATACACCACCTTTGGGAGGAATTTGGGTGTGTGCGGAGCACTACCCTGTTCTTACAGAACTTTGTATATGATGGATCTGCCACCAGGGCCTGAAGTTCGATCACTCTTCGAGCAACATGAGGGCCACAAGAAAGGCCACTTTCGAAGACAGGTACTGCAGATGGCAAGTGGCCAGGGGCTCGAATGGCAGTTTGGTGAGCTGGGAGAGCACCACATTAAAATCCCATTCTGCCGCTGGAGCTTGTAGAGGGGGCTTGAATAACAAAATGCCCCAGAGGAACCTGGAGACTAGGGGCTGGATTGAGAGGGGTTTTCTCTCGATAGGGTGGTGGTGAGCAGCTATCGCGATCAGAAGTACCCTCACTGAGTTAGATTTCAGCCCGGTGTGTGATAGGTGCAGAAGGTACTAGAGTACTAGTTGTACATGGCAGGAGAAGGGATTCTCCTCCCTTTCCGCACACCAGGCAGAGAACCTTCTCCACTTAAAGGCATAAGCCAGTCTGGTGCAGGGTTTTCAGGAGGCCAGTAGGATCTCCAACTTCTCCTATTAGTGTTATTGACCCCAGATTGGGATGCAGGAGGGAGCCCCCCTCCTGGGACAGGAGGTCCGGAGCTCAGCCCAGTGGGACTGGGAATGCCACCGACAAAGAAAGCATCAGAGGGAACCAAGGTAGCCTGGGCCACCTGGGGGCAATCAGTATAACTGAGTCCCTTTAACTCTGGATCTTGAAGAGGGTCCTGGCGACCGGGGGGGGGGGGGGAGGTGGGACGGGTCAGTGGGAATGCATAGAGTAGGCCCTCTGCCATCACTCTCTCTGGGTGAGGGTGACGTGAACAGAAGCGAGGCAGTTGTGTGTTGTCTGGGGAGGCAAATAGGTCCATCATAGGCCTGCCCCAGAGGTGAAAGAGCTGCTTTGTTACTCTGTGGTGTAAGTGCCACTCATGTGCATGAAGGACTCTCGCAACCTGTCTGCTAGTTAGTTGTCCTGGCCCGGGAGGTGCACTGCTCACATAAGTATGATGTTGTGTACAGTGAAGGAGAGGAGGGCCACCACCTCCTAGCAGAGGGAGTATGAACCTGTGCCCCCCTGCTTGTTGATATAAAGCATGGCAACCTGGGTTGTCCGTCTGGATCAGTACAGGCTGGTGTCGCAGGCGGTGGTGGAATGCTCATAGGGCCAAGAAGATTGCCTTGAGCTCCAGGAGATTGATCTGCAAGAGTGACTCCTCCTGAGACCAGCTGCCCTGTCTGTGGCGGTCCCAACAATGTGCCCCCCAATCCAGGAGGGAGGCTTCTGTGGTCAGGGTTCTCTGCAGCGCAGGTGCCTGGAAGGGCATTCCCACCTGGAGGTGGCACAAGTTTTGCAACCAAATGACGGGTAACCCTGATCCTGTCCTGTAGCCTGCCCGTGGCTTGAGTCCACTGCGAGCGGAGGCACCACTGGCTGTCTGCATGTGTAAGCAGGCTGAGGGCTTGACGTGGACCGTTGAGGACATATGGTCCAACAAGCGGAGGAGGAGACGAGCTGGCATTGACTGACAGCGTTGTACCTCTCCTGCCAGTTGCCTGAGGCATTTTGCCCTTTCTCTTGGGAAGACGGCCTTGACCTGTAGTATGTCTAACTGAGCACCTATGAACTCCAGGCTTTGGGTTGGAAAGAGATGAGATTTGGGGAAGTTGATGATGAACCTCAGGTGCAGGAGGGTTGCACTCTCTGCATCCTGACTGACCACTCCTGATGAGCCAGTCATCTAGGTAGCGGAAGACAAAAGCCCCTTGTAGGTGCAGGTGGATGGCTACCACTACCAGGCATTTGGTAAAGACCCTTGGCGAAGAGGCCAGGCCAAAGGGTAGTACTCTTTACTGGTAATGCCCTCCATGAACCCTAGGTACTGCCTGTGGGAGGGGTGGATGAGTGTACGCATCCTTTAGGTCCAAGGAGCATAGCCAATCTCCCTGGTGGAGGTAAGGCAACAGTGTTCCAAGGGAGAGCATCTTGAACTTCTCCCTCACCAGAAACTTCTTTAAGTTTTTTAGGTCTAGTATGTGCCTGGGACCCCAGTTCTCTTTGAGACAAGGAAGTATCTGGAGTAGAAGCCTTTTCCTCATAGATGTTTGGGTACAGGCTCTACTGCATTGACCCTGAATGGATCTGTGAGCTCTGAGAGCAGAAGGGTCTGGTGAAGGAGAGATCACACTGGTTCTCTTGGGAAGAATCTGGGTGGTACCTGTTGTAGGTGGAGGAGATATCCCTCCCTTATCACCTGAAGTACCCATTGGTCCGAGGTTGCCCCACCTGTGGGCGAACAGTGCCAGGCAGCCCACTGTGTGCTGGTGAAGGTCTCCCAGGGGAGGGAGGCCCTGCCCTGGGAGTCAAAAGCTCCCCCTGGGCTGGACAGGAGCTGGGGCTTCTGTGCCTTTGGCTTCTGAGCTCCATGGCCTTGTCTCTTAGGGTGAGAACCCTGTTGCTGGCCCGAGAAGGGCTGGTAGTGGTGACTATGATGAAATGGTCCTTATTTCCTCGGGAACAGAGCTCTTTTCCCTGATGGTTTCTTATGGGGAAAGGATGAGGTCTTTTCAGAGAGCCTCTGTCGAGCCACGTCAGCCTCGATCTCGACCGCCTTGTAGACCATAGGCCTGCAAACAGGTTCTTCCAAGTGCAGGGGATGTTGAGCAGCTTGTCTTTGACCCATTGCTCGAGGTCAGAAGACTTCAGCCAGGCTTGGCGCCAGGTGCTGGCTGCTGCTACTCGAGCTGCTGTTTCGAAGCCATCATAGGCTGCTAGGGAACGAGAGAAGTCCTTGATCCCAGGGGTCAGGGATTGGAACTTTTAGAGATGTTCCCCGGCAAGCCCCACTGAAATCCCGGACAACTCCTGGGTTAGGGATCTTCAGGTACATGACTATGTACAGTTCATAGGCTTGAATCCGGCAACCCAGCATGGAACCCTGGTAACACTTGCACCCGAGGGCATCAAGGGCTCTAGCATCCCTTCCAGGAGGGATAGAGGAGTGGGCCTTCTGGCTCTTAAGTTTCTGCATGGTTGACTCGACAATCATGGAGTTATATGGGAGTTGGGGCTTGTGGAACCCGGGCCCTTCTGGATGCGATACATGGTGTCGAGGCATTAGCTCACCACCGGCACCGATGCCAGCGTCTCCCACATTCCGAGTAGCAGCCACTCGAGTATCAGCTGCACGGGCACTGTAAGAGAGTTTTCTTGGGTGGAGACTCATACTGGAGAATCTCCAGTTCCTCGGTGTGTGGATATTCCTCCGCCTCAGTTTGCACCAAGAGGGATCTGGCCATATCCTTGACAAACTTGTGGAAGGCCACATCTTCTGGAAAAGAATTGTGCTGGGGGATATGGGTCTGAGGGAATAACTTTGTGCCGTTTGGTTTCTGGTGATGCCTCGTAATCAGTCTTCCACTCGGAGTTGAGAGGTGACGACAGGTTCGAAGCCCTGCGACTCAACATCGAGGCCGGTGCTGAGTGACTGGCGGCCTCCGGAGAACCTGGGGTCCAAGTTACGGAAACTGGCCAGGGAAGATCGGATACCTAAGGAATGGGACCAAGACCTCGACTGGCGCCATGGGCTTACCCATGGCCGATGGCGCTCGGAGCTTGGCTCGACGACCGAGGACCCCCACCCCCGCAGTCGGGGGCCCAGTCATCAGGGCAAATGTGGATGAACCAGCCATCATTGCCTATTACAGAGCCAGCATATCAGTGATGTTCTGCTCCAAGACCGCCCTTCTGGTTTCCAAGTCAAAAGGCTCTGCAGCTTTCGGCGCGGACATTGAGGATATCGAGGCCCGGTGCCAGCACTCTTGCAAGTGCATCCTCAACGAGGACTACATTCTCAAGGAACCTCGCACGGTTTCTGCCAGCTGAGGAATCCTTCTTGAGGACCTTGGTAGGGCACTTCTTGGAGCTGCCCGAATCCCTCTGGGTGGTTTTACTGGGTTTCTTCGGTGCAACCTTGGTGGACTGCGAGGATTTTTTCTTCTCTCTCTTAGGCTCTGGGGTCTTCTCGGAGGAGCCGCTGCCACAGGACTCCAAGGACGCTCGGGCCTCACAAGAAGTGTTGGGCTTGGAGTTCTGTGTCAGGGAGGCCGTTTCTGAGTCGGACCTTGGGAACAGTTTTTCCTGAAACTCCGACCTCCTTTTATTGGTCTTAGGCATCATGGCTTGGTACAGCTTGCAGGAGGTGTTGTCATGGTCTGGGACCAGGCAGCGCAGGCAGCAGTCATGGGTGTCGATGACTGACATGGTTTGACTGCAGCAGTCACATTTTTTAAACCCACTGCGAGACATGGTGTGGAAACACCCGGATGGGGTCGATGACCCCTGTGCAAGCAAGTGCGCGAATGCTGGTTAAGGCGAGCCTCAATCAAAAAAGAAAAGGTGCCAGCTCAAGGCAGGGAGAGGAACCGGTACACAAACTTTAAGGATAATTAGCAAGGATTTTTCAGGGAAAAAGGACAGACATCTGTTGGGCTCCGTGGAAAAAGAGACTGAGCAAGATGGCACCTTTGAGTGGGAAGGGAACCACACGTGCATGATAGCATCTCCCAAAGGCTTTCTTTGAAAGCTGGGGAAATGCTCTGCGCGGGCTCCATCGGCGCCGACGTCACCGATATGTGAGGACTGAGTTCCTGCTTATTCCTGGAGAAAAGCTCTTCTGCTCAACTCACTCCTGACATACGGTCTTCTGCCCTTTCGGTACTTAGGGGATTCCTTCGTAGACTTGTTTTTGAACTCAAGTGTTCTCTCATCAATATGGAAGATGTTCTACCAGCCATCTGGAGCTCCTGAGGCCATATTTGCCCCAAGGCCTGTCTTTCTTGCTGCTCTATTAGAGAGCAGTAGGGGCTAGCCCACATCAAGCTCACTGTCCACTCTTTCACAGAGACAGGGGGCACAAAATTGTATGGCTTTGGCTCAGAGATGTTTTGAGACCTACTAGTTGCTCTCTCCCAGGCCAGGTTTGTAAAACGGACCAGGAAACTGTGATAATACGCAATCTAACAGACGTTGAGAAACTCATCTGGAGTGATTTTGATCTACTTGCTTAGAAATCCAGAGTACTATGCTTCTGTATCGACAAGGCAACAGAGCTGGAACCTGTGAACTAAAAGACATCACAGTCTCTTGGGATCAAGTAAAGAAATCTGGCATGTGAGCTTCTTCACTTGTTTCTATAGTTGTGGCTATAGGTTTGGTCATAGCTTTCTTGGCCTGGCTGGAGAAAGAGAGGCAATTGCAGAACTCAGAGGTTTCCAACATGCAGAAAGACAAGACAAAGAGAAGTATTACAATGACGCATGCAAGGAAATAGAAGCAGAAACTAGAAGCAGAAACATGTCCCCATTTTATGTATATAGTTAACTCTGTTCTCTGTAAATAGCTACAAATGTTCTATGTAATACGAATAGGTATCCCTATTGTTATACCATTCATAAAATTGTTATATGTAAACCACGTTTGAACCTATGGGAAAGTGCGGTATATAAGCAATCTATAAATAAATAAATAGAATAAATATTAGAGAAAGGTCGGCTTTCCTAAAGCTACAAGAGTTAAAGAAAAATATTCCAGCCTTGAATTGGAATGTTATAAATGCTCAAGGATCTATTTTGAATGATGCTGAAAAGATCAAGAGAAAGTGGAAAGAATATACAGAGTTTTTATTTGATAAAGATTAAGTGGACCAACAGTCATTTCAACCTGTACTTTATGATCCGGAACCATTGGTGATGAAAGAAGAAGTCGAACCAGCATTGAAAGCCTTATCAAAGAACAAAGTACCAGGCATTGATGGCATTCGCACTGAAGTATTACAGCAATCTGATGCAGCTGGTACCATACTTACAAGGCTCTGCCAGGAAATTTGGAAGACAACATCATAGCCAACTGACTGGAAAAGATCTGTGTTTATACCAAAGATGATCAAAATGACTGTGGAAATTATCGCAAAGTCGCTCTGATCCCACATGCCAGCAAGATTCTACTGAAGATGATTCAACAGAGACAATCATACCTGGAACAAGAACTACTTGAAGTACAAGCAGGGTTCAGGAAAGAGCGAGGAATTAGAGACATCATCACAAATGTTAGATGGATCCTTGAAAAGACTAAGGAATACCGAAAGGATATCTATTTGTGCTTTATTGACTACAGCAAGGCTTTTGATTGTGTAAACCATTCTGGGCCAAATTAAGAAGCATGGGTATACCAGAACACCTGATCATTCTCTTGCACAATCTCTACATTGATCAAGAAACAGTTCGAATGGAACAAGGAGAAACACAATGGTTTCAAATCAGCAAAGGTGTACAACAAGACTGCATACTTTCCCCCTACCTGTTTAATTTATATGCACAACAAATCAGAGAAGCAGGATTGTATGAAGATAACAGAGATGTGAAGATTGATAGATAGAATTTAGACACTTAGCGTAAATAAGATGTTGATAGACCTTGCCTAAAGTAGGTACCAGTGTAAATAAGATGTAGATAGTTTCCCCAGTTACTTCCAAGTTGATCTCCCCGTTCATTGTAAATACAACTCAGAGTGCCTGCGTTGTATAGTTGATGTTGAATGTAAACCGCGCTGATCTAAAATAGCGCGGTATAGAAGAAATGTAAAATAAATAAATAAATAAATAAAGATTGGTGGAAGACTCATCAAAAACCTTCACTATGCTGATACCACCAGATTACTGCTGAAAGTGAAAACGATCTGAAACATTTGCTTCTCAAGATCAAGGGACATAGTCTTCAAATGGGCCTGAACCTTAATGTAAAGAAGGCAAAGATCATGACAACTGGCAAAATCAAAAAATTCATTGCTGATGGAGAAGAAATTGAAATTGTGGACAACTTTAACTTACTTGGATCAACTATCAATAAAGAAGCAATAAGCAGACAAGAAATCCGACGATGCATTGCTCTTGGCAGAATGGCTATGAAGGACCTAGACAAGATTCTCAAGAGCAGAGATGTCTCTCTCCTTACAAAGATTTGACTTATTGAAGCCATGGTATTTTCAATAACGTCATATGGATATGAAAGTTGGACAGTGAAAAAGATAGAAGAAAATTGATGCCTTTGAATTATGGTGCTTGTGATGTATACTGTGTATACCATGGACTGCCCGAAGAACAAACCAGTCACTACTAGAGGAGATCAATCCTAAACTTTCTTTAGAAGCTCAGATGACAAGACTTTGACTTTCATACTTTGGACACATCATGCGAAGAAAGAAATCATTAGAGAAAGACATCATGCTTGGCAAGGTAGAAGGTCAACGCAAAAGAAGATGGCCAACAATGAGATGGATCGATACAACAACAGCAGCTATTATGGGTGCCAGTCTGTCAACAATGAGCTGCCTGACTGAAGACTGAACACAATTTAGGACAACTATCCAGAGGGTCACCATGAGTCCACACAGACTCGATGGCACTTAACAACAACAAGCACTGTATGCACTTTTATTAGAAAAACAATCCAGATTTTTTTCATAAAAATTTCCTAAAAATAATTTATTTTTGATTTCTATCCATCTGAAGTAAGAATTACAAATCAACAAATCAGAAACCAGGCTAGTCAAGAAATATATTATTAGGTTTATACTCAAAGCATTTATGCGACCAGAGATAGTACCAACTGCATAAATATATTTTTTTTAAAAAACCAACTTCTCCTCCTCCTCCTTAGCGGTTTCTATAGATAAATTTGGCTATTCTGTAAGTAAAACCATCAGATTTATCCATCCAGAAAAGGGGTGCAATTTGAAGCAGAACAGGAATAGGCAAAAAAGTTATGTATTTAATTTCAAAATTCAGCTACTAAACATGTGGAGGCCAATTCTGACAGGTGCACAGCGGGGCCATCATAACGCCCAAAACATTGACAGGCCTAATTTGTACCCAATTCTGCAACCACGGGAGCTGTGTTCCCGGGGTTGTGGAATCGGGCACTTAGACCGCCTGGCATGCACCCAATTCTGTACCGTGAGCTGTCCATGATGCTGCACACCTAGCCCGCCCAACGCTCCGACTGGTGTGCTGGTGCCGGGGTGTCCCGTTGTCATGGCACCTGCATGTCCAGCCGGAGGCACAGAATTGTCAGACCACGAGTGGCCCTGTCACTCTGTCATCCAACCCCCCTCCCCCACTGGGGCCCCCATGGCTGGGATCAGGAGGCTGATGCTCTCCCGCTGCTGTGCAATGGGGCTGAGGGAGCTGCAGCAATGCTGTCCTCACTGCCCAGCACTTATTCCACCATCAGGGTGAATAAGGCGGGTGTCCACCTCAGCGCCAGAGGGCGTACAGGGGCCAGACCTGAATCGCCTCTTTACATCCCGGCGCATGGCTCCACCCCCGCTGTTCCAGTGCCGCCCCCTCCTGCCCATGTCCAGTGCTCCCTGTACAATGGCTCTGTACATGGGGGGAGCACTGGGCTCTGAATAGGGTCCAGAAGTAGCTGCAGATTGCAGGTTGGACAGCCAATCCGGACGTCCAACACCACTATTCCTGGACCGGAATGAACCCCATTAGGGTCAATATTCAAAGGCGCCTCTCTGGTTAACAGTACCTGCTAACTGGATAAGAGCTGATACGAGTATAACAAATGAACATAAATAAATAGTACTGCTGAATGTACTGTTTGATCACCTTGGTATTATCTGGATAGTGCCAGGATGGCCAAAGGATGAAACGGGTATAGCTGTGAGTTAGCCCCATAGAGGGTAATTTTATCAAGTCCCGTGTAGTTACTGTACATTTTTATATGTACATTTCATGCCTATTTTATAAAATCAAGTATGCACGTACTTTACTTTATAAAATACTAATGGTTGAAAATACTCATTAATTTAAAGGTGAAATCACTTACACCAGCTCTAGGGCTAGTGTAAATGTCGGCATCTACATTTCTAAGGAATGCACATAAATCACAGCATTCTATAATTTATGCATGCAACCTTGTGCTTTACCAAAACTCCACTCCTAAATATGCATGACTGAAGGTGCAAGCATACTTACAGAATCACAATTGTGCCATCTGTGTAAATAGTCACTTAGTGGTATATATTTCCGTGCATAAATCTAGGTGGCTTTTTATAAAATTGTATTCATAGTGGGATATTCAACAGTGCTATATGGATAGCTTAGTACAGAAAGTGTAGTTACTCACCTGTAAAAGGTGTTCTCCTTGGACAGCAGGAATCAGTCCTCACACATGGGTGACATCAGCACCGACGGAGCCCGCACGGAAGCATCTCCCCAGCATTACACATGCATGGTCCACTTCCCAATCTTGCCTCAGTCCAATGACATAGCTAAGACAACCAAAATTAAAATACAGTAAAGAAGCAACTCCAAGGGGAGGTGGGAGGGGTAGGAGGGCTGATTTCTGCTGTCCCTGGAGAACACCTATTACAGGTAACTACGGTTTCTCCGGGAACAAGTAGGAAGTCAGTCCTCACATATGGGACTGCCCAGCTATAGGCTACCGAGAACCTGAACAAAATGCCATGGCGACCAGAAAAAGTGAGCCGTGAGCTGCAGCAGTCGAGCCCCAAATGAGAGACTCTCGCAAGACCCAAGTGTCCAGTGGAAAACCAGCACTCCGGTAGCCTGCACATAGAAGGGTCAGCGGGCAGGAGTTGCCTAAACCCCAAAGAGATTATGGAGCACAGCCTGGCCAAAGGCACTGTCTCGTCAGGACTCTCTCTCCAGGCAGCAGTGAGCTGTGAAGCTATGGACTGAAGACCAGGTGGTGGCCCAGCAGATTTCCAGCACAGGTATGGAACACAGATTTGCTACAGAGGTAGCCATGGCTCTGATGTGGTGCAACGTGACCCAGTGGTCTAGTGAGACCCCAGCCTGCTCCTAGGTGAGGGCAATGCAGTCCACCCCCCAAGTGGACAGTTTGTTTAGTTACTGAAAGCCCCAGTCGACGGGGGTCCTAGAAGACAAAGAGCTGAGGAGCTTTGCGGAGGCCTCAAGTCCGATGCAGATAGAAGATACCCAATGCATGTTATATATAGTTTAACTAGTTTCAGTGAAGCAATGCATGCTGTTTATAGTTAACTATTCCAATGTACTATTTCTGTTTTGATGTAAACCGCCTTGATCCAGCAAAAATACAACTAAATAAATAAGGACAGGGCCCTTTTACAATCCAGAGTATGGGGAACGGTCTCCTACTTGCCAGTGTGAGGCCTCGGGAAGAAGGTGGGAGCACCGCCTCCTGATTGAGGTAGAAGGAGGACACCACCTTTGGCAGAAACTTGGGGTGTGTGTGGAGCACCACCCTGTTCTTGTAGAACCTCGTGTAGGGCGGCTCTGCTATCAAAGCCTGTAGTTTGCTGATCTTGTGGGCTGACGTGAGTGCCACGAGAAAGACAACATTCTAGGAGAGATACCATAGGTGGCAGGTAGCCAGGGGCTCAAATGGCGGTTTAGTGAGCTGTGAGAGCACCACATTGAGATTCCACTCCACCACTGGTGGGCGGACAGGGGGCTTAGATAACATAAGGCTCCACAGGAGAAATCGGAAATCTTCTTCAAGGAGGAACCCAGAGCCGATTCCATGCGAGAAACAATCACCCATATATCTTTTAAAGAAACCTCCAAAGGTGGAGAACTGGCTTCTAATACAGAAGGAAAAGTTAATGCAGCTGGTATAGGGGGTGGTAACGTCGAAACTGAGTCAACGCGAAGAAAAGAAGTAGGCAGTAAGGCTGAGCCAGGATCGGCCTTCACCGGGCTTCCTCCCAGAGAGGCCGAACCAGGCAGACATTTAGGTTCATCAATGGGGGGAGTTAAACCCGATTCGCTCGGCGAAGGAATAGAGGAAGAGGTACTCACAGCTGACAAATCCAGTGTACCATCTTTCGATAGCAAGGCAGACGCTGGTAAATCCTGCACTCTCACATGGGCGTCCATCGGGCCTATGATCTTTACCGCCTTCATTTGGACAACCGGCGGGTACTTCTTTTTTCTTTTCCCCATAACAAGGGGAACCTTCTCACGCCGCCGTGCGCCGAAGGGGCGCCAAAGGGGCGTGGCCTGCCCCTTTGGTCACGCCCCTTCGGGCATGCCCCCGAAGGGGCGCCAAAGGGGCGTGGCCTGCCCCTTTGGTCACGCCCCTTCGGGTATGCCCCCGAAGGGACGCCCGCGACCGCATCATGTTGTGTATCAAGGCAAGAGATATATATTTTCTGCAGTAGATGAGTTGATGTCTTTTCTAGACAGTAGGACTTAATTTCTTTTTGGAATTTATTAAGGATTTTCTTGGTTCACCGATAAGTTAAAAGGAGTTTTTAGAGTAATTACAGGGACCATACAGAGCTTTTTTCTTCTTTTGTTTTTGTTATATTTGAAAGTACCTTCTTGATGTGGACTATTGCTATTGCTTGTTTTTCTTTTTTGAGGCTGTATAGTATTATGGCTTTTGTTATTGTTATGATTTCCTTTTGTAATTTTGAAATATTCTATAAATAAAAAATTTAAAAAAAAAAAAAAAAAAAAGGCTCCGCAGGAAATGAGAGATAAGGGGCTGAGCCAAGAGGGGCTTGCCCTGAACAGCATGGTGGTGCACTGCAATAGTGCTCAGATGCACTCTGACTTTGTTGGACTTCAATCCACCTGTGATAGATGGAGTGGGTACTGGAGCTTCAGCTGCACCGAGAAGGAGAAAGAGTTTGTCTGCCTCTCAGTTCAGCACACCGAAAATTGATGCCACCACAAACCAGAGGTATTGTCGGTGGGTGTGATGGATCAGGATGTGTGTATAAGCATCCTTTAGGTCTAAGGAGAATAACCAGTCACTTTGACGGAGGTAAGGCAGAAGTGTTCCAAAGGAAAGCATCTTGAACTTCTCCCTCACCAGAAATCTGTTCAAGTCCAGGATGGGAAACGTAGATCTGCTTGGGAAAGAGGAAATATCTGGAGTAGAAGCCTTTGCCTCAGAGATGTTTCAGCAGTGGCTCCACCGCCCTGTCCATAAGGAGGGCCTGCGAGCTCGGGGAGGAGCAGAGTTTGGTAAAGAGGGTTTGCAGGTTCTCCTGGGAAGAACGAGGGTGGCATCTGTTGCAGGTGGAGGAGGTATCCTTCCTTGACTACTTGCAGCACCCAGGAGTCGGTGGTAATGAAGGACCACTTGTGGGCAAACAGGGCCAGAAACCCCCCTGTAGGCTGCTGAGGACCTCCTGGAGAAGAGGAGGCCATACCCCAGGAGTCAAAAGCTCCCCCTAGGCTGGGCCAGTGCCAGTGCCTGGGTCTTAGGCTTGTGGGGGCCGTGTCCCTGCCCTTGAATTGCTGTCCTTGCTGTGGGGCAGAGAAGGTCTGGTACTGTGGGGCTTCTTCCTCAGGGGCTTCTTATGGGGGTGCACCAAGATCATCTTCGAGAGTCTGGTCCTGGTCAGCAACTCAGTCTCTATCTCAGCAGCCTTTAATGACATGGATTTTCTGAAGAGGTTCTCTCCAGCACAAGGGACATTGATGACTTTGTCCTGGACCCATTGCTTGAGGTCAGATGACTGCAGCTATGCCTGGTGTGGGGCCCCGATGCCCGTGGCAGCAACTAGACCAGCTTTCTAGGCATCATATGCTGCTCGAGACAGGAACTTCGAGCATTCCTTGACTTCAAGTCCAGCGACTTGAAATGCTGAAGAGGTTCCCCATCGAGGCCTGCAGAGAAAACAGCGAGCTCCCTCGCCACTTCCTTTAGGTACATGTCGATGTACAACTGGTAGGACTGAACTTGGCAAACCAGCATTGAGCCTGGTAGCATTTTCGACAGAGAGTGTCCATGGTCCAGGCCTCCCTACTCAGGGGCACTGAAGAATGAGTCTTTTGGCTCTTGAGTCGCCGCATGGCCAACTCAACGACCACAGAACTGTGAGGGAGCTGGGTTTATTGGAAACCTGGGCTTCAGTGGACTCGGTACATGGAGTCCTGCTAGAGGACAGCAACCTTGGGCTGGAAGGACTGGGGTTTCTAGTCCCATAGGTGCTCCTTGTGGCCTTGGACAAGCCACTTAACACTCTGTTGTCTCAGGTACAAAAGACAGGTTGTGAGCTCTTCAGGGACAAGGGGAAAATATATATACAGTACCTGAATGTACACCACTTTGACTGGTAGAAAAGCGGTATATACACCTAGCTAAATAAATAAATGGAGTCGAGCCGTCTGCTCACAATGGGCACCGACGCCAGTTTTTCCCACATATGGAGGAGGCGCTCGAGGATCGGAGGGACAGGCACTATGAGGGCCTCCTACTGGAGGATCTCAAGTTCCTCCGTGCAGGGATCCTCCTCCACTTCAGTCTCAAATACAAGTGCCTTCGCCATGTTCTGCACAAGGCGCTGGGAAACTGGTGGAGACGGGTCCGAGGGCATGTATCGGTGTCATTAGGTGTCCAGGGACTCCTTGTCCTCAGTCTCCCAGTCTGACTCAAAGTCAAAGGAAGAATCCAAGGCTCTGTGGCTCCCATGGTTGGGCATATGACCCCCAGGGGACCTGTGGCTTGATGACTGGAGAAATAATTGAGGTTGAGGGTCCGGTCATTGGAGCAAATGAACTGGAGGAATCGGACATCAATGCCTGCTGCTGTGCCAGGAGGGCAGTGATACTGCACTCCAAGGCCACCATTCTGGTCTCCATGCCAGATAGCTCCGCAGCCTTTGACGTGGGCACTGATGACTTCAGGACCAGCATCAGTTCTGTCGAGGGGGAGTCCTCAACCAGGATGGCCTTGGGGGTCCAAGGCTGGTAGCCTGATGCTGATGACTCTTTCCGAAGCAGCTTGTAAGGTTGCTCCCGCTCCGACCTCTTGGACTCACGCCAAGGACTGTAGGGACAGGTGTGGGATTTACCCACTTTTATAGACCCATCCTCTTTGGCGGCCTTCGAGATTTCTGAGTTCTTTTTGTATTCCACCTCCAGGGAGTTCCTCACGGAGAAGCCAGGCCGTGGAACTGCAAAGCGGCCTGGGCATCTTAGGGCACTGAGGTACCGGAGAGGGCCCTGGAGCATGGTAATGCCACGGACTCTGGCACAGAGTCGGATCTATGGTACAACTTCTCCTGCTGCAACTGATGGCTCTTGATGGCCTTTGCAGACATGGACTTGCAAAGGTCGCAGCACGAGTTGTCATGGTCCGGCCCAAGGCAACAGAGGCAGCAGTAATGCAGGTCATAAGAACATATGAACATAAGTTATGCCATACTGGGTCAGACCAAGGTCTATCAAGTCGTGTATCCTGTTTCCAACAATGGCCAATCTAGGTTACAAGTACCTAGCAGTTTCCCCAGGTTCTACAGTTCTTGTACTGGGCCAATCGGTGGATTTCCCGGGTCCCTTTTAATCATGGTTTATGGACCTTTCCTCCAAGAACTTGTCCAAACCTTTTTTAAACCCAGGTACACTAACAGCCTTTACTATATCCTCCGCTAATGAATTCCAGAGTTTGATTACACGTTGAATGAAAAAATATTTTCTTTTATTAGTCTTAATATGGATTACACTGTAGCTTCATTGCAAGTCCCCTAGTCTTTCTACATTTTGATGGCATAAACAATCTACCTTTACCAGTTACACTCCATTCATTAATTTATAGACCGCTATCACATCTCTCCTCAGCTAAGTCTTTTCCAAGTTGAAGAGCCCTAACCTTTTTTTACAATCTTTCATTCTTGTGCTCAAGGAATTTAATATCAAGGTTCTCTGATGGGAATGGCCCTTGGCAATAGACACTTTTCACACCTCTTCCCTCATCAGATAAGAGTCCAGGCCAGAACTGGTGGTCTGAACCAAGGGTACACTTAATTTTAGGGTCACTGAACAACAACAATTGGCAGAGGCAACAAATAAGAGTGATGTTACAAGTAGCTAACTCCTTCATAGGTTACTTGTGTCTCCTCTCAATTAAGCTGAACAGTTACTCCATTCTTCTCTACTCCTGTACCTTTGTTACTTAGGCTAGTTTTCCTACGTGGAAACCTCTCTCTCTGATATCTAGTACTCTTTACAAGTGTACCTGAAGCTGGTGTTGATGCAGACACCGGTTCCTGATACTATGCTGGGCTAACGTCTGGATCTGGTGTCACTGGTGTATGATAAATGTTTGGGTTTCTTTCTTCCTGAGAGCTGGTGCTTTCTGTAGAGGCAGGTCTCCAAACCTGCTCTGCAGGTTTCTGGCTCTGATGGACTGGAAGGCTGAGTTGTTGATATATTTCTTGGAACCTCTCTCATTTATTATTGTAGGCTATGACTTTCCTTACTTTTAACATTGGCAAAGCTACTCTTCTTCTGAGACAGTAGGGCACTGGAAGGTTTTACAAAGGCATCAACCCTCTGTTCTCTTCCACTGTGCTGATGCTCAGCCTTTTGCTCCCTCTGAATGCTGTAAGGGTTGCGTGCCAAAGACACTCTGCCTAAAGGACTGGGTGCCATAGGCAGAGTGGTGTCTTTGAGAGTGGTTTATATATCATTTGTATTTCCCTTCTAGAGAAGTCTCCTCCCAGCATGATATGACTGGCAGCAATAATCTCCTCTCTTCTGGAAAATTTAAGCTTTTCCAACCTTCACTGTAGTAATTTAGTAGGGACACTGGATGGTGCTTTGCTCACACAGAAATGGCCCAGCAGTCTCTACACATGGAATGCACTAAATTTGCATAGTTGTTTTCAATTCAGCAAATATTTTGCTAATTTGCATTTTAGAAGATCTAGCAGTCACGTCTTCAATCTGCAGGTAAAGCGTAGTTACTCACATGATCAGCCCTCACATATGCGTGACGTCAGCGCCGAAGGAGCCTGTGCGGAGCATTTCCCCAGCTTTCAGATAAAGCCTTTGGGACATGCTACACGTATGCATGATCCCCTTTCTGCCCATGGGTGCCATCTTGCTCAGTCAGATGACATAGCTAGGACAGTAGTAAAAAATAAAACAAGGTAGGAAGGCAACTCCTAGGGGAGGAGGGAGGGTTGCGAGGACTGATTCCTGCTGTCTCTGGAGAACACCTGTAACTATGCTTTCTCCAGGAACAAGCAAGAAGTCAGTTCTCATATATGGGACTCCCTAGCTCCAGGCTGCCGAGGATCGAACCACGACAGCACCAATGACGACCAATCAGGTAGAAGTGAGTTGCAGAAGGTGAGACCCCACTGAGAGACTCTGCAAGATCCTAGTGTCCAGCGACATTATCACTCTGGTAGCCTGGGCACATAAAGGTCGGAGATCAGGAGTTGCCTACACCCTGGGAATATTAAAGTCCCTGTGGGACTCGCTCTCCAGGCAGTAGTGAGCTGTGAACATCTGAAATGAAGAATATGTGGCAGCCTAGTAGCTCTCAGTCACCATCATTGAGCGGAGGTTGGTCACCAACGCTGTGATCCGGTGCTCAAGGGAGAGGCCATACAGTCTGCCACTCAAGTGGACAGAGTTCGCTTAATCAAGGTGAGCTCCCATCTGCTGGGGTCTGTGATGGGCCTGGGTCCTCTGTAAGTAGGACATGGCCCATTTGCAATCCAGTGTATTAAGTACCAGTTCCTCCCTGCTGGCGTGAGGCTGCGGGAAGAAGGTGGGGAGGACCACCTCTTGGTTGAAGTGGAAAGGAGATACCACCTTCAGGAGGAATTTGGGGTGTGTGAGGCGCACTACCTTGTTCTTATAGAACCTTGTATATGGTGGATCCGCCACCATGGCCTGGAGTTTGCTCACTCTTCAAGCAGATGTGGGGATCACCAGAAAGGCCACTTTCCAAGACAGATACCACAGGTGGAAAGTGGCTAGGGGCTCAAATGGCAGTTTGGTGAGTTGGGAGAGTACCACATTGAGGTCCCACTCTGTTGCCGGAGGGCGGAGAGGGGGCTTGGATAACAGGAAGTAACAGGAAGCCCCGGAGGAACTTGAAGACTAGTGGATGGCCCAAGAGGGGTTTTTCCTTGACATGGTGATGGTGAACGTCTAACACGCTCAGATACACCTTACTGAGTTAGATTTCAGCCCATTGTGGGACAGGTGCAGTAGGTGCTGGAGTACTAACTGCACATAGCAGGAGAAGGGGTTCTCCCTTCTTTCCACACACCAGGTGGAGAATCTTCTCCACTTAAAGGCATACACCTGTCTGGTGGAGAGCTTTCGGGAGGCTAGCAGGATCTCCTCTACTTCTCTTGGAAGACTGAAAGGGGCCAATGCTAACCTTTCAGTAGCCATGCTGTTAGTGTTAGGGACCCCAAATTGAGGTACAGGAGGAAGCCCCCCTCCTGAGACAGGATGTCAGGAGCTCAGCCCAGCAGAAATGGGAGTGCCACTGACAGAGAGAGCAGTAGTGGAAACCAGGGCTGCGTGGTCCACTTGTGGGCAATTAGTATAACTGATGCTCTCTCCCTCTGGACCTTGAAGAGGGTCCTGGTAACCGGGGAGGGGGGGGGGTGAGGTCGGTGTGAATGCCCTTGGACCACGAGATCAGGAAGGCATTGGCTGCTACTGTCTCCAGGTGTGGTTGGCACAAGGAGAAGTGAGGCAGCTGCATATAATCTGGAGAGGCAAATGTGGCCTGCCTCAGATGTGGAAAAGTTTCTTGGCCGCTCTGGGGTTCAGGCGCCACTTGTGCGGCCAAAGGACTCTGCTCAGCTTGTCTGCTAGGCTGCTAGGCAGATATCCTGGCCCAGGGGGTAGACTGCTCACAAGAGCATGTTGTTGTGAGCTGCAAAGGAGAGGAAGGCCACTGCCTCCTGACAGAGGGAGTATGAACCCGTGCCCCCCTCCTTGTTGATATAGAACATGGCTACTTGATTGTTCATCTAGATCAATATGGACCGGTGTCGCAGGCAGTGGCGGAACACTCGTAGGGCTAGGACGATCGCCCTGAACTCCAGGAGATTGATCTGTAGAAGCGACTCCTCCTGGGACCAGCTGCCTTGTGTGCGGTGGTCCCCACAATGTGACCCTCAACCTAGGAGGGAGGCATCTGTGGTTAGGGTTCTCTGCGGTGGAAGGGCATTGCCACCCGGAGGTGGCAGACGTTTTGCCACCAGTTGAGGGGTTCCGCCAATTGGTAGGTAACCTTGGCCCTGTCCCATAACTTGGGTCCACTGTGAGTGGAGGCACCAATGGGCTATCCACATGTGCCAGCGGGTTGAGAGCGTTACATGGAGTGAAGAGGCCATATGGCCCAGTAGGCGGAGGAGGAGATGAGCTGGCACGGACCAGCAACATTGTACCTCTCCTGCTAGTTGTCTGAGGTGTTCTGCTCTTTCTCTGTGAAGGACTGCCTTGACTTGCAGCGTGTCGAGCCAAGCACCTATGAACTCCAGATTTTGGCCTGGAGAGAGGTGGGAGCTGGAGTAGTTGATAACGAGCTCCAGGTGTTGCAGAATGAGGGATGCACAATCTACCACCTGACTGGCCTCTGAGGCTGTTCCGCCCCCAATTAGCCAGTCGTATAGGTAGGGGAAGACGAAGGACCCTTGTAGGTGCAGGGGGAACAGAGGAGTGGGTCTTTTGGCTCTTAAGCTTTTGCAAGGTTGACTCGACAACCATGGAGTTATGTGGGAGCTGGGGTCTGTGGAATCCCGGGCCCTTCCCGATGCGGTACATGGCGTTGAGGTGCTGGCTCACCACTGGTACTGATGCCAGTGTCTCCCACAATCTCAGCAGTAGCCACTCGAGGATCGGCTGCACAGGCACTGTGAAAGTTTCCTTGGGTGGAGACTCGTATTGGAGGATCTCCAACTCCTCGGTGCGTGGGCCCTCCTCCGCCTCAGTCTGCACACAGAGAGATCTGGCCATGTCCTTGACAAAGTTATGGAAGGCTACATCCTCTGGTGCGGAGTGGCGCCGAGGTGTCAGGGGAGAGGGATCTGAGGAGATGTCTCGGTGCCATTCCGGGGATGCCTCATTGGCGGTCTCCCACTCAAAGCCAAAGAATGATGACAAATCCGAGGTCCTGTGACTCACTGCCTCGAGGCCGGCACTGAGGAGCCGATGGCCTCTGGAGGACCTAGGGTCTGAGTCGCAGAAACTAGTCGTGGAGGACCTGATGCCTGAGGACCGCGACCGGGACCTCGACTGGTGCAGAGGGCTTACCCGAGGCCAGTGGCACTCGGAGCTCAGCTCGAAGACTGGGGACTCCCCTGCAGTCGGGGTCTGGTCATTGGGGCAGATGTGGGCGAACCAGCCATCATTTCCTGCTGCAGGGCCAGCATAGCAGTGATATTCTGCCCCAGGGCCACAATTCTGGTTTCCAAGCCAGAAGACTGCAGCTTTCGATGCAGACACTAAGGATCTCAGGCCCGGCACTGGCAATCTTGCGAGTGTGAACTCCACGAGAACTACAGCCTCAAGGAACTTCGCACGGTCTCTGCCGACCGAGGAATCCTTCTTGAGGACCTTCGTAGAGTGCTTCTCAGAGTCACCCAAGTCCCTCCTGGTGGTTTTATCGGGTTTCTCTGGTGCAACCTCAGCGGACTTAGAGGACTTTTCTTCTTTTTCTCGGAGTCCAAGGTCTTCTGGGAAGAGCCGCCACCGCGGGACTCTAAGGACACTTGAACCTCACAGGAACTGCTGGGCTTGGAGCTTGACATCAAGGAGGTGGGGCGGAGTCGGATCTGGGGAATAGTTTTTCCTGCACCTTGGATCTCTTCTTGTTGGTCTTAGGCGTCATGGCCTGGCACTGGTCACCAGAGGTGCTGTCATGGTCCGGTCTCAGGCAGTGTAGAGGCAGCAGTCATGGGTGTCGGTCACTTGCATAGTTTGACTGCAGCAGTCACATTTTTTTAACCCACCGGGGGGACATGTCGGGCAGCATCCGGCCAGGGTTGACAACCCCCAGGCGAAAAAAGGCGTGAACGCTGGTCGAGGCAAACTATCAAAAAAGGAAAAGGGAGCCGAGAACAGCGCTGGCTCGAGGAGGGAAGAGGAACCAGTACGCAAATGCGGAAAAACTAATTTTAAGGATATTTAGTAAGGATTTTTTCCAGGGAAACAGGACAGACATCCGTTTGGCTCTGCGGAAAAAAGGAGACTGAGTAAGATGGCACCCTTGGGCAGGAAAGGGACCACGCAAGCGTGCTAGCATGTCTCAAAGGCTTTCTTTGAATGCTGGGGAAATGCTCCGTGCGGGCTCCATTGACGCCAATGTCACCCATATGTGAGGACGGA
The DNA here is from genome assembly GCA_033557465.1 of Ichthyophis bannanicus. NCBI lineage: Eukaryota > Metazoa > Chordata > Amphibia > Gymnophiona > Ichthyophiidae > Ichthyophis > Ichthyophis bannanicus. The sequence goes on along the minus strand of CM066036.1, from coordinate 636,247,299 downwards.
CTTCCTGCTTGTTCCTGGAGAATACATGAATACTAAATCAAGTTAAAGTACCTTTGAAAAAAGCAGATCTAAAATTCTGCAGTAATAAAAATAGATACTAAAGATTTCTACATTCCATTCATAATGACAAAACAAAGGATATCTAGAAGAAATGGAAGTACCTTGAACAGTTCACGGAAGGTTTGCCATACTCAGTTATCTGAAGCAAATCTTTGTTAACCACACAATAACTGACGAGGTCTAACATGTTAGGAAAAAGACAAATTAAGATAAATCACTCTGATATTAATAATTGTTTGTATATAAATAATATCCTACCTCTTTGCTTTCTTCCATATCTGATTCACTACTAAAATCTTCTGTATTTAAGTTTTCAAAATCCGATTCTCCAATAGCTATGGGCACTGTTACAGTAAGGTGTGAGTTTTCAATAAATGACATATGATTTTCATCAATTATGTATTTTTCACCACTTCTGCCAATGCCTCCGCTAGTTCCATTCCCATCCTTATGATAATTGAGGTCTTTGCCTATTTCAGCTGGGTTGTGGTTAAACATGCTGCAGTCTTTCTTCTTGTGACACTCTTCGGGTGGTCTGATTTCATCTAAAATTTTCTGCTTTTTATAAAGATTCTTTTGGACAAATTCACGTAAAATTCTTTTAATATAAGCTATTCCCTTCTGTATCCTTCCCACAGCAATCTGTAGATTGTTCATTTCATTATCTTCATCTGTGGCTGCAAGATTATCTGAACTAAATGAGCTTAGCAACAAGGCCAGAAAGAGGTTCAAGACCTAAATGTCAAGAAAAAGAAAATATATAATGACATGTAAGACATTTCTAGATATGATACTTCTATAATATTTGAGCTATTTCAATTTTAACGTCCAGACATTTTAAGGTTTTGTTGTGTTTGTCGTTCTATATACCAAATCATTGTCTTTTTAAAAATAAAAATAGAAGATAAGCATGACTGGCCTGTCTACTAGGTAGAATAGTGTCCACTTAGGATGGCAGACCTCATGGAACAGTCCCATGGCTCCTTTACATTCTGGAAAGGCAGCAGCAGAGAAAACCACTGTCAGCATGAGGCAGGCCTTTAAGCACTTGAGTGCACTCAAGGCCTGCTGCTCCTGCTCCCTCCATAGGCAGTTTGCACTGGAGGAGGGAGAACTAGGAGACCATAAGTGAACACACGTGCATGTGCTTCAAAGCCCACTGCTGCACTGACAGCAGTTTGCTCTGCTATTTCTTTGAAGGATGTGGAAAGGAACAGTGAAACACTCCCTCCCCCTGAAGTCTGCTTCCTGGACATTTGGGTGAGGAGGAGGGGGGAGAAAAGACAAATATAGTGACAGAATTTAAATGCAGTGATGGAATTCAAAATGGCATTGGATAGACACAGTGGGTCCCTTTATAGCAAGCGGATAAACCCAAAATAAACCTATTTCTTATACCTCAACAAATAGAGAGAGGTGACCTGCACGGAGCGGCAGGTAGAATCCTAAAGGCATAGAGGGGGGTGACCTGCACAGTGTGGCACATACACCTACTCTGGCCACCTTACTTGGCAGACTGGATGAGCCATACTGGTCTTTATCTGCTGTCCTAGTATGCTACTATGTTATGCGGGACACCTGCAAGGGGAGGATAGAGAAGCAAACGGAAGAGGATATTGGACACCTGGGTAAGGGAAAAGGGAAGAGAAGGGGAGATGTCAGACTATGGGGGGTGGGGGGAAGGGCATGGAGGGAACAGGATCCTAGACTGCTGGGGGAGGGAGGCATGACTGAAGGTTTGCTTAGGGTAACAGATACCCTTGGCCAGTTCCGAAGATAAGCCTACCCAAAACTTTTAATCTTATTCACAGCATTCTGAGATATTTATCTTTAATATAAACTAATTTTTCAGGTTTTCTTGTTTTGACTATAAATGTATGCTGTCATTCCTCTGTAGTATCCTATGCTGGCACAAAGAACCTTAGAAATAATTTGCCTGCAGTATATATTTCTAGGTTCATATTAAAAAAATGCAAGCATTCCTAACTTAGCTGGCCAAAATAAATCAGCTAGAAACTTAACTGGCTTGATGTAAGACACTGAAGTTTCCTTGCCTAAAGTTAGCAGTTAATTAACTAATTTCTTTACCTCCTACCCAATAGCGCTGGATCAAGGGAGAGCGATAGGTGGCTTATACAAAACTGAATGTCCATAGGATGGACCTTTGAGTGACTGATTAGGTAGAAACAGGTTGAGGATAAGGATGCTACCAGTAGTGTGCCATAATTGGTCCTTTGTGGTTAATTTTAACATTGTTTAAAGCAATATTGTGGAAAAGCTGTTTGGTAAAGTTTGCCTCTGCATATGATACCAAAGTCTGCAGTACCGTGGATACCTAGGAAGATGAGGACAACATGAGGAGGCATCTTGCAAAGTTTGAAGAATGGTCTAGAATTTGGCAGCTAAGATTTAATGGTAAAAAATGCAGGGTTATGCATTTAGACTGCAAAAGTCCCAGGAAGATGTACAGTATAGTGGATGAAGTACTTCTGTACACATAAGAAGAGCAAGACCTAGGGGTGATCATATCCGATGATCTTAAGCTGGCCAGACAGGTAGAAAAGGCAATGGCAAAAGCCAAATGGATGCTTGGGTGCTCCTTGCTACTAGAAGTGTAATATCGCAGTACCTTCTTAATGGCAACAGTGCGACCAGAGAATTCTTATGCAACTTTTTGAGAATGTTGACAAGAAGGAGGGAAGAGCGAATCCTCCGGTTGGCTTAACAGAGGAAAATATGAGTCAATTTTTGAAGCTTTTTAAAGAAGTGCGGGTAGAACTTTGGGGGGGGGGGGGTATATATTTCTGATGGGGAGAGAGGGGGACCTGGGGGAGATTCCCCCACTCATGTTTAGATATCAGCTTATATTATTATAAGGGAAGACTGAGGAGTATTGCTCCATATCCCCCTCAGCCCCCCACCACCAAATTCTATCAGGCAGGCTGAAAGGGTATACAAATGGGCTGTCAAAAATTTTCTGTAAGGTTGGAAGAGATATGGGATAGTGGTAGCCCCTCTTTTGCTCATCTTTTGAAGTTGAGCAGGAGGAAAGGATCATGGAGAAGAGGCCAGTCACCTCTCACCATGCATTTAACATTGAGCCTGCATGGAGGACCGATCTGGTCAGCAGACTGAGGTTTATAATTGTAACACTTTGATTTGGTGGCCAGGTTAGGTGGCTATCACTAAAGATCAGTGCTAATCACTAAATTCCTCTTTCCAACCTATCCCCTGCTCCTGGACCACCCCAAATTTGAGTAGTTAAAAGTCATTAAATTAGTGGAACTAAAATGGACAAATTTAGCTTCTCAGTCTAGGCAACTTTCAAAAGTTTTGATTTAGCGGATTAATATCTAAAGTTACTAGCATGTGCTACTGTGTTAGCTTGCTAACACTTAATGTGTATAATTTTATCCCAGGTCCCATTTTATGCAGTTGGGCCTATTTACTAATAAAACACATTAATGGCCTCAGCAAGCGCTAACACAGCAGTGCACATTAGTAACTCTAGATATAAGTCCTTATTTAGAAAGCTACATTGCTTTGAAAACTGACTTCAAGTACTGCATCATACTGTATATGGCACTGTGACAATTATCGAGAAATGATAGATCTAGGAAGTGAGCAAGTAGGACAGAATAGTAAGAGTACAAAGTACCCGCTATAAGGAAACGTATATAAAAGTATGCAACGCCAGCCACAGCGGGTTATATTCATCAAACAAGTACTTTTTTGCATTTATGGTTTTTATGTTTTACGTGTGTGTTATAAAATTGGAATTCTTATCGTAGGACTTTAAGGTAACTTGTTTAGCTAGCTGAATATACAGATTAGGCTTCAGATCTAGGCTGTATGCCTTCTCACTTTCCATGGTTGCTAGTTACATCTATTTTGTGCAGCTAACAAGAAAGTAATGTCAGCAACCCCTGCATACTATGAAAATAGAGGAGGCATGTCAAGATGATGCCCAAAGGGGGACATTTGCTTGATGCACTCTTAGTGTTTCTTTATTTTGTCTTTCCTGTTACAAGTTTTCCTAATGGATAAAAGGTAGGAAAAGTGTGGTTACCATAGAGGGGCGATGTAAGACTTTGGCAGCGCTTCGACAGGAATATGGCTTAGCTTTAGGGCAGTTTTTTCTTTTCGCGCATATGCAACTCACTCACTATATCGGTGGCTTGTCTCCGCGGGAACTGACGGTGGAGCATTCGGTGCGTATCTTGGAATTCTTTGCTTTGGGGGCGGAAGCACCCCCCACTATCGCTGATTTGAAACGCCGACTGGAGAGTCAAGGCACTCCTCCTGATTATTTGAGGGAAGAAATTGCATGGGCGAGAGAGTTGAGCTGTGAAGTGGCCCCGGGGTCGGTGGGTAATGCCTTGGTTCGGATTGGGCATTTGATTTCAGGGGCTAGGTGGCGGGAGGTCCAATTTAAATGTATTGTTCGGGCTCATTTTTCCCCGCGTCGAGCATTGCGCAGTCATCTTACTGATTGTGGGGGTTGCCCAAAATGCTCTTGCTCTTTGGCAGATTTAGGTCACATGTGGTGGGGCTGTGTGTATATACGGCGGTACTGGAGGCGAATTGGGGCCTATTTAAGTGTCTTGTTGCAGCAACCCATCTGTTGTACTGCGTCGTCGGTTGTGCTGGATCAGTTGGGACCACTCCACCCGAAAGGTAGAGGGGAAAAAGTCCTAGTGCGGAAAGCCTAACTGGTGGGGAAGGGGCCTATCCTCCATCGATGGCGGGAGTCAAGGGCACCTTCCTTTTGGGAATGGCGGAATAGTTTCCACCAACTTATGCTCTTCGAATGCCGAGCGGCCTGTGGGAAGCCCCAGGGTTGGGCATACTTTTTGTTGATTTGGATGCCTTACATTCAGTAGCTGGGGCCTAAAGCCCGGAGTGAGGTATTACGGGTGGGTTAAAGCCTGGGGCTGTTACTGGGGGGGCTGTTACTTAGGGGGACCTGATGGGATGGTGGGTAGTGCCCATTTTTTTTTATAGTTTATTTTACTTTATCTTATACCTGTCGATTAGTTTGCCCCATGGAGTCGGCTTGTCATGATGGGAGGGGGGGGGTGGGGGGGGGGAGTTTGATAATTAACAGTGTGTTATGTATGTTCACCCGCTGGTTCTGTAACCTAGAGGTGGTGGATAAGGAACAACCCCACCTGGGGTGTCGTTTGTATATGCACAAAACAAAAAAAAAATGCACATATGTTTTCCTTTTGGCATGGTGTTGTACAGTATTGTGATGTGTGAATAAATAGATTTGGGGGAAAAAAAAAAAAAAAAGGTAGGAAAAGACCAAGACCTACCCCAGTAATGATATGCTAGTGGATGAGGGCTGATAAACAGGTAAGTAGTGGTGTCGGGGTTGTTTCTGGAATCACTGTGTTGAGAGTTTCTCTATTTCCAGATCAGCTGACTCTTAACTTCTCTGATGATACAGATTGTCAGTGTCCAATGAGGGAAGTCACAATTGGATGAGATTGATGGAAAGCACTGGGAGCAGGTCAATCTCAAGCACAAAAGGAAAGGTAGGTTTAGCATTTAAAAGGTACCTCTGGTAAAGTGTCAGATGAGCTGTTAAAAGTGCTTTTGAGTGGCTTTAGGTGAGTGCTGTTGTCACTGGTCAGAACAGTGAATCTGTTCCATCTCTCACCAGAGATTCCTTGCCTGTGACATTATCATTTTTGGCCCCAGTTGGGAGTAGTGTTATAAGACACAAGAAGATATCCCTTCAAGGTATCTGGAAAGTGGTAAGGATGGAAAAGACTCTGTTCCTTTTTTCAGGTGCTGAATTTTTTTTAAGGGAGATATAATCAGTTGGAGGAACATGAGTTATTTGCAGTAGCAAGTGGGATTGCCTGGGTCTCAGGTGATCTTGGAGCATGAATATTAAGAATAGTTTGGCTCTTCATAAGACAGAAATATTATCTTTCTTTATCTTTATCTTTATTTAAAACTTATTATACCGCCTAAACCAGGGGTCTCAAACACGCGGCCCGTGGGCCGCATGCGGCCCGCGAGAGACCTTTGTGCGGCCCGCAATGCAGAGGGCAAAAAAAAAAAACGGCTTCTGCTGCTGCTGCATGGCAGCGGCAGAATCAACTGTCCCGCGGCCCCTTCCCATCTGCCCGGCAAAGCATCTGACTCCATCAGCGGCAGCTTTCAGGGACCCAGAACAAAGGAGCATAAGAAAACTGCTGGGCCAGGAAAAAAAAAATCCTTGGACTGTGTGGACGAGGCTGTAGAGTCCAGAGCGCTAAAAGCCCTGGACGTCCCATGTTAGGGTTACCACCGGACTCCACGTCGGCTCGGGCCTGCACTCGCTCTTAGCTCTAGAGTTCCCCATACAAGTGACAACTACAAGTCCCAGCCTGCCACGGGCTAAGAGCAGGCCTGTGTCCCGGGCTCCCGCCGGCTCGTGTGACTCACCCCGCAGGCAGCCCCGGCCGACCTAGAAAGACAGCAGGCACGGTCTCGGCGTCCTCACTCGCACGCGGCGCTGTCGTCGTTTCCGGATCCGCGAGGCTCAGACCTGCACGAGGGGGAGCGGCTCGCGTCCGCTTCCGCAAGAAGAGAGTCCCGATGCTTGCTGGAGGATTCAGTGGGCTTGACGGGCAGTGCTAGTGCCTATGGAAACCTGCAGCCTTACCGGATGGCCATGTAACTCGCAACAGCAAATCCACTAGACAGGCTAGACCACTGCCTGGGGCGGCAGACAAGGCCCGTTGCTTCCGACCCCCTCCGGCAGCAACTTGTGTCAGAGGCAGGGCTGTCCTAAGAGTTTCAGCCGCCCCAGACAGAAACCGTAGCCATGCCCAGCCACCCCCCCATCACCAAGGCGATAGTGGCATTATTTTAAAATTGGTTTTGCACCACCACTTTGCTTCGTGTGGCAGACCATGTGCTTCAGCATACATGCCCTGCCACTTTTGACCCCCCTCCAATAGTAAGTTGCATTGGACTGGAATCAGAAGCAGCAGGTCATGTGTCCTGAAGCACATACAAATATGACTGCAGCGGCAGCAGCAGCAGAAGCCGGGTTTTTTTTTTTTCATTTTTAAATTTACTTGGGCTGATGGGGGGAGGGGGTTAGGACTAGTAATGGGGGGGGGGTTAGGACTAGTAATGGGGGGGGGGGATAGTACTGAAAATGGGGTGATGGGGGTTAGGACTGGAGGTGGTCTGATTGGGGGGCTAAGACTGAAAATGGGGTTATGGGGGGGCTAAGAATGAAGATGGGGCGATGGAAGGGTTAGGACTGGAAGTGGGCTGTTGGCGGGGTTAGGACTGGAAGTGGGCTGTTGGGGGGCTTAGGACTGATAATGGGCTATGGGGGGGGGCTAGAACTGGTAATGGACTGGGGGGGGTGCTAGGACTGGAAATGGGCCAAGTAGAAGGGGGAGCTTGAACTGCAAATAGCTGATGGGGACAGGGTCTTGGAATGGAAATGGGCTGAGTGGAAGGGGGCTTGGAATGGAAATGGGCTGAGTGGAAGGGGGCTTGGAATGGAAATGGGCTGATGGGGAGGGGGGCTTGGAAAGGAAATGGGCTGATGATGCGGGGACTAGAAGGGAGCGGATGCTGGGTGGGGCAGGAGCTAGAAGGGAGTTGATGTTGGGGGACGATTAGAATGGGATGGGGCTGGGAGAGTGAAATTGAGAGGAGAAATATATTTTGTGTGGGAGGGAAGAAAAATCTACAATTGGCCGGGTATTGGGAGAGTAAGTGGGGATTGAGGATGGAGGGGTAAAATTTGAGTGGATGAAATAGGAATGAGGAAAGAGCAAAAGGAGAATGATTAGTATGTTAAAGCAGATGTAGAGAGAGAATGGAAAAAAACTAGGAAAGAAGAAAGGACAAATGGACAGCAGACAATGGAGCGTTAGCAGAAGACAAGAAGAAACCAGAAGAAAGTGGCTGGAACAATTGCAACTGAAAAAAAAATGCACAAAAGGTAGAAAAATCTCTCTTTATTTTGAATTTATTAACTGAAATATGTCAGCTCTTGGAAATGTGCATCTTTAACGTCTGCACTTTATTTAATACAAGAGGAAATCAATTTATAGTTTTATTTCTACAGTGTTGTACATTCTAAGTTTGGCTTTTGGGGTTCCCAGTTTAATTGTCTTCCTGTTTCTCAATTGTGATTCCTTGTTTGGTGATGGTGTATGTTCTGCATGTTTACTAAAAGTTAGTGTATGGTAACATTATGCAAATATTTATGCAAATGATTCCCTTATGCAAATGATGCCCTTATGCAAATGAGGCCTGCGTCTTGTGCGGCCCCCGGGTTACTCTACAAGTCCTCATTTGGCCCTCAAAGCAATTTGAGTTTGAGACCCCTGGCCTAAACCAAGAGGCATGCGGCGGTTTACAATAAAAACAAAAGGGGACTAATGAAGAAAAGGAAACAGAAAGGAACGCCAATTTGTTTACAAAGGGGACAGCTGTAGAGAAGATAAGAGACTGTACAGCAATACTGTTAGTACAGTAGAAAGAGGGGAGAACAGAGGAAAACAATAAATGCAAGATCAGGGGGAACCGGTAAGTGCAGTAACAGAGGGAGGAACAGAGGGAAACACTAAACGCAATAACAGAGGAAAACAATAAACACAAAACAGAGGGAAGGGAAACAATCAGTTGCCGGCAGGAAGAGGGGGAGGAGGAAGGTCGAAGGCTGTGCAAAAGAGGTGGGTCTTGAGATTAGCTTTAAAAGTGTGGAAAGAGGAGTCCAGACATAAGGCTAATGGCAAAGAGTTCCAGAAAACACAAGGCTTATTTTCCTAAAACCAGAACCTTATAGCTCCAAGAAACATGGAAGATGTATTTGAAGGAGATCTTGAAAGTACCAAATGTGGAGAACATTGGTATTTCCTGAATGTACTATCTACCACTTGGTAAGCGTGTGGAGGATGCTGAAGAGGATGGGATGGAAAGCATCATTTCAGCTCATAGTTTGAACATCTCTACTTTTTAAAAAAATCAAAGGAGAATATACCCATTAGAGCTACTTTAATAGTGACCTTATCCTCCGAATTGGACAAAAGCTTGGTATTTAGAAATTTCTTCAAATATAAGGAGTGTACATGACCAAAAAAACAGTTCATGCTCATTTAAAACAAATCTTTCACAATTTTGGGGCATTTTTTGTGTTCACTTGACCTATTGATTTTGTTTTTAGGTGCACTGTATACATGGCATGGCCTTCAATAGTACCAGTGCTCCAGATTGGAAGATCGAGGCACCCTCATCCTTTTGCTAGAGAGGAGACTGGGAGGGGGGGGGGGAGATCATGTTTTTGCCACTTCAATTGGGGAGGACAGAGCAACTAATACCTCTATCCTTCCTTTGCTCACGGTCTTTATACTATGATTCCTGCATCATCAGGCAGCAGGGGAGTACCTGTGCTACCTGGCAATGCAGGGATTAGGGGGCAGTGCAGTAAGCATTCACCCTGAGCAGTATCTGCAGGACTGATGCTGGCTACTCCCTCTGCAGATACCGTACAGGTTTTGCAGTCACTGCATAGGCATTGGAAAGGGGGGGGGGGGGCACAGGAGCCCTAGCCCCAACAAAACTTTGCTGCTGCAGTCAAGGCTTCCCCTACTTCAGCCCATGGGGATCCAATCTCCTTCAGGCAGAAGTAGGGGAAGGCCGGCAATTGCATCCCAGCAAGCAGCAGGCTGCCCAAGGGAATTCCATCCTCCTCGGGCAGAAGAGCACTACGACTGCGGCACAAATCCCTCCTGTCTGCCAATGGGAGATCAGATCCCTGTGGACAGACAAGAAGGAAAGGCCAGTGATCGCGGCTACATGGAGTTCGGCTGGCCCAAGGGCGGAGCTTGCCCCCCCCCCATAGAGCATGGTATTCCAAAGCCTCTGAGCCACTATACTGCATTTTTTAATTATGCCGTGCAGTAGCTGCAAAACAGCTTACTGCACTTTAGCAAATATGCCCAAAAATATTATAGAATGAGATCCCAAATTCTGAATTAGATCATCAAGCATTGCAGTTTCAACCTTTTTGCTGCTTTAATATAAGATTACTGATTAGAATAGAATCAGAAAATGCAAAAAAATTTAAGAGAGGGGCAAAAGACAAAGCTGATACTGACAGTACAGCCAGTCCTTTAATATATGAGTTGTTCTGAAGTTAAGAAAAAAGCCATGAAACAGGAAATAATATAAGGAGACATTTTACTTACCAGATGATGTCCTTTCCTTGAGTCCTGCTAGACTGGTCCAGAGAAGTGGGTTGCGTTCCCCTACCAGCAGATGTAGAGACAGTGGAAACTTCTATAGGCTTTATGACATCATGCTATATCAGCCAGAACCACCAGAGGGAGCCTTCAGTATCTGTATCAAAGCACATGGCAAGGAATCGTCAACCTCAGGGCCGGTGCTACCCAGTAAGCTGGGTAAACACAGCAGGAGACTGCTGGTGCTCAAGGGCACCGGCCAGTAGTGGTGTTGTATGCCTGCAGGAGCAGCCTGTCCTGTGGGCCCCCAACACCACCGTGGCCTCCTTCTGTTCTTCAGCTCACGGGAGCAGCCTGTCCCTGGCCAAAGAGCAGAAGGAGGCCACAATTATGGCAAGTAGTCTGTTGTGGGTCCACAGGACAGGCTGCTCCCACGGGATGAAGAGTGGAAGACCACAGTCAGTGGTTTGTTGTGGGCCTATAGGACAAGCTGCTCCCACAGGCCGAGGAGCAGAAGAAGCCTGTAGAAAAAGGAGCTGGGGCAGAGAGGCACAGGAGGTAGGATAAACTTTAAAGGGACAGTGGGTTTAGGAAGGAAAGATGGGAGGAGGGGACTGCAAGACTTGGCAAAGAGGCTCAGTTCACCACTTCCCACTCTGTTACCTTCCCAGCCTTTGTCCCTTTCTTCCTCCCTCTGCAAGAGCGAGGAAGTGGTGAACTGAGCCTATTTGGCCCCTGGGACAGGCACCCCTCCCCCATGACACCCATGGGCAATCGTACTTGTTTGCAGCACGGTGTGCCTATTCCTCCGTTTCAGGCCTGTCCCCTGCAACTGTTACCTCTTGGGCAAAGACTCGCAATGTTATCATGAGACTTCAGAAGAGGAAACAGCATGGGGCCTGGAGCGGAGGCAGTGGTGTGCTGCATGGCAAACAAGTAAAATAAGGTTGCCACCATTGCTATGAAGGTAGATGTGAGCACCTCTGCTACCATCATCTCTGTGTGCACCCCTTTTTGCCGGACCGCTTCTACCGCCCTGCCCCTGGTATGCCACTGAAGTGGGGAGAGGCAGCAGAAGAGGATCTGCAGGGAGGGGTGTAAGAGTGCAAAGGGTTGGAAGTTAAAGAAAGCACAGTTACTTACCTGTAACAGGTGATCTCTGGGAACAGCAAGAATAAGTCTTCACATATAGGTACGTCGGTACCGATGGAGCCTGCGCGGGAACGCTCCCCAGCGTCCAATCAGAAAGCTTTTTGGAGCATCCCTCAGCGCCTGCGTGCTGCCTTCCCGCCTTTCCAACTGTCTCTCCTCAGTTGAGTTTTATAGCTGAGACAAAAAGAGAGAAAGAGGAAAGGAAGATAGATAGAGAGATACAACTCCTAGGGGAGGTGGGTGGTTTGTGAAGACTTATTCCTGCTGTTCACAGAGATCACCTGTTACAGGTAAGTAACTGTGCTATCTCCAGGAACAAGCAGGAATGAGTCTTCACATATGGGGACTCCCAAGCTAAGATGCCTGGAGCCCTAGCATGGTGAGGATTGGAACATGCTACACCTCATATGGCCAGGCATCCTGAGGATGGAGGGTAGGAGTTGGAAAGAGAGGAGCTGTAGGAAAAACAGCTAAGCTAAGGACTACAGGTAAGGAGTCCTTGTATGTATGATAATTACCATGAAAAAATATTGACATGAACGAACACAATATGGTCCTCACCTACTGGATTGCAGGAAGTAGAGAGGCTGATGGAGTCTACTGGAGATCCAGTAGAGGAATGTTCAAGATGACTTCACTGAAGTGAAGGCGAAGGTCCAAATCTGGAATTGACAGGTGACCCAGGTGTCAACTGGGGTGGTACAAAAACGTCAGGTCTTTAGTGGAAGCTTTATGGAAAAAGCTGGGAACTCTTTTGGATACAGAGTTAGTAACATTTAGGAGCAAAAGAGGAAGACTGACTGATTTGGACAACTAGCCCAGTCCTGGAGGGAAGAAGGGGTATGGAAAAAAGCCCATATTCCCAAGTAGGACAGATGTCTGAAGGGCTGAAACTTCAGATCTACTGAAGATCCACCCTGTCTTTCCTATCTGTTGAGAGATAGGAAAGATAGTGAAGCATGGAGCTTCAGGGATACCTAGACGTAGGGTTAAAGTAGAAGCTGTCAGTACCACAGTAGTGGTTGTGTGCATAATACCTCAGACATACTGAGGAACAGTATGAAGATATGCAAGCCCACTGTCTGGAACCTATAGAAAGGTAAAACCTTTTATAAGCATAGACAGAGAGATAAGTATGGAGATACATATCTACCTATAAGGAAGCATCTTGACAGATACACATAGATATAGGGATATATATATATATATGTGTATTAGGGTGGTCCACTGCCATAGGGGAAAAAATAAAAGTAGGAATTTCTTTGCTCCCTGGCCTGATTCTGGTTCCATTTATGTAGAAAACAATGTGAGCAAAGTTTGAAGCCAGTCAAATAATATTTAGGGGTGGCTCAAGGTCCCTATCTATCAGGCCCCTGGATCTCCCCCAGGGTTCGTCAGACCACTGGGTATTATCCGCTCGTAGACGGGGGTATCATGCTTGCCAAGCACTCAATGTGGTCCAGATGCTAGTAAGGACTTTGACGATGTGGGGAACATCTTACGGTGTTGCGAGACAACACCCAGAAGGAACTGGAGTTGCTCTTCTTTTGTGGTGTGTCGGCCGTTGAACTCCTCAATGAGTTTGACCCCTCGCTCAGCCACATCGTTGATCACTGGAAGATTTTTTACTTTTTTCAGACCGTCTTTGAATGATGCATTCTCTTCCCAGTCTTCTGGGTCTGCATTAAGAAAATCACTGTTGATGATGTTGAGGTGTTTCAGGAAACGGATTGACTTGCGAGTTGCAAAAGATTCAAGTGGTGGAATCATGGAACTTTTCAATTCGACCCGCTTTGGGGGATCTTCGTCTTCGTCATCATCCTCATCGCTTTCATCTGATTCTGCCGGGATCATGGCCGACACTATGGCCCGCTTTGTCGGTGCTGAAACAGCTTCATCGAACAGTGACAGTGCCACAAGCTCCTCTGACACATACCACAGATGCTGTTGCAGTTTGTCTCTGGTCGCTCTTCCAACACGGTCATTGTGGTAAGAGTGTAGTTTCTTCAGCATCTCCAAATCTGTTCGAGGAGCAACTGTGGCATCAGGGGCAGAAAACCAGGCTTCCACATGAATCAGGATGGAGAAAATGCTCACATCACGAACACAGGACTCCTCCCATTGGGTAAGATCTTTGAGTTGTCCTCGGAACATCCAAATCTTGAGACAGTACAAGACTTTTGCCATCCATCTGGCATGATGGAAAGCTCCGGGTTTCTTGAAATTGAAACTAGGAAGATTCCCTCCAAGGCAGACAATCGTTAACTCCAAGAATTCCAGGTAATCATCTCGGTGATTGCCCTATGCCAACTTGGATTCCGCAAACTTCATGATGCGATCCCTGTCAGGTTGCAGCACCTCCAAGTCTTTTCCAGTTTGATAGTTGGACTTGTCAAGGGAGCCCCAATTCTTTTGGAACCGGCGAAAGAGTTGGACATCGGGACCCGTTGAAGCTCCAGAGCATGTAGAGAATACTGCACCAAGAATTATTTCGTAAATGTGATGGCGGCATGCCAAATGAAGGACTGTGCAACGGAGTCTCTGTTCTAGAAGAATGCACGCTCCTGATCGACGTCCCATGTTCGATGCAGTTGTATCAAAGCAGAAGCCTGCAACCTTTTCATCCAAACACCATTCCTGTAACAGTTCATAAACTGCTGCAGCTTGATTCTCGCCCGTTCCTGATGTCAGTTTTGGTACACCAAGAAGTTGTGTTTCTCCAGTGGAGACAGCCGTTATCAAAACTGGAAGGCGGTCAACGGATGTGGTTGAACAGAGGAGAGATGGCAATAACTTTCTATCCCAATGCACAATGCATGTTTTGCCTTCGGCTTTGAATGCGTTGTGCAGGTCCGTCCATTGTTGCTGACGGTACTTTTCTCTATGGCGCTTGACGCTGGAGCGGCTGATATTGAGCTCCCCAGGATAATGTCCCAGACTTCTGGCGGTTTCAGCTACCACAAACAGAGCATTGCGATCCGTTGTCCCTGTCCGATCCAGGGCTGCTGTAAGCTCTGGGGTCCAGACATTGTTAGGTCGAAACTGCTTCGTTTGTGGAGTTGCTTTCTTCTGTCCGTTATCTGAATCCAGAGATGTCGACGAGTCTTCATCTGACTCTGCTGAGGAAGAAGATCCTTCCAGCTGAACTTGGCTTATAGTTGCCTCGGCTTCGGTAACATGTTTTTGTCTGCGCCTTTTCAGTTCTTCTTCTCGCTGTTGCAATCTTGCTTCCGTGTTGGCCAGTTTCTTGTCCATCGCGCACATTGAGCCGCGGCGCCCTGGTTCTCGTTGCGCTATTAAGAATTCTTTGTCTTCTTGAATATGAATTAAAGACACTGCATTGGCATGCGCCACATCAAATAGGTTTTTCATTGCAACCTGGAATTCTTTTTCATTTGCCTCTTGTTTCCCTCCTCTCCCTTTGTTTTTCTTCAAAAGTTTCCACTGATTGAACAATTTCTTTACTTTTTCTTGAATTTTGTCATTTCTTTGAACAGGAAGCCTGGCCTTTTCCCAGTAAGCTTCTACTTCACTTGTTACAATAGATGTACTTTCACTAACGCCTTTGTTTAATGTCATATGGTGATGTAAAAATACACTTAACACTTGCTCCTTGCTGGGGAGCTTGGCCCCCAGAATTGTGGTGGACATTTCTTCAATGAGATAAAAACCACATTTTTTCGCCATCTGAAAAGAATAAAGATACAAAGATAATAGTACAATGTCTTTGCCGACTCTCAGAGACGAGATTATTTCAAATATGATGCAATCAAATGTAATCAGCGTGGAACTGAGTGGATGATACAAGATGATGCAACATTTCGTCATCTGCTCCCAGGGGGAAATCTCAAGACTTGTTGAGCCACCCCTAAATATTATTTGATTGGCTTCAAACTTTGTACACAGTGTTTTCTACCTAAACGGAACCAGAATCAGGCCAGGGAGCAAAGGAATTCAGGAATTCATTTTTATGGACCACCCTAATGTGTATATATATATATATATATACAGGGGTATATATATATATATATATGTCTTTAGTGAGATCTGGAGGGGCATAAGATATGCACACGCAGCTTACAGACATATGTATCTATAGAGAAGTATATAGAAATATATACATACATGTATATAGATGTCTAAAGATAAATGTCTGCAACTAAGCAGATAGAGATATGCCTATAAGAACATTCACATGGGAGATGTGAAGGAGAAAGATTCATCTAATAACAAGAAGGTGGAACCTACTTGAGAAGATATATAGAGAATCTATTCCCCCTGGCTAAGATGGTGCAGGAATGCCAACCAGTGGAATAACCAGGATGGTTGCGTGAAAAACAGAGGATAATATCAGTCTGTAAACAGCAAGTCCTGAGTCCTATAGAACTCTTGCATGGTAAATGGACAGAAAATGCATAGGATGAGATACCAGGTTGACCCACTTGAGGAACAAGGGGGGGGGGGGGGGGGGATCATGCGTTGTTTAATTAAATATGTGCTGTCCATGAAGGATTAGGATACCATGAGGACAAGCTGCAAGGAAAAAGAGCATATTTCCTGTAGAAACTGGGTAACTCTTTAGACTGTCATATAGAGAAGGCTTATGTCCTTTATTAAAAGGAAACAGAAGGGTGTAAAGAACCTCTACAGTCATGAGGAATGACTGAGGAAGCCTTTTTCAACCATATAGGATAGTAATTAGAGAAAAAATCCCCATGCTCTCTAGCAAGGGCCCATAGTGGAAAGCTTCTCAGTAGGATTGCAGAGAGCACTATGCAGGAGAATTGGAAAATAAAAGTGGCTGTTGGAGGAAACCAGCTGCCACCTCAGTTATGCTGCCAACTCCAGAGATTTGGAGATGACAGAAAAGAAGCGATAAGGATTTTCCAAGATAGATGAGCACTATCTTGGAAGCACTACTAAGACCAGAGAAAGTAGTGGAAGACAAGACTGGAACTCGTAGAAAGTACCAGTAGTCCAATCACTTGAACTCCTGCATGGGCAGCTGCTGAATAGAACAGCAGAGAGAATCTTTCTGTTTGTAACAGAGAGAACAGACAGAACAAGAGGAGAAAATCCTGATCATGTTTGATGAGCTACCCAATGAAAGCAGGGAGGTAACTCCAGAGAAAACTCTACACTGGAAAGGAAAGGAAGACTAGAAAGGCTAAGAAAGCCTTCCAGTCGTATAGTACCACTCGTACAGGGGAAGCCCTGGAAACGAGGGTAAAGAAAAATAGGAGCTGAAGGGAGACTTGCTATATGGTAAGTCTGTAGAAGGAAAAAATTCATGGTGGTACAGGGAAACTATCATGAGATAGTTGGCAAACCTCTCTTCATGGTAAGAAGAGGAGGAAACCCTGTGACCCACAGACATGAATCTCCTGACAGCTCAGCCTACTTGAGAGCAAGTGGATGTCCTGGAAATAGGAATCCAAGCGTAGAGTTTGAAATAAAAAAACAGTGAAAAAACTTCTGCTGAGAAGTGAACTGTATGTTATAAGAGATCAATTGGAACCCCATTGAGGGTTAATTGTCCTGGCTTGAGTTTGGATTCTTCAGACCAGGGCGAGGTTTCCCTTGTTTGGGAACATTTGTATGATGGGCAGGAGAAGAATGAAACCTTCTTCTTTTAGGGAAAGAAGGTTTGGTAGGGCATTTCCTACCTACTGGGGAAGGAGAAGGCTTAGGATAGCCCTCAGAAACAGGGAAGTCAGTGGAGCAATGAGCAACCTGACGTAAAGACTCCCTATTGAAGAGATTTTCTCCAGTACAAGGAGTATTACCCAGTCTTTGTTGTGCCCATCTGTTCAAGTCTGAAGCTTGGAGCCAGGCTTTACGTCGTGCCCCTATAGCTATAGCAGAGGTTCTGCTAACAGACTCAAAAGAGTCAAGGGAAGCACGAGAAAGAAACCAAGATATATTTTGGCTATGACTAAGAAGTAAGGAATAGTCTGCAGCCTTGGGCTCTGATAGAAAAGGAGTTAAAAGAGATAATTTCTTTGTGACCTCCTGAAGGGATAGACTCATATAAAAAATATATGAGAGAATCCTTGTTGCCAGCATAGATGTTTGGAAGGTTTGACGTACAAAAGCATCCAGTGTTCTAGAAGCACGACCTGGCGGATAAGAAGAATGCTTCTTCTTGCTTTTTACCTTCCTCATTGCTGATTCCACTACAATGGAATGATGGGGAAGTTAAGTCTTTTGAAACCCTGGAGAGGGGGGCACTTGATACAGAAGATCAGTTGCTGTAGAAGGTGAGGAAACCCTTAAAGGTGTTTCCCATATTCTCAGAAGAAGATCCTGCAAAGAATGATGTAAAGGAAGCATTATATTTTCCTTTTCCCCAGAAAAGCCTTGTGTAGGATCATAGCCAGGGATAGGAATAGCAAGGAATGTAGCCATGTCAAGGAGAAATTTCTGAAAAGAAGGATCTCCAATGGGAACCATCCCTGGACAGGTTAAAGTTGAAGAACTAGCCTGGGCACCGGAGGATGTACTGGTCCGGTGCAGAAAAGGAGCCCTAATGGATGGATACTGGTACTGGCGGTTATGACTTGAGACAGTCAGTACTGCATTGTCCTTGCCAGGTATCGACTCCAAACTAGGTATAGAAAGGAGCAATCCCGGTGAAAAGGGAGTAGTTGGTCCCGATGTTACTGCAGGAACCGGCCTCGGTACCGATACCGGTAGCTGTGCCGGAATCGGAGGCAATACCGACATCGAAGCAGTCATCGGAGGCTGCTCAAGCGGTACCGAGGCAACCAAAAACCCTTGGTGAGTATCCTCGATACCGCACATCCGGAATCGGTAAGCGTCGGTTCCGAGACACGTCGGTACCCAGTCTTCCAGACTAGATATCGATTCCAGACTCGGCATCGAAGGAAGCAAGTCTATCGATGCATGTCTGGAGGGTACCGGCGTCAGTGGTCGTATCGGCGATGCTGCCGATACTGGAAAGTCAATCTGGGACGTATCGATCGGTCCCGAAGGTACCGAGAACGCCAGATGACGATCCCTGGTGAAGAGCGGATCACTCAACACCAGTGCTGATGCCAGGGTATCGGTACCGCTCGAAGCGGATGCCACCACCGAGCATGGCTCAGGTATGTTCTGTGAGGGGTGAGCCCCAGGAACAACCTGAAACCCCTGAAAGGCTTTGGAGACCGAAGACTCCCGCCGGGGTTTTGAAGCCAATAGGGTCTTGAGGGCAAGGCCGGAGCCGTCATCATGCTTGACATGAGACCTACCACTCAAGGATTGGCTAGTCTTAACAGACTGTTTGTGGGTTACCTGATCCTGTAGAGAAGAAATGGTCGGTGCCCTGACACTGGAAGGGAACTCAGTATCGAGGGAAACTCGAAATGGAAAATCTCTTCTCATAAAATTGTAGCCTAATGGCTCCGGAGGAAAAGGGTCAGGACCCAAACAGGTTAGACACCAGTTATTGGAGTCTAAAAAGAAAACTGTATTTCCACAGTTAAGGCACTTCTTAGGAGAAGAAGGCTCCATGATGGAGAGGCCTTACAGGCCCAAAAATTTAAGACAGAAACTGAGGGAAAAACTCTCCCTGAGTTTGAGAAAAAGAAAAGAAAAAACCCACTGGCGGTACCGGTGGAGGCGGGGAAACAGCCGCGACCACAAGAAAACAAGAATTAAAGAAAACATTTTCTGCGGTGACAGGAGGACGTCCTGCCAGCTCCGCGGAAAAACGAAAACTGAGGAGAGACAGTTGGAAAGGCGGGAAGGCAGCACGCAGGCGCTGAGGCATGCTCCCAAAAGCTTTCTGTTTGGACGCTGGGGAGCGTTCCCGCGCAGGCTCCGTCGGTACCGACGTACCCATATGTGAAGACTCATTCCTGCTTGTTCCTGGAGATAATGGAGAAATGGATACAATGAATATATGCTAAAAGGCACAGAACACACACAGGCACCCCATCCCCACAGTACATAAACATACACAGAGACATCCCACCCTCGCATGTCTCACACAAACACACATACATACACACACAAAGGGGCCCGACCCATGCAGCATGCACACACACAGACACCTCCCACCCATGCACCATACACATACGCACACACACAGGCAGACCCCCCCCACACTGTACTACACGTATACACAGTCACCACACATCCACTGTCTGAAAAGAGACATATAGTGTAGATATGAAGACATCAAGAGTTATAAAGATTCCTCATACAAACCCTACTACCATGAGAAATACTTTATCATCTCTCTTTGAACTCTTTCTCCATATATACACATCCATATATATATGATTTTGCAAATAAAGGAAGGAGAAATGTTTTCAAAATGTGAACACAATCCCCGACAGATATTAATATATACATGCATGCAGCCCCTGACGCTCTCCATGACACAGACATGCACACAGTCCCCAACAGACCCCATTACACACGCATATACACACACACAGAGGCAGAAATATTCACACACGTGTATGTAGCACCCGAAAGTCCCCATGGCACCTACATACACATGCATGCTCATATGTAGCCTCCAGCAGTCTCCATGACACACAGAAAGACACAAACTCATGCACTCTTTGAGACACATGCACCAACCCCTGACACTTCCTATGACACACACAGTTGAAGCTCCCGAATGTCTGATCCCATGAATGAGGAAAATGCGCCATTGGGTCACACTGTAAAGCGTGCACTTTTGAACTTGTTTCAGCTTTGCTGGAGGTAACAAACATACTGGACCTCCCCTCCTTCCCTTTTCTGGCATGCTGATAGGGTGGTATTTACCTTTATGTCCCAGCTAGGCAGCCAGTCACAGAGAATAGAGGGAGTTGAGGGGAGCTTCCAGTGTAGTTAGTTGATTGGTTGGAGTCAGACACATGTGTGCCACAGTGCAGGGCTTGAAGCTTGTAGTTAGCATCATTGCCTGTCTGCTACAAGGAATACCACTGCTGGCTCTCATGGGAGGCTATGGAGTGATCTTTCCACTTTCAACTAGCCTGGCTGCAATGCCAGCAAAGTATCTGCATATTGCACAGTTGTAGCAGCTCTACCAGGCAGCAGCAAAGCGGCACTCTCAAAGTCCAGCCAAATGGAGATTCTCACATTGATGCTGCACCATTGACTGCTAGGACTATCGAAATCAGCATGTGAATTGAGTCCTGACTCTTAGTGCTCACCTTGGTTTCCATGCTACTTACACCCAAGGATATCAGTGGCTTTCCCAAGATTTGTCGTAATAAGTCTATTGACTTTTTCTCCAGGAACTTGTACAAGCCTTTTTTAAACCCAGCTACACTAACTGCTTTTATCACCTCCTCCTCATTTATCAGATTTAAGAACACAGAACATAAGATATACTATACTGGATCAGACCAAGGGTCCATCAAGCCCAGTATTCTGTTTCCAACAGTGGCCAATTCAGTTCACAAGTACCTGCCAGGTTCCCAAAAAGGTAAGAGTAGTTACTCACCTGTAACAGGTGTTCTCCAGGAGCAGCAGGAATCAGTCCTCACATATGAGTCCTCACATATGGGTGACATCGATGTCGATGGAGCCCTGCGGAGCATTTCCCCAGCTGTCCATGAAAGCCTTTGGGAATACTGCACACATGCGCGGTCCCCTTCCCGCCTAAAGGTGCCATCTTGCTCAGTCAAATGACATAGCTAAAAAACAGCACACAAAAATGTAAAATAAACTATGTACAACTGCAACTCCCAGGGGAGGAGGGAGGGTTGTGAGGACTGATTCCTGCTGCTCCTGGAGAACACCTGTTACAGGTGAGTAATTTCTCCAGGACCAAGCAGGAAGTCAGTCCTCACATATGGGTGACTCCCTAGCTCTGGCTACCAAGGAACCCAGGCTGAACAAGAGAACTCCCTCTAGTCCCAGCATCAAAGAAAGGCTTTTCACTGAAAGAACCTCCACCGGTAGCCCAACGGAGGGCTGGAGGGCAGGAGTTGCCTAAACCTCAAAGAGATTCCGGAGTACTGCCTGGCCAAAAGCACTGTCCCTACGGGACTCCATCTCCAGGCAGTAATGAGCTGCAAATGTCTGGCTTGAGGACCAAGTTGCAGCCATGCAGATGTCTGCCAACGGTACAAAGCGGAGATGAGCTACCGAGGCAGTCATTGCCCTGACACGATGGGCCGTGACCTGACCCTGCAAGGGAAGGTCAGCCTCCCTGTAAGCCCAGGTGATACAGTCAGCCACCCATATGGACAAGGTACGCTTGGACACAGCTAACCCCAAATTATTAGGGTCAAAAGAGATGAAGAGCTGAGTAGCCCTTCTATGTCCTTGCGTACGGTCAAGATAGAAGGATAAGGCCCTCCTACAGTCCAGGGTATGCAGGACCGCTTCAGCCTGGCTTGCATGAGGCCTAGGGAAGAATGTAGGAAGAACCACCTCCTGGTTGAGGTGGAAAGAGGAGACAACTTTAGGGAGGAACTTTGGATGAGTCCTAAGGACTACCCTGTTTCTATAGAAGCGGGTGTAAGGCCTGTCACAGACCAGGGCCTGAAGCTCACTCACCTGTCTGGCCGAGGTTAAGGCTACTAGGAAGAGTGTCTTCCAGGAAAGGAAGCGGAGAGGACAAGTAGCCATCGGCTCAAAAGGTGGGCGAGTCAGTTGCTGCAAGACCACATTCAACCCCCACTCAGGAGCTGGAGGACGGACAGGAGGCTTGAGTAAGAGCAAACCTCTGAGAAACCGGGACACCAAGGGGTGAACCAATAGAGAGTGTCCTTCCACCAGTGAGTGGTGAGCTGCTAGAGCTGAGAGGTGGACCCGAACAGAATTGGACTTAAGTCCCTGATTGGATAGGTGCAGCAGGTACTGAAGCAGCACTGGTACAGCACAGGAGAAAGGATCCTCTGTAGGCAGCTGACACCACACAGCAAACCTCTTCCACTTCAGGGCATAGGTTTTTCTAGTGGACTGCTTCCTAGAGGCCAGGACTACCTCTTCAACCTCAGGAGGTAGGCCCCAAGGAGCCAAAACTACTCTTGCAGCTTCCAGGCCATCCAATTGAGAGATTTGAGATTTGGGGTGCAGAAGAGTCCCCTGGTCTTGAGAAAGAAGGTCGGGCTGCAACCCTAGAGGTAGTGGAGTGTCCACTGCTAGCTGAAGCAGAAGTGGGAACCAAGGTTGCCTCGGCCACCTGGGGGCTACCAGAAGGACCGAGGCCTGGTCCTTTAGAATCTTGAACAGGTTCGGGCCACCAGAGGCGTGGGAGGAAACGCATATAGGAGGCCCTGGGACCAGGAAATCAGAAAAGCATCTGCTGCTAATCTCAGAGGATGCGGTTGCCTGGAGCAGAACCTGGGCAGCTGTCTGTTCAGGGGACTGGCAAAGAGATCTATGGATGGAAGTCCCCATCTCAGGAAGATCTTCTGAACTATCAAGGGATGGAAATTTTGTTTATTGTGAACAAGCAACAAAAGACATACACAAAGCAAAAACATCAAACCCAAACCAGTCCCACACCCCCCCAAACCCCCACCCACCCCGACACAGCAAAGACAAGAGACCCAACCCCACCCGTGGCTCACCCCACCCACCACCATACACCCCAACCAACCCTCCGTGCCCCACCTCCCGCCCAGCAACAGCGAATATCAGTCCAAGCAATGTTCATGGCCAGAGAATCCCTAGCTGTTGCATGAGCCACAAACCCACCCCCTCCCCCCAACACAAGCACCCAACAACCCCACCCCCACCCAACCACCCCATCTGTACACTCCCAAACAAAAGCCCATCCCACGAAAGCAGGCAGAATATCCCCCACCCTCCACCCAACAACCCCATCTGTACAATCCCTAAACAAAAACCCGTGCCACAAAACAAAACAGAACCCCCCCCACCCCCACAAACGTAAAGAACAACAGGCCAACACATGGCTCATCCCCTAATACAGTCCCCCCTCAACAAAATCCCGCCTCAGCAAACCACAGGAACAAAGAAGACCTGACAACGCAGGACAGCTGGAGCAGGATGCACAGATGGAAAAGCCAGAACCCCCTTGCCGCAGATGACACTAAAGGAGAAAAGCACATCCCCTAACTGGGGAAAGGAGCAAGAAACACCAGCCCAGAGGAGAGAGAGAGAGGGAGAAAAGGGCCCAATCAGCAGGTCCCACCTCCCACGGACCCCCCCCCCAGTGAAACCCAAGGACGACCCTCTACCCACCTCGGGAAAGTGAAATGTACCCTAGGTCAAACCCTCCCCCCTTGAATTCACGGGGGGCGGAGGGTGAGGTGACGCCACAGACGCTCCCAACGATGGGCCTCTACCACCCTCCGTTCGCGGTGCGCCATGCTGGCCACTTCCTCCAGAATGTCCCGCACCACCTCGTCGAGGGGCAGGACCAACCCCCGGGCGGAGACATGACAGCGCGCCTGCTCCCAGAAGCGGGAGAACCATTCCCGGTAGGATGCCACCCACCAGACCCCACCCCCCTCCTGCATCCTACCCAAGTGAAACGCCATAGACAAGACGGACAGAAAGACAAGGGGGTGCAACATACCCAAACCGCCCTGTGCCCGGCCCAGGCAAACAATGTTGCGCTGGACAGGGTTCAGGCGGTTACCCCACAGGAAACGGAAAAAGACAGCACTGACAGACGCCTGACAGGACGACGGAAGAACAAAGACTGTGGCAACGTGCAGAAAGAGGGGAAGCAGAAACGTCCCGAGGAGTTTGATCTTCTCCTCGAAGGTACACCTCCACCCCCTCCACCGCAGCACCCGACACCGTGCAGACTCGAGACAACGGTCCCAATTGGACACCGCGCAGTCCTCCAAACCAAAGACGAGGCCCAAAACGCGGACCTCCCCCATGGGAGGAGGAAAGGGGGCACAGGAAGGCGGGGAGGACCCGGAGGGCCCCAGCCACAGCGTCTGGCACTTGCTGTGGTTGACAACAGAGTGGGCCACCTCCGAGTACTCCTCCACGGCCTCCCGCAGGGCCTCCACCCCTTCGGTGCTGTCCACGTAAACTGAGATGTCGTTGGCGTAGGCTACCACGGTCGCCGGGGGCGCACCAGGCGCCTCCAGGCCTCGCAACCCACCCGAGGACAATCTCCTGAGGAAGGGGTCGAGGGAGAACACATACAGCAGGGGGCTCAAAGGGCACCCCTGCCGCACCCCCGAGGCGACACAAAAAGGCCGTCCGAGCCAGCCGTTGAGAAACGGGAAGCTCACCCCCCCTCGGTACAACACCTGCAAGACGAAGAGGAAACCTGCGGGGAGGCCGAAGTGCTGGAGCACCACCCACAGGTTCCGGTGACTGACTCGGTCAAAGGCCTTGGACTGATCCAAGGAGACCAACCAGTGGTCCCGTTGGATCGACCGGCCTCTTTCCACCATCTCCCGGACAGTGGCGACAGCATCCAGAACCCCTCTTCCCCGAACGGAACAATACTGGGACGGCGACAGCAAAGCGCCCGACACCGTCACCAGTCGGTTGGCCAAACACTTGGCCAAGATCTTCCGGTCCGCGTTCAAGAGAGAGAGCGGTCGCCAAAAATCCAAGGAGCTATCGTCCTTCCCCTTTGAAAGCAGGAGCAGGACAGACTCGCGAAATGACCGTGAGAGAAACCCCATGTCCATGATCTCCTGAAACAGGGAGGTCAGGAAGGGGGCCAGCTGGGTGATGAAAGTGTGATAGAACTCCACCGGGAGTCCATCGCGCCCAGGCACCTTCCCCAACGGCATGGCACGAATAGCCCTCTCCACCTCCTCCTGCTGAATCGGAGCAGCGAGTGCATCGACCTGCGCCTGAACCACAGCCGAATACACCGGGGGAAGGCCCAGGTACTCTCGGATACGGGTGAGGTCCACAGGGCGATCCCCAAACAGGTTCGAGAAGTATTCCCCCACCATACGTAACAGGTCCTCCTGAGAGGTATGAAGGGTGCCGTCCTCGCCCTGCAGGGCCATCACCTCCCGATGCCGAACACTCTCCCTGCAAGTTAGGAAGGGGTCTGGGGTGGCGACCTTACCAGCCGCCCCCTCGAAGCAAAGGGAGGCGTGGCGATCGTAAAGCAGGCCACGGAGCTGGACTCGCACCTCTTCCACCTCCTCCTGCGCTGCCCCTCAGGATACCAAACGGTCCAGCGACCTCCGGAGGACAGTATAGGTGAGGTAGCGGGACCGAGCAATGGAGGAACCCCGGGAACGGAAGAGTTTGCGGGCACGCGTCTTCACCTCATCCCACCAAGCGCCACGGGAAGGAAAAATGCCCAACAGGGTCTCCTGGTCTGCGAGAAAGGCCAAGAACTCCTGGACCATCTCTGATGTAGCCAACAACTGCACATTCAGTCGCCACAGGCCAGGACCCCTGCTGAGCTCCTCATGGTTGGCCAGGAAGGACACGGAGAGGACACAGTGGTCCGAGAAGCCAACCGCCTGCAGCTGCGGTGGGGAACACTCCACCCGGGCACTCACATATATCCAATCGATACGATTCCTGCAGGTCCCATGGTAGTAGGTGAAGCCCGGTGACCGTGGAAAGGCCCGGTGGTACACGTCCACCAGGTCAGCCGTCTGGGTCATCTCGGCCAAAAAGAGGCCCTTGTAACCTGGTGAGCAACGCTCCCCCCCTCGGTCCTGCAGCAGGGTGGTGGTGTTAAAATCCCCTGCCAGGACCACCAAACGGGAGGTGTGTAAGTAGGGGCGGATGACCTGAAACAGGGTCTTCCATGCCAACTTAGACTGGGGGCCGTAGACCACCACGAAACGAAACCGGTGAGGCCCGCAGCAGCCATCTAAGAGCAAACACCGGCCCTGCTCCAGTTCCCACATGTACTGCACCTGGAATAGGTTAGACGTGAACAAAACCGCCACCCCTACGTAGGGCTGGGCTGCAAGAGACCAGTACGAAGGACCCCACCTCCACTCCCGCTTCGCCCGATGAAGGCTAGCGAGCGAGGTGAGCCTGGTCTCCTGCAAAAAGATGACATCCAGCCCGCTCGCGGAAAGAAAATCGTAGGCCGCAGCCCACGCCTGGTCTGTCAAAATGCTGGCCACGTTGATGGTGGCGCACGAGAACGCAGGGGTGCATGCCATGCCTACTCCGTGTGCAGTGTCCCCTTCCTCCTCTTCTCACCTACCCCTGGATCCCCAGAATCCCGCTTGCAGGACAAGCCCACGAGCTGGAGCAGCTCCTCGGGGTCCACGTCGACCACCTCGAGGATCTCCTCCTCCTGCTCGACCCTGTCACCCCAGGGGGTGCCTGTGCCCCTGGGACCACCAGGCAAAGCTGTCGCGAGGGCTAACCCAGCCCCCACAGGGCGAGAGGGCACAAACAGGTCAGGGGTCGGAGGAATGACCTCCTCAGTGGGGTACACCACCTGTGCCCCCCCTCCCTGGACACAGACTCAGACAACACAACAGTGCCCACCCCCTCGGGGGAGGCCAGGACGACTGGGTCAGCAGGGGGCCCCTGCTGAGGCCCAGCACCCAACGGCGGAGACAAAAGCCCATCCTCCCTCACCCGCCCCGGCAGTCTCTCCAGGACTACCACCGGGAGCCGGGCGCCAGGATCCACACTCGTCGGAGGACCCTGACTGCGACGCGCCTTCCGCACTAAGGGCGGCCGCTGAGGAAGAGGGGCTGGCTCCGCCGCAAACTGCACTGGGCGCCGCACAGGGGGCCCTGCCTCCAACGGCAGTCCCTCATCAACCTCAGCCGCATCGTCAGCCAAGAAGACGAAACGGCTGATGTCCAACACAGGCTCTGCATCCAACAATGGGGATGTCGCCCGCCTCTTCTTCTTGGCCTTGCCGCGCTTAGGAGAGACCGTAGTCCACTCCTGAGGCAGCACCACCCGCAACCCACTATCCTGCCGTGACACATCGACCTCCACCACATCAACCCGCTCCTCCATCCTACCCTTTTCCCCTCCCCTAGGTGGCTCCCTCGGCTCGATGGCCTCCTCCGCCCTAGGGCCCCCAGACACCTCCTGAGGGAGAGGGCCCTCCACAACCTCCTCCCTCACAGGAGCCCGAGATGGGACGATGACATCCCCCCCCCGGTCCATTGTGTGACGCTGAGGGGCAGCGGGCAAAGGGGTGGCCCAACTCCCCGCAAAGGTTGCACTGGATGAGCAAACACCCGGCTGAGGCATGACCCCGTCCACCACAACGGGTGCAGACGTGCTCGGGACAGGTCATGCTCAGATGCCGGAATGAGCCACAGCGGTGACACTCGCGGGGTTGCCCGGGGTAGTAGCACAAGAAGCGATCCTGACCGATGAAACCGGCCGAGGGCACGTGCTGCACGACATTGCCCACCTCATGCAGACGGATCCTACCCTTCCATGACCCATCCCACACCCCTAGGGGCCCAGCGCCCTTGACCAGGGGTGCGAGAAGCACTGCGTGGCGCGATAACCAAAACTGGATGTCCTGCCCTGGGAGCGACTCATTCCTTACCAGGATGGTCACAGGGCCCGCCCCCTGGCGAGAGACAGGCACAACACGAAAGTTGGCCCACCCGCCCTGCCCCCTCTGCTGCTGGTATCGGTCCCAGAAGATCTCCAGCCCCCGTCTCAGCATGAAACTAACATCATACTTGATGGTGTTGTTCATGTGGATGAAGACATACAGATCCCCTGGGAGAAACCCCAGCCCAAGGACCATCCTTAGGACATCCTCCCTGGCCAGAGGGGGCCCCTCCCCGGCCCACCGGATCTGCGCCACATTGCGTCGCCGAATCTCACCCCCGCCCCTCGGAACCCCCCCACTTCCCTCCCCACCAACAGGATCCCTCCCCTGGGAAACCCTCCTCCCCCCAGCCCCACCCGAGGTCCCCGCAGTACTACCCGACCCCTTCAGGGCCTCTGCAAACGTACGGGAAGGAACTAGCCCTCCTGCCTCCCTCTTATCACCCTCTGTGCCCTGTGGGACCGGCTGCTGCTGCGACTCAGGGTCCCCAGCCGCCACCAACTGGGAGTCAGTGGGACTGGGGATTACCATCTGCGCCAACAATGAGTTGGGGATACTCCCCCTGCCCCCCTCCGGGGTGCCCCCTTGCATACCCGGCTCCACTCCCTCCACCCTATCCGACCTTACAGCCGAAAATTGTGCTATCCCACCTTTTCCATATGCCCCCTTAGGGCCCTCCGGGGTCTCCAGGGCCAACAGCAGGGCGTCATGGAGTTGTTCCTCCGTTATTCCGGGGATGCCCAGGAACCCCCCTATACTCCCTCCCTGCGTCCCCATACCCACAGCCTCGTCCGGGGTATCTGCAACAAGGACTGGGGATCCGTGCGGCCCCCCCTTGCCACGGACTCGCGGGCGCTATGCTCCCCTCCACCCCCTCGGAAGGTGATCCCCCGGCCCCTCCATTCACCCCAAAGGTGACCACAACCTCCCCTACCACGGATTC
The DNA here is from genome assembly GCA_033557465.1 of Ichthyophis bannanicus. Classification (NCBI taxonomy): domain Eukaryota; kingdom Metazoa; phylum Chordata; class Amphibia; order Gymnophiona; family Ichthyophiidae; genus Ichthyophis; species Ichthyophis bannanicus. The sequence continues at coordinate 636,218,489 of CM066036.1, read as the reverse complement.
CGGAAAATGGGCCCCCCGGTCCCCACCCCCCTCTCCACCGACTACCGGGGTCCCCCGCCCCCCCCAAAGGGACATCCACCACCGACCTCCCCACCAACCTTCTCCCCCCACGGGGCTCCTGGCAACAAGGCAGGGCCTCCCGACCCCCCTCCCCGCTTCCCCCCCCTTCCCCAGGTCCTACCTTATTGCCAGTGCCATGGTCCTCACTGAAGCCGGTAAACTGCAGGCCTCCTACCCTGACTCCAGCGGGGGGGGGGGGGTCTCCCCTCCGCGAGCCGGGCCCTCCTCGACCTCCCCCATTCCACAGGATGTGGCAGAAAAAGGCTGCCCCAGCCGCGGGGGCCTCTGAAGAGACCGAGAATCTCCAAGAACAGGTGCATCCTGCTCCATGGCTGTAGCCCTCCCGGACATCCCAGCACTGATCTTCTGGCCCCCCGACAGGGCCCGCAGCTACAGGAGGGCCGCCCGGCCCCGGGTCCTTCCCCTTCCCGGCTCCCTTCCGGCGCCGGACCGCTACTTCCGGAAAAACTGGGCGGCCACTATGCAGCCTTCGAGGAGCCAGAAGAGCAGCCCGGACAGGGGTGCCCCTGCAAGACAAATCCCCCCCAGTCCTAACCCCAACCGGAGCACTTCTCTGGACTGCATCCGTAGGGAAACCGTCAAGGCGGTGGCCAGCTTCCACAGAGTCCGCCGATCCCCGACGCTGCCGCAACACTTCCTGCAACGAATCGGGAACCCGGGACAAATATCCACTTCCGGAACCTCGGGGGAGCCCAGCCAGGGCCTCCACAGACCCCCTCCAATCTCCCTGCGGCAAAGCAGAATGAGGATCGACTCCGGAGCCATACTTCCGGGCCAGCCCGGAAGTGACAACAGGGACCCTCCGGCGGCCATCTTGCTGATGCAATCGGGCTTCGGAAAGCCCTGCAGACTCCTCCCCCACCGGGGCAGCCCCCTCAGTCGAGCTGACGTTGAGCAGAATGACGTCACCTCCTTCATTGGCCTGGCGGCCATCTTGGGAGATCCCAGCACCACAATTCGGCGTCGGAAGGGCAGTGAACAGCGACGAAGCTGTCCGCTGATGGTGGGAATCTTCTCCTCTCAACCTCCTCTCACTTCCTGGGCCACTGTTTCCTGGTAACGACACCTTCATGCGTGTCGCCATTGCAGATGCCATGACAGCCTCCGAAAGACCTTGGCGGGCCGAGACATCGCCCCCAAACGCCCAGGCGCCATCTTGCAACAGGGGGTCCAGCAGACCAGGCATCGCATCCCCGGCATCCTTGGACTCTGCAACCATGCTCCTACGGTCTCCAGCCACCTTCAAGTAAGGCTCTTCCGACAAAGACAGTCTGTCAAACGGTGTTTGCACATGTCTTGCTTCTCTCCCCACGCCAGCCTGGAATTCCAAAGGCGGATATCGGGACCATTTCCGTTCGACCGGCCTACCCACCCCCGGGGGCCCCCCCTGGACTGCAACTGAAATGGCGGCCCATCGGACACGATTCTGATAAATCTCAGTGAGGGACCCACAACCCCGGTTCTGCAGGTAAGCGATCCACCGGTTCTTGGCCTTCAAGGCCCGCTTCACCTCCTTCACGTGTTGTTTATAGGCCACCCACTCCTCACCAGGGACGGTGGCCTGCAGGCTGTCCAGGTGGGAGAGCTGGGCCTGCAGCAGGGTCGCCTCCTTCTGGAGACCCCTAAGCTTTCTTACAGCTGCTATGACCTCTTCCGAGGCCCTAGCCGGCTCCGGGAAGGGCAGTAGGCCCGTCCCTCCGTCCTCATCCTCACTGGAGGAGGTAGAGGCCTCCTCCAGGACCCAAGGCGGAGGGGGGACCCCACCGCCCCCTGCACTCGTTCGGTAGCTCGGCATGGTGCTCCAGGGCCTCCCCATGCCGCCACCCGGCCTCCACACCCTGCCCAGGACAGTGAAGCGAGCCCTCTCCGGGGGGCAGCTGGTCCAACCCCCCGGGCGTGTGGGTCCCTCCTCCCTGGCCTTGTGCAGTCCTACCTGGGCCACCTTTGGGGGGGGCCCCCCTCCTGGGGCACCGGCTGTAGAAATGTCCCAGGCTCCACATCCTCCTCCAGCAAAGGAGGCCTACCAGGCCCGGTAGGCCTCTGGGCCTGGGCCTCTCCTGCCGGAGGCGGCCCAGGACCCGACATCTAGGCACAGTCAGAAGGCTATGCTCCGCCTCCAAGCAGGAGCTCCCTGAAGAAGGTCCTCTCACCACGACAGTCGAACAGCAACTGACTGGAGCTGCCACTCGTGGGGCTGCAGAATCCTGCTCAACCTGTCTGCCAGGTAATTCTCCTGGCCAGGGAGATAAACCGCCTTGAGCAACATGTTGTGCCTGAGCGCAAACAAGCAAAGGTCCTGTGCCTCCTGACAAAGGAGCCTGGACCCAGTGCCTCCCTGTTTGTTCACATAAAACATGGCTACCTGATTGTCTGTATGCACTAACACAGACAGGCGAGCCAGGGTTTGAGAGAAAGTCTTGAGGGCTAAGCGAATAGCTCGAAGTTCCAGTAGATTGATCTGCTGCTGGACCTCCCAGGGAGACCACAGGCCCTGGGTGCACTTGCCCAGACAGTGTGCACCCCAGCCCTGTAGGGAGGTATCGGTGGTCAATACCACTGTGGACCCAGGTGGCTGAAAAGGCATCCCTTTCAGTAAGTTGGGGGATGCAGCCACCAACGTAGGGAGTGCAGGAATGGTCTGGACACCCTTACTCTGTCGCTGAGGCTCCCTGTGGCCTGCGACCACTGACTCCGGAGACACCATTGCGCAGGCCTCATGTGAAGCCTGGCATTGGGAGTCACATGTACTGTTGAAGCCATGTGGCCGAGAAGCCTCAGGCAGAGCCTGGCGGAGACCAGTGACCTGCTGAGAAACTGGTTTGCCAAGGTCATCAGTCTTTGGGATCTGTCCTCTGGCAAGAAAGCTTTTGCCTGCAGAGAGTCTAGCCTTGCCCCTATGAACTCCAAGTTTTGGGAGGGGAGCAAAGTGGACTTTGCAAAGTTTATGACAAACCCCAGATGTTGGAGTAGTGAAATTGTTCAGAGGGTGGCTTGCCTGGCCTCCTGGCACGTCTGACCCCTGATGAGCCAGTCGTCCAGATAGGGGAAGACAAAGATCCCTTGATTCCTCAAGTAGGCCGCCACCACTGCCAGGCATTTGGTAAAGACCCTGGGGGCGGAGGTGAGGCCAAATGGCAGCACTCGGTACTGATAATGGTTTCCTCCCACAATGAACCTGAGGTACTTTCTGTGGTCTGGATGAATGAGGATGTGAGTGTACGCATCCTTTAGATCTAAAGAGCATAGCCAATCTCCCTGCTGGAGGTAGGGCAGAAGTGTTCCAAAAGTAAGCATCTTGAACTTTTCCTTCTGTAAGAACTTGTTGAGATTTCTGAGGTCGAGAATAGGCCTGAGATCCCCTGTTCTCTTCGGTACTAGGAAGTACCTGGAGTAGAAACCGTGACCTTGCAGGTGGGGAGGCACAGGCTCCACCGCCTGGTCTCGTAACAGACCCTGGAGCTCCTGTAGGAGGAGGGCGTATGGAGAGGAGGCATTGGAGGCTCCCCTGGAAAATAGGGAGGAGGCAACTGATGAAAATGAAGCAAGTAGCCCTTGTGGACTATGCTTAAGACCCAGTTGTCCCCTGTAATGAGTGGCCACCGGTGGGCAAACAGGATTAGGCGACCTCCTGTGCAGGGATGGGACAGCAGAGACGGAGAGGCTATGCCTTGGGAGTCAAAACCCCCCACCCTGCTGAATGGGAGCAGGAGCCGGAGGCTTGGGGGCTTTCTGCCTACGGGGCCCATGTCCCTGCCCCTTGGCCTGCTGACCCAGTGGGGGAGCGGGGGAGGCCTGGTAAGTTGGGAACTGTTTGTAGGCAGTCGCCTTCCTCGGGTAAAAGGACTTTTTACCCAAGCCCTTCTTCTTATGTGAAGGGGCAGAAGTCTTTCGAGACAGCCTCGTCCTCGTGAGGTGCTCGGTTTCAAGCTCAGCAGCCTTCTCGGCCATGGGCTTGCCAAAAAGGTTCTCACCTTGGCAAGGGACATCGACCAACTTGTCCTGAACCCATGCCTCGAGGTCCGATGACTGCAGCAATGCCTGGCGTCGAGCCGCGATGCCGGCTGCCGCAACATGGGCCGAGGCCTCGAAGCCATTGTAGGCCGCTCGGGACATGAACTTAGAGCATTCCCAGATCCCCGAAGACAAGGACTTGAACCTCTGCAAAGGCTCCCCGGAGAGACCAGCAGAGAACCCGGCAAGCTCCTTTGCCAGGTCCCGCAAGTACATGCCCATGTACAGCTGGTAAGACTGGACACGTAAAGCAAGCATCGAGCCCTGGAAGCACTTTCTACCGAACGCATCCAGGTTCCGGGCCTCCCTGCCAGGGGGCACTGCGGAGTGCATCTTCTGACTTTTCAGACGATGCATGGCTGATTCCACCACCATGAAATGGTGCGGTAGCTGCTCCTTCTGAAACCCAGGGCTCTTACGGAGTCGATAAATGGAATCGACCCGCTTGCTCAGAACCTGTGCCGGGGCCGGTGCCTCCCACATCTGGAAGAGGAGCCGTTTCAGCATTGGAGGAACCGGCATAGTAAAGGCCTCCTTCGGAGGAGAGTCATACTGGAGGGCCTCGAGCTCTTCGGCTCGAGGCTCCTCCTCGGGATCCGCCGGGATCGCCAAAGCAGTGGCCATATCCCGCACGAACTCTGAGAACCGGGTGTCCTCCAGAGGGGACCTACTCCGGGGCTCAGACTGCGGTGAGTCCGATGGGATGCACCGAGTCTTGAAGGTATCGGGGGACTCCTCATCCTCCATCACCCAGGTGGACTCGTCCGAAGAGGAGTCGGGCTCAGACCGCGCGGGGCCCGGCAGCACCTGCCCTGACGCCGAAGGCACCGGCGTCGACGCTCTCGGTCCCAACCGGGAGGTCGAGGGTGACTGCAACCGAGGACGACCTCGAGCCTTCATGGTCTCGAGTATCGGCTCGGTCTCCGGGGTCGACTTCGATGTCGATGTCCCGGTGGTCGGGGCAGATGCGCCAGCGAGGCTGGCCATCAGCACCCGCTGCTGATCCATGAAGGCAGACAGTCTGCACTCCAAGGCTGTCAGCCTGAGACCCAGCTCAGGAGACTCAGCAGCTACCGACTCGGGCCCCGGCGGCGCCGGGCCCGACATCGGCTCCATGGGAGGAGAGTCCTCGAGGACAACAGGACTTACGTGTCCAGCAGACTCCGGCTCCACTCGAGGTACTTTTGACGGCTTCTCCTGTTCCACGGGCCCGGGACGGCAGTCGGGGGTCCGAGAGCTAGCCCTCGAGGGGCCAGGGACCTCCTCTGACGCCGCCCTCGCGAGCCGCTTCTTCATCTTTCGCTCCCGCTCGGGGGACCCCCTCTCCGAGGAACCCCGACGATGCTCGGGGTCAGATTCCCGAGACGTCGAGGCCTCAGACGAGTTCCGGGCCCGGCCGGAGGCCGAATCGGAGAAAAGCCTTTCCTTTTGGAGCTGATGACTTTGAAGTGCCTTAGTGGACATTTTTCCACATGTTCCACAGATCTTAGGTTCATGATCTGGACCAAGGCACTGAAGGCAGCAGTCGTGTGTGTCGGTGAGAGACATTAGTTTCTTACACCGATCACACTTCTTAAAACCACTGGAAGCCATCGGGGAAAAAAAGAGTCCCCGCGAGGTCAAAGGACCGGCCTTCCAGGGAAAAGGAAAAAAAGGGCGCGAACGCCAGCCATGAAGGGCAAAAACCGAAAAAATAAGATCGGGCTCGATACCGGTGTACCGAACCCGGCGTCGAACCGGAGAAAAAACACGAAGAAATCGCAAGTAATTAACTGAAAAATCTAACTATTTTCCGGGTGAACTAGGACACATGTCCGACGGGCTCCACGGAAAAAGAGAGACTGAGCAAGATGGCACCTTTAGGCGGGAAGGGGACCGCGCATGCATGCAGTATTCCCAAAGGCTTTCATGGAAAGCTGGGGAAATGCTCCGCAGGGGCTCCATCGACGTCGATGTCACCTATATGTGAGGACTCATATGTGAGGACTGACTTCCTGCTTGGTCATGGAGAACACAGATTCCACACTGCTTATACCGGGGTAAGCGGTGGATTTCCCTGATCCTCTTTGATAATGGTTTATGGACTTTTCTTCCAGGAACTTGTCCAACATTTTTTTAAACCCACCCACCTACACTAATAGCTTTTACTACATCTTCCAGTAACTAATTCCAGAGTTTGATTATGTGTTGAGTGAAAAAATATGCATGCAGAGATAGAGTAGTGGTAGTATCTGTAGCAACAATAACAAGCAGAAGAAGAAACATAAAAAGCTAAGTGATTGTAACCTTTGTAGATGGTTTTTGGTTGAATAAATAAATATATATTGATTTTGTTGGCTTTGATCACATCCCTTTGACTATCGTAGTCTGTTCATACATTGTTACCTATTTACTCCTTGGTACTTATTTTTATTCCAGATATGCATTTCTTGTTCCACTGTAATTTTCTTGTTACAACATTTGATTTGAAGGAGAAATACTAGCATCAAATGAACAGAGTTCATAAAGGAGTTTTGGGAAGGGGGAGGTGCAGCCTATCATTAATAATAATGAGGGAGGAGGCGCCGATATATAGGTTACAGGGGGGTGTCAGAGATTCTAGCTCCAGCCTTGGTCAACTTCACACAACCTTAGCAAACATAACATTGTGGAACAGAACAGGATGCATAACTACGTACATGATCAGCTTACATAGGCGGCTTGTCAGAAGCTCAAGAGCTCGCAGGACCAACCACTGAAAGTATAGCAGGCCAATACAGGTACCACTGAAGTACCACTACAAATTCCAGGGGGGGGGTCCTGGACTGGTCTAGCAGGACTCAAGGAAAGGACATTATCTGGTAAGTAAAATGTCACTTTCCATATCATCCTGCTAGACAAATGGGATGTACCAAAGCTATGCCTCCATTGGGCAGGAAGAAGTCATGGCAGCTTTTAAGACTTCTGAGCCAAAGGCTGTGTCCACCTGAGCATGAACATTCAAGGGATACTGCTTGATCAAGAGAAAACTGATGTCTACATTATCGCCCAATAACTGTCCGCCCATAAGGACCCTAGTGCCCGAGTGGAATGCAGATGCAAGCCCTCCAGGCTTGGCGGCCGCGTCATCTTTATGCTTTCCTGCAAACAGCAAGAGAGATGGTCAAGTACCACAGAAATATTCTCTGGACATCTACCAGGTGAAGGTCCTTGTCCTTCCCATGGCACTGGCTCCTTTGAAATGGAGGACAGACAGACAAACTACTTGATTCACGTGGAAGGCAGCTACCACCTTTAGCAAAAGGAAGGAACAGGCCAAATGCATGTGACCTTCTCCGAAAGGTTAAGGATCCCTGCACGATAACGCCTGGAGCTCGGAAATATATCTCACCAAGTAGATCGCTACTAGGAAAAATTTCAGTTCTCAGAGTCAGGTCCTTAAGGATAGCCTGCTTCAAGGGCTCAAAAAGGTTCCAACATCAAGGCCCAGAGTACCAAGCAGAGATCCCAAGAGGGAATGACTGAATACAGGGGGGGGGGGACGGGGGACGGGGACAGTACAACCCCTGTGGAGAAAACCGGAGTTGGCCACCAGACCTCCAAAATAGGATAAGGCTGCAACCTGAACCTGTGGGGAGCTAAGGGAAAGGCTTTTGACCAAATTATCCTGAAAACAGCCGGCCGCGCATGATCATCCAGTGGCAAACATTTCCTCAGATGTTAAGGTTGCTGCTACCACCGCAAGCTGAACCTTGAACGCCTGTGAACTTGAAGACCAGTGAGCCATCAGGGATTTCTGAAAACAGCCTTATATGGGTTGCAAGCAAGGTACCATCTCAAATGTTGCTGCCATCACAGTAAGAAGCTAAAAATAATCCCATACCTTTAAAGCCTGCTTAGAGCGGGAGGCCTTCTCCTAGTTAAACAACTTCCCTACTTGCTCCTTGTGCAGGGAAACTCTGTCCAGCTGAGTGTCAAAATGAGAAGAAGTCAAAAGGAAGAGCATCAAACTAAAAATGAGAGCCAAGCATGGCGAAACACAGAAAACACTGACAATCCCCCTGGATTGGCAGATGGAATAAGCTTCGGCCACGCCACAGAAACCAAGAACTCCCACTGTGTACCACTTAGATCACAGATTGCAGGGTCTCCACATGGAAGCACATACTATGCAGTTGAGCATTGATTCCTGTGAGATTGAACATTGCATAAAAGGATTTGACCTTTCCGGGAACTACAAAGAAAATGGAGTATCTGACTTGGGCCCACTCTGCAGGAGCACCAGCGCTATCACTTGCAGACCTAGTCATTAGTCCGTGGCCTGGATGGCGACATTTTTGGCAGCTGAGCCGATGGAGAGACAAAGATGTCTGGGAATAGGCTCTCTGCACCCTAGAACATAACCATATTGAATGGTGTCCAGCGATCCTTGATGACTTGGGCCCACTCCCAGCAGAAGAGGCGTAGCCTACCACCTACCGGAGGAGATCCAGGATGGGCCCCCAAACTGTCACTGTGCTGAATGGGAGGCACTGTCTGTAGAGGAGGTGGCCTCCCATGGTCCACGGGTCCCCCAAAGGACTAAGACCAGGATCAAAATCTCGAAGAGGAAGAGATGGGCTTTCTAGACCATTTTTTTTTTTGCGGAAGTCCTGAGACCCTTTCAGTCCAATCAGTAGAAATGTGGAAAATGGGAAACACTGAGGAGAAGAACATCCCTGAACATTTTCCACTGCCTGTTCTGTCCTAGATTGAGCAGGAAGAGATCAAAAGGAAACTGATGCATCTGTGCCTGGATTTACCACACCAGTATAACCAAGTATACTGCAAGAAGGAGGTGAATTCTAGAGAGGAAATTCTGGAACACAGGGGCTCATGGCTAGGAATATCTGTTGCCCTCCTGGGGGAGGCAGTCGCTGCCAGACTCCTCTGTGAAGGGGCATGACAAGAAGCACCAACGCCTGAGCTCAAGTCATGCAGATCCTCTGGCATGGCACCACCTACTGCCTCCTTCTGAAAGGCTAACAAAGCTGGGTCACCCTTCGCTGGGAGAGGGAGGAAATGCCTAAGCTCACATCTGAAACTTCCATAACAGAGGTGCAGATACCAGGATCCAGCGACAAAGCTCTCTGCTTTCTACAGACCAAAACCACTTTATAGCAGCCGGCATAAAAGCCAATCCTCAGAATAAGTTGAACTCAAGGAGCATTCAATAGGTGTGGCAGGGCGAGATAACATTTGCATACATGTGCTTGGGCTGCGTAGGCAGAGGAATGCCTTAACTCTGTGTGAGAGCACATGCTAGTACTGTGTGGGCTATCTCCACACGCTAAGAGCACACAGAACGCATGTAGACAATATGGCAAAGAGCAGGAAGCACTAGCAGCACATGCTGGCAGTTGGACAAAGTGGGAAAAGACAGAAACTGCCCAAACAGACATCCTAGTGGCCTGGCCCGATCCAATCCCCACAGCTGGAGAAGATTGGGAGCCCCCACAATTGTAGTTAAAATAGGCAGAGAATCAGTCTCAGTACTAATGCTTGGGAAGCCCCAGGCAGAGGAAACCATGCAAGGCTCAATGCTATGCCCCTGACACTGAACCTACCCTCACACCTCTCTACAGCTTTCAATCTTCAAGAGAGAGCCAGGGGGAGAGGAGGAGGAAGGGGGTATCGAGGTTGTGTGAGGTCCTGAAGAACCCTTTCCAAAATCTGACTGCACAACAGGTTTTTAACAGAATAAGGACACAGAGCTGAACCATTTTCCCTCCTCCTATGGCTACCAAAGAGACCCGAGTCTAGTGGAGCCTCCCACATTGCGCTCCATAAGAAAGTCACCCACAGGTGGTTGTTCACAAGCAAAAGTAATCTTTCCTCCATCAATTCTCAACAATTTTCCTTGCTTCTTATGATTTTCACCAGAGCTGAAAAAATATAGGGCCTGATTTTTGAAGGCAGTTACATGGGTAATAGTCCATGCCTTAACCAGGATTTTCCAAAGGCATCTATCCGCTTAGCATCGGGGCGTATTTGGGGCGTTCCAGGGTGGAGCAGAGGCGGGGAATGGCACTTAGCGGGTAGCAGCGATTTTTGATGCTGCCCGCTTAGCACTCTGCGCCTTAAAGATAGGTGAGGAAAACCCTCGCCTATCTTTAAGGTGCTGGGGCTGAATAGGCAGTATTGAAAATCACTGCTACCTGCTTAAGCTTGGCGGCTGCTGGCCTGTGTGGCATGACCCAGATTTTCATTTCCGTGGTCCGGGTTAAGGGGGCGGCGGGCAGGCTATGCGCCAATGCGGCGCATAGCCTGCCTAAATGAAAATCAGGCCCATACATCCTACATCTGCTGGAGACAGAGAAACACTGAAAGCTCCCTTTGTTGGTTCTGGCTGATATGGCATGATGCTGTCATAAAGAAGCCAATGGAAGTTTCCTCTGTCTCCACATCTGCTGGTAGGGGGGACACAACCACCTGACTGGAGTGGTCTAGCAGGACAATATGGAAATTAATGTTTGGATAAAAAAAATAACCTTACAAAAGACATAAAGCAGTTCAAATTTATGCAAGACTTGTTATCCACTCATATGGGAATTGTTTTGTTTCAGAAAAAATCTAACATTTTTTGATTACGTACCACCAGGTTTCCAATCACCATGACCATCATGAAAACAGTGATGCACAATGCTTGCCCAGAAACCTCCATACAGTCCCACATTGTCTCTATCCATTCTCCACATAAGACACGGAATACAATTAAAAAGGAGTGGAAGAAGTCATTCATGTGCCAGCGTGGAAGCTCACAATCAGCATTGATCTTGCAGACACACTCCTTGTAGTTTTTGCCAAACAGTTGCATTCCAACCACAGCAAAAATGAAAACAATGATGGCTAAGACCAATGTGAGATTTCCCAAAGCTCCAACCGAGTTGCCAATAATTTTTATCAGCATATTTAGAGTTGGCCAAGATTTTGCCAGTTTGAAAACTCGCAGCTGTAAAACAAAAGTTGAAAGTAATTATTAGTGTCAAATCTAATGAAACCATGCTTTAATTAGAGATGGATAAGCCTTCTTTGGCTTGTCAGAGATTCAAGTTTAAATTTTTTAAGCTTTCTGTCAATTTTACAAAACAGTTACTATTAGCAATAAAAGGATAATTTTAAAAAACATTTTTGTATTTATAAAATTACATCAGGCATAAAAACACATGCAGTGCAAGCCAGCACACACTCTTACAAGAGGCATACACAGGGTGGATAGGTGGAGCATGGGAGAGTCACCTGGAGAATGTTGGAAGAGTAGGGACCTAAAATGGTGGTGTCAGGGAGGCTATGGGTGGGAGGCTGATTCAAGCTGTTGGGAGGCCTGTTTGAGGGGTGGGAGGGGGTAAAGGTCCTTGAACAGTCGTGTCAGGGGACTGTCAGTGGGTAGGGGTGCATGATTCAAGATGTCTGGGAGGCTGCTTTGGGTGCCAAAGAGTGGGGGATTGTTTTTTGCTGAAGGGCCACAGTAAGCACAATGCCAGAAATGCGGATGTGCTCACATTATTGACCATACACTTACTGTGCAGTAAAAGTATGTCCTGTGCAGTAACTGCACAGGCCGATGCTGGCCATGCCTCCAGAAGTTACTGCACAGGCTTTGCAGTTACTGTGTGTTAATTTTTGTAATGCGCGGTAACAGCAAAACTTTATCACTCTTTACTGAACCCCTTAGCTCTTTAGGGGCCAGAATATTTAAACTGTCAAAAATATACAATTCAACAATATTCATTAAAGTAGAAGCTTGCTTTCCTGATCTGTTCTGTTGGAGGCACTGCTATGCAGAGGAAAACACTGATTCTTTTAAAGATAGATGCAATAGATTTGAAAGCTGATTAGAAACCCATTGTGGATCTCATGTGCTTGTTGGTTGTTAGTATATATGATGCAGACAATCGCCAAAACACGACTGTATTTGGGGTCCTTTTATGTATCTATCAATCTTAATCCATCAGAGACTGACTTTTAGTGTATTCCTTTGACTGGTGAATTATTAAAGACTTTGCATCACCTTTGAGTTTTTGATGCTTTGGATTTTGCACTCTGTCATCTACCAGTTGTGTGAGTTGAACACCCTCATTTCGTGTCCCACTTCTAATGCACAACATACTCCCCACGTGCAACATGAAAGAACATTTTTAGAATATTCAAAATGTAAAGTAGAAAAAAATAGAAAGTCTTGCATAATTCTTAATACCCTTCGCTACAGCAAATCCAAACTGGCTCTAGTTCCAAAAATGACCTTAACAAGTGAAGCAGAACCTACTCATGTTCAATCAGATTTTTAACACATTTGAAAATTCTTGAAGAAGTGAACTGGAAGAGCAGATTAAAGGTTAGAGCAGTGAGCTGATAACCAGGAAGCCAAAGTTCAAATTCCACTGATATTGCTAGGGAAAGTCATTTAACCTTCCTTCCCTTGCCTCAGGTACAAATTTAAGACTGTAAGCCTTCCAAGCATAGAGAAATACCTACTATAACTTAATGTAACCAACCTTGAACTACTACTGAAAAGACGTGAGCTAAATACAAATACATACCAAATGTTCGTGATATGATGTGAACTTGCAGCAAAGGTCTAAACATGCTGAACATGGAGATACTGAAAGAACTGAGGTGTGGAGATCATTTAAAAATACCATTTTTGAAGCTTAAATAAAACAGTTACTAATCTGTGACAGTTGTTCTCCACAGATAGCAGGATAAATTCTCACATATTGGTGATGTCACCAATGGAACTCCACCTGTGAATCTCTCCCAGCTTCTTTTAGAAACTTTGGGGGGGAGGCACTACTGCACCTGTGAGTTCCTGCCTGCTGCTGCTGTGCCTCATCTCCTTAGGTCTAGTGACTAGCTCATGCCAGAATACAACTCAAAGGAGAGGGGGGAGGACTGTCAGAAAACAGATAACTGTTTTCTCTATAGACCAGCAGGAAAAGTGCTCACATATAGGAATCCCTAGCTATAGGCTGCCTGAAAAGAAAAAGGGGTAAAACCAGTGTCACAACAAGCTTACACCACGAGAACACTGATTTTTGGTAGCAACAAGTCATTTTGTTTCCTTTTTTTTTTAAGAGGTAGCCTGGAACTTAAAAGAATTGAGCCTAGGGTGAATGGAGTTGGATTCTATTCTCTTAATAGAATCTGAAGATTGGATTGGCCAAATGTGCTGTTGTATTGAGATTTTCTTTCCAAACAGTAATGAGATCTGAATGTGTGGACAGAAATCCAATTAGCGGCTCTGCAGATCTCTTCATGGAGGTCGCAAGTGGGCCACCAACAGAGCCATGGTTCGGACACTGACATGACCCTGAAGTATCAAGTCTGCCTGGGCATAAGCGAAAGAGGTGCAATCTGCCAGCCATACTGAGAGAGCATGTTTTTGTCAACAGCTCACAACTTACTGCGATCAAAAGAAGCAAAAAGTTGGGTGAACATTCTATAGGCTTTAGTCTACTCAAAATAGAACGTCAAGGGTCTTTTGCAGTCCAACATGTGCAATGTGCTTTCCCTTTGTGAGCATAGGGTCTTGGGATAAATGTTGAAAGGACTACTGACTGATTAAGATGGAATTCAGGCACCACCTTAGGAAGGAATTTAGGATAAGAATGCAAAACCACTCTATTGTAAAACTTGGTATAGGGTGGACCCATTACTAGAGTCTGGAGTTCACTAACTCTGCGTGCTTAAGTCAGTGCCACCAAAAACAAGACCTTCCAGATCAGATATTCAGTACACAGGCACCTAGCGGCTCAAAAGGAGCTTTTATCAGCTGATTTAAAACAGCTTAGGTCCCAAAACACTGCAGGAGGCTTGAGAGGAAGCTTCCCAAGAAGTGAGTCCTGAATGAAGTGAACAACTAAAAGCTGTAGAGGGATGGGTTTAGCTTTTAAATGATGGTGGTGGGTACCAACTGTACTGAGGAGAGCCCTTACAGTTGGTCTTTAGGCCAGACCCTGAGAGATGTAGAAGGTATTCGGGCAGTTTTTCTGTGGGAAATGAGAAATAATCTAGAACCTGTCCTTCACACCAGATGGCAAACCTCTTCTATTTAAAACCATATACCTCTTCATGGAATCTCTCCTGAAAGCGAAGAAGATGTTGGTGACACCAACCAGCAAATTCAAAAAGGCCAAGGTTAGCCTCTCCACATCCAAATTGTGAAGGCCAAGGACTATCCCATGATCTTGCATTATCAGGGTTGGTGAATGACCCAGACAAACTCTCTGGATCGGTAAGTTGCCATGAGAATCACTGTACTCCAGAGTTTCAGAATAGTTTTTGTTATCAGAGGCATAAGAGGATACGCATATAAAAGACTCTCAACCCCAATCTGAAGCTAGTTTACCATGTGTACCCACTCTGGAGCAGAACCAAGGCACCTGCCTGTTCTTTGGAGTAGCAAACAGATCTATTGAGGGAATGTCCCACTCTTGAAAGTTATCCAGAGCAACTCCGCTGTCCAGGTTTCAATCATGAGGTTGAAGGACATAGCTCAGTCAGTCTACCAGGGCATTGTCCTTGCCCACCAGAAATGTGGCCCTGAGTACCTTCTCGTGGGAAATGGTGTAGGTTCCACAGTCTGACAGTTTCTCAATTCAAAAGGTACAAATCCGTTCTTCCCTGTTTGTTGATGTAGTACATGGCCACTTGATTATCCATTTGAATCAGCACAATTTGATTGGCTAACCAATCTCTGAAAGCCTTTAGAGCGTTCACAATTGTTCTCAGTTTCAGAAAATTGATTTGATGAACACCGTAACTCCAAGATGTAAACAAATGACATAAAACCTCAAAAGCAAGTACATACAACCTCAAAAGCAAAACTAATATAGATAACATGGAAATCCACAGTACTGCCTTTTAACTTTCAAAAGGGAGACTATAATCAACTGAGGAAAACAGTTAAGAAAAAACTAAAAGCAGCAGTTGCAAAGGTTAAAGATTTATATCAACCATGGGCATTATGTAAAAATACTAACTTGGAAGTTTGATAACATTTTACAATGCTCATTTATACAGGCAATCAAAAATTCAAACAGCTAATGCACAAGGGGAAAAGCAACCCATTAGTAACCAAAAATACAATTCACTTCCAAGCCCACATCAAGACAGCCGGTATCCTCCCCCATACTACAATATAATACCTTAATTAACTAGCCAAAAACAGAGAAAAATTAACATAATAAAATCTACATGAAAGAAATGAGACAAAACCTCTAGTTGTGAAGCCTCCAGGAAGACAAGGATATAAGGCATTTATATGGAAATTTGAAAAAGAAGGTTGCCCCCAGTGCCAAAACAGAAGGTTTCAATACTAGGAATGACAGTCTCCTCAACTGGGTAACCCTGAAAACATCGGGAAACACATTAATTCTCTGGCCACAAAATAAGTGATTCTTTTGCTGGAAAAACAATCTCAAAATTAAATTTCTATCAACTGACGAGGCAAAAGAAACAATTAGAGTGAGCCAAAAAAAAAAAACTATTTTGGAAGCCCAGACCAGCGTTATTCCATGCTTTAAGAAAGGTGAGAGGAAGTCCAAAAAACTGTCAGCATGGTTTAAAGGTGAGGTCAGAGAGGCTGTTGTAGCCAAAAAAGTATCTTTCAGGAAATGGAAAAAGGAGCCAAATGATGAAAATGGGAAACAACATAAGCACTGGCAAGTTAGATGCAAGGCATTGATAAGGCAGGCAAAGAGAGAATTTGAGAAGAAGCTTGCTGTGAAAGCAAAAATGCATAATTAGGACTTTTTCAAGTACAAACATAGCAAAAAATCTGTCAGAGAGTCAGTTGGACCATTAGATGAAAAAGGGATAAAAGTGGCACTAAGAGGGGACAAGGCCATAGCGGAGAGACTGAATTAATTCTTTGCTTCGGTCTTTACTGAAGATGATGTAAGGAAGTTACCCATGACTGAAATGGTATTTATGTTTAAATCTTTTTATTATTATTAACCAAAAAACTTCAACCTTTCCAGTACAATGGCTTTTGAATACATCATTGAAAATATTCAAACACCACAACTGGTAATACTCAAATCATTTACAGATTTATATTTATATTTTACCCCTCCCCCCTAAATTGATTCCCTTAACTTGTGGTGTTAACCTTCTACTTAGCATTTTCCCAGCGAGCAGGTGCTCTTATACTTGCCAGAGATGCAATACTTAGAATTTTTATCCCTAATCACCACCCAGAGACTCGTAGCACTTAAATCTATGGCAGTCTTGCTCACCTTATATTTCTGCCCCAAATGATCCATGTATAACATTGGTATTGTGAGCCTTATCTAACACGTCATTATTATATCATCCCTTCCCCTTCCCCCCTTTGCCCTCCCCTCCCTTTCATCCCCACCTCCCCTCCCTCTATTCCTTCCCCCCTTTAGCTGTACAGGGTCCTTGTTCCTATTATAGTCAACTTATACTGATAAGATATCATTCCTCGCCCTGGCCGATACACCCTCTAGGTATGGGGACCAAATCATCAAAAAATTTGCTCTCTTTCGGACATGTCGTCTAGAAGCCTCTCCCTCCCATAACACCAGTTGGTGCAAGACATTCCTCCACTCCCAATATTCTGGCCCCCCTGCCTCCCTCCAATTACGAAGGATACATTGTTTGGCAAGCAGGCAACACTTTCTCACCATCATTCTATTCCCTACTGTGGTAAGTCCTAGGGGGTCAGGGGCATCAAGAATAGCTAGACCCGGGGTCAACGTCAATGCCTGCCCCAGCAGTCCCCCCAAGAATTGTTGGATCCTACTTCAAAACTTCCCTACATGTCCACATTCCCAAAACATATGCCCCAAATGTGCCTTCTCAACTCCGCACCATGGACAACCACTGTGCTGCGCGAATTCCACCCTCTGCCCTCCATATTTTATTTATTTATTTAAAAGTATTTGTATACTGCCTTCTCCTTCAATCAAGACAGTCTCCACAACAAACAATCATAAGAGTGGTTCAAGTGTGTTCATGCAGTGATACATATTGTGTGTTTGTGGTGGTGTGTATTGGATTCTTGTTGAGCTATTTACATCATGCGCTATTATACATTCTTATGTACAAGGGTCAGGGGAGGGGGGGTGGTCTTTTGTCCTTGCTTGGTGAGTGGATTATGTGACGTGTCCATAGTGTTCAATGAATAGTGTTGTCTTAAGTTGCTTCCGAAAGTCTTTGAGGTCTGTTAGTCTTAGTTCATCTGGGAGGGTGTTGCAAATTGCTGGTGCAGTCAGGGAAAGGGCTCATTCCGCGGTGTCCTTCCGGACCTTGGTGAGGACGTTTGGGGTGTTAACACGATTGGAAGTGCCTCTCCTCCTTGGTCGTGGGCTTCTGTCAGGTTGTATGAGTGTTTGTAGGCTGAGGGCTGATGACTGTTTGATCTTGAAGATGTTTATGACTGTCTTATATTTGATGCGTGAGCTGATTGGGAGCCAGTGTAGATCTTTCAGTATGGGTATGATGTGTTCATGTCTTGTTGTGCCAGATATTATGCGGGACCATATATGGTGAAATATATGCATGCTCTAATATTCTAAATTGCATAATCACAAAGCCTTGCGCCTATAATTAATCGGGGGATTCTTCCTGTTGCCTCTTCCCAGGCAAATGACTCAAGATTAACTCCCAACTCCCTACCCCATTATGTACTCAACTGGTCATAGCACTTATCTTGAGCAATATTATTCAAGGCTCTACAGTAGCCAGCAACTGTTATCCGTTCTTTATCTTCCAACTCAAACCATTCCAAGTTAATCTACCCTGTTCATTGTAAGTGCTTTGCTTTGACTGCACAAATCTGTTATATGTGAACCGCGCTGATTTTTTAAAAGTGTGGTATATAAGAACAACAAATAAATAAAAATAAATAAATAAATTCCACTAATTTCCCAAAATTTTCCTTTCTCAGGCCTCGCCTCCCATCCTTCATTGATGCCATATAGTGCTTTAACTGCAGGTATGCATAAAAATGTCCCCTTGGTAAGTCGTATAGTTCTTTCAGTTCCAAAAAGGGTTTGAGTTCTCCCTCTTCGTTAACTACTTGTCGCATCTGTTGAAGACCCTTTAACACCCACCCTCGAAAGAAACTTGACAATGTGCTTGGTTTAAAAGATAAGTTGCCCTGTAGGGGCAAATATCCTGATACCTCATACGGGATGCCTAATTTACCGCATAGAACCCTCCAACTCCAGCAGACTGCTTTCCATAGGATATTATCGCGCAGATCTTCAGGCAGCTGCATCCGCGGAACGTGTAGCACAGACCGAAGTGAGTAAGGAGCAGCCAACGCTGACTCAAATTCATAAGGGGTATACACCAATGTCCCTCCCACCCAGTCACGAACATGCCAGAGCAAACATCCCAAATTATATTGCTCTAATCTAGGTAGTCTCATTCCCCCCTGATGCCACTGACCATATATCCGATCAATTTTGAGTCTGGGCTTTTTCCCTCTCCAAAGGAAACTCTGTAGGGATCTTTAAATTTTTTGAATATCCTGTCTCTGCAACTGAAGCGGGAGGAGTTGCAGGATATACTAAATTTTTGGAAAAAGTATAATTTTATAGGCAGCTACCCTACCGCTGAGGGAGAGGGGCAGTGGCATCCAGTCTCGCAATTTATTCTGAATTTCTTGTATTAATGGCTGGACATTTTGATGATAGTGTCTGTTCGGATGTTGAGGTAACCATATTCTTAAATACTTGAATTTATTTCTTGCCCAATGTAAGGGAAACGCTCTGCCCCAATCCTCTTGTAGCCCTCCATTAACATCTAGTGCTTCCGATTTAGTCACATACATCTTCAAACCTGCTATCCCTCTGCACTTTTCTATCACCTCCAAAAGCCTGGGCAAAGAATCTAGAGGTTCCATCAACATGACTAATAAGTCATCTGCATAAGCCGAGACCTTAAATGTACAAGACCCCACCTTCACCCCCCTTATATCGTCTCGGGCATAAATCATTCTCAATAGTGGATCTAAAGAAAGCACGAATAATAACGGGGACAATGGACAACCCTGCCTTGTTCCCCGTGCAATGTTAAAACTGGGTGTGACTAGCCCATTGACTCCCACTACCGCTGCTGATTTCTGATATAATCCTCGGATACCTTGTATGAACCCTGCTCCTAATCCATATGCTTCCAGGGTCTCAAATAAATATGCCCACCCCACCCTGTCAAAAGCTTTTTCCACGTCAAAACTGACCAGTAAGGAGGGGGCACCATACTTCCGGACACAGTTCAAAGCTCCTAATATTTTCCTAACATTTTTAGTGGGATAACGCCCCTGTACAAACCCTGTCTGACATATATGCAGTAAACTGGGGAGGTGCATAGCTAAACGATCTGATAAAATTTTTGCAAACAGCTTTAGGTCATAGTTAATTAATGAAATTGGCCGGTATGACCCCACTTCTGTTGCATCTTTACCCGGCTTTGGTAGGACCACTATGTGAGCTGTACTACTGTTATACTTAAAATCTCCAGAGTCCTTCCAGCTATTAAACAGGTCCTCTAACACTGATGTAACCTGTGTCTTCAACAACTTATAGTATTTAGCTCTATATCCATCTAATCCCGGGGCTTTGCACACTGCTGTTTTTTCAATATCGCTTTGTACTTCATCTGCTGTGATTGGGGCTGTCAACTGTCCCTGCTGCTCTTGCGTAAGATGTGGTAAATTCACCTCCGCCAAGAACCTCCTAATCCTTGAACTTGAGACATCCTCACTTGCATACAGCTTACAATAATAATTTACAAAGATTCTCCCAATATCTGCAGCATCCGTGTGCACCCTCCCCGCCTCATCTTTTAAAAGTGGCACAAATCTGGATCCCTGATTCCAGGCAAGGCAGCGGGCTAATAGCCTCCCTGCCTTATCCCCACACTGGTACAATTGGTATTTATAGTATATTAGAGACTTTTTAGCTCTCTGATGCAATAACGTATTTAAAGCTGCATGAGTTTCCAGCAACTGTGCCTTATTGGCTGTAGTGGGGCTACGAGCAAGGAGCTGGCGTTCTCTGCAGATATGTTTCTCCATTCTTTTTTTTTTTTTTTTTTTTTTTTATTTATCAAATTTTCCATCAAACCAATCAAGCAATATACTTGTACAGAAAAGATGCACACATTGATAATATACAAGAAATTATACCATGAACAACCAAACAGTGACACATCTATAATCCTCATAGAGGGGGAACAGTAGTCAGAAAGAATCGCTAGGGAATGAGGTCTCCCTAGATCATACATAAAGCATTATTTCCAGACAAAAAGATGGGGGCAGAGACATGGGAGCATCAAAAACACAGAGGAACCCAAAATACCTTAAGTGGGCAAAGATGTTAACATTTGAGCGCTGACATAAGAGGATAAATCCCCAGGTTGAAAAAAGACATATTTAAGAGATTTATGCAATACAATACATTTACAAGGGAATCTTAATAGGAAAGTAGCACCTAATCGAAGAACCCCAGGTTTTAACAAAAGGAAGGCCTTATGCCTTCTCTGAGTATCCCTCGAGATATCGGGAAAAATAGAAATCCTCTTTCCCATAAACAAATTATTCCTCTTTTTGAAATAAATTTTTAGGAGCCAGTCTCTATCAGAGGAGAGTGCAAGAGTCACCAATAATGTGGAAACCTTCACCTCTTCCACTGGAGGGGATTGAAGCAACGCGGAAACATCCAACGAGTCCATCTGTAACTCCCCAACATCACACTTCCCCTCCTTTTTACCAAGGGGCAAATAATATGCCTTCGAAACCGGGGGCAGCAGGTCAGCTGGAATCATTAGAGACTCTTGTAGATATCTTTTAAAAAGTTCCACTGGAGCTACCGCAGATACAATAGGAAAGTTCAACAAACGTAGATTAGAAGCGCGGGAAGCATTCTCCAAAGTCTCTAACTTGCCTCTCAGCATGATATTATCTTTCATCAATGTATCCGTTAAGTCAGAGACCTGTATAAGCTTTTGGTCAAAAGCCCCAACTTGATTCTTTGTTTCCACAAACTCAGTGTTCAAAGCAGATATCTTATTCTCCATAGCAGCAAAAGTAGAAGAGGAAATAGCCAGTTGCTGGTTCATAATCTGGGAGAGCTGACTTATTGCTTCCCAAATATTCTCAAGGGTAACTTTAGCTGGGCGCAATAGCGCAATCACCGGGGGACTAACGGAGACCACTGAACTGGGGATCACCTTCCTCCTATCCATCTCAGCCCCCAAACCACCGGTAACATCAACCTCCGAACCATGTTCACCCCCAGACTTCTGACCATCGGCAGCAACCTCTGAAGCGCCCCACTCCGGAATCTCAAGAGACGCCTTCTCAGGTGAAACTACAGATCCGCGCTCCGAGGCGCCTACCAAGAGCGCCGGAACTACAGGAGGCGAGCGGTCCTCAGGGGAAAACGAGATTTCCAGGGCGGGAGCAGCCGAAACCTCCACAGCCGGCGCCACCAAGCCCCTCCGAATTTCCCCCTTTTGCTCCTCATTAAGCAGAACAAAACGATCCATCGGGCCAGAAGAAGAGAGTACGGGCTCCGTGGGAACAGCCCGAGCTTTTCCTTTCCGTTTAGGCATTGCTGCTTACAACCTCTCTGCCGCCATCTTGGAAAGACCACTCCCCCCTCTCCATTCTTAGTATCCTAGCTGCCATCATATGTCTCCGGCAGACATTGTAAGCTATTATATACCCCCATAGGACAGCTTTAGAAGCCTCCCAGAACAGCTCTGGTTCTCCTTTATGGGCCTGATTATGCTCCTCATATGCCTTCGACTTGTCCATCAAATACTCTTGAAACTTATTATCATGACATAGAGGGCCATGGCGCTTGCCACTAGACCTATTACCACCTGCCTGTCCACCTTACCAATCTGTCCACACGGGAATATGGTCAGATTTCATAGGGTCCGATTACCGCATCTGTCATTACTTGAAATATTTCCTCAGAAACTAATATGGCATCAAGTCTTACACTTGTGTCGTGTGTTCTGGACAAATGGGTATAGTCTTGCTCTGTTGGGTATAGGGCTCTCCATACATCTATGATTTGACACCTTTGGCAAAACCTCCTCAAGTGCTTTGCAATACTGAGGCAATTGCCCCCTTGTCCTCCCGACACATCCATCCATGACTCCATTCCAGTCCCCCCCTAAAATCATTGGGGATTCTGGCAAGGCGTCAATTTCCGCCGCCATTCTGGCAAAGAAATTTGGATCAGGCACATTTGGAGCATACACACTCCCCACTAGCAACGTCCGCCCCTTGAAGTCTCCCTGTATTAATACAAACTGCCCCTCTGGATCTGCCACAGTCTATTCCACTTGAAATCCTACCCCTGTCTTAATTAATATTGCAACCCCTCCTTTCTTCCCCCGCACAGATGCCCCACAGATTTGTTCTATTCCTTTCCTCTTTAATCTAACCAGATCCCCTATAGCTTGGTGGGTTTCTTCCAATAGTATAATGTCCCCTTTATGCCGCCTTATTGTGTACAAAATTGTGTTCCTTTTAAAGGGGCATGAAATTATTTGCAACCCCATTTGAAGATCTGCATCAGCTTATCCGAGTATAACTTTTTCCCATATGCACTGGAAGGGCCCTCCCAACCTAGGACCCCCCCTCGTCCAACTACTACTACTGTTGTTCTTCCCCACTTAGTTCCAAGTTGACTCTGTGTATGTGATACTTTCCATGTCCCCTGTACCTCCCTCCCCTACCTTTGGCTCCCTCTCTAATCCTACTCCTAACCCTTACCCAATAAGTCACCCACATCCTCCCCATGGCCATTTTAGTGCTAAGCCCTTTCCAATCCTCCCCTGCTGTTCCTCTGTATCTCTTCCCCTTTCTAGAATGGTATATCACTCTCCCCATTAAAATCCCCATCTGCCCCCTCCCCATCTTTTTCTAGTGGCTAGGCCGAAGAACAAACCAGTCGGTACTAGAGGAGATCAAACCTAAGCTTTCTTTAGAAGCTCAGATGACAAGACTTCGACTTTCATACTTTGGACACATCATGCGAAGAGAGAGATCATTAGAGAAAGACATTATGCTTGGCAAGATAGAAGGTCAACGCAAAAGAGGAAGGCCAGCAATGAGATGGATCAATACAATAACAGCAGCCACGGGTACCAGTCTGTCAACAATGAGCCGCTTGACTGAAGATCGAACACAATTTAGGATAGCTATCCAGAGGGTCGCCATGAGTCGACTCCGACTCGACGGCACTTAACAACAACAGGCCAGTTAATTAACTCACTCCTACCTTACCCATCATCAGCCATCAAAATTATTGAAATATTTTAAACCAGGAGAGAAATGTAACCATAACACAATCAAACTATTAACTTTTAGTCCTCTTTCTGCTCCATAGCTGAAAAATACAACCATAACAGTTTCACATTATTAAACATTTAGTCCTTCGTGTGTGCCATTCTCTTCTCCCTGCAAGCAGTCACCAATCTTTAACTTCTCTCCTACCGCTGTTGACCCACTGCATTTTCATAAGATCCAATAAGGCTCCACATGCCCAGATTCAAGTGTTTCCCTTCAAAGTGTCTATGTGGTTCTGAATCCATTTGTGTGCTTCTTCTGGTGTTTCCAGTATCACTACGTTTCCATTATAAAAAATCCATAGTCTCGCCGGGTATTGTACCACAAATTTCAGATGCGCCGCTACCAGCTTCTGACACACAACGGCATACGCCTTTTGCTTTATGCTCAGTTGCACTGAGTAGTCTTGGAAAATCTGTATGCGTGCCCCCTCGTGCATCAAAGTCCCTTTAGCTCTTACTGCCCGTAAGACGCCATCTTTTTGCAAAGTTCATAAATCTGGCCAGCACTATTTGGGGTTGCGTGTCTTCTGGGCGGGGCCTTCCCAGCCTGTGAATCCTTTCGATAACAATTTGGGTACTATCATCCCCCAGGTTTAATGTGTGCAGCAGGCCCAAGAAGTAATTGCGCAGGTTGGTATCCTTTATGGCCTCCGGTATGCCAATTATTCGAAGATTTTTACGGCGGCCTTGATTTTCTAGATCATCAAGTTTTTTGCCCTGTTTACTGACTGTAGTCTGCAAAACAGTAATCTCTCTGCCTGCCTGGAGCAGTTCATCTTCCAGCGTCGATATCCGTTCCTCTGCTGCTTGTATCCTGGTGCCCACAGCCTCCAGCTATTTACTAATCCCATCCAGTTGCCCAGTGATACCATCAAGCCTTCCACTCAAGGCACTCACCACTGCATTAGTCACTTCTTCGGTAGAAATCACTGATTGGCCCGGTGAAGGGGGTCCGTCGGTCATCTTTACTTGAGCTGGGCCTGCTGCACTCTTCTCTCATTCCCGGCGGGCTGCCTTCATTGCACACTGCGCTTTACAACTCTCCACTTGCTGTTTTGACCCCAATTTTATCCGCCTTCCTTTCACCTTGTTATTTGCCTGATTGGATCATTCACCAGGTCCGTATGCTTGAGAAAGCCGCAGAGGCAGTTCAGCTCACATCTGAGCCCACTTTATTTAGACTGTTAGTAAACGTTCCACTTCTGCCCACTAGAGGGAGCTCCAGGATAACTAATGCGATCAGTCTCTTTCAAACAATTGAAAAGTAAGCTGCCGTTGTATCTCATTCATTTTTTTTCCTCACTCCTTCAGCAGTATACAAATCTTCTTTCTGACCTCGGGAGAAGAAATCATGTATTGCAGCTGCACAGGCGTAGCTGCCCAGAGAGATCCGAAGGGAGCAATCTTTCAATTTGCAGTCAGGTGTCGTGGGCCGTTGTCAGCAACTTCCTTTTCCCGCTCGAGTTGCCGCGGAGTACAACGCAGGAGCCATCATGCGTTCCACCACCACATGGCAATGGCTGCAGGAACCTAGATTCCCAAAAAAAGTGCAGGCAATTTACTGGGCAGTGGGGCAGAAGCAACAGCAGGATCCTTTCGTTTCGCTTATCCGCTTGCCAGCTCCACACTTGCGCGATCGGTGTATGACAGCTCAGTCGGGTACCTAAACAGCCCTCGCCACTCATTGGATCTCTTCTGCAATGCCCGTTCAAACGGAACTGCACAGGTGCTGACTGGCAACGCTAGCCGTGGGAACAGAAGAGCGTTTCAAGGTACCTTAACTTTTAGGATTCTTCATTTGGCACTGACAATAAGAAATTCCCCCTCGTCTCAGCTGGAACCGCATCGGGGGAAGCCACATTAGTTATTTTTGCTTCTCTTCATCAATCCCCGTTGCTGAGGCATCACTCTGCAATGTTGAAGGGTCTAGTAGGTCCGTTGCTACTTCACGAGTCCATTGCACAGGAACAGGAGAGATTTCGGGATATTTTCACTCTGCAGATCCTTCAGCAGGGGAAGGCCAGATCGGAGCTGCACTACATTGCGGCCATCTTCCTGTGGGCTCGTGAGCGCCCCCTCGACTGAAATAGTATTTAAAGGTGATGCATCAGAAGAATTGAAAGAAATATCGATAAACCAGGAAGATATATTACAACTATTTGATAAAATAAACAGCAGCAAATCATCTGGACCGGATGGTATACACGCAAGGGCATTGAAAGAACTGAAATAATTCACTGATTAATAATAATAGGTCTGCAATCATTAAAATCATCTGTAGTACCTAAAGATTGTCGAATTGCCAATATAATTCCAATTTTTAAAAAGAGTTCCAGGGGAGATCCAGGAAACTACAGGCCAGTGAGCCTGACATCAGTACCAGGCAAAATGGTAAACCATTATAAAGAATAGAATTACAGAACATATAGATAGTCATGGTTTAATGGGAGAAAGCCAACATGGCTTTAGCTAAGAAAAGTCTTATTTTACTAATCTATTATATTTTTTTGAAAGTGTAAATAAACAGGTAGACAAAGATGAGCCAGTCGATATAGTGTATCTGGATTTTCAGAAAGCCTTTGACAGGGTCCCTCATGAGAGATTCTTGGTGAAATTAAAGTCGTGGGATAGGAGGCCGTGTACTATTGTGGATCAGGAACTGGTTAAAAGACAGAAAGCAGAGGGTAGGGCTGAATGACCAATTTTCCCAATGGAGAAAGGTGAATAGTGGAGTACCCCAGGGATCTGTGCTGGGTCCACTGCTTTTTAACATATTTGTAAATGACCTGGAAATGGGAATAAGTGAGGCAGTCAAATTTGCAGATGACATAAAATTATTCAAAGTTCTTAAAACCCAAGAGGATTGTGAAAAATTGCAAGAGGACCTTGATAAACGTTCAAATGGCAGATTAAATTTAATGTGCACAAGTGCAAAATTATGCACATAGGAAAGAACAATCCAAACTATGGTTACATGATTCACCCACTGCCCAGGAAAAAGATTTAGGCGTCATCGTAGATAACACGATGAAACCCTCTGTCCAGTATGCTGCAGCAGCCAAGAAGGCAAATTAACTGCTAGGAATCATAAGGAAAGGAATGGAAAATAAAACAAAGGACATTATTATGCCTCTATATTGTTCCATGGTGTGACCACACCTTTAATATTGTGTGCAATTCTGGTCGCCTATAGCGGAATTAGAAAAGGTACAGAGAAGAGCCACCAAAATGGTAAAGGGGATGAAGGATACCCCTATGAGGAGAGGCTTAAAAAGTTGGGATTTTCAACCTGAAAAAGAGATGGCTGAGGGGAGATATGATAGAAGTCTACTAGAGTGTGAGGAGTGCTACCAGAGTGTAATTAACAATTTCAAGTAAGTTGTACCTGTTCTCCCTGTTGAGGGTAAAGCCAAGGCAGAGAAGCTCGCATCCCAGAGATGAATGCATGGCTGCATGGATGGTGTCATTGAGAGCGTTTTGTTTTCCTGGGCCATGGGATGCTGTTCCAAGGGCTGCAGAGCAGAGATGGCGTCCATCTGTCAAAGAAAGGTCGAAGTGTCTTCAGTAGCTAATCTACTGAAGAGGGCTTTAAAATAGGTTAATTGGGGATGGGTGAAGAAAGCCCCCAGGTAAGTGAAACATTAAATATCTTTATGGAAATTGGTAAACGTGGCAACATCCTGAAAGCGGTGTATATAAATGCTCGTAGCATGGGAAATAAGATCCCAGATATTGAAGCTTTAATGAGAGAGGATGACTTGGATTTAGTGGCAGTTACAGAAACATGGTTCACAGAAAACCATGACTGGGATATAACTATACCAGGCTATACTTTATTTGGAAAGGACAGGGGAGGAAGAAGGGGAGGAGGAGTGGCACTATATGTAAAAACTAATATTAAAGATATGGAACTACAGGGCTTAAAAGGGAGAGAGGAGGCACTGTGGTTTAAACTAGAAAGAGGGAAAGAGAAATCTATTTGCATTGGCATGATATACAGATCTCCCTCACAAGAGGAAGAGGTGGACAAAGAGTTGCCAGATGTTGATTGGCACATTCCTGCTTCAGTATCATCTAGAAGTAAGGAAATCCTGGATTCTCTACAGGGAGAACTATTCAGGCAACAGGTAACAGAACCCACATGTGAAGGGGCCATACTGGACTTGGTGCTTACCAATGGTGAAAAGTGTTTCTGATGTTATAGTGGGAGATTATTTTGCATCCAGTGATCACCAGATGGTGTAGTTCAGTATTAGGACTAGGGCTGTTAAAATCCATTCAGAAGCGAGG
Source organism: Ichthyophis bannanicus (assembly GCA_033557465.1). Lineage (NCBI taxonomy): Eukaryota > Metazoa > Chordata > Amphibia > Gymnophiona > Ichthyophiidae > Ichthyophis > Ichthyophis bannanicus. The sequence continues at coordinate 636,190,745 of CM066036.1, read as the reverse complement.
GTCTTAGACTTTAATAAAACTAGCTTTGCCAAGATGGGCCAATACCTCAGGGAATCGTTAGCGGGATGGGAACAGCTGAGGGATGCAGAAAAACAGTGGGAAAAACTGAAAGGGGATATATTAAGGGCAACCAACCTTTTTGTTAAAATAGTAAATAAAGGGAAAAGGAAAAGGAGACTACTATGGTTTTCGAAAGAAGTAGCTGAAAAAGTGAAGAAAAAGAGGGAGGCCTTCATGAAATACAAGAGATCACAGAGAGAGGAAGACAGGCATCTATATTTGGAAAAACTTAGAGAAGCTAGCAAAGTAGTCAGGAAAGCAAAGATTCAAAAAGAGGAAGAAATAGTCTATGCAATAAAATGGGGGATAAGACATTTTTCAGATATGTTAATGAGAAGAGGAAAGGCAAAAGTGGTATTGTCAGACTCAAGGGTGAAGGGGAGGAATATGCAGAAGCTGATCAGGATAAAGCGGAATTGCTTAACAAATATTTCTGTTCTGTGTTTACAGATGAAGAACCAGGAGCAGGACCTCAGAAAACACCCACAAACAGGAACAGAAGCGAGGGGCATCTTGAAAATTTTTCAGAAGACTTTGTTCATGAGAAACTAGCTAAACTTAAAGTAGACAAAATGATGGGACCGGATGGGATACACCCTGGGACATTCTAGCAGCTCCAATGACTTACCTTTTCAGTGCTTTGTTGGAGTTGGGAGTGATGCCAGAGGACTGGAGAGAGGCACATGTGGTCCCTTTATAGAAAAGCGGAAGTAAGGATGTGGTTGAAAACTACAGGCTGGTTAGTTTAACTTTGGTGGTGAGTAAATTGTTGGAAGCGCTGCTGAAAATTTTTCAGAAGACTTTGTTCATGAGAAACTAGCTAAACTTAGTAGACAAAATGATGGGACCGGATGGGATACACCCTAGAATACTGAAGGAACTTGGGGACATTCTAATAGCTCCAATGACTTACCTTTTCAGTGCTTTGTTGGAGTTGGGAGTGATGCCAGAGGACTGGAGAGAGGCACATGTGGTCCCTTTATAGAAAAGCGGAAGTAAGGATGTGGTTGAAAACTATAGGCTGGTTAGTTTAACTTTGGTGGTGAGTAAATTATTGGAAGCGCTGCTGAAAAAGAAAATAGTGAGGTTTCTGAAGTCCAACGGATTACTGGATCTGAGGCAGCATGGATTCACCAGAGGCAGGTCTTGTCAGACAAATCTGATTGATTTATTTAATTGGGTGGCCAGGGAGTTGGACCGAGGGAGAGCCCTAGATGTGGTGTATTGGTCCTTTGACACTGTTTCTCACAGGCAACTTATAAACAAATTGAGCACCCTAGGGATGGACCTTAAAGTTACTGCTTGGGTTAGAAATTGGTTGAGTGGGAGGCGACAAAGGGTACAGGTAAATGGAACTCACTCTGAAGAGGAGGTTGTTACCAGTGGTGTGCCCCGGGGATCTGTCCTTGGTCTGATTCTTTAACATCTTTGTTAGTGATATAGCGCAAGGGCTGTCAGGTAAGGTTTGCCTCTTTGCGGATGATACCAAAATCTTCAATAGAGCAGACATCCAGGAAGGTGTAGATAACAAGAGGAGGGATCTAGCTAAGCTTGAAGAATGGTCTAGAATTTGTCAGTTGAGATTTAATGTTAAAAATTGCAAGGTCATGCACTTGGGCAGCAGCAATCCAAGGGAGCAATATAGTATAGCAGGGCCGGCTCAAGGCAGTCTGCTGCCTGAGTTGAAGGATGAGATGTCGCCCCCCCCCCCTTTATAGGGGGCGGGGCTTTTTCAGAACTCCAGTCAGGGACTGAACCAAAACAAAAAAACGATTAGATTATATGGAGGAAATGCAAGATGTTTGCACACCAAGGAACTAAAAAAAGAGCAAGAACCAATATCACAGTTTATAAAACTAAATTATAACTCATTTTTATTTTGTTGTTATAAACTGCATTATAGTTCTTGCTTTTTTTTTTTCGACATATATTTTGCATCCACAGTCAGTGCAGAGCAGAACCAGGACATTCACCCACAGAACTCAATATCTTAAAACAAAAAAAATCTGATTCTGATCATCTCACTAACAAACATTCTCCAGTACCAGGCATATTGTGAACTAATACAAAACCCTACAACAAAAAGCAAATCTACCATACCATACTATATCAGCACAAATTTCTAAAACTCACATAAGGAGCCCATCCAAAAAAAGCGTCACTGTAAATACTTCAGTGGGCCCTGGAACATCCATACACCTATTTGAAAAGCTGAACAAATCAAATTACTACAGTACGGTAAAGATCTTTATGTACAAACTCCATGTTAACCGAACACCTGGCCTCAGTCACACACTCAGAACACAGACCCTCACCAAGTACAGAATAAGTAACCACAAATCTAAAGTAAAAATAAAAATATGTAGACAAGACTCCGCATGCAGTGCAACATCAGATAAATAAGAGATGCAGTTCCTCTATACTGTGTAAAATATAAAGATAGCACAAAGTCCAATCACTAAAATTAAATAAAATTATTTTTCTACCTTTGTTGTCTGACCATTTTATTCTCTAATCATGCTGGTCCCCATCTGAGGCTTCTGCTTTCCTGTCTTCTCTTAGCTCTTTTTCTGTGGTCTATGGTCCATCTGCCATTTCTTCTTTTGTTTTCTTCACTTCCTTCCATCAGCCCATTTCCAGTTCCAGTAACCCTCCCCAGTGTCAGCCCGCTTTCCAGTCCTCCCCTCCCAGTACCTTCCAATGTCAACCGCCTTGCATTACTACGACTGCCACTGGTGTCCATTCCCTTCCAGTCCCCCTCCTTCCCCACTGTCCAGGCCCTTCTAGTCCAAATACCATCCCAGGTATCAGCTCGCGTCCACTCTCAGTGCCACCCCCCCTACTCAGCTCCTTTCCAGTTACACTACCCTCTGTCCATCCCCCTTCCAGTGCTATTCGCACGTCAGCTCCCTTCCAGCAACCGCCGCATTACCCAGCCACCTACCACTCCCATCCCCAAGTGTCAGCTCCCTTCCAGTCCCCCTTCAATACATCCCAGCCCCCTCCTTCCCCCGCCATATCAACTCCTTTCCAGCCCCCTCCTTCCCCTGCCATATCAGCTCCTTTCCAGCCCCCTCCTTCCCCCGTGCTAGCTCCCTTCCTTCCCCCTCCTTCCCCTGGCAGACCCTCTCAGTATCTGCTCTCTTCCAGTCCTATTCTCCCATCCCCCCACATCAGCCCATTTGTAGCCCTAGCTCCTAGTTTTCTTTCAGGGCCAGCAGCACGCTTCCCCTCCCCAATTAGCCCATTTCCAGTCCTATCTCCCTTATCAACCCACTCCAGTCCTAGCCCCCCAATCAGCCCATTACCAGTCCTAGCTCATTTCCAGTGCTAGCCCCCCATCAGCCTATTACCAGTCCTAATCCCCTCCAATAAGTCCATTTCCAATCCTAGCCAGTAATCAGCTCATTTCCAGGCCTAACCCCACCGATCAGCCCATTACCAGTCCTAGCCCTCCCGCATCAGCCCATTACTATTTCCAGTGCTACCCCCCTCCCGGCCCAGCCCCAGATCTTCTCAAAGGAAATTAAAAACAAACAAAAAAAAAACCCCGGCCAGAGAAGCTGCTGCCACTGTGCTGCTTCAGCGGCAGAATGAAGTGCCCTGCGGCCGCCACCCTGGAAGAGCCTGACAGTGCATTTCCCCCACGCCGGCTCAGATTTGCAGAGCCACAAAGGGAGAGTGTTTCATAAGAACATAAGACATGCCATACTGGGTCAGACCAAGGTCCATCAAGCCCAGTATTCTGTTTCCAACCGTGGCCAATCTAGGTCATATGTACCTAGCAGTTTCCCCAAAGGACACAGGTTCCACAATGCTTGTATTGGTTCAAGCATTGATATCCTGGGTCTCTTCTTAATAATGGTTTATGGACCTTTCCTCCAGGAACTTGTCCAAACCTTTTTTAAACCCAGCTACACTAAGAGCCTTTACTACATCCTCCGGTAACAAATTCCAGAGTTTGATTACACGTTGAGTGACAAAATATTTTCTTTTATTAGTCTTAAATAGTTTACCCTGTAGCTTCATTGTATGTCCCCTAGTCTTATATTTTGATAAGGTAAACAATCGATCTACGTTTACCCGTTCCACTCCGTTCATTAATTTATAGACTTCTATCATATCTCCCCTCAACCGTCTCTTTTCCAGGTTAAAGAGCCCTAACCTTTTTAGTATCCTTCCATCCCCTTTATCATTTTGGTGGCTCTTCTCTGAACCTTTTCTAAAATCGCTATATCCTTTTTAAGATACGGCGACCAGAATTGCACACAATATTCAAGATGTGGTCTCACCATGGAACGACATAGAGGCATTATAATATCTTATGTTTTATTTTCCATTCCTTTCCTTATCATACCTAGCATTCTATTTGCTCTCTTGGCCGCTGCTGCACACTGGGCCGAGGGTTTTAGCATGGTATCCACAACGACGCCTAAATCTTTTTCCTGGGTGGTGGTTCGTAATGTGGAACCTTGCATCGTGTAACCATAGTTTGGGTTGTTCTTCCCTAGGTGCATAACCTTGCACTTGTCCACATTAAATTTCATCTGAAAGCAAGCTCTGCTACAAGGGGACATGGGATGAGGGTGAAAGGGAAATTCAGGACTGATATGCTGAAATATTTCTTTACAGAAAGAGTGGTGGCCCATGGAATAGTCTCCCAGTAGAGATGAGGACAGCATCTGAATTCAAAGAAACATGGGACAAACACAGAGGATCTCTAAAGGAAAAAAGGGGACTGTTGTAGTTGTTGATATGGAAGGACAGACTAGATAGATACATGACAACAGAAAAAGACCACATGGCCTATGTTTCTATAAATTAATTAATGGAGTGGAATGGGTATACGTAGATCAATTCTTTATGGCATCAAAAAGTAGAAAGACTAGAGGACATGCAATGAAGCTACAATGTAACCCGTTTAAGATTAATATGAGAAAATATTTTTTTCACTCTATGCGTAATCAAACTCTGGAATTCATTACCGGAGGATGTAGTAAAAGCTGTTAGTGTAGCTGGGTTTAAAAAAGGTTAGGACAAGTTCCTGGAGGAAAGGTCCATAAACCATTATTAAAGAGGACTTAGGTAATCCACTGCTTGCCCCAATACAAGCATTATGGATCGTGTGTCTTTTCAGGAAACTGCTATATACTTGTGACCTGGACTGGCCACTGTTGGAAAAGGATACTGGGCTTGATGGACCTTGGTCTGACCCTGTATGGCATTTGTTATATTCTTAGTTGTAAGAGGTATTCAAGTAGTCTGGCAGTGGGCAATTAAAAATGATCTACGCCTGTTCTGCGCACCAGATAGCAAATCTCTTCCATTTGAATGCATGAGACCATCTGATCGAGGCCCTCCTAGAAGCCCACAGAACATCTCTTACTCTGATAGGCAGGTTAAACTCTGACAGGACTAGCCTCTCAACATCCATGCAGTTAGGGCCAAGGACCAGATGTTGAGATGCAGCATCCTCTCGTCTTTCTGTGATATAAAGTCTAGGGCAGAGCACAGCCATAGAGGTTCCCACTTGGAGAGTTGAAGCAGAAGAGGAAACCATGGGTGTCTAGGTCAATACAACACAATGAGTATCATTATACCCCTGTCTATCTGGAATTTCAGCAGAGTCTTTGCTATGAGAGGTATAGGAATGTACGCATATAGCAGGCCGTCACCTCAGTGCAGGAAGAAAGCATCTGGCGCGAGCTTGCTGTGCGAGGTGACTCTGGAACAAAACTGATCCACTTGAGCATTTTGTTGAGTGGCAAACATGTCTATTGAGGGGGTATACTACTTCTGAAAGATGTGGGCTATGACGTCTATGTCCAGTGCCCACTCATGCAGCTGAGGATACGATTCAGATGGTCCATTAGGGTATTATGTTCCCCTGGCAGATATGTGACCCTTAGCTCTATCCTGTAAGTAAGGCATGTCCAACAGGTAGATCGCGATCTATCCGTAGATCACGGAGGGTTCAGAGGTAGATCGCCAGCCCCACTCTCTCCAGCAGCTTGCCCCATCGCTAGGAGAGAGCTTGTGCTGGCAGGTCATCTGCCGAGGGCTTGCCGCTGCTGCTGATCCTTTACCTGTCTTTTTTCCCTGCCTGCCTGTGGGTGTATTGGGGGCGCTTTTTGTTTTCGTGACAATAGTTTGTGTGTACCTCAGGGGGCCACCGCCCGTGCCCCGTGTCGAGATGCCACAGGCCCGGCATCATAATTCGTCTCCTGCCTCTCAGAATCACCCATTCCTGCCCCCGCCACAACACCCCTTAGAAGTGTGTTATACACCGGGCGATATCCATTCGCCCGGGCTTTACCTGAATACACTTACCGTATTAGTTGTGTCGTGTGCTGGTCGTTGGTCGCTTTATAGTTCGCTTTAATTAAACGTTTTCGGGCAATCACAAAAGTGTTAAGAACTTGGTGATTTTGGCGGGCTTTTCCAATTTTGTTCTAAATTGCCTATGCCTTGCCTTCGAATTGGTTCAAACCACTGTGACGTTTGCTTGCCTCTGCAATTTTATTTTGCCTAACCTTTGCATTGATTCTACACTGTGTGCAGAATTTATTAAATCGCATGTGGTAGTATTTGAACTTTTTTGACGGTATTTGATTTTATCTGGTTTGCTGGACAGGTGTTTGAGTATTTGATTATTGGTGCCAGTATGATGAATTCTTATTTTTACTTTTAGAACTGCATGTGTGGTTTTGGCATCTCCAGTCCTTGTATTGCACATCATCCAGAGGTCTTCAGTTCCTGTTGATCTTTAATACTTTGGGACAGTGACGGTTTTGGACCAGATTCAGCCAATGTTTATACTAACTTAGCAGATTTGGCCTTCTTACATCCAGCCACCCCAATATAACGAAGATGAGTGTTCCAAAGAAGAGCAAAACCTACCACTTTCATGATGAATGGGAAATGGACTACTTCTTCATCATGGTGAAAGACAAGTGTTGTTGTCTAATTTGTAACGCCCCAGTATCCTTGACCAAAAAGGGTAATCTGGAACGTCATTATAAGGCTCTGCATAGCAATAAGTTTGATGCTGATTTTCCACCCAAAAGTGAAATTCGTAAACTGAAGCTCAAAGAACTTAAATCGAAATTGGCTACTCAGCAACAGTTGATGGCAAAGCCAAGTCACATTTGGTCAATGCAACCATAGCATCCTTCAAGGTCAGCAACCTGATCGCAAAGAAATGCAAACCTTTCACTGAAGGGGAATTTGTAAAAGATTGTTTTCTTGAAGCAGCTGACAATCTTTTTGAATGATTTAAAATAAGAAAGAGATCATAGCTGCTATTCAAGATGTACAGTTGTCAAGAAACACGTCAAATCCCACCTCTTCCCCAATATTACTTGACCAACTAACCAATCTTAATCACTACCCAAACTAAGAACAAATCCTGTTATGTATACTTGTAAATATTCTTGTAAATAGTTGCAGTAATGACGTCCCATGTTTTATCCAAGTTCTCTGACCTTGTTCTCTGTAAAACCTAACAGTTTGTTGTTATGGTATGTTGTTATATTGTGAACCGCGCTGATTCTGAATAGAGCGGTATATAAGAACCTGTAATAAATAAATAAATAATAAATAAATGTGTGGAGACACAACTGAACAATTGTTGGAGAATGTTTCAAATTGTGTTGCTTTCTCACTCCAACTGGATGAATCTACAGACATAAGAGACATAGCCCAGTTACTAGTCTTTATCCGGATAGTTTTTGAAGACTTCAGTGTTAAATAAAAACTACTTGGAATGAGTTCTTTAAAAGGGAGAACTACCGGTCAGGAAATATTCAGTTCTTTCTATTCTTTTGTGACAAAGTGTAGTCTTCCATTGCATAGACTTGTTTCCATCACTACTGATGGAGCAAGAGCAATGACAGGTGAGGTTACTTACTGTGAGTTCTAGCTGTTTATTTAATTATTTACTGTTTGTCTAACTGTTGTTTGTTTAATTATTTAGTGTTTGTCTTAGTGGTGTGCTAATTCAGCCTTCTCAGCTGTACTTACCTTGCCTCTCTCAATTAACTGGGCCTTGTGTGGTAGCCATTTTGAATTAATCTCTCTCCCCAGAGCCTGCTGTTAAGCTTTTCCTGTCCTTGCCTGCCTGAGTGACTCCTCCCCCTGTGTGTGTGGTAGCCATTTTGAATTAATCTCTCTCCCCAGAGCCTGCTGTTGTTAAGCTTTTTCCTGTCCTTGCCTGCCTGAGTGACTCCTCCCCCTGACCCCCTCCCCCTGAGGTATCCTGTAACCTTGTTCCTGTTTTCTCCACGTGTGCATAGGCTGTTTTAGTTTGCTTTTCTCTGATCAGAGAAGGCTGAACTTTTACAGAGCTCTGCTAGTGAGTGGATTTTTGCCTCCTGGGACATCTTACTGTGAGTTCTAGCTGTTTATTTAATTATTTACTGTTTGTCTAACTGTTGTTTGTTTAATTATTTAGTGTTTGTCTTAGTGGTGTGCTAATTCAGCCTTCTCAGCTGTACTTACCTTGCCTCTCTCAATTAACTGGGCCTTGTGTGGTAGCCATTTTGAATTAATCTCTCTCCCCAGAGCCTGCTGTTAAGCTTTTCCTGTCCTTGCCTGCCTGAGTGACTCCTCCCCCTGTGTGTGTGGTAGCCATTTTGAATTAATCTCTCTCCCCAGAGCCTGCTGTTGTTAAGCTTTTTCCTGTCCTTGCCTGCCTGAGTGACTCCTCCCCCTGACCCCCTCCCCCTGAGGTATCCTGTAACCTTGTTCCTGTTTTCTCCACGTGTGCATAGGCTGTTTTAGTTTGCTTTTCTCTGATCAGAGAAAGGCTGAACTTTTACAGAGCTCTGCTAGTGAGTGGATTTTTGCCTCCTGGGACATCTTACTGTGAGTTCTAGCTGTTTATTTAATTATTTACTGTTTGTCTAACTGTTGTTTGTTTAATTATTTAGTGTTTGTCTTAGTGGTGTGCTAATTCAGCCTTCTCAGCTGTACTTACCTTGCCTCTCTCAATTAACTGGGCCTTGTGTGGTAGCCATTTTGAATTAATCTCTCTCCCCAGAGCCTGCTGTTAAGCTTTTCCTGTCCTTGCCTGCCTGAGTGACTCCTCCCCCTGTGTGTGTGGTAGCCATTTTGAATTAATCTCTCTCCCCAGAGCCTGCTGTTGTTAAGCTTTTTCCTGTCCTTGCCTGCCTGAGTGACTCCTCCCCCTGAGGTATCCTGTAACCTTGTTCCTGTTTTCTCCACGTGTGCATAGGCTGTTTTAGTTTGCTTTTCTCTGATCAGAGAAAGGCTGAACTTTTACAGAGCTCTGCTAGTGAGTGGATTTTTGCCTCCTGGGACATCTTACTGTGAGTTCTAGCTGTTTATTTAATTATTTACTGTTTGTCTAACTGTTGTTTGTTTAATTATTTAGTGTTTGTCTTAGTGGTGTGCTAATTCAGCCTTCTCAGCTGTACTTACCTTGCCTCTCTCAATTAACTGGGCCTTGTGTGGTAGCCATTTTGAATTAATCTCTCTCCCCAGAGCCTGCTGTTAAGCTTTTCCTGTCCTTGCCTGCCTGAGTGACTCCTCCCCCTGTGTGTGTGGTAGCCATTTTGAATTAATCTCTCTCCCCAGAGCCTGCTGTTGTTAAGCTTTTTCCTGTCCTTGCCTGCCTGAGTGACTCCTCCCCCTGACCCCCTCCCCCTGAGGTATCCTGTAACCTTGTTCCTGTTTTCTCCACGTGTGCATAGGCTGTTTTAGTTTGCTTTTCTCTGATCAGAGAAAGGCTGAACTTTTACAGAGCTCTGCTAGTGAGTGGATTTTTGCCTCCTGGGACATCTTACTGTGAGTTCTAGCTGTTTATTTAATTATTTACTGTTTGTCTAACTGTTGTTTGTTTAATTATTTAGTGTTTGTCTTAGTGGTGTGCTAATTCAGCCTTCTCAGCTGTACTTACCTTGCCTCTCTCAATTAACTGGGCCTTGTGTGGTAGCCATTTTGAATTAATCTCTCTCCCCAGAGCCTGCTGTTAAGCTTTTCCTGTCCTTGCCTGCCTGAGTGACTCCTCCCCCTGTGTGTGTGGTAGCCATTTTGAATTAATCTCTCTCCCCAGAGCCTGCTGTTGTTAAGCTTTTTCCTGTCCTTGCCTGCCTGAGTGACTCCTCCCCCTGACCCCCTCCCCTGAGGTATCCTGTAACCTTGTTCCTGTTTTCTCCACGTGTGCATAGGCTGTTTTAGTTTGCTTTTCTCTGATCAGAGAAAGGCTGAACTTTTACAGAGCTCTGCTAGTGAGTGGATTTTTGCCTCCTGGGACATCTTACTGTGAGTTCTAGCTGTTTATTTAATTATTTACTGTTTGTCTAACTGTTGTTTGTTTAATTATTTAGTGTTTGTCTTAGTGGTGTGCTAATTCAGCCTTCTCAGCTGTACTTACCTTGCCTCTCTCAATTAACTGGGCCTTGTGTGGTAGCCATTTTGAATTAATCTCTCTCCCCAGAGCCTGCTGTTAAGCTTTTCCTGTCCTTGCCTGCCTGAGTGACTCCTCCCCCTGTGTGTGTGGTAGCCATTTTGAATTAATCTCTCTCCCCAGAGCCTGCTGTTGTTAAGCTTTTTCCTGTCCTTGCCTGCCTGAGTGACTCCTCCCCCTGACCCCCTCCCCCTGAGGTATCCTGTAACCTTGTTCCTGTTTTCTCCACGTGTGCATAGGCTGTTTTAGTTTGCTTTTCTCTGATCAGAGAAAGGCTGAACTTTTACAGAGCTCTGCTAGTGAGTGGATTTTTGCCTCCTGGGACATCTTACTGTGAGTTCTAGCTGTTTATTTAATTATTTACTGTTTGTCTAACTGTTGTTTGTTTAATTATTTAGTGTTTGTCTTAGTGGTGTGCTAATTCAGCCTTCTCAGCTGTACTTACCTTGCCTCTCTCAATTAACTGGGCCTTGTGTGGTACCCCCATCCCCCTGCTGAGGGTTCAGGACAGGGTACCTTGTAACTGCCCTCTTTAATAGGACTTATCTCCCCCCCTCCCTCCCCAGCACCCACCCACCCCTGGGGAAATTGTAGTTTTATAGGTACTTGGACATCTTAGAGGAAAGGGGCTGCTCTCAGGTGCAGCTCTTAATCCAAATCAGTCATACACAGAGGACCTGTGATTAATTAGTTTCAGGTACACAGGGTGTATTAGGGGTATTAGATACACTTTTATTAGTATAAGCATCTACACCAATCCTTATTATATACCGATTTAAAAGACCTAAACACAAGCTTTAAACTAAGATGCAGTCAGAGGTCCAGCAACGAGATGGGGGTTCTCCAGTCTTTTGCATCGAGTGTCACATGTATGATTATCTCCCAGTTGGTGAGAGGTCCTACATATGCACTAAGTGCAGGGAGCTCTTTGCTCTCAGGGAACGAGTCCGTTCTCTAGAGGCTAGAGTAGCAGACCTGGAAGACATAAGAAAGACAGAGAAGTACATGGACGAGACCTACAGGGATATAGTCCTGAAGTCCCACCTCCAGTCTGGCAGCATCCCTGTTGCCATGGAGGAGAGAGGTCACGTGACAGGAGAGCATCACCCTGGTGTGGCAGGAAGTGATCCTGTAACTAGGACCTGTCCTCCAGGTGATGTAAAACCCTCTCGCACCGAGGACGTTTCTCCAGGGCCATGTCCCCATGAGGGGAGGGTCAGGACAGCTGTTATAGTTGGTGATTCAATCATTAGGAATGTAGATAGCTGGGTGGCTGGTGGACGTGAGGATCGCCTGGTAACATGCCTGCCTGGTGCGAAGGTAGCAGATCTCACGCACCGCCTAGATAGGATCATAGATAGTGCTGGGGGGGAGTCTGCTGTCTTGGTACATGTTGGTACCAATGACATAGGAAAATGTGGTAGGGAAGTTCTGGAGGCTAAATTTAAGCTTTTAGGTAGGAAGTTGAAATCCAGAACTTCCAGGATAGCGTTCTCCGAAATGCTTCCTGTTCCACGTGCAGGACCCAAAAGACAGGCAGAGCTCCGGAGTCTCAATGCGTGGATGAGACAATGGTGCAAGGATGAGGGTTTTGGATTTGTTAGGAACTGGGGAACATTCTGGGGAAAGGGGGGGCTCTTCCGAAGGGATGGGCTTCACCTTAATCAGGATGGGACCAGACTGCTGGCATTAACCTTTAAAAAAGAGATAGAGAAGCTTTTAAACTAGAAAATAGGGGAAAGCCGACAGTCACCCAGGAGCGCACGGTTCGGACAAAGGTATCCTTGAAGGATACTACCAAAAGCAGTGAGGTTCCAAAAGGGAGTATAGTAGCCCAAATGCCCTTGAGTAAGGAGCAGACAGAGCATAAAGATTCCCAATTACCCATGCCTACCAATAGCCAGATTAATATTAATAAAATGCAGTCTCTAAAATGCTTGTATGCCAATGCTAGAAGTCTAAACAATAAGATGGGAGAATTAGAATATATAGCATTAAATGAGAGGTTAGATATGATTGCACTCTCAGAGACATGGTGGAAGGAGGATAACCAGTGGGACACTGTGATACCTGGATACAAACTATATCGTAATGATAGAGCTGAACAAATTGGTGGAGGGGTTGCGCTCTATGTTAGAGAGGGCATTGAGTCAGAAAGGATTAAAGTTTTGCAGGGAACAAAATATGCTGTAGAATCTCTATGGATTGAAATTCCATTTATGAAGGGGAAGGTGATGGCAGTGGGAGTATACTATCGACCACCTGGCCAGAATGAACAAATGGATGATGAAATGCTCAAAGAAATCAAGGAAGCTAACAAAAGCCACAACAGAGTAGTAATAATGGGTGATTTCAATTACCCCGGTATCGACTGGGACAGTGTCACAGCAGGACAAGCTAAAGAGATAAAGTTTCTAGATGAAATAAATGACTGCTTCTTGGAGCAGCTGGTTCATGAACCGACCAGAGGGGAAGCCATACTGGACCTAGTCCTTAGTGGAACGCCAGATCTGGTGCAAGAAATAAGGGTGTTGGGACCACTTGGCAATAGTGATCATAGTATGATCATGTTTGATTTAATCAGTGGAGGACAGATAGTAAAGGAATCCACAGTACTACCTTTTAACTTTCAAAAGGGTGACTATGATAGAATGAGGAATATAGTTCGGAAAAAACTAAAAGGAGCGGTTCCAAAGGTTAAAGACTTACAGCAAGCTTGGGTGTTATTTAAAAATACTATCCTCGAAGCCCAGACCAGCTGTATTCCACGCATTAAGAAAAGTGGAAGAAAGTCCAAAAAACTGCCAGCATGGTTTAAAGGTGAGGTCAGAGAGGCTGTTGCTGCCAAAAGAGCAACCTTCAGAAAATGGAAAAAAGAGCCAAATGATGAAAACTGGAAACAGCACAAGCACTGGCAAGTTAAATGCAAAGCATTGATAAGGCAGGCAAAGCGGGAATTTGAGAAGAAACTTGCTACGGAAGCAAAAACACGAAATAAAGACTTTTTCAAGTACATTCGTAGCAAAAGGCCTGTGAGAGAGTCAATTGGACCATTAGATGATAGAGGGGTAAAAGGGGCAGTAAGAGGAGACAAGGCTATAGCAGAGAGACTGAATGAATTCTTTGCTTCGGTCTTTACTGAGGAAGATGTAGGGGTGTTACCCAAGACTGAAGTGGTATTTAAAGGTGATACTGCAGAGGAATTGAGAGAAATATCGCTACACCGGGAAGATATATTACAACTATTTGATAAACTGAATAGTAGCAAATCACCTGGACCGGATGGTATACATCCCAGAGTGTTGAAAGAACTGAAATATGAGATTGCAGACCTGTTATTGGTAATCTGTGAACTTTCATTAAAATCATCTGTAATACCTGAAGATTGGAGGGTCGCCAACGTAACACCAATTTTTAAAAAGGGTTCCAGGGGTGACCCGGGAAATTACAGACCGGTGAGCCTGACGTCAGTACCAGGGAAAATGGTAGAAGCCATCATAAAGAACAAAATTACACAGCATGTAGATAGTCATGGCCTAATGGGAGACAGCCAACATGGCTTTAGACAAGGCAGATCTTGTCTTACTAATCTGATCTGTTTTTTTGAAGGTGTGCATAAACAGGTAGACAAAGGTGAGTCGGTTGATATAGTGTATCTGGACTTTCAGAAAGCTTTTGACAAGGTCCCCCATCAGAGACTTTTGGCGAAGCTAAAAAGTCATGGGATAGGAGGCAGTGTACTATTGTGGATCGGGAACTGGTTAAAAGATAGAAAGCAGAGGGTAGGGCTAAATGGCCAATATTCCCAATGGAAAAAGGTGAATAGTGGAGTACCCCAGGGATCTGTACTGGGTCCGCTACTTTTTGACATATTCATAAATGACCTGGAAAAGGGAATAACTAGTGAGGTAATCAAATTTGCAGATGACACAAAACTGTTTAAAGTTGTTAAAACCCAAGAGGATTGTGGAAAACTGCAGGAGGATCTGGATAAATTGGAAGACTGGGCATCCAAATGGCAGATGAAATTTAATGTGGACAAGTGCAAAGTTATGCACCTAGGAAAGAACAACCCACACTATAGTTACAAGATGCAAGGCTCCACATTAGAAACCACCACCCAGGAAAAAGATTTAGGAGTCATCGTGGATAACATGTTAAAACCCTCCGCCCAGTGTGCAGCGGCGGCCAAGAAAGCAAATAGAATGCTAGGTATCCTAAGGAAAGGGATGGAGAATAAAACAAAGGATATTATAATGCCTCTGTATCGCTCCATGGTACGACCGCACCTTGAATATTGTGTGCAATTCTGGTCACCGTATCTTAAAAAGGACATAGAGTTATTAGAAAAAGTACAGAGAAGAGCCACCAAATTGGTGAAGGGGATGGAAGGCTACTCCTATGAAGAGAGGCTAAAAAGGTTAGGGCTCTTTAACCTAGAAAAGAGGCGGCTGAGGGGAGATATGATAGAGGTGTATAAATTAATGAATGGAGTGGAACGGATAAACGTGGATAAATTGTTTACGCTATCAGAATATAGAAGGACTAGGGGGCATGTAATGAAGCTACAGGGTAAACTATTTAAGACAAATAGGAGAAAATATTTCTTCTCTCACGTGTAATCAAACTCTGGAATCTGTTACCGGAGGATGTAGTAAGGGCTGTTAGTATAGCTGGGTTTAAAAAAGGTTTGGACAAGTTCCTGGAGGAAAGGTCCATAAACCACTATTAAAAAGGGACCCAGGATATCAATGCTTGGCCTAGTACAAGCACTGCAGAACCTGTGTCTTTTGGGGAAACTGCTAGGTACGTATGACCTAGATTGGCCACTGTTGGAAACAGGATACTGGGCTTGATGGACCTCGGTCTGACCCAGTATGGCATTTCTTATGTTCTTATGTTCTTATGAGGTTAGCGGTTTCATAGCCCTCTGTAGACAGCATGACGACTTCCCAGATTTCCTTTCTTACCATTGCATGATTCACCAGCAAGTTTTGGCAAGCAAGAGACTCAATACAAAGACTGTCATGGACATCACTTTCAAAATTGTAAATTCAGTTCGTGGAAGATCATTTCAAAGACGGCTTTTCAATCTTACTCTTGATGAAGGGGCAGCGGAAATCATTTTGCACACAGATGTAAGCTGGCTAAGTAGGCACAAATTTCTGCAAAGATTTCGTGATTTGCTGAATGAAATAAGAAGTTTTTTGAAGGAGAGGGGAGATGACCAAGCAGAGTTGGAAGATGAGGAGTGGTTATGTGATCTGGCATCTCTCACTGACTTTACAGGCGAACTAAGTGATATGAACCTTGAACTACAAGGTAAAAACAAATGCATTGGCGAGATGATGAGTACAGTTTCATCCTACAAGAGCAAATTTGAGCTAATGATGACTGACCATGCAAACAACACTTTTGATCATTTTCCTAATACGCAGGACCATTTGGGACTATATCCAAATTTTGTTTTTCAGAACGAGAAGTATGTGACAGAAATTTGTTCTGTTATCCAGGAATTCGAAAATAGATTCTGTGACTTCCAAAAAATTGGAACAGTTGTGGAGTACTTGTCATACCCATTCAATGTAGATGTGGACATTAAAGAAACTGCAGCTGCTATCAGTAAAAATTACACATTGAACAAGCCATCTCTTGAAAACGAAATATTAACCCTTAAAAATGACATTTTTCTCAAGACCCGTGCTGAGCAAGAATCATTTTGGAAGCTAGTGCCTAGAGACAAATTTCCCAACTTGAGAAGGTGCAGTGAAGCTGTACACTCCTATTTCAGTTCAACTTATTTGTGTGAATCTGCGTTTTCCCATCTGAAAATGACAAAGAATATACAACGTTCCAGCATGACAGATGAACATCTCCAGGATTCCCTGAGACTGGCCCTCATGCAATATTCACCCAACTTCAAAAAGCTGGTGGATGAAATGCAGGCTCAGACATCTCACTAATGAGCAAGAGCGAAATATTAAAGATTGTGCAAGATCAGCCTGGATCAATACTCGACCTAAATCTAACACAAATTACTCAATAAAAGTTAAAATTATTACTCAATAAAACTTTAAGAAAAAATGTACTTTCCATTTCCCCTCGCAGTTCTTACTGGATCTTCGTCTCTCTGTTTTGTTTTTGCTTAATTTGCTTAACAGCTGATCACATCCAAGTAAATGACAGAAGGTTCATTAAAAATGGAGAGGGGAATCCTCCAACTTTATTGGGTTAAAATTTAATTTGAAACTAATTTGAAACTTAATTCTCATGGTGGTAGATCACCGGCACTTTTGGCCGGAAAAAGTAGATCACAACCTGTTCGAAGTTGGACATGCCTGCTGTAAGTGATGGCAAACCTCCATAATCGAATTGTTTCCCAGAACAGGCAATACACTGTAAACCTGTGCCTCACTGCTTGTTTATGTAGTACATCATGATCTGAACACCCAAATGGCAGATGAAATTTAAATGTGGACAAGTGCAAAGTTATGCACTTAGGAAAGAACAACCCAAACTTTGGTTACACGAACCACCACCCAGGAAAAAGATTTAGGTGTCATTGTGGATAACATGTTGAAACCCTCCACCCAGTGTGCAGCGGCAGCCAAGAAAGCAAATAGAATGCTAGGTATCATAAGGAAAGGAATGGAGAATAAAACAAAGGATATTATAATGCCTCTGTATCATTCTATGATGCGACCACACCTTGAATATTGTGTGCAATTCTGGTCGCCGTATCTTAAAAAGGATAGTGTTATTAGAAAAGGTATAGAGAAGAGCTATCAAAATGTTAAAGGGGATGGAAGGATACCCCTATGAAGAGAGGCTAAAAAGGTTAGGGTTCTTCAACCTGGAAAAGAGACGGCTGAGGGGAGATATGATAGAGGTCTATAAATTAATGAATGGAGTGGAACGGGTAAACGCAGATTGATTGTTGATGCCATCAAAATATAGAAAGACTAGGGGACATGCAATGAAGTTACAGGGTAACCTATTTAAGACTAATAAGAGAAAATATTTTTTCACTCAACATGTAATCAAACTCTGGAATTCATTACCGGAGGATGTAGTAAAAGCTGTTAGTGTAGCCGGGTTTAAAAAAGGTTAGGACAAGTTCCTGGAGGAAAGGTCCATAAACCATTATTAAAGGGGACCCGGGATATCCACTGCTTGCCCCAGTACAAGCATTGTGGAACCTGTGTCTTTTAGGGAACTGCTAGATGCTTGTGACCTAGATTGGCCACTGCTGGAAACAGGATACTGGGCTTGATGGACCTTGGTTTGATCCAGTATGATTGCAGGTCTAAATCAAGACATTCTGGTTGGCTAGCCATTCTTGGAAAGCCCTGAGGGCATTCACTATGGCTCTCAATTCCAAGAAAGTGATCTTGTGGAGGCTCTCTGCTACAGACCAGATACCCTGAGTGTGAAGGCCATCCAGATGCACTCCCTAATCAGTCTGGATGCGTCTGTTGATGTTTTCTGGGGTGACGCCTTCTGAAAGGGGAGACCCCTGAGCAGGTTCAGATGATCAAACCACCAGCACAGGGACTGGGCGAGAGGGCCAATGACAACCACTCAATCCCAAAGGCAGCCGGTGGCCTGGTTCCATTGAGTACTCAGTGTCCATTGAGCCTCCCTCATTGAAAGATGAGCCACGGGTGTGACGTGCACTGTAGGACATGTAGCCGAGCATGGTCAGCATCCCTCGAGCCATTGTCTGACTCTGCTGGGTATTTTCGACCAAGGCTGTCAATCTCTGGAGCCAGTCTAGTGGAAGGAAGGCCTTTGCTTGAGTTGTGTCAAGGATAGCCCCTATGAACTCCAGCTCTTGGGCGTGCTGAAGGTGGGAATTTGGGTAATTGACTACAAATCTAAACAACTCTAGAACCTGAATGGTCAACCGTGTTGACTGCTGAACTCCATCTGGAGGGATGCTTTTTATGAGACTGTTGTTCAGACAACGGAAGACATAGACCCCTAACAATCCGAGATAGGCTGCTACCACCGCGAGGCATTTTGTGAAGACTCGGGGAGCTGAGGCCACCCTGAAACGTAGTGCCCAGTACTGAAAGTGTTCTTCTGCCAGGACAAATCTGAGATACCGCCTGTGAGTGGGATGGATCGGAATGTGGGTATGTGCTTCCTTTAGATCCATGGAGCAAAGCCAAATGTCTTTCTGAAGATAGGGGAGCAGGGTATCTAGATATACCATCTTGAACTTTTCTTGCACTAGAAAGGTGTTAAGATTTCTGAATTCCAGGATGGGACGGAACCCCTCCTGTCTTTTTGGGGACCAGAAAGTACCTGTAGTAAAATCCCCATATGATCTGCTTCTGAGTCACAAGCTAGATGGAGAGATTGACCAGAAGGGAGGAGATTTCTCTCCAAAGTAGATCCATATTGTCATGATGCCAGCCCTCCGCCTAGGGCTAAGAGGGTTGGAGCTGCCATTATGTCCTCTGGTAAAGAGTAGTTGTGAGTCGAGTAGTAAGGCAAAAATGACAAGGAATTTATTCCCAACACAAAAGAATTCAGTGCAGAACAAAATAGGACAATCTTCAGGTGTTTGCTCAGAGTTATTTACAGAAAATTAAAGTAACTGCATTTCTCACAGTCTCTGCTCCAAACATGTGCAGTGCATATCCCATGTAATCAAAACAGCCTAACAAAAACAGCTTCTGCTTCCAAAGAAAAATACCTCTTTTCCTTTGCTTTCACTCAGCTCTTTTATATGGGTTTTTAGCGCAGGGACTCAATATCATCTGCCACACAAAACGTGCAATCCATGGGAACTTCCCCTAGGTCAATATCATTACTGTCCCATTGCATTTCTTCAAACTCAGGGCTTACTGAGTTTGGCTTTAAATTGTTATAGCAGGGTTTCTGGTAACCTCCCTCTGCTAACTCTGGTATTTCCCCTGGACACAATTCTGCGCAGTAAGGTTTAGAAATACCTTAGGCTGTGGAGACTCCTCTCTGGCTCTCAGCTAGCTCTCTCCAGCTGTAAGGAATTACTTTCTGCTCTTCTGTTTGCACTGCCAGTCGAGACCACTGCCCTGGCCCTCTGCTCCTGGGTGAGTTTTTCAAACTCCTTGCTTTAGAGCTGGGTTCCCACCTAGGCAGACTCTGAAGTCTTTCATCCAGCCCTGAGGACTGAAGGGTTCTCTGCTGTTTCTCCCTCAGCAGGTTCATGACAACAGGCTGTACCTTCTCTCCTTCTGTTCTGCTGGCTTCAATTTCAGACCTGCAGATAGGTTCCTTACAAGGTCTCCAACTCTGGGAAGTTTCTGAGCCTCTCCAACCACATCTCCTCCAATCTAGAGTGCTTGGCCTTTTCTCAGAAGCTTTTTCTCTCTTCCTCCCTTCGGAAGCTCTGCCTCTTCCCCTGCTCTCCTCCCAAGCTTCTAGCTGGGGTTTAAATTTCTGTTCCCTGAGGCTTGGCTCTGCCTTCCTGCACAGGTGTGAGTAATCAAGATCCAAGCTTGCTGCTACGTCAGAGCTTGGGTGTGTCAGCTCAGCTCCTGTCTCCCTCTGCTTGCCTCTCTCTTGCAAATACTGAGACATGTGTGCTGGCTGACTATCAGTATCTTTAAAGGTAAAATCCTTCTTTCCTTCTATTTCCATAGGCTCTGCATGGGCTTCTACATCACATATCCCTCCCCCCTTAAGATATTACAGGCTGGCGACCCTACCCTCGCACAGCTTGTAATCCGTGATAACGCATCGGCATTCATATGCAACCTTCCTGCTCTGTGTTCCACTGTAAAATGAAGGCTTGTAATGCCAGGTGCCAACGGGTCAGGCGAGCGTTATGGTTTTTCATCTGGCTCAACCACTTCAAGTGGGCGTGGTCCGTGATCAATAAAATCTTCTGCCCAGTAAGGTAAAACCTAAGGGCCTCCACTGCCCATTTAATAGCCAGGCATTCCTTCTCTATGGTAGAGCAATTACGTTCAGACTGGGATAACGTTCTGCTGAGAAACATAATGGGGTGTTCGGATCCTTCATATACCTGTGACAGAACCGCTCCTAATCCGGTCTCTGATGTGTCCGTTTGGACAATGAAGGGCCTCCCAAAGTCTACACCATGTAGGACTGGAGCCTTGCATAGCTTCCCCTTCAACAGTAGGAACATCTTCTCAGCCTCCGGGGTCCATTTTAGGTTATTCGGGGCGTTCTTTTTCAGTATGTCCGTAAACATGGCACTCTCCTCCGCAAATCGAGGGATGAACCGTCGATAATACCCTATGAGGCCCAAGAAACTCCTTAGCTGCTTCTTGGTTGTTGGCCTAGGGAAATTCTTCACACTATCTATTTTACTCAGCAAGGGCCTGACCATCCCTTTTCCCACCATATGCCCGAGGTACTTCATTTCTTCACCTGCAAACAAGCATTTTCCCGGATTCAGTGTTAATCCCGCGCGTCTCATGGCTTTTAGAACGGTTTCTACTCTGGGCAAATGTTGAGCCCAGCTGGTGCTATGTATTATGATGTCATCCATGTATGCTACGGCATATTCCTGGTGGGGCGGTAAAACATGGTCTATTAGCCTCTGGCAAGTTGCCGCTGCCCCATGTAAACTGAAAGGCATCCTACGGAACTCTGATTCCACGAGATGCCCTTTTCGGGGGTAGAACAAATGCCATTTGTCTGTACCACAAAACAAGGCCTGGGGAAAAAATACACTACTATGATTTTACCAGCCTATACCCTTTTGTCAATAAAACAAAGGAATATCCAATAGGCCATCCAAAAATCATTTATGACAAATTTGGCCCCCCTACAAAGTACTTTGGTTTTATAAAAGCAAAAGTATATCCCCCACGAAAGCTCTTTTTCCCAGTGTTACCCATACGGTTGGGCGGTAAGCTTATGTTTCCGCTGTGTCACACGTGTGCTGACACACGGCAACAGGAAATGTGTGCCCATCACCCTCTCGACTTAGAAATATCACAGAATCTGTATCATGGTACAGACAGCGCTCTTGCAAACTATCTAGAAGGTTGTACAACTCCAGGCGTGCATAAGCCGTTGTAAAACAGGCAATGAAAACGTTGATGCTACCTGACAATATACACTGGTCTTTTGAGTGCCTCCAAGACACACAGGCTGTTTCATCATCAATAAAACGTTGATGCTACCTGACAATATACACTGGTCTTTTGAGTGCCTCCAAGACACACAGGCTGTTTCATCATCAATAAAATCGCATGATGAAACCTCGAATTCAGGAGAAAACAGATATTTAAAGAGATCATCAGGTTCTTTCACAATGCTTGTGGTAGGCAGGTTTGTTCTTTGACCAAATTTACCCCACAGGGAATTTAAGAAAAGTTTTGCTATTTGACGCTTAGCATGGTTTACATTAATCTGGTCTGTACACAAACACACCCAACCGTATGGGTAACACTGGGAAAAAGAGCTTTCGTGGGGGATATACTTTTGCTTTTATAAAACCAAAGTACTTTGTAGGGGGGCCAAATTTGTCATAAATGATTTTTGGATGGCCTATTGGATATTCCTTTGTTTTATTGACAAAAGGGTATAGGCTGGTAAAATCAGCCGGCATCACAGCTCTTCAATGGAGCTGTGGTGCCATGGCAACATGCCATGATGCCGTGGCTCTATTGAGGAGCCTTGACTGAGTTAGCCTGGGGCAGTCCTGCATGTGCAGGCCGGACTGAATCGCAGTCCCGGCTTGCACGTGCAGGACTGTTCGCAATTCTGATTCCGCAGGGCTGGATGCAGGGCTAGATGTGCCCCAAGGGATCAGAATTGTGATCCCATCTGTGCGTCCAGTTCAGACGCACAGAGGGGATCTAAGTGCGGGACGGAATCGGGCCCTTACTGTATATCGTTTTACCGGCGCCTCATTGTTTTAAGGTTTCTTTACATATTTATTGATTTTATTTCCCACTTTTCTTCTCATTTCAGATAATTTTTAATCAATTGTCCACTCCAATTACAGACAGGATCCCTTCCTAAACACTACAGATCAATGGCACACACATCCCAATACACTGACCAAACTGTAAATAGCTTGTCTATAATGTACATAAGTGCTACGTTGTTAACTGCCCTGCATTGCAACACCTCTCCCATGTTCAAGTTCAATGTTTTCAGTTCTTGTTTAATGTATTCAATTTAAGTTATGATGTAGACCACTTTGATTGAAGGATAAGGCGGTATAAAAAACGGGCTAAATATAATTAAAAAATTACATTACAGCATTGCTCTAGAGGACACCACAGTACTGTTAGGCAACTTGTCCTTATATTTGATTTATTTTTGAGCCCATGGCTCCCCTTGGTGGCTTTTTATTATTTATTTTTTTTTAAATCTTTTTTTATTTATAATTTTTTTTTTTTATTGAAAGACTTCCAAAAATTACAAAGATACAAAAACCACAAAGATCTTCAAAAAAGATGCAACAATATCAACACAACATCAGGTCTCAATAATGATCTACAATATGTCTTCATTTTTACTTGTTTATAATAAAGAAAACAGAACTCCCCCCCCCAAGCTCCCTTCCCCCCCCCCCAAGTCATCCCAATCTCAGGGGCCCTCCCCACCCCTCCTACCCCTCCCACCCCACTCCTCCCACCCCCCCACCCCACCTCCCCACCCCCCCAACTATGGCTTACAGAGGCTAGGGCTCGGGACAGAGGTGAGCTAAGAGACACACTTAGGGAACAAACCTCCAAGAGGCCAGCAGATCACCCCCAGTATCCAAAACAATCACGCGCCATAGCGAGAAACGAAGGGCGCCCACACCAATTCAAAGCGAGCCAGACGCATCCTGCTAACCGCTACCCCCCGTTCCATAGAGTAGATGTCCCACATGCGTTCCAACCAGACCTGGAAAGAGGGGGCCAAAGCCTGCTTCCAGGCCGCCGCCAGGGATAGTCGGGCCGCGTTCAGGCCGTGCCGGATTAAAGCAAGTTGCAAAGCCCGGGCCCCCGGCACGGAGATTCCAAAAAGAAAAATCCCCGGATCCCAAGGTATGCTCAGTCCCAGAAGCATCTGCATCCGGAACTGTACACCTCTCCAAAAAGCACGAATGCGGGGACACGCCCACCAAATGTGCCCCAGGGTACCCTGCTGCCCACAGTTACGCCAACATAGGTCCCCAGCCCCGGGGAACATACGAGCAATCCGCGCCGGAGTCATATACCAATGGTACAGCAGTTTATAATTCGTTTCTCGGGCATTAGTCGCTATGGAGCTCTTCCACAGGCGGGCTTCCACTGTCTCCCACTGCTGATCAGTGTAGGAAAGACTCAAGTCAGAATTCCAAAGCACCCTATGACGTGTGGGGCACGCCTGGGCCCCCTGCAAGTGGGCATATAATGTCGCCACAAGACCCTTCACAGTAGCGCTCCAGAGCCGTCAGGCCCTGAGCAACCTGGGGCCGAACGGACCTAGAATTGACCCAATGCGTCACTTGCATATAACGATAAAGGTGCCCAGCCGGGAGGTCAAACTCGTCCCGCAATGCGCGAAAGGATTGTAGCCGACCATCAACAAAAAATTGGCAGACCCGGCTGAGGCCAAGGTGCCCCCATTGCCGAAAAGCCACGTCACTCAGACCCGGTGGGAAAGAAGCGTTATCAACTATAGGGGCTAAAGGGGATAGGTCCATGTCACGAGATCGGAAGTGTCGGTCCCAGCAACGGAGGGTATGAGAAATATAGGGATTACTGGTGCATTTACCGCGGCGAAGCTTTGGACCAAGCCACAGCCAATCCCCTAACCCCGCCAAGCTCATTTCCATCTGCACCCATCGCTTAGTGCTATCGGCAATCATCCATTCCACCCCTGCCCGACACTGCGCCGCCGCATAATACCACTGTAAATTGGGCATGCCCATACCGCCGGAACGCGTGCGGGCAAAAAGAACTTGCCGCGCTAGGCGTGGGCGACGATAATGCCACACAAATTTCATAAACAACTGTTGCCAGGTCGCCAAAGTAGCTCGCGAAATGAGGAGCGGGAGAACCTGAAAAAAATAAAGGAAGCTGGGGACGATCACCATCTTAACGACGGCTATCCGCCCAAACCAGGAGAGGAGCAGGCCGTTCCAAACTTCTAAGTCCCGCCGAACCTGACGAAGCAAGGGATCATAGTTAGCTTTAAAGAGATCCGCTCGGTCCACGGTTAGGTTCACCCCTAAGTATCGCAGGGTTCCGGACACCCAGCGAAGAGGATAAGCCTCTTGAAGTTCCGCACAGACCGCCCTAGAGACCCCAACATTCAAGATCTCCGATTTAGTATAATTGATTTTGAAGCCGGAGACTCGAGAAAAATTGGCGAACAGCTGCATTGCGATTGGGAGAGAGGCGGACGGATTCACCAGGGATAGGATAATATCATCCGCAAAGAGCGCGATCCGATATTCCGCAGGACCAATGTGGACCCCTCGCAAACCTGAGTGATCTCGAAAGCTCTGGGCCAGAGGTTCCATTGCTAGGGCAAAGAGCAGGGGCGAGAGAGGGCAACCCTGTCGCGTGCCTCTTTCCAAAAAGAAGTGTCTCGAGTGACCCCCATTAATCCGAACGCACGCCTGGGGCTGCTGATAAAGGCTGCGAACCCAACCAATATAATTAGGGCCAAAGCCCATGATCTCCAGGACACACCACAGATATCCCCAATCCACCCGGTCGAATGCTTTTTCTGCGTCAATTCCCACTAGCAACGCTGGTTGTGGGTCCCGTTGAGCCACATGAATAATCTGCAGCATACACCGGATGTTGTCGGCGGCCTGGCGACCCGGCACAAAACCAACCTGATCTGGTTGAACCAAGCCCGGAAGAACCCGATTCAGACGCGCGGCCAGCACAGAAGCAAAGATTTTAACGTCAACGTTTAACAAGGAGATAGGGCGGTACGAAGCCGCATCATGCAAGGGTTTACCGGGTTTGGGTATCATCACAATCAATGCCTCACGTTGGGACGGGGGAAGGGAGGCCGCCCCCAGGACCTCATTAAACAAACAGGTCAGGGATGGCGCCAATTGTGCTCGGAACTTCTTATAGTATTCTGCCGGAAAAACCATCACTACCCGGCGCACTGCCAGTTTTCAGATGCCGGATTGCATTTTCCACTTCGTCAATCGTAAATTCCGAGTCCAACTGAGCCCGGTCAGAGTCAGAAAGACGCGGTAGGGCGGTCCTCTGAAGATAATCCTGCACTTGATCCCTACAAGTGGGCTCTGCTTTGTAAAGCCGCTCCAAGTAATCAGCAAAAAGATCACGGATCTCCCAGGAGATGACCCTCGTCTGTCCCCTAGCGTCGCGTAATTCACGGACCACTCTCGAGGACTGCTGTTGACGCAGACGCAGAGCCAAAAGGCGGCCGGTTTTGTTCCCATGTTCATAAAATGTTTGCCTTAATTTCCGACGCTTGTTATCTAATTCTTTCTGCATACATGCATCTAAATTCGCTCGAACCGTCCGCAACTGGCGTAGGACCTGTCTCGAACCGGTTCGGGCGTGCTCCAAGCCTAGGCGAGCAGATTCCCTCACCAAGTGATCATGATCACGCGCCCACATTTTGCGCATGCGGGCTGCCTCAGCTATAAGTTGACCGCGGGCTGTGGCCTTATAAGCATCCCATACCGTGGGGAGGGGAACATCCCCAGTATCATTAAACTCAAAAAATTCCTTAATAAAGTGGGCGTGGTCCCGCACTGCACCCTGCCGTCGTAGAAACCTTGCGTCTAAACGCCAAAGACGTCGGTGCTCGCTATGCGTGCCATCCGGGAGGGTGAGCCAGCACGGGGCATGGTCTGACCAGGTCAGCGCTCCAAGTCCAGCCTGCACTCTCCCGTCCATCAGACGCTGATCCAACAAAAAATAATCAATGCGAGTGTGGACCTGATGGACCGGGGAGTAGTAAGTGTAACCCCTCTCTCCCGCATGGGTGTCCCTCCATATATCCCGTAGGCCCAAGTCAAACATCAAACGCTGAAGGGCTCTTGCCGATCCCCCCCCTTCCTCCCCCAGTGCGACCCGATGAATCCAAAAGGGGCACTAGTTGCGTATTACAATCCCCACCCAAAACAATGGGGCCTTTTGCAAAATCCGCCAGTAGGGCTTTCAGTCGTGTAAAAAAGGGCCCCTGACCCGTATTTGGTGCATAGATATTAGCTAAAGTTAGCAGGTGTCCGTCTAGTCGAACATTCAGGAAAAACCACCTCCCCAGTGCATCTCGCTTTATCTCTTCAATCTGCAAGGAGAGGCTCTGGTGAAATAATAGAGCCACTCCCCGCTTCTTCCGACCCTGCGTGTCGGAGGCCACCCGCACCTCAGTATATGGGGAGCGCCTTAGCCAGCCCTGCTTGGAATTCTGAAGATGGGTCTCCTGCAAGTAAACAATATCCCCTTGCAGAGTGCGCAATTCTGAGAACAGCAGGGACCGTTTCCGCGGGGAGTTAAGACCCTTAACATTCAAAGAAATAAAGCGTACCATTAGAGATTACAACCTAACCCCACACATCCGCTGGCCACCCAGAAAGTCCCAGTAGGGGCTCCCCTCAGCAAACCCAAGAAATTAGTTAATCGGGCCCACCTAGACCACTCTCCAAGAACAAGAGCCATAGACCCACCTCCCCAGCCCAAACAGACCTCCCAGCTCAATGTTAAAAGAACCCCCCTCCCACCCATCACCCCCCCTTCCCGTCAATACCACCTGCCTGTCTAAATTAATACAGGACACGGTAAATTGACCACAAACCCCGTACCCCCCAGAACCCCAAAGAGTAAAAACTCAATCTAAACATATAAAAACATTCCCCCCATTACTCCCCCACCCACCCCGGATCATCAATCCCATCATGTCCCCCCACCAGAACAGTAACATCAGTAGAACATTTGCAGATCAACCGCCGCCCCCCATGGAGAATGGAGTGGGGACCCCAGGCTAATCATTGCCACCAGTTATCCAAAAATCAGGGGACCCACTGGTCAAAACTCCCTAAACAAAGAGAAAGTGAGAGAAGCTCTTCAAAACCACAAGAGTGTCAGGCGGGCCCACTTGGAATGTTGGGGCTTAGGGGGCGGCGGATGAGTCTGAGCATTATCATCAACTAGACCCGCTTGGCGAAGAGCTCGCCAAGCTTCAGAGTAGTCCTTTGCAGAAATCTTTTTGTTGCCCAAAAGGAAGTTCATCCTAAATGGAAAGGACCAAGAATAGCGAATCCCCTTGCTGTTCAGGACCGCCGAGACTGGTTTCATCTCTCTTCGGCGCGCCAAAGTGAACATCGAGAGGTCCTGATAAAGGGACACTGTCGCGTCCTGGAAGCGGACCGTCTTCTTCTCCCGACCTCGACGTATAAGAAGCTCAGCATCAGAATAGCGTAGGAATCTCGCAATGACATCTCGTGGCTGGTTGTTAGGGGGTTTTCCCAAAGCGCGGTGAACCTGTTTGATTTCCATTCCAGGGGCATGTGTAGCCAGCTCCTCTGCCGGAAGCAGTTCCGCTATCAGCAGCTTAAGCACAGTCGGCAGGTCTTCCCCGCCCCCCCCCCCCCGCCTCTGGAATTCCACGAAAACGCACGTTGTTGCGGCGGGAGCGGTTTTCAATGTCATCAATTTTATAAGTCAGCTCCATGGCCTGTGCACGCTGCCTGTCGAGAGCACATTGTAAATCCATCAGAGTCCCATCTTGATCAACCTGTTTGGTCTCCACGTCCTCCACTCGGGCTCCCAGTTCCTTAACTTCGGTCCGAAGTTCTGCGACATCTTTCATCAAATCTTCCCGCAGTGCGCGGAACTCTTTGGCTAGTTCTGCAAAGCCCTTACGGAGCTCTTGTTTGATTTGAGCTGCGGAGAGTTGCTTGTGAGGGTCCAATTCCTCTTCACTTACAGTCTCATCGTCGGAACCCGTTGGAGGAGATTGGCCGCGTGGGCTGCTTGGGGCTCCGGCCTTACTCTGCAGCCCCTGGGAGGAGCGCATCCCCTCCCGAGTGTCAGAGTTTTTGGGTTTAGCAGCCATCACACAGAGTAACCAAGCTCACACAGTGTTAGGAGAGGTGGAGGCAATGCCAGCAAGAGGGAAGGCACCTGAGAGAGAACAGTGCACGAAATTACACCAGCCCGTAGGATGGCCACCACTACACAGTGTCAGGAGAAGAAGCAATGTCAGCAAGGCAACAGGCACTGGTGGGACAGTGGAACAAAGAATCGTAAACTGCCTCCGGTCCCCCTGGAAAAACAGCCCGGCTCAAATAAGAGTGAGGGAGCAGTGTGAGGCAATATGGGGTTGTACTGGCAAAAGCCTGTAGCTATAAGGCTTCACGAAGAGACCCGGAGTCACAAGGGTCGTGTGCACAGGCCTGCAGGGCACACAGAGTCCAACCAGGAAGGCGAAGGCCTCAGCGGGACACTAGGCTGCCAGGGAGAAACGGGCCCGGCCACCAGTTTCAGGCGCAGGACAAGGGGTGTGCAGGAGAAGAAGCAGCACACAAACTTACCCCCTTCAAGATGGCTTGCGTTGAGAAAGAGGGGTGGTAGGTGCCGGTGGATGCCGCGGCAGCTGCCGCGTGGAGTGCACGTGGTCCCGGCCAATCTCCCCGGCAGTTCTGCAGCTCCTCAGTCGAGCACCACACGCTTGGGTTTGCAAGCCCCCCCCTGCTGAAAGGGCCGGCGCTCAGCCCGCAGGCGGTAGAAAGGGCTCCGTTCGTAGGCCCCGCGGGGGCCTGCCAGGTGATATTCGGCAGCGCCGGGTGCAGTGGCTGGCGGCAGGATCAGTCGGGCGAGAGTCCAGTGAGCGGAGACAGCCTCCAGCAGGCCGCGTTGTGGTGGTGGGCTCCTCGATGCCCCAGCCTCCCGAGGACCCGCAAAATCACAAAGTTGAGTGCTGTGGGGGGTCGCTGGCTGTCACTGATCCGGGAAAGGTATGAGGGGGGAGCAAAATGCGGCTGTAAGCTTATAATTGCAGAGTTTAGGGGTTGTGGGGACGGAGCTTCAGCAAAGTGCGGCCATCTTGCAGTGGGCTCACGAGCGCCCCCCTTTATTTATAATTTTTAATTGCAATCTTCTATTTAAAATTTTAGCCATAGTCTTGATGATACTTTTTATTTATATTACAATATACATGAATATACATTATTCATTTTATCGGAATAGCTTTGACAGACAATTGCTGCAGACTTGCCTTCTGGCAGCGATTCTACAACTGTCAGGCAGTCTACCTTTTCTACTTGCATTACATAAGTATGGTTACATAAAAAGACTAACGCCAGGTATCTTGTCTAATTTCATCTTCATTACCTTTACACTCACAGGAATACAATCAGTTTTTATGATGTACCAGATTCATGCATGCTGAGGGATTTTTAATGTGGGTAACTGCAGAGGTCTGTTATCAAGGTACGATCTTTTTTCCCTTAACCTCTGTTAATGCAGATATATGTATTATGACAAGCACACAATAAGAGATTTTCAGATAGCAACTTTTAATTTAACTTCACATACACATATTGCAGGTTAGTGCAGCATCTTTTAATAGTTACAAACGCACAATTGTTTTTTTCCCTATATGCGAGCTCTAAGATAGACAGTCGGACT
This sequence comes from Ichthyophis bannanicus, assembly GCA_033557465.1. Taxonomy (NCBI): domain Eukaryota; kingdom Metazoa; phylum Chordata; class Amphibia; order Gymnophiona; family Ichthyophiidae; genus Ichthyophis; species Ichthyophis bannanicus. The sequence goes on along the minus strand of CM066036.1, from coordinate 636,160,679 downwards.
TATGGACCTGAATTCTCCCATGATTTCTTTCTCTATAGTTGAGAAATATATATATATCTATATCTATATATAGTATATATGCAGACATAATCACACTCGCTCTTTTCCACCAAGTTAATCTGACATACACATTCCACACACTATATGATTCCTTAGCAAGCCACCATAGTCTATTACGTTTGATTGCCCTTTCACCTGATTTCTTTCATAAGTAAGGACTCTCCCCTCAGTGCCTGCTTAATTTGTGTACCGTGAGGATTGACAATACCAGTAAATAAAGAGTTTTTCAAGTACATTCGTAGCAAAAAACCTGTGAGAGAGTCAGTTGGTCCATTAGATGATAGAGGGGTTAAAGGGGCACTAAGAGGCGACAAGGCGATAGCGGAGAGACTGAATGAATTCTTTGCTTTGGTCTTTACTGAGGAAGATGTAGGGATGCTAACCATGACTGAAGTGGTACTTAAAGGTGCAGAAGAATTGAAGGAAATATCTATACATCGGGAAGATGTATTACAACTATTAGATAAACTGAAGAGTAGCAAATCACCTGGGCCGGATGATATACATCCAAGGGTGTTGAAAGAACTGAAATATGAGATTGCAGACCTGCTATTAGTAATCTGTGAACTATCATTAAAATCATCTCTAATACCTGAAGATTGGAGGATCGCCAATGTAACACCAATTTTTAAAAAAGGGTTCCAGGGATGATCCGGGAAACTACAGACCGGTGAGCGTGATGTCAGTACCGGGAAAAATGGTAGAAACCATTATAAAGAATAAAATTACTCAGCATGTAGATAGTCATGGCCTAATAGGAGACAGCCAACATGGCTTTAGACAAGGAAGATCTTGTCTTACTAATCTGTTATGTTTTTTTGAAGGTGTGAATAAACAGGTGGACAAAGGTGAGTCGCTTGATATAGTGTATCTGGACTTTCAGAAAGCCTTTGACAAGGTCCCTCATCAGAGACTTTTGGCAAAACTAAAGAGTCATGGGATAGGAGGCAGTGTACTACTGTGGATCAGGAACTGGTTAACAGATAGAAAGCAGAGGGTAGGGCTAAATGGCCAATTTTCCCAATGGAGAAAGGTGAATAGTGATGTACCCCAGGGATCTGTGCTGGGTCTGCTGCTTTTTGACATATTCATAAATGACCTGGAAAGTGGAATAACGAGTGAGGTTATCAAATTTGCAGATGACACAAAACTATTTAAAGTTGTTAAAACCCAAGAGGATTGTGGAAAATTGCAAGAGGATCTTGATAAATTGGAAGACTGGGCATCAAAATGGCAGATGAAATTTAATGTGGACAAGTTATGCACCTAGGGAAGAACAACCCAAACTATGGTTACATGATGCAAGGTTCCACATTAGGAACCACCACCCAGGAAAAAGATTTAGGCGTCATTGTGGATAACATGTTAAAATCCTCTGCCCAGTGTGCAGCGGCGGCCAAGAGAGCAAATAGAATGCTAGGTATCATAAGGAAAGGAATGGAAAATAAAACAAAAGATATTATAATGCCTCTATATCGTTCCATGGTGAGACCACATCTTGAATATTGTGTGCAATTCTGGTCGCCGTATCTTAAAAAGGCTTTAGCGATATTAGAAAAGGTTCAGAGAAGAGCCACCAAAATGGTAAAGGGGATGGAAGGATACTCCTATGAAGAAAGGCTAAAAAGGTTAGGGCTCTTTAACCTGGAAAAGAGACGGCCGAGGGGAGATATGATAGAAGTCTATAAATTAATGAATGGAGTGGAACGGGTAAACGTAGATCGTTTACGTTATCAGAATATAGAAAGACTAGGGGACATGCAATGAAGCTATAGGGTAAACTATTTAAGACTAATAAAAGAAAATATTTTTTCACTCAATGTGTAATCAAACTCTGGAATTTGTTACCGGAGGATGTAGTAAAGGCTGTTAGTGTAGCTGGGTTTAAAAAAGGTTTGGACAAGTTCCTGGAGGAAAAGTCCATAAACCATTATTAAGAAGGGACCCAGGATATCAATGCTTGACCCAGTACAAGCATTGTGGAACCCTGTGTCATTTGGGGAAACTGCTAGGTACATATGACCTAGATTGGCCACTGTTGGAAACAGGATACTGGGCTTGATGGACCTTGGTCTGACCCAGTGTGGCATATCTTATGTTCTTATGTTCTTAAGTACTCACTTATAAGGTGGGTAGATTGCTTCACGTCACATAATGCTCATTGCTTTCACGCACATTTTCTGGTAGTTATCTTTACACTATAGGAAAGGAAAGGTTAATCAGTACCTTAATGCACTCCTGGACAACGACAGATGGTCTCTTCCTTATTTGAGCACATTTATGTTAAATATACAGCTAGAGAAGAGTGTTCTGGTTTATATCAGAGTCGGGCAGTTTTATATAGTTTGATGGTCACGTTTATAAATCACACTGATACCATCTCCTTTACTTATTTCACTAAGGGGTCGATTCAGTAAGGTGGATAGCGGGACTGTACGTCCTGGTGGGACATGTAGCCCTACACATCATCTGGCCCGAATGCAGAGAAACTCTCTCCCTGCACACATAGAGCCTCTGTACAAGGAGAGCTGGATAGGGGCGGCACGGGGCAGAGAGTTGGCCGAGCATGGGCGGGCCAGGCATTCAGAAGTACAGGGCCGATTCAGGAGGATGCCCAGCTTATTCTGCCTCAGAAGTGGAATAAGTGCAGCGCACTCATGCGCTCCGGCCCAGCATTCCCCCAGAAAAAAATGGAGCCACAGGTGGTGAGTCCCTACCGCTTGATCCCAGCCCTGGCAGACCCCACGGGAAAACTGGTCTGGTGGGGTGTCTGGCCTTCGGCGCTCCCACTGAGCATCCTGGTGCCATGGTGATAGGATGCCACGGCACTAGCACACCAGTGGGAGCAGAGAGAGGCCTGGCCATCTTGCTGCTATACACTCCCATCCACTGAAACGAACAGTCTTACTTCCATAATAGAAACAGCTTGCTCCCTCAACCCTAGAAAGCAACTAGTCATACTAGGCGACTTAAACCTTCCCTCACTCGATCCTAAACACTCCAAAACATTCATGGAAACCATGTCTGAGCTAGATTTCGAGCAAATCAGACTTTCCAACACACAAAAAAGGGAACACATTCAATCTAATTTTCACTCCCAAATCATCACAGCATTGTGACAGTCACACACTACCCCAAGCCACTCCTGTTCCATGGTCTGACCATTACCTAATAAGCTTCAACCTCCTATACCACACCAAAACATCTAACCCCAAAATTTATGCATAGACCTCACACCAGGTACAGGAAATTTGACAATGACTCCTTCCCAAACCAAATTATGCCTGATATCTCCCTTCCAATAACTGTGTACTAGCATATCAAATTGGAATGAAGCAATTTTGAATGCAGTTGTCCTCCTGAATCCTCAAGATAGCAAAACAAGAAATAGGCAAACAGAATCTGAACCTTGGCACACCCAGGAAATAAGGCAACTAAAAAGAGAATTAAGAAAACTTGAGAAAAAATGATGAAGATCGAATTCCATAACTGACAGGCAACTGTACAATGAGAAACTAAAATCCTATAGAAATTCAATAAACACATCAAAGAAAGTCTATCATACAAAAATCCTCGCAAACTCCCTTAACCGTCCCAGAGAACTATTTGAAATAGTCAACAACCTAGCAAAACCTCTAAACAAAAGAGCTCATACTGCTATTACTCCATAATCCTTAGCAAACTATTACATTTCTAAACTCATGCCAATTTCAGATCTCCCGATATCACCCACCTACACGCAATTGACTCCCAAACATATATGGCCTAACTTCCACATAGTAACTCTGAAGGAACTAGATAGAGTGATCTCCAACATCAATATTACCACTTCAAACCTTGACACCTGGTTAGCTGGATCAAAATAACCTGATCCGACTTAGCCCCATACATCCTTAATATAGTCAGCTTCTCTCTCATAAAGGGAATTATGCCCAAACTCCTTAAAAATGGCTCAATCAGACCAATTCCAAAAAACAAGAACTTAAACAGCCTGTGCCCATTTTCATATAGGCCTATCTCCAGCCTACCATTTATGGCAAAAATCATTGAAAAGGTTGTGCATTCACAACTACAAGATCACATTGAGTCATACGTGCCCCTTGACACACAACAACATGGCATCAGGCCATACCACAGTATGGAAACCCTTCTCACAGAACTCCTCGATAACCTGCTAAAGTACATTGATAGCCCAAAACAAGCAATCCTGCTGAAATTCCTAGATATTACAGCTGCTTTTGACTCCATCAATTATTCCATTCTCATGGAAAGGCTTAAGCAAGTGGGGCTATATAGTACTACATTCTCATGGTTCCAATCCTATCTTGCCGACTGTTCTCAGCAGGTTAAAATAGGAAACCATACATCAAAGCCCTTCTCTCAAAAACAAAGGATTCCACAGGGTTCAGCCCTATCGGCCCTCCTTTTCAATATATACCTTCAGCCGGTCTGCCAAATTATACAGGAATGCAACATAAAATACACAATATATGCAGATGTGATGATATGCCTTCCGATGGACATAGAGTCCCTTGATTTTACCAGCATCAAAACATACTTTGCCAAAATATCACAATGGCTCGTGACAAGGAATCAAAACTTTACTCCCCTGCTAGAAATAAAAATCAAAAATACATCCATTACTATAAAGAATGAAGTCAGGAACACTAAGCTTAACAATGTACATCAAGAACATGACTGCAATTATATATATCAAGCTAAGATTTCTAAAAAAACTGAAGCCTCTGCTACTACAACAGGACTTCAGATCAGTCCAAGCACTAATACTCCCTGACACTGACTTCAGTAACACCATCCTTCAAGGACTCCCGAGACAAACATTACACCAACTCAAAATAGCACAACATGTTGCTGCTAGGATGCTCATCAATGCAAGCACATTGGAACACATTACCAATACAAAGCAGGATCAAATATAAAATAACCATGACTACATTTAAACTGGGAAGGGAAATAGCCCCATGACACTTATTGAAGGTCTTAAACATCTCCTTAAAGGATAGACCAATGAGGGAGCGGAGGCAAAACACCCTACTCGTGCCTAACTCCTTTAGAAAACTCACCATGGTAACAACTAACAGAGCATTTAGCTTCTCTGCCCCTATTTTATGAAATTCCCTACCAGATAGGCTGAGAGTCACCACTGACCTAGCAACTTTCAGAAAAGACCTAAAAACACACCTCTTCATGGAACACTTTGGAACTTCAGACCCAATCAAAGAATTATTTCCTACATAGAACCTGACACTTACTCCAGACCCACAGTTATCGTATGTTATAGTTTATTTATTTATTTATTTTATTTATTATTAGTTTTTCTATACCGCACTATTCGGAATCAGCGCGGTTTACAATGAACAGGTTTGTACAATGTGGAACAATCAGACATTGAACTTACATATAACAGGGAATTCCAACTTGGATAACAGGTGAACTTTATACACTATTTACATAAAGAGGGTTGCATCATAGATGGATTTGTAGTACCAGCCCTGCAAGGGGTGGTTCTATGTAATTGAAAGTTAGATTAGAGATTAGTTCGGCGGCTATGGGATGAGGGACTGTTGGGTCATGTAATGCTGTCTAGGTAATGTTGTCAGAGTTACAGAAGTGCTGTTGAAATAGGTAGTGTTTGACGGCCTTTCTGAATTGGGTGAGGTTGTTTATGGTCCAGATTTCTGCTGGGAGAGAATTCCAGCTGGAGGGTGCAGACAAGGCAAAGGCCCTTCTACTTGTTGATTTGTTACATTTAGTGATAGCTTTTGGGAGCAGAATGGTATTGTAGGACTTGGTTCTTCTTAATCTGTTGTCAGGGGTGGGTTGTATCAGGTCTGACAAGGTGGTTGAGGTGATTCTATGAACTGCTTTAAATGTCATGGTTAAGATCTTGAATGTGATCCGGTGTTGTATGGGGAGCCAGTACAGGCTCTTCAGGATAGGGGTAATGTGGTCTTTACGAGCTGCTCCGTATAGGGTTCTTGCTGCGGTGTTCATAGCTAGCTGTAAAGGATTCGTCGAGCTTTTTGGGAGGCCAAGTAGGATAGAATTGGCGTAATCGAAGTGGGGCATTATGATGGCCTGGAAGACTGTTCGGAAGTCATTTGGTTCTAGGGTGTCCTTCAAGAGGCGTAGCGTTCGTATTTTATGGTAGATTGTCCTGATGGTATTATCTATGTGGGCATGCATGTCAAGGCGCTGGTCCAAAGTTACTCCAAGATATCTGATCGTTGTCTTGGAGATGATGTCAGCGTTGCCCACCTTGATTGAAGGAGGGGGGGTGAATGAATGATCTCTTCCGATGAATAGGACGTCTGTTTTTTTTAGATTTATTCGGAGCATTTGAGTGCGTAACCAGTCAGAGACAGCATTAAAGCAGGAGGAGAGCTGGTCAAGATTTGGATGGTCAATATCTATTGGGGTGAACATTAGTACATCGTCAGCATATACTAGGCAGTTTATGTTAAATGACCGAATGAGGCTGCAGATGGGCTGCATGTAGACATTGAATAAGAGGGCTGAGAGGGATGACCCTTGTGGGACGCCTTTTTCTTGCTGGAAAGGTTCCGATAGAGAGAGGCCGGAGCGGACATGCTGCCATCTGTTACTCAGGTATGAGGCGCACCACGCTAGAGCATTGCCTCGGACTCCCTTCTCAGCAAGGCGGGATAGGAGTATTCTGTGGTCAACCGAGTCAAAGGCGGCTGCGATGTCCAGAAAGATGAGAGCAAAACCCTTTCTGATGTTATCGAGACCGGTGGTAAGGGTGTTGAAGAGCGTAGTAAGTAGGGTATCCACTCCATGAGATGATCTGAATCCATGCTTAGAGTAATCGAGGGGGGCATTGTTTTCAATGTGATGGGTCAGTTGCTGTTGGACTGTTTTTTCCATAATTTTAGCTAGGAGCGGAATGCTCGATATTGGCCTGTATGAATCCATTTTTGTAGGGTCGAGCTTTTTATTCTTCAGTAGCGGTTTTATAGAGGTTTGCTTCAGGTCAAGTGGAAATGTCCCAGACGTGAAAGATTTTTCTATTAGGTTGGAGAGAAATGGGCTGAGATCTGATTTTAGCGCTTTTACCCAGTGTGCGGGGCATGGGTCACTTGGTGCCGTAGTGGTGTTTATGCCTGTGATGATATTTTGGATCTCCCTTGCTGTTGGAGGGGAGAAGGAGGTGAGAATGCCATGATCATCTACTGTCTCATTTTGCGGGGAGGAGTAGAATGATAGCAATGTTAGTTCTTCTGGGTGGTGATTGTTTTCAGGGGTAACGGGTTGGCTTGACTTTGAGCGTAGATAATCTGCGTATTCTTGGGGGTCGGGTAGGTTTGTTTGGTTCGGGGAAGGATCGTGAGCTAAATTTTTGACTATACTGAAAAGCTCTCGCGGTTTGTTTATGGCTCTCATTAATACTTCTGAGTGGTGGTGTTTCATTCTTGCGGAGACTGCTGATCTATGTTCATCGAGGTGGACGTTGTATGCCTCCAGGCTCTCAGTTGTTCTTGATCTGCGCCATCGTTTTTCAAGTTGACGCAACCATCTAAGAGACTCCATAAGTTCAGGTGAATACCAGGGTGCTTTCTTTCTACCGCTGTAATTCTTTTTGGTAGGAGGAGCATCGATTTTTGCATTGAGGCACTTGTTCCATAATGTTATCATGTCGTCGAGGCTGAGTTCGGGTGGATCAAGGAGGGGGTGCGCTCGCTCAATGATCTCCTGCTCGTTGAATGGACGGTAGCGTATATGAGTAGGGATGGGTTCGTTGGTTGGGGTTGTGGGATAGTTTGTTCCATGAAGGGACGGCAGTAGGAATCTGATCAGACTATGGTCAGACCATGGTACTGAGCTCAGTGAAAGATTGAACTTTTGGGAGGGGTAGTTGGCTATTTGAGGGGCAAATACCAAGTCTAATGTGTTTCCCCTGATGTGTGTGGGGGAGTTAACTAGTTGGGTGTATCCCAGCGCTTTGAGGGCATCGAGGAATGCATTGGCTTGGGTGTCTTGCAGGGCAGGGAGGTTGAAGTCTCCTAACACCCAGTTTGCCGTACGAGTTTTGCATGGGTTGCATGCAAGGTCAGCAATTGCTGATAGGTCATCTGGTATTGGGGAAGGTGTTCTATATACCAGGTTGATAGTGTGGTACTTGTTGGCTATGGAAAGATAATCGAGATGGGGGGTACTGTTGGAATTGATTGGTTTAAATTGTAAGCTCTCCTTAGTGAGGATGATTACTCCACCTCCAGTTCGGTCAGTCCTGTGACATGAGTGTATGGCAAAGTTAGGGGGGACGTGTTGATGGAGGAGGACAGAGTCTGATGTGGACATCCATGTCTCTGTGATGCATAGGATGTCAAGATCATGTTCGGCTAGTAAGTTGGTGATTGCAGGCCATTTCTTGCGGATGGATCGTGCGTTGATGAGTGCACATTTCAGGTTGTTGGGGGGGCGTGAGTCGCTGGTTTCAGAGGTTGAGTTTGTTGGATGGCGACGTAGATTAGATGGGTGTGTAAGGCTTGTCCCTGTTTATCGGGATGTGGGCGGGGAGGCAAGTAATGTCTCCTACCTGAGGCATGTAGGACAGGGATTGGGTTATAGGTAAGGGCTTGGGAAAGATGAGTGAGGGCAAGTAGCAAGTAACATGCTACAAGGGTATGTAGTGATGGTGAGAACATGGTGCCTATCTGGACGTGTTGTTCTGTTTCTGTATAGCAGCGTAACTAGGGTAGTCTTAGCAGTATTCAAGTTGAAAGTGAATCAATGTATCAGAATAGCAATGATACTTGTAACAGTATGCAGTTTAGCAGAATACAGTATAGCAGATTAGCGATGATACTTGTAACAGTATGCAGTTAGAAGAGGTACAGTGTCAATTCTTCACAGTAATTCAGGTAAAGGAGCATGCAGCAGATAGCATCAATATGGTCATGTTTACAGCTACTTGATAGAGAGAAGGCATTCAGCAAAAGGCAGCAATGTGACCAGGTACCTGTGAGAAATGCGTGCACTTTGTGCTGGGTCTTAAGGTCCCGGCCTGTAGCTGTAGAATTAGACTGTGCAGTGGCGGCGGCACTCTGTGTCCGATGTTGATTCGACGGTGTCTGAGATCGATTGTGCGGTGTGGTGATCGCTGTCCTGCGGTGCAGATTAGACTGTTGCTGCACTGGTGGGGCCTTCGCCTAAGGGCCACGCCAAAGGGCCCTCTGGCGAGGCCCTCAGGCGCGGGCCCGACAGGCGCGGGCCTGCCTGACGGCGGCTTCTTTTGGGTGCGATCCGCCCCGTTGGCTCCGCCTCCCACAGTCCCGATTGGACTGGAGGCTCCTGGGCAGGGGAGATGGCGGTTCCTGCCCAGGTGTGCTCTACCCGGCTCGGGGAGCATGGAGCTGAGCTGGCGAGGAGAGAGGCTGGCTGCTGGACGGCGGCTTCTTTTGGGTGCGATCTGCCCCGTTGGCTCCGCCTCCCACAGTCCCGATTGGACTGGAGGCTCCTGGGCAGGGGAGATGGCGGTTCCTGCCCAGGTGTGCTCTACCCGGCTCGGGGAGCATGGAGCTGAGCTGGCGAGGAGAGAGGCTGGCTGCTGGACGGCGGCTTCTTTTGGGTGCGATCTGCCCCGTTGGCTCCGCCTCCCACAGTCCCGATTGGACTGGAGGCTCCTGGGCAGGGGAGATGGCGGTTCCTGCCCAGGTGTGCTCTACCCGGCTCGGGGAGCATGGAGCTGAGCTGGCGAGGAGAGAGGCTGGCTGCTGGACGGCGGCTTCTTTTGGGTGCGATCTGCCCCGTTGGCTCCGCCTCCCACAGTCCCGATTGGACTGGAGGCTCCTGGGCAGGGGAGATGGCGGTTCCTGCCCAGGTGTGCTCTACCCGGCTCGGGGAGCATGGAGCTGAGCTGGCGAGGAGAGAGGCTGGCTGCTGGACGGCGGCTTCTTTTGGGTGCGATCTGCCCCGTTGGCTCCGCCTCCCACAGTCCCGATTGGACTGGAGGCTCCTGGGCAGGGGAGATGGCGGTTCCTGCCCAGGTGTGCTCTACCCGGCTCGGGGAGCACGGAGCTGAGCTGGCGAGGAGAGAGGCTGGCTGCTGGACGGCGGCTTCTTTTGGCTGCGATCTGCCCCGTTGGCTCCGCCTCCCACAGTCCCGATTGGACTGGAGGCTCCTGGGCAGGGGAGATGGCGGTTCCTGCCCAGGTGTGCTCTACCCGGCTCGGGGAGCACGGAGCTGAGCTGGCGAGGAGAGAGGCTGGCTGCTGGACGGCGGCTTCTTTTGGCCGCGATCTGCCCCGTTGGCTCCGCCTCCCACAGTCCCGATTGGACTGGAGGCTCCTGGGCAGGGGAGATGGCGGTTCCTGCCCAGGTGTGCTCTACCCGGCTCGGGGAGCACGGAGCTGAGCTGGCGAGGAGAGAGGCTGGCTGCTGGACGGCGGCTTCTTTTGGGTGCGATCTGCCCCGTTGGCTCCGCCTCCCACAGTCCCGATTGGACTGGAGGCTCCTGGGCAGGGGAGATGGCGGTTCCTGCCCAGGTGTGCTCTACCCGGCTCGGGGAGCACGGAGCTGAGCTGGTGAGGAGAGAGGCTGGCTGCTGGACGGCGGCTTCTTTTGGCCGCGATCTGCCCCGTTGGCTCCGCCTCCCACAGTCCCGATTGGACTGGAGGCTCCTGGGCAGGGGAGATGGCGGTTCCTGCCCAGGTGTGCTCTACCCGGCTCGGGGAGCACGGAGCTGAGCTGGCGAGGAGAGAGCTACAGCTACAGCTGGCGAGGAGAGAGCTACAGCTACAGCTAGTTACAGCTACATGTTACTGTAAATATGTTTGATATCCTTCAACATATATACATTTTAGATATCTACTTGTAAATATGTTACATAACTTTCTATACTGTTACATATGTAAATATAAAGTTTGCTGTTAAGAAAAGTTATAATGTAATGTTTTTTGTTTTGTTAGATGTAAAAAGTTTTGATTAGTCTGAAAGGCAGTATATAAAACCTTTCAATAAATAAATAAAATGTCATCCACGGCTGCTGCAGGGGCATGCCGGGCCATCTCGGTGCCCCATCCTGCTAACGCAGGAGTGTCTTGCTCATGCAGTGCAGAATTGGGCACATTCCGGCCCATCCAGTGCTTGGCTGTCCAGACAGCTCAGACGTGCCCCTTAAGGGATCAGGCTCCATGTGTTTTGCTGCTTCCACTACGCCTTCTGTAGGTCTGTTCTACAAATATACACCCCAGCTAGGAAACCTGGATAGTCACGTTGAGGTTACAATCTTAAACTCTACTTGTTTTTCTTTTACATTTTTTATACATATCAATTCATGGAGACTTTCATTATTTTCAGGTTGTGAATTAAGAATAGATGTGTAATAGCTTAAGTGTTCATCACAAAATGAGTACATATATACATTATAATGCGTTGTCATGCGGTCTGTTCTATAGTTCCTCCTCATCCATTTACACAAGATGCATATTTTAGTTAATTTTACTCCTCTATCTAAAATGAGTCTTGGTTCTTATTGCTTTTACTCTTGGTCATATCAGCAATTATGGTTACATGGTCCCATCTTAATCTTGCTCCTTCCCTTCCCCCTCCTCCCCTTCCCCCCTCTCTCCCGCACCCTAATCTTCCTTCCCTCCCCCCCCCCCCCACACTTTAAGAGGTTTATACCCATAGCTGCAAGTCACTATTATTTATTATTACTATGATGATTTTTGTTTACATGTTATTATCTTTTTTATTATTTATTAGTTGATCGCTTTGGGCTACCTTTTTTATGTTTATATGAACATTGTTTTTTTAAATGGTTATGATCTTGTTTTAATTGTATTTCAATTTTAACTGTACCTTATTATGTATGTCTATTTATTATGTTTTTTGAGGCTTTTGACCTCCTGATGAAGACTTAGCCGAAACACGTAGGGGTTCCTCATCAATAAAGCTTTAAGACACCATCTACGTTTATACCTTGCTTCTTTGTTGTGTTCATCTGTTGCCTGCGAGAGTGTTTGCTCTTGGACAGAACCTGGATTTGAACAGGGCCAGAGATGGAGAATGGCGCACTGCCTCAGGAGTCTGTTTCAGATATAAGGAGCAGGAAGGTGGGAAGATCAAAGTCGAGAGCTGGCAGTGGAAAAGAAGGGCACAGATAGAAGGGGATCTGCCAGAACAGCGGAGTTCCCGAGGAGGGGTTTAGGGAGGGATAAGAAAGGAAAGATAGCAGCCAAATGAAGGCACTTATAGGTAAGTAGTAGAAGTTTGAACTGAATGAGGAAACAGATAGGGAGCCAATGAAATGACTCGAGAAAAGGGATGTCAGGAGCATGATACTGGTGGAAGAATACCCGTGGAGCTGAGGTTTGAACAGATTGAAGTAGGGAGAGATGATTCAGAGGAAAACCAGCAAAGAGGAGATTGCAATATTCTAGACAGAAGGTGACTAGAAAATGGGTAAGGGTTTTAGTAGTATGTTCAGAAAGGAAGGAACAAATTTTGCTGATGTTAGAGAAAGAAAAGACAGGTTTTGGCTATCTTTTGAATGTGTGTAGAGAAGGAGGGAGGAGAGTCAAAGATGACCCCAAGACTGCGAGCTGAGGGAAGAGGGAGGAGTAGGGTGTTATCCACAGAAATAAAGGAGGAAGGGAACTGTGGAAATAAGGGTTAAACAAGTTGTAGGTGATACATTAAGCTAGCCCGGTAAAAAGGTATTTTTGACAAGCTTTCATGATCCTTTCATCAGGTCAGAGAAAAAGCAGTACAGTTGCACTGGGTTTAAACAGTACAAATTCATCTATATATTAGCTTATTTGCATATGTCATTACCGTTTGATGAAGGGGAGGACAGACAAAAATGATGAGACAGTGACCCTTTACAATTCAAAGACCTTATATCTGATAATAGGTGAGAAAGCCAATGTCTTTATTGAGTTCTTTTGCAGCAGTATTAAAGTGTTTGATCATTCTAATTTCAAAGGTTTTCCATTCCTGTGTGCTCCTGACATTTCTTTCAGTACCTTTATGGTAAGATAATTAAGGAAGTGATCCTCCTTTACAACATAAAAACATAAGATATGCCATAATGGGTCAGATTGAGGGTTCATCAAGCCCAGTGTTTTCAACAGTGGCCAATTCAGATCACAAGTACCTGGCAGGTTCCCAAAAGGTAGACAGATTCCATGCTTCTTATCCTAGGGGCAAACAGTGGATTTCCCTGGTCCTCTAATAATGGTTAATGGATTTCCCCTCCAGGAACTTGTCCAAACCTCTTTTAAACCTAGCTACACTAATAGCTTTTACTAAATCCTTTGGTAATGAATTCCAGATTATGCTTCTTAAATGTTGCTTCATTGCATGTCCTCTAGACTTTCTACATTTTGATGGAGTAAATAACCACAATCTACATTTACCTCTTCCAATACATTTTTATAGACCTCTATCCCCTCTCAACCATCTTTTTTCCAAGTTTAAGAAATATAGAAACATGATGGCAGAAAAAGACCACATGGCCTTAAAAGGGGCAACAGATAAATATGTAAAAAAAGTAAATAAAAACAAAAGGAGAAGGAAACCTATTTGGTTTTCCAAAGAAGTGGCTGCTCAAATAAAGGCAAAAAACACAGCTTTCACAAAATTCAAAAGATTGCAAACAGAAGAACACAGAAATGAATACAGGATCAAACTCAAAGAATCAAAAAGAGAAATAAGGATAGCAAAATCAAAGGCTAAGGAAAAGATGGCTAAAGATGTTAAGGGTGGCGACAAAACTTTCTTCAGGTATATTCGGGAAAGGAAGAAGATCAGAGTTGGAATTGCAGGACTCAGAAGTGCTGGGAAAGGACTCGTGGAAAGTGACATAGAAAAAGCGAAATTGCTAAACAAATACTTTTGCTCTGTTTTTACTAAAGAAAATCCTGGAGATGGACCAACTGTGACTCCCAAATATAAAAGTGGGAATGAAGTAGATACCACAACATTCACAGAAGATGAGGTGTTGGAACAACTTGCTAAACTGAAAGTGGACAAAGCCATGGGACCGGATGGGATACATCCCAGGATACTGAAAGAGCTCAGAGAGGTTCTTGCAGGGCCGTTAAACGATGTATTCAACAGATTCTTAGAAACAGGAGAAGTTCCTCAGGACTGGAGATGGCTGATGTCATACCTCTATACAAAAGTGGTGACAGGGAAGAAGTGTCAAATTACAGACCCGTGAGCCTTACCTCGGTGGTGGGAAAAGTAATGGAGGTGCTCCTGAAAGAGCGAATAGTGAACTTTCTCAAAACCAATAGGTTGCAAGATCCGAGGCAACATGCTTTTGCTGAAGGACGGTCTTGCCAAACAAATCTGATTGAGTTCTTTGACTGGGTGACCAAGGAACTAGATCAGGGGCATGCAATGGATGTCATCTACCTGGATTTCAGCAAAGCCTTTGATACTGTTCCTCACAGGAGGCTTGTCAACAAACTCAGTAGCTTGGGGATGGGTCCCAAGATGGTGAACTGGATTAGGAATTGGTTGACTGACAGACGACAGAAGGTGATGGTACATGGAGCTCACTCGGATGAAAGGAATGTGATTAGCGGGGTGCCCCAGGGTTCGGTCCTGTTCAATGTATTTGTGAGGGATATTGCTGAAGGACTGAATGGAGAAGCCTGTCTTTTTGCAGATGACACAAAAATTTGCAACAGAGTGGACTCCCCTGAGGGAGTGGATAACATGAAGAAAGATCTACAAAAGCTGGAAGAATAGTCTAATACTTGGCAATTACAATTTAATGCGAAAAAGTGCAGTGTCATGCACTTAGGTAGCAGAAATCCAAGGGAAATGTACGCAATAGGGGGCGAGAGGTTGGTGTGCATGGTTCAGGAGAAAGACCTTGGTGTGATTTTCTCTGATGATCTCAAGGTGGCAAAACAGTGCGACAAGGCGGTGAGGATGTTGGGCTGCATACAAAGAGGGATTACTAGCAGAAAGGAAGAAGTACTTATGCCACTGTACAGGTCACTGGTGAGGCCTCACTTGGAATATTGTGTTCAGTTTTGGAGACCATATCTTGCAAAAGATGTAAAAAGACTGGAAACTGTTCAGAGGAAGGTGACCAAAATGATTTGGAGCCTGCGTAAGAAACCCTATGAGAAGAGACTTGAAGACCTAAATATGTACACTTTGGAGGAGAGGAGGGATAGGGGAGATATGATTCAGACCTTTAAATACTTGAAGAGGAATGATGAACAAACAAACCTCTTCCAAAGACAGGGAAGCTGCAAAACTAGAGGGCATAACATGAAGCTGTAAGGTGGAAAATTGAAAGGCAATGTCAGGAAATATTTTTTCACTGAAAGGGTGGTGGATGCTTGGAATGCTCTCCCGATGGAAGTGGTGGGGGCAAACATGGTGACGGAATTCAAAACAGGATGGGACAAGCACTGCGGATCCCTTTATAGCAACAGGATAAAAACAAAATAAACTGAACCATCTAACTTCTCAACAAATAGGGGTGTCCTACATGGAGTGGTGGGTCCACCCCTAAATAAAGACATGGGGAGGGGTGGCCTGCACGGAGCAGCGGGTGCACCTACTCTTGCCGTATATTTTCTGGGCAGACTGGATGGACCATGCTGGTCTTTATCTGCCATCATTTACTATATTACTATGTTACTAGCCTGCCTTACCCTACCAAATACAATAGTCCCCTTTTTACCTTTAGAGATCCTCTGTGTTTGTCCCATGCTTTTTTGAATTCAGATACTGTCTTCATGTCCACCATCTCCACTGGGAGACTATGCTACTTTTTTCGTAAATAATTATTTCCACATATTACTCCTGAGTCTGTCCCCTTTCGTTCTCATCCTATGTCTCCTCGTAGCAGAGCTTGCCTTCAATTGAAAGAGACCCTCCTGTGCATTTATGCCACCGAGGTATTTAAATATTTCTATCATATCATCCCTATACCCACCTCTCCTCTAAAATATACATATTAAGATCTTTAAGTCTGTCCTCATATACTACATAACGAAGACCAATAACCATTTTAGTAGCCACCCTCCGTACAGACTCGCTCACCTTACGGGCAGAAGTGAGTGCGACCATGAAGACTACCTTCCAGGAGAGATAACGGAGGTGGCAAGTAGCTAAGGGTTCGAAGGGCGGGCGAGTAAGCTGTCCTAGAACCACACTGAGGTCCCATTCGGTTACCGGAGGGCGAACAGGGGGCTTAGACAGGAGTAGGCCCCATCAGAAGCGGGACACCATTGGATGGGCTGAGAGGGGCTTCCTGTCTACCTGGTAGTGGTTCGCTATTAGGGCACTAAAGTGCACCCTAATGGAATTTGACTTGAGCCCCGACTGCGAGAGGAGGAGCAAGTACTGGGCAAGAGAAGGGGTTGGACCCCCACTCAGTGCACCAAACCGAGAATCTGCGCCACTTGAAGGTGTAGACCCATCTGGTGGAAGCCTTGTGTGAGGCCAGCAAAACATCCTCCACCTCTATGGGGAGGTGGAGAGGGGCTAGTGTCAACCTCTCAGCAGCCAAGCCGTCAGCAAGAGAGATCCCAGATTGGGATGCAGGAGAGAGCCCCCCTCCTGGGAAAAGAGTCTGGGGGAAGACTCCAGAGGTATGGGGTCCTCCACCGCTAATTGCAGCGGAAACCACGGCTGCCTGGGCCATCGTGGAGCTAACAGGATGACCGAGGCCCTGGAGTGGAGGGTTTTGAAAAGGGGTCCTGGCAATTAGAGGTGTCGGAGGGAAGGCGTACAGAAATCCCTCCAACCATGAGACCAGGAAAGCATCAGCGGAGTGAGGCTGATGGGAGCAAACGTGGGGCAACTGTTGATTGTCCGGGCTTGCAAACAGGTCCATCACTGGTTCCCCCAGGTCTGGAAGAGTCGACTGGCTACCCTGGGGTCCAGCTGCCACTGGTGCGGCTGGAGAATCCTGCTGAGTCTGTCAGCCAGCACGTTGTCCTGGCTGCTCTGAGGAGGATGCCCTGTTGGACTGCATAAGAGCACAGGTCTATCGCTTCCTGACAAAGGGCGCGGGACCCCGTTCCTCCCTGTTTGTTCACAAAGAACATGGCCACCTGGTTGTCCATCTGAACTAGGACTGGCCGGTGGCCTAGGCGATGATGAAAGGCCTTCAGGGCGAGATGAATGGCTTGCAGTTCGAGAAGGTTGATCTACTGAGAACTCTCGTCCAGGGACCAAATGCCCTGGGTGTGAAGACCCTTGTAATGTGCTCCCCAGCCCAGCAGGAAAGCGTCCGTGGTGAGGACCCTCGAGTGGACGGGGGACTGGAAGGGCATGCCCACCTCCAGAAGTCAGAGCGACTGCCACCAGACCAGGGACTCTGCCAGCTGGCGGTTCACTTGGACTCTATCCTGGAGGTGGCCAGGGACCATTGGTCCCGTAGGCACTACTGTGCCGTCCACATGTGGAGACAGGCGTCTGGAGTGACGTGGACTGCGGAGGCCATGTGCCCGAGAAGATGCTTGGCTGGCACTGAGGTATGGTGCTGCATGTCCCGGGCCAGAGATCTGAGTCAGACTGCCTGGTCCGAGGGCAAGAAGGCTTTCGACTGAAGGGTGTCCAGCCTTGCCCCGATGAACTCCAGACCTTGCGTCGGGCGAAGTTTGGACTTGGGGTAGTTTATAAAGAAGCCCAAGTATTGCAGGACCTGGGTGGTATGTGCTGTTGCCTGTTGCACCTTGGGGACTGTGGTGCCCTTGAGCCAGTCTTCGAGGTAGGGGAAGACAAAGACCCCCTGGAGCCTGAGAAAGGTGGCGACAACTGCCAGACACTTTGTGAATATCCTTGGGGCTGAGGCTAGGCCGAAGGGTAGCACCCTGTATTGGAAATGATTTCCACCCACTACAAAGCGTAGATATTGTCTGTGGTGTGGGTGGATAAGGATGTGTATATAGACATCCTTTAGGTCTAAGGAGCATAGCCAGTCTCCCTGCTGGAAGTGTGGCAGCAATGTTCAAAGGGAGAGCATCTTGAACTTCTCCCTCACCAGGAATTTGTTGAGGTTGCACAGGTCGAGGATGGGCCTCAGGCCCCCTGTCCTCTTTGGCATGAGGAAGTACCTGGAGTAGAACCCCTTGCTCTTGAGGTGGTGGGGCACAGGTTCCACCACTTTGTCTTCGAGAAACCATGCCAACTCCTTCAGAAGAAGGTCCTGGTGGAGGGGAGACCTAAGGGGCTCTCCCGGGAAGAAGGGGGGAGGTATTTGGCTCAGATGGAGGAGGTAACCTTCCCTGATCACCCTCAGTGCCAGGAATTGGTGGTTATAGCTTTCCATCTGTGGGCATAGAGGGTGAGGCGACCCCCTGTGGGCTGCTGATCTCCGAGAGGGGGAGAGGTTATGCTGTAGAAGTCAAAAGCTCCCTCCTGGCTGGGCCGGAGTCGGAGCCTGGGGGGCTTGGGAGCCTTCTGCTTACGTGGGCCGTGCCCTTGTCCTGCTGCCCTTGCTGGGGAGCCGGGGAGGCCTGGTAAGGAGGGTAGTTTCGGTAAGCAGTTGACTTCCTTGGGTAAAAGGGCTTTTTACCCGAGCCCTTCCGTCGGGGAGGGGCAGTGGTCTTCTTGGAGAGCCTAACCCTCGTCATGAACTCGGTCTCCATCTCTGTGGCCTTGTCGGTCATGGGTTTGCCGAAGAGGTTCTCTCCTTGGCAAGGGACATCGACGAACTTGTCCTGTACCCATTGCTCGAGGTGTAATGACAGGAGCGAAACAGTCATAGGCTGCCCGAAACAAACTTGGAGCACTCATGGACGGCTTTGGATAGGCTCTTGAAGCACTGCAAAGGCTCCTCGGAGAGACCAGCCGAGAGCCCAGCGAGTTCCTATGCCAGGTCCCTCAGATACATGCCCATGTACAACTGTTAGGCCTGGATCCGGCAATTCAGCATTGAGCCCTGGTAGCACTTTCTGCTGAGGACATCCAAGGTGCGGGCCTCCCTACCCGGGGGCATCGAGGAGTGCGTCTTCTGGCTCTTCAGCCGGTACATGGCTGACAGGGGCGGCCCAAGGGGGATGCGGGGCCATGTGCGGAGACTTGGTGCGGGGCTTCATTTATTTATTTATTTATTTAACAGTATTTCTAAACCGCCTTATCTTAATAATCAAGGTGGTATCACAGCAAGCAATCAGGTAAAGTGTGTGTGTTGTACATGCAGTGAGGATAAAACTTAGTTGTGTGAGGGATGTGTTGGGTGCTTGATTTGTTTGAGCTATATACAGCTATATAAGAGGCCTCATTTGCATAAATATTTGCATAATGTTACCATATACTAACTTTTAGTAAACATGCCTCTTAATGAGTGTATGGATAAAGAAAGACTAAAAGATTTCTACATTACTATAATCCAGTGCCAACCGCCAGACACATTAGGAACTACTACAAACACTGCCCATTTAGAACCCATAGCAAACCCGCCGTATCCTAACAGCACTACCAGGACTCACAAAGCACCATACTCTACCTATCAAAAGGAAACACTACAAATATTAAACCAATACATTTCAGAGAATAACTATACATGACCTACTGGGGAAAGAGAACAAGTGGCAATGTCAAATATGAATTACATAAACAGAATACCTCAGCTCAATTACACATGCAGAACATAGACCATCACCAAACAAGGAATCACAATTTAGAAATAGGAAGACAATAATTAAACTGGGAACCCCGAAAGCCAAACTTGGAATGTACAACAACACTGTAGAAATAAAACTATAAATTAATTTCCTTTTGTACTAAACAAAGCGCAGACGTTAATGATGCACATTTCCCAGAGCTGACATATTCCAATTAATAAATTCAAAATAAAGAGATATTTTTCTACCTTTTGTGCATTTTTTTCAGCTGCAATTGCTCCAGCCACTTTCTTCTGGTTTCTTCGTGTCTTCTGCTAACTGTCCATCGTCTGCTGTCCATTTGTCCTTTCTTCTCTCTTCTAGTTTTTTTCCATTCTCTCTCTACATCTTCTTTAACATACTAATCTTTCTCCTTTTGCTCTTTCCTCATTCCTATTTCATCCACTCAAATTTTACCCCTCCATCCTCAATCCCCACTTACTCTCCCAATACCCGGCCAATTGTAGATTTTTCATCCCTCCCACACAAAATATTTTTCCCCTCTCCATTTTACTCTCCCAGCCCCATCCCATTCTAATCCTCCCCCAACATCAGCTCCCTTCTAGTTCCAGCCTCACCCAGCATCCATTCCCTTCTAGTCCCTGCATCAGCCCATTTCCAGTCCTAGCCCCCCCATCAGCCCATTTCCAGTCCTAACCCCCCATCACCCCATTTTCAGTTTAAGCCCCCCTATAACCCATTACCAGTCCTAACCCCCATCAGCCTACTTCCAGTCCTAACCCCATCAGCTCATTTCCAGTCAGCCCCCCATAGCCCATTGCCAGTCCTAACCCCATCAGCCCACAGCCCATTACCAGTCCTAACCCCATCAGCCCACCTCAAGTCCTATCCCCTCCCCATCAGCCCATTTCCTGTCCTCGACCCCATAGCCCTTTATCAGTCCTAACCCCCCCATAGCCCATTACCCGACAGCCCCCATCAGCCCACAGCCCATTACCAGTCTTAACCCCCCCATAGCCCATTACCAGTTCTAACCCCCCCAACAGCCCACAGCCCATTACCAGTCCTAACCCCATCAGCCCATTTCCTGTCCTAGCCCCCCCATAGCCCATTATCAGTCCTAACCCCCCCCCCCACAGCCCATTACCAGTCCTAACCCCATCAGCCCATTTCCTGTCCTAGCCCCCCCATAGCCCATTATCAGTCCTAACCCCCCCCCACAGCCCATTACCAGTCCTAACCCCATCAGCCCACCTCAAGTCCTAACCCGTTCCCATCAGACCATTTCCTGTCCTAGCCCCCCCATAGCCCATTATCAGTCCTAAGCCGCCCGATTGTCGTTTACACGTGTTAACTCCCCCATCAGCCCACAGCCCATTACCAGTCCTAACCCCATCATCCCACCTCCAGTCTTAACCCCCCCCATCAGCCCATTTCCAGTCCTAGCCCCCCATAGCCCATTACCAGTCCTAACCCCCCAACAGCCCACCTCAAGTCCTAACCCCTCCCCATCAGCCCATTTCCTGTCCTAGCCCCCCATAGCCCATTACCAGTCCTAACCCCCCCAAACAGCCCACAGCCCATTACCAGTCCTAACCCCATCAGCCCACCTCCAGTCCCAACCCCCCCAGCCTATTTCCAGTCCTAGCCCCCCATAGCCCACTACCAGTCCTAACCCCGCCCCCCATCGGCTCAAAGAAATTTTTTTTCTTTTAAAAAAAAGCTGGCTGCTACCGCTGCCGCTGCTGCGGCGGCAGCAGCAGAATGGAGTGTCCCGCGGGGCCCCCTCTGCCCGGCTGAGTCCCTCCTTCTGCGATGGCTGAGCCCCTCTGTGCCGGCTTTCAGATTTGCGAAGGGAGAGTGTCTCCCTCGCGTCTCTGTTAAGCCCGCAGGGGCTGATGGGATGGGAAATTTCCCATCTGCCCCTGCAGGCTTAACAGAGACGCGAGGGAGACACTCTCCCTTCGCAAATCTGAAAGCCGGCACAGAGGGGCTCAGCCGTCGCAGAGGGAGGGAGGGAGGGACTCAGCCGGGCAGAGAGGGCCCCGCGGGACACTCCATTCTACCGCGGCGGCAGCAGCAGTGGTAGCAACCAGCTTTTTTTTTAAATTTAATTTTGAAAAAAAGCAGAATGTTCTTTGCGCGGGGCCCCCTGAAACGCGGGGCCCTGTGCAAAAAACATTCTTGCTCAATGGACGGGCCGGCCCTGATGGCTGACTCCACCAGCATGGAATTGTGCGGCAGCTGCGATTTCTGAAAGACAGGCTCCGGCGGACTCGGTACATCGAGTCAAGCCGCTTGCTGACCACCAGCACCGACGCTGATGTCTCCCACATGTGGAACATGAGCCACTCCAGGATGGGAGGAATGGGCACCATGAGAGATTCCCGGGGGAGCCTCATGTTACAAGATCTCGAGCTCGTTGGCTCCAGGATCCTCCTCAGACTCGATGGGGGACACTAACGCCTTAGGCATGTCCTTGACGAAGTCCAAGAAGCCCATGCCCTCCAGAAGGGACCTTCTCTGAGATTCAAAGACTGGGGAATCCGAGGGAACATCTCTGTGCCAACGGGTGTCTGAGGACTCCTCGGTCTCCCAGTCAGAATAATCTGAGAAGGACTCGAGGGGCTGCTGTTCCTTGGGTCTCAAGGGGCCCGGCGCCTGTCACAGGGCCTACCTTGGCAGCGTACTGGAGCGAGGTAGGTGGGACATAAAAACATTTAAGGTTGGGGTTGGCCAATATCAAACAGGGCCCAGGGACTTTCAGCCCTGGTAGTGTCCTTTGGTACCAAAATCCCACAGAAAACAATAGGTCCGAGTGGAGGGAAAACAAAAGGCATTTATTTCCCCTTTCATGCAAAAAGGTTCATATGCTTGGACACAAAAACGTCAAACACAAATTCCTTAATTCAGGTTAAAGAAAAAGAAAGCATTAAAGGAAAACTGTTATCTTCACAGTAAATGGAATAGCAGGCAAACAAACAGTCTCAATTCCCAAGACCTAGCTTAGTTGCTTAGTAAGGACTCCAAGCTTCCTATCTTACAGAAGCTACAGTCCATCTCGGTGTCTGATGCAAATTCCACCTGCATCGGTTCCCCTTCTGAAGCCTCTGAGCCTAAGTCAGTATTTGTTGGTAAGTTGTAATAAGGCTTTTTAAATATCTTCTGCACAACCTCCCAATGCTCAGGGTTGAATACAGGGCATCGGTCCTGCGCCCTCAGATACTGGGAACTGTCTTCCTTTTGCAAGTGTTTTGTCTTTGCTTTCTGTAAAGCTTGGTCACTAAGAAGTCTCTTACTTGGTGCGTGTTTCTTGCACCTTATCTCATAAGCATTCTCACAAGGATAATATTCCTGTGCTCCCTGTATTCCCCATACAGCAGTTTGTACCCTGCTTTTAGTTAAATATGGGTTACCTTTTCTTCCCGGCTTGTCTGCTTCAGGTGAGGTTTGAGGCCTGCTCCAGTTGGGATCCTGCCTGGCCTGAGCAACAGGCCTTGAGCTCTCCAACCATCTTGCTGTTGGCTTTAGACCACAGTCACAGCCACGCCTTTGTTTCTCTGTACAACAAACACTCACTCTGGCTGGAGTTGTCCCACCTTCTCCACGGGGTCTCCTTTCTCCAAGCCAATGCAGCTGCTGCTGCCTTCTGCGGAACCGTGGTTCAGGGATTACTGCTCCTTCTGGATATCTAGCCCCATTCACTCGGATGTCCTGCCCAACCTGCTGGTTCTGCTGGTTCTCCTGGCAGTCCTCCTTTCCCAGGCCGTCCTGCCTGTGCCTTTCTCCAGGGCTGTCCTGTCTCCCCAGGATATCCTCCTTTCCAGGGCTGTACCACTTTCCCAGCCTGTTCTCCTTTCCCAGGCTGTTCTGCTCCTGATTCTCTCTGGTCTGAATCCGGTTCTCCCTGCTCTGAATCTGAATCTGCCTTCCAACCTTCCAAATTCCCTTTAAGAGGCACTCCTCTCTTTCTTGATTGGAAGCTGGCTGGCATTACCTCATGACCTAGGAGGTGTGGTTCCTCTGTTCCTCGGAGGTCCCTCCTGCTCCCTCTATGTGGTTCCTCGAGATATTGAAGGTTGTGCTTGACTTTTCCTGCATTTAAAACATTTTCTTCCCCTCTCAGAGGGTCTGCAGCATCACACGCCATGCAACCCGATGCCCGAAGGCTTGTCGGGGACGACCTCGGCCCCATCGAGCAGGAGGCTGAGCGTGACCTCGGCCGAGGATCAACTTGGGCCCGCATGGCCTTGAGGATCGGCTCAGCCTCCGGTGACGTCTTTGACATCAAACGCCCAGTGGTAGGGGTGGAGGAACCGGACGTGCCAGACAAACGCCCACTGCTGATCCAAAAAGGCAGTTAGACTGCGCTCCAAGGCCGCCATTCTGGACTCGAGGCCAGATGGCTCTGTAGTCCTTGGTGCGGGCACCGAAGAACTTGGGCCTGGCACTGGCTCCCCTGGCGGGGAATCCTTAATGAGGACAGGGTTCAACTGCCGAGGCTGGTCCACAACCGGATCCTTCTGGGGGACCTTGGCTGGCCATTCCCTCTCCGATGGCTCGAGACTGAGCAAGATGGCACTCTTGGGCGGGAAGGGGACCACCCATGCATGGTAGCAATCCTAAAAGCTTTCTTTGAAAGCTGGGGATTTGCTCCGCGTGGGCTCCATTGGTGCTGACGTCACTCATATGTGAGGACTGACTTTCTGCTTGTTCCCGGAGAATGGTGGATACATCAAGCTTTTTGAGACAGATGGTATGGGCTTCAATGAAAGACACAACTATGCAGTGCTGTGTGTAATGAAACATGGACAGGCAGGTGAGAACCATAAGAGACTACATGTCTCTTATGGTTCTCTCCTGCCTGGAGTGGAGGAGTAGCCTAATGTTTAGAACATCCGGCTTAGGAACCAAGAGAGTAGGGTTTGATTCCTACTAGTACTCCTTGTGGCTTTGGGCAAGTCACTTAACCCTGCATTGCCTCAGAAAAATTCCAAGTTATCAATGTCCCTGTTTAATGTACATTACCAAGTTTAAGTTACAATGTAAACCGCTCTGATTGAAATGTTAAGCAGAATAAAAGACCGGTTAAATAAATAAATGTTAAAATCTTATCACTGAGACATATAACTACCTACATGTAAAGATCATATCGATGAGGCATATATAAAATCCTACAAGGACTACGGGAAGAAGGGCAAGGGAATGACACCAAGATGTCAATTCAGCACCCTCTTTGAACTAAGATCCCTTTTTTGTTTACTTGTTACCCTGGTCACTCCCATTGGCACGAAACAGATTTTTTAAATGCCGAGTCAGCGCATTGCCACTGCTTCACTAGTCTTGATTTGACATGCAGATTTTGCTGATGGAACTGCTGCATATCAGGTAGCATACTCATCAGATTTCATTTGATTAATGAACCATCTTGTTTTAGTGTACTACTCTAGTTTTTAATGTGTCACCCTACTTGCACGAGTCTCATATGCAATTCTCTTCTGAACACTCCTGTAGCCCACTGGTGACACTGATATGTTTACAGAGTTCACAGTTTGTCATTATTTTTCATAAAGAAGTGTTTTACAAGTGTACACTCTTATCAAGCTGAATGGATTGTTCTAAGTTCATAGCATGCATCTGCTTAAATGCACGCACTGACATTTTGCCATGTAACTGTTCAGAACAGTAAGACATCATATATTTATAAGGCCACCTCTACTAATAAACAAATAAGATTAAGAATAACATATCTTCATGGCTTCTTCCATACTATAGTTTAGCTGCATATCATTTCCACCAAAGAAACATTTGCTTTTGTGTATTGATTACCATGATTATTCCTACTGGTACAACCGGCATTTTAAATGCTGGGTCGGCACATTACGCACCGCTCCCCCCCCCCCCCTTTTCACTAGTCTTGATTCGATACGCAATTCTTACTGACAGAACCATTTCATACCAGATAACATACTCATCAGCCCTTACTCTGTTCATGAATCATATTCCTTAAATATAGTATTTTAGTCTCCAATTCATTCTTTTACTAGCGCTATTTTATAATTTTACTAATAATTTTCCACCGGTGAACACTATCGCAGTCAATTGGCCATTCTGGTTCATTAGGCTACGAACTGGAAACTATGTTTTTACACTTAAAATTGAAATAAAAAGCTCCTTTTTGTTTTTATTCCCCCTATTTTTGTTTTTATGTTACTCTTGCGCATTATTCCCATGCTCTTCTTCCCACAGTCCTTTGTAAGATTTTATATATGCCTCAGCGATATGATCTTTACATGTATGGTAGTTATATACATCAGCGATAAGAGTTTGACATGTAGTCTCTTATGGTTCTCTCCTGTCTGTCCACGTTTCATTACACACAACACTGCATAGTTGTGTCTTTCATTGTCTCAAAATGCTTGGTGTATCCATTATTCAACCCAGAAGAGGGAGGGAGGAGTGGCTCAGTGGTTGGGACAGGTTACCTCAGGCCAGAGGGCTGGGGGTTCAATTCCCACATGGGGACAAGTAACCTCAGGTCAGAGGGACTGAGGTCTCTGGTCCCATGGCTGCTCCTTGTGGCCTTGGGCAAGCCACTTAACCCTCCATTGCCTCAGGTACACTTAGATTGTGAGCCCTTTGGGGACAAGGGAATAAAAAAGTACCTGTTAGTATATATGTGTAAACCACTCTGATGCATAAGTAAAGGGCAGTATATCAAATGCCCAAAACCATAAAAGAACAGATAAAGAGTTGTAGATACCATGGAACTTCATTCTCTACAGGGTCCACAATTTACTTTTTTTAAATCTGGAATGATTATAGCATGTTTTCTTACAAATGTTTACTAGTTCAGGGTCCTGGTGATATCCTCTTAACACTTGAGAACCTAAAAAAAAATGTAAAAATCAGGTTTTTGCTTGGATTTTCCTCGTTACTATTGGCTTCTGAAATTTAGATGGCAAGAAATGCCCTCTAATAATGCTGCACAGAAAGTCTTATGGTGCTCTCTTCGTTACTTTTCGTTACTCCATGGGTATATTATATGTTGACAGTTTAACACCAGTTATATTTAATAGTTTATATATTATTGGTTTAGCTTTTTAATGGTTTCTTTATATTATCTATACATTACATCAATTTCACTTTAACATTGTTTCTATTATTTATATTTTGTAGTTTACATATCAATGTTTTTGTTCTTTTAATGATATCATCACATTATTAATATATATATATATTTTAGCGTGCTTCTGATATTGTTTGGTTTCTGCTTGACTTTTTCATTTTACTTCCAAGTTACACAATGGGGTAGATTCTGAGTAGCATTTAGTGGGGATGGATGTCCGGTTCGGACGTCCATCCCCGCTAAATGCATGGATGGAGATTCATCAAACAGAGTTCCCCATACGTACATGTAAGCTGTTCATGAAGCTCTGTTCCTGAGTGGAAGGTGGTGGGCCGTAGGAGGAGTGAGGGCAGGAAGTAGGTGGGAACCTGACCCCAGATGTACAGGACCAAATTCCAGGGCTGGCCCTGTACGTCCAGGGTTGGCCATTTGGACGGGGACTTATTCCACCTCAGAGGTGGAATAAGTCCCCCTGGATGGTGGAAAATGTGGGATCCTTGCATGGAAAATGAGATAAGGGGGTGCAGGGGGTTCCCCGCAGCATGACCCTGGACACAGCAGGCTCGATCGGGGGTCGGCTGTCAGGGAAGGGAGCTTTTCGTGGTCTGCCAGGAATTGTGGCTCCTGCATGGAACCACGGTGCCATGGCAACAGGACGCCACAACACCACAGCTACATGCAGGAGCCTAGCTGGGCTAGCTATCCAGCCGGTTACACCAGATTCTGATCCCGGTGGCATATCTAGCCCCTGCGGGATAAGAATCGGCTGCAACTGGGGCATGTCCAGATTCTATGTGCCCAGACAGGCAGGAGACACATAGAACAGAACTGGCCTCAATATGTTTTATTTGTATATTTCTGGTATAGAATTACACAGTTTTAGTATCTGTTTATGATTTATTTCATTGATCATTTGAATTTTGTGTTTAATTTTGAATTTTTATACAGCTTTTAGCCCCTGACGAAGGCCACGCCAAAACATGGCCATGTTAGTTTCCTATGTGTTGATCTCCATGCCTTCAATAAAGTTCTTCTAGCACTACTCACTTTGTACTTGTTTCTGTGTTCTTCTTGCCCTTTGTTGTTCGGATGACATTCCCTGGGTAAATTCATGTTGACTTTATCCCATTAAATCATGAATATCTAAAGTACATGTTCAGTAATTTCCTTCTTTATAATGGTTCTATCATTTTGCCCTGTACTGACATCAGGCTCATCCGTCTGTAGTTTCCTGGAACCCTTTTTAAAATTTCATGTTACACTAGCCATTTTACAATCTTCAGGCACTACAGAAGATATTAATCATAGCTCACAGATTACTAATAGTAGGTTTGCAATCTGATATTTCAGTTCTGTTAGCATCCTGGGATATATACCATCTGGTCCAGGTGTTTTGCTACTCTTTATCAAATAACTATTATAATCTTCCCAGTTTATTGAGATTTGTTTCAACTCCTTTGATACATCATCTTTAAATATAGTTTCCTTCTTGATTTTGCGACCAGGGGTGACTCGAATTGGTGCATCTTTTATGCTTAGACAGCCCTGTAAATGTATAATTGTATTTCAATTTCATGTTTTTTTTCCAGCCAGAGGATCTGTCCTCTTTCATTAATGCTCATATTGTAACTTCTTCTCCCATTGAGTAGTAATTTCCCATCGATAGAAATGTGCTTGGTTCTCTGTCTCCTTTCGGTAATCTGAAACGTTTTCCTTATTGAATACGGGGGGGGGGGGGGGGGGGCCCTGACCTCTGTAAATTTTCCTTGTCTCTCCCCCTAACGATAATCCTGTCTACTTTTGTTAAATTTCCTTAGATGTAATTTTGGTAATTATGTTGACAGGCTTAATTTCTGTACAAGTGTGATACTTGATTTATTGTT
Organism: Ichthyophis bannanicus; assembly: GCA_033557465.1. Taxonomy (NCBI): domain Eukaryota; kingdom Metazoa; phylum Chordata; class Amphibia; order Gymnophiona; family Ichthyophiidae; genus Ichthyophis; species Ichthyophis bannanicus. Next base: position 636,132,012 of record CM066036.1, on the reverse strand, counting down.
AAAATGCATAAATATAAAATAAAAAAAAATACAGTTTCAGGGACAGGTAACTTCCCTATATCATCTTCACTAAAGAGCAAAGCAAAGAATTAATTCAGTCTCCTTACTATGTCCTTGTCCTACTTTAACACACTTTTTACCCCTCTATCATCTATCACAGGTTTTTTGCTATGAATACACTTGAGAACATTTTTATTATGCGGTTTTGCTTCTACAGCAAGCTTCTTTTCAAACTCTCTCTTTGCCTGCCTTATCATTACCTTGCATCTAATTTGCCAGTACTTATTTTGTTTCCTGTTTTCATCATTTGACTTCTTTTTCTATTGCATGAAAGATGTTTTTTGGCTACAACAGCCTTTTTGACCTCACCTTTAAACCATGCCAGCAGTCATTTGGCCTTCCTTCCAGCGTGGAATACATCCGGTCTGGGCCTCCAAAATGGCATTTTTAAACACCCATGTTTGATGTAAAACTTTAACTTCTCCAGTTGCTCCTTTTAGTTTTTCTTAACCATTTTCCTAATTTTATCATAGACCCCCCCCCCCCTTTGGAAAGTTAAATGTTGATGATGTGGATATCCTTGCTTTCCTCCCTCCTTTTATTAAATCAAATGGGATCATGTTATGATCACTATTGCCAAGTGGCTCCAGTACTGTTATCTCCCGCATCAGATCCTGTTCCAATAAGGACAAGTTCCAAAACAGCTTCCCTTCATGTCAGCTCATGAACCAGCTGCTCCATGAAGCAGTCATTTATTTCATCTAGAAACTATCTCCCTAGCATGTCCTGATGTGACACTGATCCAATCAACACCGAGGTCTTTTTAAATCACGTAATATTACTGAGTTGTAACTTTTGTTAGCATCCCTGATTTTTTTTAGCATTTCAGCATCCATTTGTTTATTCTGGCCAGGTGGACCGTAGGATACCCCCACTGCCACTGACTTCCCCTTTTTACATGGAATTTCTATCCATAGAGATTCTACAGTGTATTTTGTTTCCTGCAAACGTTTATCTTGTTTGACTCAATGCCTTCTCTATCATACAGCGTGCATCCTACACCAATCTGATCTACCCTATTATTGTGATATAATTTGTAGCCAGGTATCAGAGTGTCCCATTGACTGTCCTCCTTCAACCGATCTATGAGATGCCAATTACATCTAGCCTTTCATTTAGTACTATATATTCTAGCTCTCCCATCTTATTCTTTAGATTTCTAGCATTCGCATATAGGCATTTGAAAGGTGGTATTTTGTTCATATTAACAATCTGGTTATCAGTTGATAGGAGTAGTTTGGAATCTTTAAATTCTGTCTGCTCTTTACTTCAAGGCATCTTGGTTGCTTTTACCTTTATGGGAACATCTCTATCTGGATGCCCTTTCTTCCCTGTTTTGCTATTATTCTTGAAGGATACATCATTCCAAACCATGCGCTCTTGGGCGACTGTCGGCTTTCCCCTATTTTCTAGTTTAAAAGCTGCTCAATCAGCTTTTTTTTTTTAATTTAAATTTTTATTGAATTATACATATTATACATACAACAACAACAATATGCATATAGAAGAAATAGGGATGTCGAAGAACAATCCCAGCAATCTTAATCAAGAAAAATAAATCAGGTAATAAACAATTAAATCAAATCATCCCCCCACTGAGCCCACAAAACAACCAGGAGGCTACAGGAAATATCATTGTCAAGTCCCATCAGCTAACAAGCATGTTTTTCTGTGCCATGTTTTTTTTTTTTTTTCTTTTTACTATTTAAATTTTTATTGTCAACCATGTCACTTACATTTCCATCTGAACAACAGCTACATTACACCTGTCCATTCACAGACTATACAAGACATAACTGACATACTGTACACAATACCAGATATACATAGTTAGCATATGCTAACCACTCCGCCTGACCTCCCCTCCCTTACCCTTATGCTCATGCGTTACCTTTATAAACAAGAATGGAAATGCATTACAGCGTACAACCAACATAACCCACATATACCTGGCAATCATTAGCATTAACAAGTCATACTTTCCTACATTCCCCTGATATCCCTTAAGGCATTCAACGAAATCCCCCTCCCTCTACCTAGACCCCCCAATATTACAACCCCCCCTCCCCCCCTACTCCTACCCCTACATCTCCCCCTTCCTTCCACCCCTCTTCTCGCAACCACTTCCAAACCCCCGCCCACCCCTTCCCAACTTGCTCCCCTCTTCCCATCCTCTCCCCCGTCAGTTTATACATGGCATAAAGATGCGACACTCTACGTGCATAACTAGCTATGGAGGGCAAAATCGGCCTATTCCAATACCAAGCTATTTCACACCGCGCCGCTGTTACAGAATACCAAATGATTCTCCAGTCCCCCTCCCACCTCCCATCTGATCTATGCAGGAGACACATCTCAGGTCCAAGCTCAATATTCGCTCCCACAATTTTATTAATGTTCTCCCTTATTTTGCTCCAATACTCCCTAATAACTGAACACGTCCACCACATATGCATCCAAGATCCTCTTTCCCCACACCTTCGCCAGCATTCATCCGTCTGCAGCACCCCTGCCTTACACAATCTCTCCGGTGTGAGATACCAGCGACTCAACACCTTAAAGCCATTCTCTCGCAGTAACGTGGCTATGGAGAATCTGGCTATGCCCATTGCCACTGCCTCCCACTCTTCCACCCCCCACTTTACCCCTAAATCATTTTCCCACGCTTCCATATACTTCAACTTACCTTCCCCCCTTGCAATCAGTCCTCTATAAATCCTAGAGAGCATCCCCTGCTGCCCCAGGGAACCTAAACATGCTCCTTCAAACCACTCCCCTCCCCCCTTCCTCCCTGCTCCCTCCCCTTTTGGCGCACCACCGAGCACATCTGCGTATACGCAAACCTGTCCGACTCACCCAGCCGATAGAGATCTCGCACGCCCTCAAAGCCTCTACACTGCGTCCCTACCACTATCTGGGACACCTGGGTCAAGCCTAGCTCTGCCCACCTGCGAAGTACTGTTGCACTCGGGCCCGTGCCCTCCGCACAACAGGCCTGGAGAGACATGGTAGACGACCACCTCTTATCCCCCACCAACCGCTTCCTATACTGTTGCCACACCTGCAGTGTGTGCCCCACTAGGGGATTCCTTCCCTTCTCCCCCCTCCCCTCCCATACTATACGTTCTAATTCTCCCGGCCTATACTCGCCCAACTCTATCTTTTACCCACTGCTTATGTGGCTCCCTCAGCCACGCGTAAACTGCTCGCAACTGCGCTGCCGCATAATACAGACTGAAATTTGGGACCCCCATCCCCCCTCCCCTACCGACACTTGCATCGTTCTTGCCGCCACCCTTGGCCTCTTCCCCCCCCAGATAAATCGCTCCACCTGTTGTTGTATCTTCCTCAGCACTTTCCGGGGTATCTGTATAGGTAAAACTTGAAAAAGGAACAGGAACTGAGGAAGAAGCATCATCTTCACCAACGCCACTCGCCCAAACCACGAGTAATACCCCCCTGCTCCAGCCCTGTAGGCGCCCCTCCACCTGCCCCACCAATTTCTTATAATTTAGGGCGTACAAGTCCTCCAGAGTCCTCCCCAGCTGTACCCCTAGGTAACGAATCAACGTCTTTGCCCATTTAAATGGAAAACTCTTTTGCCACTCCCGCTGCCCAACCTCCTCCCCCACTATACTTAAGATCTCTGATTTCCCCCAATTAATCCGAAAGCCCGCCCTCTTGCCATATTCTTGAATCTCACTCATCACTGCCTTCAGTGATTCTCTAGGTTGCGTGATGGTCAAGAGTATGTCATCCGCAAAGAGGGACACTTTATATTCCTGGCGTCCCACCCTAACCCCCGCGATCCCCAGATTACCCTCAACCTCGCCGCTAATGGCTCGAGGGAGAGCGCAAACAATAAAGGGGATAGCGGACACCCCTGTCGAGTCCCTCGTTCCAACGGAAAAAACTCAGAATAACCCCCATTCACTCGGACACATGCTTTTGGCCTAGTATATAAAGCCCTTATCCACTGCACGAAACCGGGCCCGAACCCCAGGATTTCCAACACCGAATACAGAAATGTCCAGGACACTTGATCGAAGGTCTTTTCGGCATCTAATGATACCAAGAGAGCCTCTTTCCCCTTCTTTTGTGCCGACCAAATCACATTTAACACTTTCCGTATGTTATCTGCCACTTGCCGGCCCGGCACAAACCCAGCTTGGTCTACATGCACCAATTTCCCTAACAACCTATTGAGTCTAGTCGCTAGCACTTTTGCCAGTAACTTCGCGTCGACATTCAACAACGAGATTGGCCGATATGACGCACAATCTTGAGGGTCCTTCCCTTCCTTGTGAATAAGAGTAATACCTGCCCAGCCCATTGTGTCTGCCAAGGTCTCCCCCTTTCGCGGCCCATTAAAAACCCTGGTCATCGGTTCCAACAAAAGATTCCCAAATTGTTTATAAAACCTTGCCGTCAAGCCATGGAGCCCTGGGGCTTTACCGGTCTTCAAAGCCTTAATGGCCTGCAAGACCTCCTCGGCATGTATTTCCCTATCCAGCCCTTCCTGCTCGTCTCCCGTCAAGTTCGGGAGCCCTGCTTCCCTCACGTACTCTCGAATGTCCGCCTCTGACCCCGCCTCACGTGCCGCATACAAGTTACTGTAGAAGGACACGAATTCCTCTCTAATACGCTGAGCCTCCCGAACCACCACCCCCCTACTCTTAGTCTGTGAGATCCTATTCCACTCCCTCCGCTTTTTCAGCTGTCGCGCGAGGAATTTCCCAGCTTTGTTGCCCCCTTCAAAGAAACACTGTTTCAGCAGCTGCATACGGAACCGTATCTTCTCCGCCTCTAATGCATTCACTTTGGCCCGTGGTACCAAGACCGCACCTCGAAACTGTCCACCTCCCCCCTGCCCATCCCTCTCTTCCATCTCCCGCAGTTGCCGCCGCAGCTGCTCCTCATGCTCTGTCCTCTCCCGCTTTATGCGTGCACCCCACTTAATGAACACCCCCCCTACGACAGCCTTAAAGGTATCCCAAACTACTCCTTTTACTTCTCCGCCGCCATTCTGCTCAAAATACACCGGAATTAAGTTTTCAATCTCTTTCACCACCCTGTCATCTTCCAACAGACCCTCATTCAATTTCCAAAATTGTCGTCCCCTATCCTCCCCTGCCACCTGCACTCGTACCACCACTGGAGCATGGTCGGACCATGTGATTGGTTCTATATCACCCCCCTTAATCCTCCCTGCTAGTTCCTTTCCCACCCATATAGCATCTAAGCGGGAGTAGGTGCCATGGGCTGCCGAGTAGAAGGAAAATTGCCTCCGTCCCGGGTTTAACATCCGCCACACATCAATCAGGTCATTCTCCTGCACAAATCTATGATAACACTTCCGGTCCTTTCCTCTCCCTTCCCTCTGCCCTGTCGTGTCTCTCCCAACCTCCCAGGCCAAATTGAAATCCCCACCACAAATCAGCACTCCATCCCCCATTGCCACCACCTGCTCACCCAGTTCTTTCCAAAATTCAGTTTGGGCACCCGTTGGAGCATACACATTTACCACACAAAACCACTCCTCCCCCAGCTTTACCCTCATCAAGAGATACCTTCCCCCCTTGTCCCGGGATATCATCTGGACCTCTGTTGGGGCTTCCCTGCCAATGAATACCACCACCCCTCCTTTCTTTCTCTCTCTGAGATTAGAAGCAAACACACAATGCTTGTACCCCCTGGGCCGCACCAATGCCTCATGCTTCTTCTGTAGATGTGTCTCCTGCAACATTACTATATCCGCTTTATGCCTTGCTAATTCTTTGTACAGTTTCTGTCTTTTCATTGGTGAGTTTAATCCTTTAACATTCAACGTTAGAATTTTCAACACCCCTCCTTCTCCCCTTCCCCCCCTCCCACCCGCCAACCCTTCTGCCCTCCCCTCCCCTCCCCTCCCCCCCTTCCCCCTTCCTCCCCCCTTCCCTCTATCATAACCCTCCTCTGCGGAGATTTGACTTCCATTTCAGTGACCCCCTCCACCTCCCCACCTGTTCTTCCCCAGCAGCCCCCAGCCCCTCCTTCCCCAACCCAACCCAACTCCCCCCACTACTCCCTACCACTCTTACCCCCTCCTCTCCCCTCCCCTCGTTATACCTCCTCCCTCCCTGCCCTACTCCAACCTCTCCCCCCTGCCCCTCCTAGCCTGCTACGCAGCCCGCCCCCTCTCCCAATCCCACTAACAAAACATATTCAGAGATACCAGTCCTTTAATGAGTTGCTACCGCTCATCCAGTCTCTTGCTCCGACTCCAGACTCTGGTGGCCTCCCTTAGCCGTCCTGGCCAATCTCCGACCGCTTGCCCTCTGCCATTTCATACTCTCCAGCCTTCCGGGCCTGGATTCCTTTCTCGGTGAAGCAGAGGTGCTGTCAGCCATCTCCGGTAGATGCTCTGCTCCAAGTTCCCGCAGAGCCTTCCAAGCCTCCGCGCTGGATCTCACTGTCCGCGATCGCCCTTTCACCGTGATAAGCAATCCAAATGGAAAAAGCCACTTGTATCTCAGTTCTACTCGCCTGAGATAAGCTGTGACATCTTTGATCTCTCTCCTTCGCTGCAGCGTTACCTGGGACAGGTCTTGATACAACTCCACTTTATGGCCCTCCCAGTGGAAGCTCTTTAATTTGCGGTTGGCTCCCAGCAGCAGTTCCTTGCTCTTAAAGGAGCTCAGGCATACAACTATGTCTCTCGGCCTGTTTTCTCGAATGGGCCCCAGACCTCTGTGTGCTCTTTCTATTCCTGGTCGATTAGCATCTTCAGCCTCCCCTTGTCCAGCTGCCGCTAGGAGGTCCCTGAAAACCTTCTGGGCCACCTCCTCACAGTTCTTATACTTAGGCTCTTCCGGTACTCCGCGCACCCGGAGGTTGCATCTTCGTGAGCGGTCTTCCAGATCTTCTGTTTTGGCTCTAAGTACCTCCTGCGCTGACTGCAGCTCTTCCCAGCTTTTCTGGACCTGCGTCAGGGTCTCCCCTTGACTTTCCAGCTTGGCTTCCGCCTCTTCAACTCATTCTCCCAGCTCTAGTATGTCTTGGCGCATGGTCTGCACGGCCTCCTTGATCTCATTTTTCACCCCACACATCTCCACCTTCAGTTCCTCCTTCAACTCGAGGAGCCATTGTTTAATCTGTTCCGCAGCAGTCAGACACTCTTCTCCACCATCACTTCCCCCCGGCCTATGTGGGGCCTCTGTCACCGGTTTGCCTGATTTTTCCCCATCCTTCCCGCCTTTGGACGCTGCATATGGGGAGCGGAACTCGGCCAATTTCTTTTTCATCAGGCTCTCTTTTTTACTAGCTTTCTCCATTATAGGCCAGCGCAAACTTCCCTCAGCAGCCTTCTTGGTTTGCGCTCCGGGCTCTCCGCCCTCCCTCCTCTCTTCGGCCTTTGCAGTAATTAGGCCCCACGCCCTGGCTCACTCAGCCTCTATCCCAGCCCTTGGTAGTAAGGGGGCTTTGGAGACTCACCGCGGGTCACTGCTTTCCCTCCGCGCCTCTGCTGCCAACTCTCCCGCTGTTTCCTCTCTTCCTGCTCTTTAATATATGAGCGGGCTGCCGGCAGGTCTGTCTCTGTGCTGCACCGGCCACGTGTTAGGCCTTTCTCGGTCCACACCTCTTCTGTCCACAGCGTGCAGCAGTGCGCCTCTTCATGCAACAGCGCTTCAGTTTTGCCGTTGCTGGGCTGGCTCCTGCCACTTATAGGCGCTTCCCTTCCGTCCTCTCTCAGCAACTTTCAAGCCGGCAAACACCACGCGCTCGTTGCCTTCTCCCCGCCGCGTCTGGCTAAGTAGCCCACGGGTGGCTGGGCTGCCACTCCAGGCCGTCGCTCGACTCCCCGCTTCTCCTCACTACCGTCGCTGACCTCCGATGGGGTAAGTTGGCATCCTGCTGGCCTCACACGCTCTCCTATCTGCCCCTTCGGTGCCCTTAGGGGCTATTGCAGCATTAAAAAGCTTGCTGGTGGTGGAGCTCCCGCGCTACGCCGCCATTCGGGTGGGTGACGTCACCGGAACTCCCTCAATCAGCTTTTTAAAGGTTAAAACCAGCAGCCTGGTTCCACCCATTTAATAATGGAGCCCATCCTTCTGGAAAAGTCCCCCCCCCCCCTTCCCCAAAATATTGCACATTTCCTAACAAATCTAAAGTCCTCTTCCTTGTACCATCGTCTCATTCACGCCTTGAGACTCTGGAGCTCTGCCTGCCTCCTGGGTCCCGCATGTAGAACAGGAAGAATGTCTGAAAATGCTATACTGGACATTCTGGATTTCAACTTTCTACCTAAAGCCTAAATTTGGCTTCCAGAACTTCCATCCCACACATTCGCACTATCTAGAACTTTATCTAGGTGGTGGCATGCGGTCTGCCACCTTTGCAAAAGGCAGGCAAGTTACTAGGTAATCTTCACGTCCACCAGCCACCCAGCTAGCTACATGCCTAATGATCAAATCGCCAACTATAACGACTGTCCATACCCTTCCCTCATGGGCACATGGCGCTGGAAAAACCTCCTCGGTGTGAGAGGGTATTACATAAGTTGAAGAACAGGTCCTAGCCACATGTGACAGTGCAAAAGACTGGATAGCCTCCAGTGTTTACCTACTGAACTGTCTTCTATTTTATTTTGGCAATAGTTTATGGTATGTTCATGAAGATTTCTGTGTATCCTCAATTTTTGACTTGTTTCTCTGAGTAGCACCCCCTCTTCACATTTTTTGCATTGGGTCATATGCACTGCATTCAAAGAAAAGTATGATAACTTTGCTTAAAGCATTGCTTTTTCATTCTAAGATGAGCATCAGACATTGTTATATCTGCTGTTTGGTTTACCTTCTATTACCGTATGGGCCTGCTGTTTTTTATTTTTCAATTAGGTGGCCTTTTCTTAGTAACAATGGGCCAGATTTTCAACAAGGTTGGCCATACCCGCAGAAAGATACTTGCTCAGTAATAATGTCTGAATTGTGAGTCATGCGCCGCCTACATGGGCAGGCCACGAAAATGAGGCATAATGCGAGCATAGCGGCCAGCGCCTAGCTCAGCCTAGCCATGTACATGCAGGGGCTAGAAAACGGGTTCGGCGCACAAGACAAGTTAGGCCCCCTTACCCGTGTAGGCCTCTCTACCAGTCCACCCGTCATACTCATGCATGGACGACACCAACACATAGTTCCCGCATGGTGCCTCTGGCTTGGAGGATTGACAACAGCAGAATTGCGGCAAGACCAACTGCAAACTTCTCCCCCAATGAGTCTGAGGCCCTCGCCTGTGCCATCCTTAGGTACAAGGAGGTCCTATACCTCCGGGGGGGGGGGGGGTTGTCATCCCAACCTGCATCTCGCAATGGCGATTTGGAGGGCCATCCAGCTCCACCTGCATAGGTAAGGAGAGCTGCACGTGCATGGAAAAGGGGGTGCTGAGCAGCATGACAGTCCAGACGCACCCTGAATGGCCCAGGTGTGTATCTGGCCTGGGAGAAAGGCTGTTGGGCCAAAACACATGCTGGTGGCTGCACCAATCATAGCGGAACAGGTGACAGTGGGATGATGGGCTATGCATACTATAGCTGCCATCCCTGGCTGCCCATAGCAGAAGAAATGTCCAGACACAGCAGGTGGGGAGGCTGCTGCACCCTCTGGTGCAGGATGGTAGCCACACCACAGGACTGGCATTACAAAGGCACTGTCCTGTGCATGAGGAGCTGGGAGTTGGGATGCCTGCCCCAAGGGAATCTGCTGGGCTTCAGGAATGCCCTGGACATGTGCCCATACTCCCAATCTCCTTGACCCCTTGCTATGGCTTGTAGGGGGCCAGTGTCAGCACCCGCATATGTGCTGTCGGTGTGTCCCTGCATGTGTACCAGCCACCCTCTCCCCACAGCCATGCCCACCCATGTTCCCAATTAGATACCATGGTGCCAAGGCAGGGATATGTGCAACAGATGGGGGGGACTGGTTAGAGTTGAGGGCTGCCGAGGTTGCAAATGGAACCAGAGGGATGACACAGGTGCAACAGTGGGGAAGCTGGCACTGTTGATGGCAGCATGGGGCACATGTCCAAAGCCAATGGGAGCAGAGTGGATGAACCCATCCATCTGGCAGTGGTGTACCATCACATGTCCCCCACACCAGCTACCCCTGGATCTGCCCCTGTCCCCACATCGGGCGGTCCCCCAGGCAGAAAGAGGATACAGGTATGCGCAAAAGGTGCCATGGAAAACACACTGATCCCAAATGTGTCCTCTCCCCCTCTCGCTTACAGTGACTATAGCATACAATGCACCCTTGAGGTGCTAAAGTGCCATTTCCAGACATTGTGGCGGAGGTGATCAGCACAACTCCAGCGCATCCAGGAGCACTTGGCAGCAGAGAAATGTCAGTGAGTTATTCATTGGACCCTTTCAGACAGCTGTGCCTGCTGGACAGGTACAGGCAAACCTGCAGGTGTGGTATCCCCTGTACACAATGATGGTGGAGTGCCTTGGACAGCACTACCATTCCCCAGTGCCGCTATGATGTGTGCACACCAGCTTGCACCCAATACCTGTGGGAGAGCATGCATATGGGCATGGTACAGCACGAAATGGCAGCACAGGGGCACACACCCGTAGTATTGTGCACAGATGCTCACAGTGCACCCACCAGCACCACCCCTTATGGGAGGCTGTGGCCCCTAGGGGGTCTTGAGAATAGCAGGCCACAGATGCCCATGGGTGGAGGGTACACATCAGGGTGGACATGGGCATTGGGAAAGGCATGCAGTGTGCAATGTGGGACAGCACACACCTGTGACCTCCAGGTAGGTTCCTCAATGCATGTGGGGTCTCCTGGAGATGTGCCGGTCCCACATCATAGCCATGCAGGTGCAGATATCTAACCTCCTTTCCCTCTTCTCTGACAGCTGGTTCAAGGGAAGAGCTATCCAGCTCCAGTGTACCATGGATACAGAACACAGGGGGCGGACCTTCTGTGGCACATTCGTCCCAGCCTCTATCCCCATTGGGCACAAACAGTAGCGATGCCGAGGAGGAGGAGATGAGCGACTCGGCCACGGAGGACAGCTCCACTGAGGGGCAGGGCAGTGAGGAGTCCACGATGCAGCAGCAGGAGGTGTAGAGCTCAGAGGGCGAGGGGGAGGAAGGGGAGTCCGAGGGGGAGGGTGGCTCAGAGGGTGAGGAGCAGGAAGGGGAGGGTGGGACTCTGTAGCCATCACCCACCAAGCGCTGCAGGTATGGAAGTGTGATGCAACCAGGGGCTAGCAGGCACCCAGTAGGGGGTCCAGGGGAGGGACAGCAGACCCTGGCTGACCCTTGCCTACCACAGCCATGCCTGGACATGTCCATCCCAGGGGTCCATGGGGCATCCTCTAGGCACAGACAGGAGCAATTGTGATGTGCCCCAGACCCATGGGCAGCACGCCACATCTGTGGGCCCCCACATCCACCCCAGCCCCCCTGCGCACACCATGGTGGACCCACATTAGGCACCTTTCTGCCACCACTGAGCAAGTAATATGCAGACTGGGCTCTGGCCACTTTGATGGCAGAGATATGTCTCCTCAGGGGAGACTTGTAAACAGCAATCCAGTCACTTTCCATGTGCAAAGATACCCTCGCTGATGACTTGATGGGCCACAGACAGGCCCCTGCATCATAGGTGCTCTCTATGGTAGGTATTGTTCCTCTCCTGGCTGTGACAGGCAGGTATGCCTTGATGAGGGCATGTGTGCCCACCGTCCCCTTAGCTGTGGGGATTGCTGTCACTGTTTGAAGCAGATATGCTGCCATTGCTGGCTATGTTACAGTCTTGTAAACAAATATTCCCATCTTTTGCCATCTCAGTGTGTTGTCAGATTTGTGGGGGCAGGCCTGTTTGTATGTGTGTGTGGTGCTGGAGTCTATGGGAGGGGGCACTGGTGTTCTGGGCATTGGGGGTATTTGCTATGTGGGTAGGGTTCCTGCACGGGTATGGCACAGAGGTGCTACACATGCAGCACTGCCCTGTGCAGAAAGTGTCAATGCATCATACTTGTGCAGGGTGGACGTGCTGGTGTATAAATGTGCAGTGCTCCCTTGTCACCCGCTTTGCACGGATAGCATGCATGTTGCATACCTGTGCACAACGGGGCAAGCCAGTGCCACCATACCCGTGCAGGGTACGTGCACTGTCGCCATTCGCCACAGGTGTGTCACAGTGGGGGCATACACACAGCACTACCCTGGCCCAGGAGAGCACACCTCACGCCGCGGCAATGACCACTACCATGCTGTCTGGCCTACCTGTATGTTGCTGTCTGGGTGTCCATGCACATATATGCCTCTGCGACGTGGTGTGCAGCCCGTGTGTCCTACAGTGGATAGCTGTTAGGCAGATTGTCATACTGACTGTGCACAGTAACTTATGCGGGTAGTGGATATGGTTTTGGACAGGGCATGCAGTGGTTGCGTGTCATATTTGCATTGTGTAAGAGGGCCTACACGGGTAGCATGATCCAGCCATAGTACCTGTATGTACAGCACGATAGCAGAGACACGGCGGAAAGGGAAAAAGAGGACCAGGAAGGCCAACTTCACACCCTCAGAGACCACTATGGCCCTGGGGCTCATCATAAAGCAGCACACAGCACTCTTTGTGGCAGAAGATGCCAGCACACAGATGTCAGCATGGTGTGACATAATTATGCAGGTCAATGCCATCTATCACCACAACAGGGACATGGAGGACATAAAGAAAAAGTGGTGGATGATACAGCAGGCTGCAAAGGAGAGGAGGGCCAGCAGCAATAAGCTGCCAACTGTGTGCCTGCACAAATTCACCTCCCTGGAGGAACAGGTGCTGCAGTTCGTGGAGGAAGTCTTCATTGCAGGGGTCACGGGCTTTGACAGCTTCACTCCTGGTACATAGGAAAGTGAGTAGGGGTTGCCGCATGGCTTGGGTGGCACCATGGGGACCATATCTCTGCCCACGCCATGGTGCTGCTTGTCCAGGGACTGCCCATCTGTCTGATGTTGCTTGGGGGATGTGGGGCTGGGAGCAGTGATGGCCAGGGAATCTCCTGCCTGTCCCTTTGTCGGCCTGGTGCCACCCTATAGACCTATATTGTGACACATGGCACCAACCTCTAGCACCTTTGCTCTCCCACAAACCTCACAGGGACCCAACACACACAGCCAGGACCAGATGTGTCCGAGGGAGCCTCACCACCTGTACAGAATGTGGCCAGTGCACAGCTGGAATGCAGCATATCTAAAGGGGGCAGTGTGCATGCCAAGGCTGAGCTGCATGGCATTCAACAGGACCTGCAAGAAGAGCGTGAGGAGTGGCGGGACCACAGATTGCATGTGGAGCACCACCTGGAGGGGCACCTGCATCTCATGTGGGAGATGGTGGCATACCAGGCAACTAATGCTGGTTCACTGCACAGTCTGGTGGGCATAATGCAGGCCAGGGAGACAGGAGCAGAGGGTGCAAGTGCATCTGCACAGACACCTGGTAGACCTAAACTGTGTGCAGAGGCCTGCCCCACTGGGGAGGGAGATGATACTGCCAGCATGTCATCTGACATTGCTCCACTGCGCCGCAGTGCACGTGCCGGCAAGCACCCATAGCAGGCTCGAAACATGGGGAAAGAGATACGTTTGGTGGGAAATGAGCACAAAGAACACATAACGGCAGTAAGGGCACTTTATTAGTGATTGAACATAGCAAAACAGGGTGAGGGTGTGTGGCGATTACCTCAAATACTGTCCCTTATCAGCCGCGTGTGGTGTGCCATTGCCTGGGCCTGCTGCTGGCTCCCAGACAGGGCGCCATTGCCATCTGCTTTGTCAGCAACCTCCCACTCCTCTGCAGCCTGTGGCTTTGGATCAGGCAATCCACGCATGTGTGCAAGGTTGTGCAGTAAGTAGCAGCCTACAAATATCCAGCATACACGCTTTGGTCTATAGAGGAGCTCCCCACCACTCCTGTCGATGCTGCAGAAGCAGCTCTTCAGCACACTGATTGCTCTCTCCACCACTGCCCAGATCTGCTGATGGACAGCATTGCAGCACTCCTCCTGCTGGCATCTAGGGTAGCGTACCGGTGTCAGCACCATGTCCTCAGTGGGTATCCATGGTCACCTGTGGGTGTAATGGGAGATGTGCATATACGCATGGGACATGTGTTAGGTGGGAATAACAGACCATATACCAGAAACAGTGGACAACTTTAACCTACTTGGATCAACTATCAGTAAAGAAGCAACAAGCAGTCAAGAAATCCAACACCACATTGCTCTTGGCAGAATAGCTATGAAAGAAACTAGATATGATTCTCAAGAGCAGAAATGTCTCTCTCCATACAAAGATTTGACTTGTTTAAGCCATGGTGTTTTCAATTACGTCATATGGATGCAAAATTTGGCCAGTGAAAAAGTTAGACAGGAAGAAAATTGATGCCTTTATTGTCCTGGCAACGAATACTATGTATACCATGGAACGCCCGAAGAACAAACCAGTCAGTACTAGAGGAGATCAAACCTAAGCTTTAGAAGCTCAGATGACAAAACTTAAACTTTCATACTTTGGACATATCATGTGAAGAGAGAGATCATTAGAGAAAAACATCATGCTTGGAAAGACTGAAGGTCAACGCAAAAGAGGAAGGCCAGCAATGAGATGGATCGATACAATAACAGCAGCTATGGGTGCCACTCTGTCAACAATGAGCCGCCTGACTGAAAACTGAACACAGTTTAGGACAACTATCCAGAGGGTCACTATGAGTTGACACCGACTCCACAGCACTTAACAATATACCAGCAGGGTGGGGTGCAGTATTAGTTATGTAGTGGGCATCACATATGTTTTCACTCACCGAACAGCCATGCATTTCTGAGCTGTCTCCCAGCTGCTGCCTGACCTAGACTGGACTGGGCAAGGACAAAGGCATCATGGCATGACCCCGAGTAGCAGACACACACATCTGTTATGATCATGTTGGCATCCATAACCATCTGCATGTTCATTGATGTGTGCCCATGCTGGTTACGGTATGCCCTCTGTCCATCCGTGGGCCGCACAGTGCAACATGGGTGCAGTCTATACTTCCCAGGACAGATGGAAACCCTGCCACATTATAATAGGCCTGCATGGTCTCATGCTGCTCCTGCTGGGTCCATGGGAAGGCGATGAGATGACGCATTCTCCACAGCAGGGCCCTGGTGAAGGCATGTATGCAGGTGCTGACAGTGGACTGTGTGATCCCAACTGTTGCCCCCAACACATTCTGGAAGCTGCCAGTTGCCAGGTATCCCTGGGTTGTGGTCACCTTCATTGCCATCGGGAGGGCCTGGTTTCTGGCAGTGGAGGGCTCCAGGTTACCAATGAGTTTGTGGCACAGCTCAGTTATTGTTGCTCCATCCAGTCTGCACCTCTGGTAGACCTCCTCCTCCGTCAACTCTAGGCAGCCCACCCTGGGCCTGTGTACATGTGGAGCATAGTACCTCCATCCCTGCCGCTGTCTCCACATTGCCTGCCGCTGTCTCCTCTGCTCTGCACAGGCATGACTGCCGAATCTCCACCTCTGGAACCCCATGTGCATGGCCCACATGGCTTCTCGGCCAGTCAAACAATGTTGTCATTCTGCATGGGTTGGGTACACACCTGGATACGCTCTTCTTGCCATACAGTCCACTGCAATGCTACTAGACAGGTTATGGTTTACATGCACACCTCTTTGTTCTTAGGCACCAGGAAATGTCGCATAGACTTCTGCGGTTTGCGCCGTCCAATGTCACCACACAGGGCTTTTGGAAATCTGGTTTATGCAAATTGGCAACAGACATGCCCCTGGGCCTCAGCATCTGGCGCTGTGTGGTTAGTTGATATTCTCTGACTCAAGCTGCCTTGTTGAAAATCTGGTTTATATGGTTATGGTGTTTTACCCAGGTAAGGCCCATCTTTACACGTGTAACACACGCCTAGCCCTTCGAAAATCGGGCACAATGTTTCTATGGATTTTTTAAAAAATGAAGAAACTGAACTGTGAATTTCCATTAAATTCTACCAGAAACTTGAAAATTTGAGAGACTTACGACAGATTTTATCAAGTGTATGGCAATGAATGCATGAGTCGTGCTTGAGTTTATGACTGGTACAAATGTTTTCAAGAGGGCTGCCAAAGCGTTGAGACTGATGAAAGTTCTGGAAGGCCATTCACGAGCAGGAATGAAGATGACAAAATTGAAGCAGTACATGCCGCAATATGTTCAAACTGTCGACTGACTATCAGGGAGCTTGCTGAGGACTTGGACATCAGTTTCGGGTTAGTACAGTCCATTCTTACTTTCAATTTGTGGATGAGACGTGTGACTGCAAAAATCGTGCTAAAAATCTTGTCTGCTGACCAAAAAGAAGATAGACTGTCTGCAGCCAGGGAGGAGTTGGAATGCACTGAAAATTATTCATATTTCATCAAAACGTTTACTACTGGTGATGAATCATAGAAACATGATGGCAGAAAAAGACCACATGGCCTACCTAGTCTGCTCTTCCGTATCAATTACAATAGTCCTCTTTTAACCTTTAGAGATACTCTGTGTTTGTCCATGCTTTTCAGATATTGTCCTCGTGTCCACCACATCCACTGGGAGACTATTCCACGCATCTACCACTCCTTCCGTAAAGAAATATTTCTGCGTATTACTTCTGAGTCTATCCCCTTTCACTCTCATGCTATGTCCCCTCATAGCAGTGCTTGCCTTCAATTGAAAGGGATCCTCCTGTGCATTTATGCCATGGAGGTATTTAAATGTTTCTATCATATCGCCCCTATCATGCCTTTCCTCTAAAGTATACATATTAAGATCTTTAAGTCTGTCCTCATATGCTTCATAACGAAGACCATTAATCATTTTAGTAGCCACCCTCTGCACTGACTCCAACCTGCTTATATCCTTTTAAGGTGCAGTCTACAGAATTGAAAACAATACTCCAAATGAGGTCGCACTAGACACTTATACAGAGGCATTATCACCTCCTTTATTCTGCTGGCTATTCCGCTCCCTATACAACAAAGCATCCTTCTGGCTTTCGCAGTCATCTTTTCTATCTGTTTAGCTACTTTGAGATTGTCAGACACAATTATGCCCAGGTCCTGCTCTTCTTTTATGGACAGAAGTACCTCACCCCCTACACTGTATCGCTCCTTTGGATTTTTACAGCCTAAATGCATGACCCTGCATTTTTTAGCATTAAATGTCAGCTGCCAAATTCTAGACCATTCTTCAAGCTTGGCTAGATCCCTCCTCATGTTATCTGCTCCTTTCTGGGTGTCTACTCTATTGCAGATTTTCTTATCATCTGCAAACAAGCAAACCTTATCCGACAGCCCTTCTGTAATATCACTAACAAAAATGTTAAGAATCGGATCAGATCCCTTTGGCACACCACAGGTAACCTTCTTCTCCTCAGAGTGATCTCTATTTACTTGTACTCTTTGTAGCCTCCCACTCAACCAATTTCTAACCCAATCAGTAACTTTCAGGTCCATCCCTAGGGTGCTCCGTTTGCTTATACGTCGCCTGTGTGGAATGGTGTCAAAGGCTTTACTGAAATCAAAATACACCACATCTAGGGCTCTCCTTCAGTCCAACTCCCTAGTCACCCAGTCAAAGAAATCAATTAGATTTGTCTGACAAGATCTGTCTTTGGTAATCCATGCTGCCTCGGATCCTACAATCCACTGGACTCTAGAAACCTCACTATTCTCTGTTTTAGTAGCCCTTCAAATAATTTACTAACCGCAGAGATTAGACTAATGGGCCTGTAGTTCTCAATGTCATCCTTTTGTCCACTTTTGTGTAAAGAGACCGCATGCGCCTTTCTCCAGTCCTTTGGCACCACTCCCGACTCCAAAGAAGCATTGAAAAGGTCAGACATTGGAGCTGTTAGAACATCCCCAAGTTCCCTCAACATTCTTTGATATATCCCATTCAGACCTATGGCTTTGTCTACTTTTAGTTTAGCTAGTTCCTCACAAACACAGTCTTCTGTAAATTGTTCGAGATCGACATCACTTCTGTTCCTGTTTGTAGGTGGTTTTATGGTTTATGGCTATGACCCGGAAACTAAGGCTGAATCCTCACAAGGGAAGACTCCAAACTTTCCCAGATCCAAGAAAACCTGTCAGGTAAGGAGCAATGTCAAGGTCATTCTCAATTTTCTGTGATTACCAGGGTATTGTTCATGAGTATGCTCCAAAAGGCCAAACCATCAATAAGGAATACTACGTCCAAGTTCTGACTCGTTTGAGAGATGCAGCTTGTCATAAGAGGCCAGAGTTACACAGGAATAGTGAATGGTTGTTCCATCATGATAATGCCCCAACTCACGCATCATATCTTGTCCGGCAGTTCTTGGCCAAACACCAAATCGAGCAAGTCCGTCAACCTCTGTACTCACCTGGCCTCGCACCTTGTGACTTTTTCTTGTTTCTAAAACTGAAATTACCACTGAAAGGAAGAAGATTCCTGAAAGGAAGATAACAGCAGCTTCACAGCATAATGAAAGAGGCATTTCAAAATTGTTTCCAGTAGTGGCAGGAACGCTGGAGGAAGTGCATTTTATCAGAAGGGGACTACTTTGAAGGAGAGTGAGTGCAATAACTATCAGTGGTATAGTTCTTGTGTTATTGTATAAGTTTTGATACTTTTTGATTGCATTTTGTAAATGAAATGAAATGAACGTTAGCCTTTTATTTTGAATGTATTTACCATGTGTGTAGATATAGGGTCCTGGCATAACTTGCATCATGGTGTCCTGCAAGGTTTTGTGTCATTTTTTTCAGTTTGGGATTATTTTTGGAGATAATTGCTTCTAAGACTTTGTTTCAGTTTAGGTGGTTGGCAGAACTAATCCAGGGGACCCTAACAAATTCTGTGTTCTGAAAACTTGGACTGTTGATGTAAGAATCGTATGTGAGCAAGTCTGGAAACAAATTGTGTTGGAGTGAGAAAGGGAGATCATATGTGTAGTCCTGGAATGTCATGCCATTAGAGTATAGCAGCAATTGGTCATAGGTTTGGTTTTGCAGAATGTCGTTTTTTGTGACTGCAAGAGAGAATGAGTGGTTTGGAGGTAGCATGGGAGGATCTGGTGTGCTGCTCTGCAATTCAGAGAGGCTATGAATGGCTGGTTGGTACCTGGTAAATATGTCTCACTCCCAAACTCATTACTTACATAAAACTAAGGGGTATGTTTACTAAACCGGGCTAACGGTTAACCCGGGCTATCTGCAAATAGGTCCCATTGAATAATATGGGACCTAGTGGCAGATAACCCGGGTTAACCGTTAGCCCGGTTTAGTAAACATACCCCTAAGTCTCTTAAATGGGAGAAAATGCATTTCATCCTACTATGTGGCGAAACAAATCACCACAGAGGATTAGAGCTTCATGCATCATCTATCTGTCTTCATGCATCATCTGTCTTCACCAGAAGCTCATATTCCATTCAATGCATACCACATCAGAAGGATACACATCACCGTATTCTGAAAAGAACACAAGGTTTCAAAGTCAAATCACTTTTCCCTTAAGCCTTAGATAAAAAAAGATTCTACTTATCTTTAAGGTGTCGGGCTTCAGTGCTGCTTTCCTGAACTTCAGCGTTCAATGCGGCTCCTCTAACTTCAGCTTTAATCCTTTAACAGCTTCTTCCTCAACACCCTCCAAACACATTGCCGCCTGAAGTTAACCATTAACCCAACAAAGATCTTCGATTCTCCTTAAAAAAGGCTCCACCAGGGGTAAACTTAGATCTCAGACTACAGTAGCTCAGGTTTACCTGAGTGTCTGATATCAAGCTTTTTTTAAAGCAATCTGCACCCAATCAAAGCCTTTCACCCACACCTCACTTCAAATGGAGCGTGACAAAACTACCAAAGTTGAATCAGCATCACTAAAAGCTTACAAAATAGAGACTACAGAACTCTAAAGCCTGGTGCTGGCAAGAGCAGTCACAAAGATCAAAACCACAATCAAAAAATAAAGTCCATTCAATCTTGTCACAGTCCATTAGGCTGTAATGAGTCAAGGCGAAATATCCATTGCTGTTCGTTGTAACAATAATTTTCCCTGATCCCCTCTCCGTATATTAAAGGGAACTTGATCAATAACTTGGCAACATAAATCTTCAAACTTATGATGAAAAGTTAAGCAATGTTTAACTAAAGGCGTTTCAACTCATACTTTTGTAAGGCCAGATTTATGCTCAGCCAACCGCGTTTTCAAAACATGTGTAGTCTTGCCAACATAAAGTTTTGTCAAGAACACTTTAGAACATATACCACATGATCTGACATACAGGTTGAAAGTACATTCAGAGAGTATACACGATTCTTCAATTCCAATGTATTACCTTCCATCATATTAGCACAAAAAATACATTTGCCACATTTCACATGGCCCATTTCACGTTTGTGGATGTGAGGTCTGGGAAAAAATGTGGACAGGATGATTGACTAATTAAGGTGGAAATCCAACACCACCTTAGGAAGTAACTTTAAATGAGTGTGCAGAACCACCCCATTATTGTAAAACTTAGTATAAGGTAAATCAGTTAACTAGAACCTGGAGCCTGTGTGTGCTGAAATTACCACCACCAAAAACAAGATCTTCCAGGTCAGGTACTCCAATTCATAGGTATCAAGTGGCTCAAAGGGAGCTTTCATCAGCTGGTTTATGGTCACAATGAGGTCCAATGATACTAGAGGAGGCTTGATGGGAAGCCTCAATAAAAGTAAGCCCTGCTGTACAGAGATGGGCTTGTCTTCTACAAAATGGTAGTATGCACCAACAGCCTTAACAAAGCTGTTTTTCAAATCTGACTCAGACAAATGTAGAAGTTATTTAAGCAGTTTTATGTAAGTCAGGAAAATCATTCTCTGGAATTTTCATAACACAAGATGGCAAACCTTTTCTATTTAAAAGTATATGAATGTCTAGTAGAATCTCTCCTGGTAGCCAAAATTACTTGTGAAACATCGTCAGGCAGATTTTAGGAGGCCAGAGTTACCTTCTCAACATCTAAGTTATGAGGCCAAGGGACTCAATATTGGGATCATCAGTTTCCTAAAGCTTATGTGATCATCGTTGCCCAGTAATATGAGAATTGTTATGGAATGTTTCATAAGAAAATGGAAACATACCTGCCTTGGCTAGTATGGAGCTATGAGGATCATAGTTACCTGGTCTCATCTGAATTTCAGCAAAGAGTTTGTTCTAAGGGAATTGAAGGATATACATACCAAAGATCCAGTCTAGACAAAAGGCATCTACAGCTAGTTTGTTGTTTGTCCCTATCTTGAAACAAAACACGACTGTACCAATCAGTATGAAAAAAACAAACAAAAATAGTTGAAAATCCTAAGACACTAGCACGAACAAGAACCACATGACAGCAACAGACTTTGAAATACAAAATAACAAATTTTGAAAAACCTGAGAACTAACCAGAAAGGGCTTCACTTGATACAAGCAACCTGTCGACCCTGTGGGAAAGATAAAACCTAGGTGGTCCTGTGCAGGGGGCGACTCAAGACAATCTGCTGCCTGGTGCGAGAGATGAGCTGGTGTGCCCCCCACCCCCAGCAGCCAAAATGGAGAGGCTTCCCCAGAGCCCTAGTCAGAAAACCCACACACAACACCCGTCAGGCGGTTGCCCCATGAATAAAGAAAGCAATATATTCCCAGGCTATATATGATGCTTTTTTTAAAACTTTGTTATGCTGTTTTTATGCAGCAAAAAATGTAGCAGCTTAATTATATAGCCTGGGAATCTAATGTTAAAACATACTGACCTTGCACACTGGATTGGCATTCTATTAAATTTAACTATATATTCTGCAAAAACAAAGGAGATGCCAGGTGATCACAAACCAAGGAGCAAAATGAAAAAGCAAGAACCACAGCTAATTTTATTTTGGTGTTATAAACTGCGCTATGCTTTTCGCTTTTTATTTTTGAACATATAATCTGCATTCAAAGAAACTCTTCTCCCAATAATGAGTACAAAGGACATTTCCCCATTGGACTCAACCAATTTTCTCCCCAGAAAATTTGGCACAAGAGAGTAGTCAGGTGGGACACATTATAAGCTGGCTGGCAGAAGACAACATCATTAGTTGTCTTTCCTTTTTCCATTCCTGCTCAGTTTGCCAGGTCGATTCATCAGATTATGTCAGCCAGGTGGTCAGTAAAATCAGCTGAGTAGTGCACCCATTCAGGTCCTGGGGAGAACACTATCTACATACACAAAATAATTTCTGATTCTGATGTCATCTCAGTATCAGCAATATAAACCCTCACCAGTCATGGACATATTGTGAGGTAACATAAAACCTTACAAAATGTATTCAGGACCTATAGGGAAAATCTACAATACCATAACAGCATCATTCTATGATTCTAAATAATTTCCAAAATTCACACAAGGAGGCTACTCGGAAAAGTGCAGCACTCTAAGAGAATCTGTTTAGTAAAGCATGTTAGGCTTTTGCAGCTAACATGGCAAAAATGTGCAGATACTGAAGTACGGCCGTAGCTGCAAAAGCTGTGTTTATCTATTGGGAGCATGTACAGCATTTCCCTAACAAATAACGCACCAAAATTGCAGAGTGCGCCCTGGCAATAACATGGATGCACATACCACCACCCATCGAAGTAGGGTTTGAGCACCCACGCTATCTGCAGTTTGGACGGTGACTGCATACTGTTGATGCCCGTGGTAACTGCATGTTGCACACACACCCACTCTCAACCCATATCCCTGCCACTCTTGCAGATAACACGGTTTCTGCAAATAGTGCAGAAAATTGCTGCATTATCTACAATTTTCCTGTGTTACTGTATCTGTTAGTGCATGCTATCTGGGTGCGTTATCTGGCACATTAACAGTTAGCCCAGTTTAGTAAACATCCTCCTAAATATTTTTATTGCAGTGGGCCCTAGAATATCCATACACCTAGTCAGAAAACCAAACAAGCTGGATTACTATCAATACTTACATAGAAACTCCATGCTAACAGAATACCTGGCCTTGGTCACACACTGAGAATATAGATCCTCACCAAGCATAAAATAAATTAATAGAAATAAAATTCTGTAGACAAAATTTAAATTGAAATGCAAAAACCTAGACTCTGCAAGCAATACATCCTCAGATAGAGCTGCAGATGTCCCTGTACTGTGCAGTGTATAAGATAAAATATGTACATACAGCCCAGTATTCAAAGGGGTTTATCTGGTTAATAGGACCTGCTAACTGGATAAATCCCACTGAGAGGGATATTCAAGCAGCACTAACCAGCTAATGCTCCTGACTATCTCCTTTAAACACTGTGGCACTGTCTGGAGAGTTCCAGGGTGGTCTTTGGGTGGGGCAAGGGTAGTCCCAGCACTTAGCTGGTTAGCAGCGATTTTCAGTCTGCTAAACAGCTAAGTGCCCATATGAAGTCACACCATCTCAATAACTGTCCTAACTTTGTTTCAGCTATCCGGATAGTGGCTGAATATTGTCGCTGTCTCAATAGTTGTGTTAGACCAGGCTGAAACTGGATATTCAGTGCCAGAGGATATCCAAATTCTAGCACTGAATATCTATTTTCACTTTTGCCCATGGCGGTCAGGTGCTTTTAAAATGCTGGCCATCACAGGTTGAATATCAGGCCTGTGAAGTCCAAAGACAGACATAAGTCCAGTCACTAAACTGAAAATAAAATAAAATTTTCTGTCAGGTCATTTTATTCTTCAATCGTGTTGATCCAGGTCTCTGGTTTCTGCTTTCCTCGTTTTCTCTTAACTTGCCCTCTAGAAGCTCTGGTCCATCTGCCACTTCTGACCCCTCCTGCCTTCTTGATTTCCTTCCATCTCTGATATTGACCTTTTCCTTTTGGTTACCATCCAGTTCTCAATCTTCATCTTTTAACTGTGTCTTCCTATCACTTTTCAACCTTTTGAGCAGCCCTCTCATATACCATCTCTCTATTCTTCCCCAGCCAGTTATTCCCACTCTTCAACTCTCTCCTTTCTCTCTTCCACGCTCTCTGTGTCCAGCATCTCTCCTCATCTCTCCTGCCCCATCGTGTCTCCCCCTCTCTCACCATCTAGCGCCTCTCCTCTTTTCTCATCTTATCCCGTCCATGTCCAGCATTCCCCTCTTTTCCATTTTTTACACCCCCCCCCCCCCCGCTAGTTTTGGCTGTTAAAAAAAAAAGAATGAGAGAAAGAAGCTTTGTGGTACCAGCAGCCAGGGCTGGAGGTGGTAACCCTTTGAGTTGGTGGCGGTACTCACCAATCACCTGGGCAGCTTGGAGAGCACGATGGTCATTGCCGCATATGTGGAGGAGGGGGCATGTTAGGCCAGCGAGATGCTTTGCGGTTGGGAACCAGGTGCAATGGAGCCCTCTTCCCAGAGTTTCTGGAGGGATGCGATAGGCCCAGGGTAGACGTCGGGTAGGCTTTGGGTGCAACCAGGCGAGGATCGCTGCAGTGTGCATGGCCAACACACCCCTTCCTGCACTCTTCCAACATGCTTGCTGGGGGCTTGGCAAGCCTAGAGAGCCAGTGGGAAAGATCACAGCAGCGATTCCTTGCCTCCCCAACATGGCTGCAGCCACTGGATACGTGCGCAGTTATCTCCGGCATTACTGGGGTATAAGAAGAGACCCCCCCATCTTCCTGCTGTAGTTTTATGATGTGTCTGCTGGCTGTGGAGGGGGCAGAGGTGGCTCATTCCAAGAAGCAGTGCAAGGGAGCAAGTGTGCCAGTTTTTAGCTACAGCAGCTGGGTGATGGAGTCTCCACTTTTCCTCTGCTGCAAATCTGGGAATGTTGGGGAGTTGCACGAAGACTCAACAGAGAAGCAGAGCGCTAAGAGAGAGACATACTCCTATTTGTGTGGAGCTAGTGCCACGTGGAGGAGAAGCTGGAGGAGAAGCTGGAGGGCCGAGCCTGCAGCGATAGGAAGTTGAAAGTGGAACCCAGCACTGTGCATGGTATGTATCTGCCCAGCATGAGGTTGACACGAGGCCTGCTATTCAGCGGGGCCCTGTTGCTGCTGCTGCTGCTGCTGTAGACATAAGAAAAGCAGTGGCGTACCTCAGACTTGAAGCCCTTCTAAAAAACAAAAAGCATGGGTCTTTGCTACACTGCACTTGGGAAGCCTACAAATGCTCGCCCCCCCTGACATGAACAACACTTCAAAAGTGGCAGCATTTGGAATCCTTCCCAGCGTGGAGTCACAGAGAACTGTGCTTTTTTCTTTTTTGAGGGTTTCAAATCTGATATCTGTCACTGTTGCAGACATAATTCCGGCAGCAGTCTCCTGCTGCTGCTGATTTTCCTATCATTTGCATTTTTTAAGGCAGCATGAGGCGGCAGCCACTAGCCTGCTTTGGATGGCATTTTTGCAGCTCCCAGAAATTGCTGCCTGAGGCAGCCGCCTCACTCTGCTTAATGATAGAACTACCCCCGGTCCTGTGCAACAGTAGCAGGTGGGAAGTGGTGCAAATGCAAGATGTTACCTTCCAGAAGTTTTGGGAAAAATCCTAAGCTGGGAAGCCGTTTTACATTTTAGGCTCTATCAGTAACATCACGCAGGTTGTAAGGACGTACTATCCTGCCTGTCTTTAAAGAAAATGTTCTTTCCACTATGGCCTTGAAGATAAATTCTTCTTCCACCCCTCAGGACTGGGTAAATAAAAAGGAGGTAAAAAAGGTCTCCTCCTGCCTATCTGTAGCCTTTGGAGCTGCCCATACAATTGACCACTGGAGGGCCAACTACACTATCAATGACTAGAAAGCAACACATGCAATGGCACAGATTCCAAAGCTTTTGGGAACAACTAAGGGGGCTCTCTAAGGAACATTCCAAGGAGTGATCCCATTGGATCACTCCTTTAGAGAGGAAACCCAAGGTGCAGGGGGACTACATTGAATATCCAGGGTCGCCGCACAAGCCCCAGAGCTGCAGAGGCTAGCTGGGTAGCAGCAATTGCACCGCTACCTGGTTAGCATCCATGGCTAAAACTAGGCGAACCAAAAGATCTTCTAGTTTTAGCCAAGGATTGCTAACCAGGTAGTGGTGCAATATCATCATTACCCGGTTATCGGTATTCCCCACCTCCGCTCCACCCTGGAACACCCCCGACACACCTTGATGTTAACTGGATAGCATCGGGGCACGTAGGGAACATGGCTGGGGACATTCAATGGCATTAATCATGTAGATCCCCTTGAATATTCCCGTTTAAGGCAATTACACAGTTTACAGGCAAACTGCTTCTATCTGTGCCCTTCTCTTCCATTGCTAACTCCATACTTCGCTCCTTTCCTTCCCCCACTCTTATTCTTTGGGATTTTAACATTCATTTTGATAGCCCCTCTGATCCTTATGTTTTAAAGCTCTTCTCTCTTACTGCCCCGACTCACCAGCATGGCCATTGCCTTGATCTGGTATTTTTCTCTAGTTGCTTACCCTCTAACTTCTGTAGCTCAGCTCTTCCCTTATCTGATCATCACCTTTTAAACTTCACTCTTCATCACCCGCCGCCTCAGCCTCGTCCTGTCTCCTCCAACCTATTTAGAAATCTTCATGCTATTAATCCTTTGGTTCTCTCTTACACTTTTTCTTCATCTCTTTCCTCCACTATGTCATCTAAGTCTGTTGAGGAGGCAGTAGCTTCCTATAATGCTGCACTCTCCTCTGCTCTGGATGATCTCGCGCCACCCATGCCACGTCCTGTGAGGCACACTGCACCCCAGCCCTGGCTTTCATCCACTACCCACTATCTATGTTTCTGTGCCCGTTCAGCTGAGCTTGTGTGATTTAAATCCCGCTCCCTTGCTGACTTTCTATACTTCAAATTGATGCTTTTATCTTTCCAGTCATCCATAGCTCTTGCCAAGCAAGACTATTATCTCCATCTGACTCTCTTACCTCTGACGCTCGCCGTCTCTACTACTCTCAGCTCTCTCCTCAAGGTGCCTCCGCCTCCGATCCCTCCCTCCTTTTCTGCCCAAACCCTGGCTATTTCCATGACAAAATCCACAAGATCACCCTCCAATTCCCCACAAAGACAGCTACTTCCCCTCTTCACTTCCAAACTTCCCCCTCTACCTCTGCTACCCTCTCTTCCTTTCCTGTTATATCTGAAGAGGAAACTGCACACCTTCTTTCTTCCTCCAAACTCACAACTTGCTCCTCTAATCCTATCCCTACCCGTCTCCTAAGCCCCATCTCCTCCACTGTTATCCCTTCCATCTCTCATATTCTCAACCTATTGCTTTCCACTGCAACTGTCCCTTCAGCCTTCAAGCATACTGTAATTACACCACTCCTCAAGAAACCCTCACTTCATCCCACCTGTCCTTCTAATTATCGACCCATCTCCCTCCTCCCCTTCATTTCTAAACTACTTGAATGTGCGGTTCATCACTGCTGCCTTGACATCCTCTCCACTCATGCCCTCCTGGATCCTTTACAATCTGGTTTTCGTCCTTTACATTCTACTGAAACGGCTTTTGCCAAAGTTTCCAATGACTTGTTCCTGGCTAAATCAAAGGGCCATTATTCAGTCCTCATCCTTGACCTCTCTGTAGCTTTCGACACTGTTGACCACAACCTTCTCCTCGATACCCTGTCCTCACTTGGTTTTAAGTGGGAGTCATTGGCATAAAGATGGTACTGAAAGCCATGGGAAGAGATGAGCGCACCAAGGTACTGGGTATAGAGAGAGAAAAGGAGCGGATCCAAGACAGATCCTTGGGGTACACCAACTGAGAGCGGGATAGCAGCAGAGGAGGATCCATCAGAACTAACACTGAAAGAGCGATGGGAGAGATAGGAGGAGAACCAGGATAGTACATAAGTATAAGTGTCAGAACTGTGACTATTCTGTACTATACAGTATCGCTCCAATTCTGCAAGGGGGACAAGTAGCCCCACAAGCTGTCCTGCCCATATTCCCCCTCTGACTCTCCCCACATGGCCATAGAAGCAGTACAAGGACAGTCGGCGGGAGGGGGCAGTGTGGGCAGAGCAGGGGCCGAGGCAGCAGGATGTACAGGGCTGATTCAGGTCATGGCCCTGTACATCCTGCAGGTCAGGGGGAATGTGCTGCTTATTCCACCTCAAGAGGTGGAATAAGCAGCTTGTACCAGGGCGATCAGGGCTGGAAACCCTTCCAAAGGCCAGAGCTGGGGACAGATAAGTCCCTGCCACCTGATCCTGGCCCTGGCTGCCCAGTCTTGGGTTGGGCAGCAGGGAAACATGTGATAGGCGCTGCGGGAATCAGGGGGGCAGGTGGGGAGGACATCCCCACGGGGATGCAGGGGCACGCCAGGCTGTTTCAGGACCTGATCCTGTACCTGCGATGCAGAATCGGGTACTATTGGGCCCGTCCTGCTCGGGGCCATCCAGATGGCCTGGACGTGCCCCTAAAGGAATTGGGTTCCACATGAAAATGGAGAAACTCAAAAATCCAGAGATGCATGTTTTGCAGATGTAAAAAATAAATTAATTTGTGAAATATATATTTTTTTACTGTGCATTCTCTAAAGGAAAAAAGGGGACTTTTGTAGTGGTTCATATGGAAGGACAAACTAGATAGGCCATGTGGTCTTTTTTTGTCAGCATGTTTCTATGTTTCTATTCTGCTGAAATTTATATTTTCTTGTTTTGGTTTGTAGAGTCCTCTCTGGGGCAATTTCAGCTAATTTTCATTCCAGCCCAGAGTGAGGGTTGTTGGACCATTCCAATGTGTAACTGAAAAAAGGGAGCTTATGTTGTGGCTGATTATCTCTGTGAATAACCTATAGACTCTGCCCAATTAGCACAGTTCTATTCTATAATACAGAAATTTCATTAATAAAGAATAGCATTTTATTGTTTGAGTTTCAGCACATTCTGGGGAATTTCTATTCCCTTGACCTCCCCCTTGCTTCTCTCTTCTTCCTCTGCTTCTTCTTTCTACATTCTGTCTCAGAGGTTGTTAAGATTTTTTTTCTGACTTCTGACCAGGTAAGATGTGCTAATTGGCTTTCTTGTTTCTTGAGCATAAAAAACACTAGGAATAGAGTTATTTTCCTTCTTCCTGCCTAAGCCTGTTTCTGTTGGGTTTTGGGTTGAAGACCCAATAGTACACTGGCCTGGTTTGTAATTGAAATGTATTATTGTATGGGTTTCTGTTGTGCTATTGTTCTATGTGTTAAGAATGACTTGATAAGTGGATTAATAAGAGGCTTGTGAAAAATTGCAAGACTGATAAATTGGAAGACTGGGCATCCAAACTGCAGCTGAAATTTAAAGTGGACAAATGCAAAGTTGTGCACTTAAGGACTCAATCCGTTCCAGACATTGATCCCCTCTGAACAGGACTACAGAGGATATCACGATTCTGATCTCGCAGGGCACATCTAGCTTGATGGACCCTTAGTCTGACCCACTATTGCATCTCTTATGATATGTTTTCTGAAAGAGAATTTAATATTATGTACTAATATGTTTTTTCTGACTTCTGACCACAACCAGCTTATAAAATCCTGCGGACATAACTGAACCTGGCCTGGTGTCTGAGTATGTGTGGAGAATACTGTGGGGAAGAGCCCGCTACACAAAACCAAGATGATGTGGCAAAAAGATGCCAAAAATAGTCCCAGTTGTCTTGAGAACTTCAAAATGCACCTCAATATATTTTTCTGTATAAATTACACCTTACATGCTCCAGAAGGAAGCTCTCTGATACAATGCATTGTAACAAAGAACATTAGCAGTACTTACAAGACTTAGATCATAGCCAACATACCCTGGGGCTTCAGAGTGAGGTTCATTCCTTTTATGGTTTGTCAAAAACAAACTCCATGGGAGACACTGCCCTACGTCTCCAAAGGAGAGTACTTTTCATATAAAACACACAGAAAGCGTAGTTACTCACCTGTAACAGGTGTTCTCCAGGTGCAGCAGGAATCAGTCCTCACATATGGGTGACGTCGGCGCCGATGGAGCCCTCGTGCAGAGCATTTCCCCAGCTTTCAAAGAAAGCCTTTGGGAATGCAGCGCACATGCGCGGTCCCCTTACGGCCCAAGGGTGCCATCTTGCTCAGTCTGATGACATAGCTAAAAGACAGCAAAAATCAAAATGAAGGATACGACTGCAACTCCAGGGGAGGAGGGAGAGTCGTGAGGACTGATTCCTGTTGCTCCAGAAGAACCCCTGTTACAGGTGAGTAACTACACTTTCTCCAGGACCAAGCAGGAAGTCAGTCCTCACCTGTGGGACTCCTCAGCTCTAGGCTACCGTGAACCCAGAGCTGAAAAAATGGCTCCCTCTCAAGAGCCTCAGCATCCGTGATAAGAATTTTCTCTGAGAACGCACCCCGTACAGTAGCCCAACACAAAGGGTCGAAGGGTAGGAGTTGCCTAAACCTCAAAGAGATTACGGAGTACTGCCTGGCCGAAAACAACTGTCCTGCCAGGACTCTCTCTCCAGGCAGTAATGGGCTGCAAAAGTCTGGCTTGAAGACCAAGTTGTGGCCCAGCAGATGTCTGCCAACGGAACAGAGCGGAGTTGAGCTACTGACGCGGCTTTTGCCCTGACACGGTGGGCCGTGACCTGACCCTGCAAGGGGAGGTCAGCTGCCCTGTACGCCCAGGCGATGCAATCTGCTACCCAAGTGGACAACGTACGCTTGGAGACAGGTAACCCCATCCTATTAGGGTCAAACGAGACGAAGAGCTGAGTAGCCCTTCGATGCTCCTGCGTACGTTCTATGTAAAAGTACAATGCCCTTTTACAGTCCAGGGTATGCAAGACTGTTTCAGCCCGGCTGGCATGCGGCCTGGGAAAAAAGGTCGGAAGAACCACCTCCTGACTGAGGTGGAAAGAGGAGACCACTTTTGGGAGGAACTTGGGATGGGTCCGTAGGACTACCCTGTTCCTATAGAACCGCGTGTACGGTCTATCAAAAAACAGAGCTTGTAGTTCACTCACACGTCTGGCCGAGGTAAGAGACACCAGGAAGAGCGCTTTCCAAAAGAGAAAGCGCAAATGGCAAGTAGCCATTGGCTCAAACGGTGGGTGAGTAAGTTGCTGCAAGACCACATTCAAATCTCACTCAGTTGCTGGTGGACGAACCGGAGGCTTGAGTAGAAGCAGACCTCTGAGAAATCTGGACACCAAGGGGTGAACCGACAAAGACTGTCCTTCCACCGGTGAGTGGTGCGCTGACAAAGCACTGAGGTGGACCTGAACAGAGATAGACTTAAGGCCTAGGTCTGAAAGGTGAAGTAGATACTGCAGTACTACTGGCACAAGGCAAGAGAAAGGATCTTCATTGCGCTGAGCACACCATACTGTAAACCTACACCACTTGATTTCTGGTGGACCACCTCTTCAACCTCCTTAGGTAGAAGTAAGGGAGCTAACACTATCCTTTCAGCAGCCAGGCCATCAGATTGAGTGACCTGAGATTGTGGTGCAGAAGGGAACACTGCTCTTGAGACAGGAGATCGTGTTGCAGCCCCAGAGGGAACGGAGCTTCCACCGCCAACTGCAGAAGAAGTCATCAGCACCCTGGTGTGTGCTATAGCCTGAAAAAGTACACCTCTGAGAAGGTTTGGCAGATGTAGCCACCACTGTAAGGAGTTCAGAAGTCATCTGGACACCTTTACTCTGTCTCGAAGGTCGCCGGTGACTTGTGTCCACTGATCTGAGGCACCATTGAGCAGCCCGCATGTGCAGCTGGGCATTTGGGGTCACATGTACTGGCGGAAACATGAGAATTGCTTTGGAAATGGTTGGCCAAGTCCATAAGTCTGTGGGCCCTGTCCTCGGGCAAGTAAGCTCTTGCCTGAAGGGTGTCCAACCTGGCCCCTATAAACTCTAGGTTCTGAGAGGGGAGCAAAGTGGACTTTGCATAGTGTCATGAGGTAGACAGCACTGAGCCTGGGATAATAAAAGGAAAAGGAAAAGAAGAGCTTACCTCACAGCCACATGAGCAGTTAAGACATTCAGATTGCAGGGAAGCAAGGAATGGAGAAACAAACTTTCCTCATAGCATTGGTGATGCAGTAGAAACTCAGAGTCCTAATCATGCTCACCTGAGGAAAGAATCACATACAACGTACAACAAGCAGGGAGATAAAACCAGGTGGGAAATCCCACAGAGGAGGCAGAGAGAGGAGCAGAGAGAGGAGGAGAAAGAGACTCAGGAAGGGAGTCAGATTCAGAAGCAGACAAAGAGAGAGACGCTGTCACGAAGAGAGAGGGCAGAGTGGAAGCAAGCTGTTGAACCAGAGAGTGCTGGGAAAAGCAGTGCAAGAGACTTCCAAGCCAGAGGGGTCCTCGTACCGGGGAAGGCAACCAAGCAGGTAGAGAGCAAACGTCACACTCAAGAAAGCTTACTGAAGCCAGGAGGTGATTACAGCTCAGCTAAGCCTAATGCTTGGAACTCCCGGAGAAAGGCAGCTTATACTCCAGAGAAGAAACCCTGGTTAACAGAGGAAGGGCTGGAAACTCTTTACACCAGAAAGAAAGATAAGTACCCTGTTTTCTCCAGAGGGAAGGAAGTGGGTCCTTTTATAAAGAGCCAAGCTTACAGTGGGTCAGAAAACCCTTATTGGAGTGGGTATTGGAAAGAAGCCCCAAGCACAGCTCCTCATGTTCATGTCTGCACAGAACAGTCTCCTCCCATAGAAGCTGAGGTCTCTCAGGTGCCAGGTGGTGAAACCAGCAATGCTGAAGCATGGTGCCCGTTTACAGGACCAGGTCCTGATTTAATGCAGTGGGAAAGTTCAAGCCCAGAGACTGGTCCAAAACCCATGGACTGTGCTCTTTGTCTTTCTGATGAGATAGACTCTTTATGTTAAAAAGCAAGAAGAAGCCTTGTTATAGTTTGAAAAGCTTTTATTTTTCCTGTGAAGCATTATTTTTGTTATCGTTATCTACTGTATCTGGAAGGCAATCCTCAAGGGAAGGGGAATAAAGCCCAGCTTTAATTATACTTGGACACACGACTACAGATTATTCTTTTAAGAAATACAGCTATACCACCTGCTTAGGCAGCTGCCTAAGGAGGGCATAGTCTCACAATAGTTTATGACAAAGCCCAGATGCTGAAGAAGAGAGACAGTGCGAAGAGTGGCCTGTCGGGCCTCCTGGAGTGACTGGCCTCTGATTAGCCAGTCGTCCAGGAACGGGAAGACAAAAATCCCCTGATTTCTGAGAAAAGCCGCCACCACCACCAGGCATTTGGTGAAAACCCTTGGGGCAGAGGTCAGGCCAAAGGGAAGTACCCTGTACTGAAAGTGGTTACCTCCCACTACAAATCTGAGATATTGTCTGTGGTCTGGATGGATGAGGATGTGAGTATAAGCATCCTTTAGGTCTAAGGAGCATAGCCAGTCTCCCTGCTGGAGGAAGGGCAGCAGTATCCCAAGGGTAAGCATCTTGAACTTTTCCTTCTCCAGATACTTGTTCAGATTTCGCAAGTCTAGGATAGGTCTGAGGCCTCCTGTTCTCTTTGGTACTAGGAAGTACCTGGAGTAGAAGCCTTGCCCTTCCAGGTGGTGTGGCACTGGTTCCACCGCCTGTTCCTTTAAAAGACTTGTCAACTCCTGAAGGAGGAGGTTCCTGTGTAGAGGGAGTCTTGGAGGCTCCCCTGGATAGTGAGAGTGGGGTAGCTGGTGGAAATGGAGCATATAGCCCTTCTGGACTATGCTCAGTACCCAGGTATCCCCTGTGATGGCTGGCCACCTGTAGGCGTACAGGGTCAGCCGACCCCCTGTGCTGAGTGGAGCCACCGACGGAGGAGAGGCTATGCTGTGGGAGTCAGAAACCCCCTCCCTGCTGTGCAGGAGCCGGAGCTGGCGGCTTGGAGGTTTTCTGCCTACGGGGCCCATGCCCCTGCCCCTTGGCCTGCTGGCCCTGTTGGGGAGATGGAGGCCTGATATTGAGGGTAGGTTTTGTAGGCAGCACCCTTCCTCGGGAAAAAGGGCTTCTTTCCCAAGCCCTTCTTTTTGTGAGAAGGGGCAGATGTCGTTCTGGACAGTCTTGTCCTGGTGAGAGTCTCGGTCTCGATTTCTGCAGCCTTCTCAGTCATGGGCTTGCCGAACAGGTTGTCACCTCAGCACGGGACATCGACCAACTTGTCCTGTACCCATGACTCCAGGTCCGACATCTGTAGCCAGGCCTGATGGCGTGCACCGATGCCGGCCGCGGCTACCCGAGCCAAAGCCTAAAATTCGTCATAGGCTGCTCAAGATATAAACCGAGCAGTCCCGGATCCTTGAAGATAAGGCTTTGAATCTCTGCAAGGGATCCTCGGAGAGGCCAGCCGAGAACCCGGCAATCTCCATTGCCAGGTCCCGTAAGTACATGCCCATGTACAGCTGGTAAGTCTGGACAAGGCAAGACAGCATAGAGCCCTTGAAGCACTTTCTACCGAGGGCATCCGGGTTCCGGGCCTCCCAGCCGGGAGGCACTGAGGAGTGCATCTTTTGACTTTTCAGCCTGTGCATGGCCAATTCCACAATCATGGAGTTGTGTGGTAGCTGCGCCTTTTGGAACCCAGGGCTCTTACGGACTCGATAAATGGAATCGACCCGCTTGCTCAGAACCGGCGCCGAGGCCAGTGCTTCCCACATACGGAAGAGCAGCCGTTCCAGCATTGGAGGAACCAGAACAGTAAAGGCTTCCTTCAGAGGAAAATCATACTGGAGGGCATCGAGCTCATCGGCTCGAGGCTCCTCCTCGGCGTCCACCGGGAATGCCAAAGCCTTGGCCATGCCCCTGACGAAATCTGAGAACCGGGTATCCTCCGGGGGGACCTTCTCCGAGGCTCAGACTCCGGGGAGTCCGACGGGATGCACCAGGTCCGGAAGGTGTCAGGAGACTCCTCATCCTCCGTCTCCCACGCTGACTCCTCCGAGGAGTCGTCGAGCGGCTCCGGCGTGTGGGCCTCGATGCCACCTGCCCCAACGCCAAGGGCACCGGCGTCGATGACCTCTGCCCCACACGGGAGGTCGAGGGAGACCTTGGCCGAGGATTGACTCGAGACTTAATGGACTCGAGGATAGGCTCGGCCTCCGGGGTTGACTTAGACGTCGAGGTACCGGTGGTCGGGGCAGATGCACCAGTCAGACCGGCGATCAGTACCCGCTGTTGTTCCATGAAGGCAGCCAGGCTGCTCTCCAGGGCCGTCAACCTGAGACCGAGCTCAGGAGACTCCGCAGCCCCCGACTCGGGCCCCGATGGCGTCTGGCCCGATGTCGGTTCTCCCGGAGGAGAGTCCACGAGGACAACAGAAGTTACCTGACTCGGGGACTCCGGCTCCAGGCGAGGTAGTTTGGTCGGCCACTCCGACTCCGAGAGCCCGGGACGGCGGTCAGGGCTGCACGATCTGGCCCTCGAGGATCCACTGACGCTGCCCTCACGAGCTTCTTCTTCCTTTTGTGCTCCCGGGTGGGAGACCCCCTCTCAGAGGACCCACGACAGCGCTCAGGGTCAGACTCCCGAGATGTCGAGGCCTCTGATGAAGTCCAGGCCCGGCTGGACGTGGACTCCGAAAAAATTCTCTCACATTGATGCTGACGGCTCCGAAGCACCTTTGACAACATCTTTCCGCATGGGCCACAGACTAGCGGGTCATGGTTGGGCCCGAGGTATCGGAGGCAGCAGTCATTTGTGTCGGTGAGAGACAAATTTTACACCGATCACATTTTTTGAACCCGCTGGCAGCCATCGGGGGAAAAAGGGACCCTGCAAGGTCAAAAGACAGGGCTGCCAGTGAAAATAACAGAAAAAGCGCAAACCCTAGTCACAAAGGACAAAAAACGAAAAAGAAGTTCCGGACTCGATACCGGTGTACCGAGCCCAGGTGGGATGGGGAACCGGCGTTGAACCGGATAAAGAGACGTGAAAAATCGCAATAAAAAAATCAACTTTTCCCGGGTGACACCAACTATGTCTCTTGGGCTCCGTGGAAAAAGAAAGACTGGGCAAGATGGCACCCTTGGGCGGGAAGGGGACCGCGCATGCGCGCTGCATTCCCAAAGGCTTTCTTGAAAGCTGGGGAAATGCTCCGCATGAGGGCTCCGTCGGCGCCGACGTCACCCATATGTGAGGACCAACTTCCTGCTTGGTCCTGGAGAATGCCCTAATTTACAGACACCTAGCATCTGTAAGTATTTTCATATCCTCATACAGAGAAACAATTTTAAGTCTTACTCATTAGCACAGATGCTGAGCCTTGATGCCAGAAGCTTGCTGTTTCAGCAGTACTGTCTCGGTGGACCATAATGTAGAAAAGTGAAGTATAATTACTGGATAATATACTAAACAACTGAACTTCAGTACTGTTTATCAGATATTACTTATGCAGTAGATAAACTGATTCTGTGATGTAGACATAATTATGCTACCTACTATTTACATTCTATTGGTTGATGTGCTTACCAGTCTGAATGATCGGAGAACTGATAACCCTTCCACATTTGAAAGGCCCAATTCCATCAAACTAAGGCTGACGATAATACCATCAAAAATGTTCCAGCCTTCCTGGAAATAATAGTATGGATCCAGGGCAATCAACTTTAAAACCATTTCTGCTGTGAAGATCCCAGTAAAAACCTAAAAATAAATTTGAATTTTTTATAACATTAGGACACTTTCTTGATTGCGCCTTTGTTTATCCATGTGAAATACATGTCTTTCTACATTTCTAGTTACTTCAAACCTATGAGTTTAAAAACTCCTAAACATAGAAACAAACTGACCAGTAATCATTTAAAACAGATTTGGGATAGGGTACTGGGAGAGTCATAGCTAGGGTTTGTTTTTATCTTGATAAAACAGCAATACAGCATATTGTTGCTGCTGCTGACAAAAATAGATATTTATTGAAAAAGCAATGGAAAACAGCATTGCCCTAGCCCTCTTTTGCCTTGGATCTTACTTTCCTGTACCCTTTCCTCACTGCCATGCTCTTCAACATCTATCTGCAACCACTCTGCACAATCATACGCACCCACAACATCAACTTTCACATCTATGCAGATGACATAATGCTCTATGCACCAATCACAACCCCTAACCCAACAAATAAACACCTATCAGAATGCTTCACAGAAGTATCCAGCTGGCTGCAAAAGAACAACCTATCCATCAACATAAAGAAAACAGAAGCCCTTATAGTAACAAAGGACTCAGACTTCACCCCACCTTCGCACCTCAACACTGGAACCACACAAATACAAATACAACCGCACATAAAGTATCTAGGGATCATCATAGATCAAGCACTCACACTCAAGCAACAAATCAAAAAAAACACTGGAACAATATTCCACAAAGCCAAAACAGTACAACGCCTCAGACCTCTCCTTGAACCACAGGACTTCAGAACAGTGATGCAAGCCATGACACTCCCCCACCTGGACTACTGCAATATAATCTATCACGGACTACCAGCCACCCACACCAACCCACTCCGAACTGCCTTAAATACCACAGCAAGGATTATCCAGAAAGCAAAAAAACGAGACCACATCACCCCTGTCCTGAGGGAGCTACACATACTCCCCCTTGAAGCAAGAACCAAATACAAAGCCGCCCTACTTACCCATAAAGCTCTCTACCAGACTCAGACCTCCCAGCTCTGCACACTACTACCCCGACCAGCCCACAACAGAACAACCAGACAATCCTCCAACAACTCCCTCACCATCCCCCATAAACGAACCAAATGCAACCAACGAACCTGCAACAGAGCCTTCGAACTGTATGCACCAAACCTCTGGAACTCTCTACCAAGTCACATCAGATGCAATGGAGACCCCTCATCATTCAGGAAACAACTAAAAACCGCCCTATTCCAGGAATACCTCGGACCAGAAACAAGCACCCACCACTGACCACCTCCCAACCCCCCTAGTTCACCCCCATGAACATATGCTCTAAGAGACTGTAACACAACGTCTATGTCTATGTCCCAATTATTTGTTAAAATCATTAATGTTGGACACCCGGTGATAGCCCCCACCCCCAGAAGTTGATTATTGTCCACCCCCCCCCCTCAATGTTGCACCGCTTTGACCCAGAGAAAGGCGGGATATAAATACAGTTAAATAAATAAATAAATAAAATAAATATTAACTCTTCAGGTGCCATAGAGCAGTGGTTCACAACCCATTTCTTGGGGCACATTCAATCAGTCAGGCTTTCAGAATATCCATAATGAATATGCATCTCTTTCATGCATATTCATAGTGGATATCATGAAAACCTGACTGGTTGTGTGTGCCCCAAGAAATGGGTTAAGAACCTCTGCAATAGAGATAAATATTTCAAAGGTTTGCCTGACTAACTTTGGAAAACTGTCAGATAAAATAGCTAAAATTTCTTCCCTCTTCAGCTGACTGGTTAAGATTTGTGCAGACAAGGCATAGCATGCACAAAATGTATTCAGATAAAGAAAGACAGCATTGAGGTGCTCCAGAAGCATGTTTTAACTTTGTCTTCTCAGTACTGATTTTCAGCCCTATCTAGACAAAGTTAGCTGCATAAATGCAATTTGTGCTGTCAAATCAATGCTGTTTCCTCATCACCCAGCAGCTCCTGGATTTTCTTGGAAGTGTGACCAAAAGTGGACTTTCTTCTGAAGCAATGGAGAGTTAAGTGACGTGCCCACAAAGAGAGCTACTGGGACTTGAACCCTGGTCTCCTGGATACTAAGTCTGTGCTCTAACCACTAGGCTACTCCTCCACTCCAGCTGCTTAAATATGAATGTATAAATATTTATTGTAAAGTTTCCTGGACAAACGTTCTCTAGCAAACTTATCTGGGCATATTCAGACTGTGCAGATACGGGCTGTCTGGTAAAAGTTAACCAGTCAAAGTTGTCTGCTTCATGTTCCAGCAATTAGGGAACAGATGAAGAGAAATGTTGCTGGAATGGACTGATAACAGAACAAATCAGAATAGATCTACTCTGCTTCCTAATCAAGCCCCTTCTCTTCCGGTCATGTCACCTTATCTCTCTTCCTTTCTCTTGTAAGGAACAGGAGTGTGACCCTGGAGTGGATAGAGCAGAGCAAAGCTACGCTCCTCCCTAATCCAACCCTGTCTATCATTTCCCTTAACTGAGGGTATTGCTTGGGAGGGTTGCCAGCCATTTGAGCATTCCAGAAAGCTGTGTGTTTGATAATGGGGTTTCTACTGTATTTGATTTAACCAGAAAAGACTTTTGCAAAGGTAAGTAGGTCATGAAAACATCAATAATGAGTTAAGACAGCCAATCCAAGATATAAAAAAAAATTAAAGTAGGTGGGAATAAAGAGAGAGAAGGACATAACTTAACTATCATCACATATGACTTTTTGACATAGAAATGTTTAAAAGAGAACTCTGAATAAGGAAGTACTCACTAATCAGTGCTTTTCTTATACAGGTATGAAACAGACCCCAGTCCTTAAACTGTTGAGTCCTTAGATTGCAAACCAGTCTGACGGCTCTCCACTTCACCCCACACCTCATAGAAAAGATCCATTTATAGTATACTTAATAGTACTACTATCTAGAGTCCATTACTGCTTGTGATATATTTTTTTAAAAATCTGCTACTCGATGGTCTACTGGCAAAAAGATCTCCCAAAACAAAAAAAATCCCTGTTTTATGCAGACTCCCCCTAGATCTCTGTACTGGAACTCTTATCAAGAATCCAATCACAACTCTAAGAGGTCTGTTTACTAAGAGGCGCGATAGCAGCTTCCCTGCAAAATCGGAGCTATGGCCCCGTTTTATTCAATGGGGCCACGGCTCCAATGTTTACGTCATCAGAATATAGAAAAACTAGGGTAATCTATTTAAGACTAATAAGAGAAAATATTTTTTTCACTCAACGTGTAATCAAACTCTGGAATTTGTTACAGGAGGATGTAGTAAAAGCTGTTAGTGTAGCTGGGTTTAAAAAAGGTTTGGACAAGTTCCTGGAGGAAAGGTCCATAAACCATCATAATCGTTTGGAGCTGTTTGTTGTGATCACATGAAATAGAGGCTGTTTCACTCTGTATATACAGTCAATATGCGTGGCGTTTTTCCATTACTGCTGAACAGCGATTCCTGGCAGATGCTCTGCTGCTTGTAAGTGCTAACTCGGTATGAGACAAAAATTAAATACATAGACTGATTATTCCCTTCCTTTTTTTTCTATTACTGCTCTCCGATATACATCTATATATTATAAATAAATTAATTACATTACTAAGCTATTATTATAATATTTTTTTGAAGACAAATTCCTCCCTCTTAAGTCGAAAAGTAATACTTAAGGGGGTGAGCTTTGCAATACACAGAATATATGCATGTCTTTTAAAAGGTTTTGCACATATTGAGCCAGATATTCATTTGTGACGGCTATGCGCCTCTAAGGCATGCAACATTCATCACAGAACTTTAACTATGGATATTCAATCTAGGGACATATCTGGCTACTGGCATTATATAAGAACATAAGATATGCCATAATGGGTCAGACGAAGGTCCATCAAGCCCAGTATCCTGGATTGCCACACAGCCGCACATGATGCAGAAACTTACCATGCAGCGACGATATTCAGCTGTTGC
This sequence comes from Ichthyophis bannanicus, assembly GCA_033557465.1. NCBI lineage: Eukaryota > Metazoa > Chordata > Amphibia > Gymnophiona > Ichthyophiidae > Ichthyophis > Ichthyophis bannanicus. The sequence continues at coordinate 636,091,290 of CM066036.1, read as the reverse complement.
CTGATTCGCTCTGACGACAAAAGTTAGAACAGCTTTTACTGTACCTATCTTTCATCGCTGAGGGAAGTCAGGCAGTGGCTGAATATCGCCACTGTACGGTTATCCCTGGGTGCCGCCCCCAGAATGCCCTGACACTAAGCGGTTAAAATCGGGCCGTATCGCAGCATTACTCGGGGATATTCAGCAGCACTTACATTGTGCTTTTAGATATTGCGCTCCTTGGGGCGAGTCCGGGGGCAGATGCCAGGGTCTCCCCCCGGGTCCCTCCTTGCACACTTCTGCACGTCTGGCGTTCAAGCTCAACCCCCCTTACTGGGATACCCCCCCTCCAGGTAAGTTCTCCACTCGTGCCATATACCTGTCAGCAATATTCTGGTGTTTCTTATCATTGCTTTGCATGTCTTCCATCCCTGTTCTCTGGGGCTGGCGCCTCCCTTTAAGATACCCCCTCTATGCCCCTCCTACATCCCTGGCCAGGAACCCCCTCAATCTTATTCACTGCCTGCCTTCCACTAGTAATCCTGAATCCTCTCCTTTTCCATCTCCACTCCCAGTCTTGCACTCTGCCCTACTTAATTGCCTTTCCCTCCATGCCAAATCCATCCCTATCCATGTCCTGGTTGTTCAGCATTCCCGCAACATTCTCTTCCTCACTGAAATCTGACTTAGGGATGAGGAGGAGCCCCATCTCAACCGCTGTCTCCCCCCAGGTTACTCTTCTTTTTCCACGCCCTGTCATGGCAGGATTGGTGGAGGGGTTGCAGCCCTCTGTCGCCCCCCCCCCCCTTCCTATCCAGGAGCTATCTTCCCCTCCTGCTCCATCTTGGCTCCTCCCCTGCCTTACACTTACTCCTGGTTTATGCCCCCCCTTTCCCTCCAGCCCTACCTTTGGGATTCGCTTTTTCTTACCCTCTCCAAGGCCTCCCTTCTCTTCCCCCATCTCATAATCCTGGGGGACTTCAATGTGCACTGCGACCACCCCACTAGGACACGTGATACTTCCTTCCTCACTCACATCGCTGACCTCTCTCTTCAGCAGCATGTGTGTATTTCCACCTACTCCGCAGGTCATATCCTTGACCTGGTTTTGTCTCCTCAGAATTCCCCCCTTGCCTTCCATTCTCTCCCAGTCCCCTTGTCTGATCATTTCTGTCTCTTCTTCTCCACTCCTTGCTTTTCCTACCCTCCTCCCTGTTCCTCTCCCTCTGCTACCCCCCCCCCCCCCCCACCTTGGCACATCACATCAGCGTCTCAACCCTCTCACGTTTCCCTCCATCTGATTCTCTCTTCCCCACCGACTTTCATCTACTTTCTCCTAACTCCCAAGCCAAGCTGTGGAACTCTACCCTCTCAGCCACTTCAGACAATCTCGCGCCTCTTCAGCCTGTTTCTGGTGCACGCCGTCCACATACCCATTCCTGGTATCATCCTGGGCTCCTCCCTCACCGCTCCTACCTCTGCAGAGCCTAGCGTCTCTGGGGCAAGCATCCATCCTCTGATACTCTGGCTCATTACTATTACTGCCATAGTCACTATTGCTCTCTCCTCCATTCTAGTAAATTGGCCTATTTCTCTAATCTCATTTCTACAGCTTCCAGCTCCTCCCACCAGCTTTACTCTGTTCTGTGCTCCCTTTCTGTCTCCTGCTCCTTTGCCTCCCCAGCTCCACCCCCGTCTATTCCTGATCCAGCACTACTGGCTGTGCACTTCACCAGCAAGGTTCTTACCTTACGCTCATCCTTTCCCTCTTGCCTCCCCTCTCTCCTGCCCCACACACCCCATCATCCCCTCTCTACCCCTGGTCATGAAGGCCCCATATTCTCCAACCTCTGGTCCTCCTTCCGCCCCATTACTCTCCCGGAATTATCTAAGGCCCTAGCATCCACCCACAAAACAACTTGTCCTTACAATCCTATTCCTTCCACCTGGCTCTCTGACCCCTCTCTGGCCCTTGTCCCCCTCATCCTTTCCATGTTCAATTCTAGTCTTCTTTCTGGTTCATTCCCATTCCTCTGGAAAGATGCTCTAATCCGACCCATTCTCAAGAAGGCCTCCCTGGATCCCTCTAGCCCTGCTAACTGGCGTCCCATATCTAATCGCCCCTTTCTCTCCAAGCTCCTAGAGAAACTGGTCTTCTCCCAACTCTCCTCTCACCTCGATGCCACCTTCCCCCTTCACCCCCATCAATCTGCTTTCTGTCCTGGTCACAACACAGAATCTATTCTCCTATCTATCCTGAATGAACTCCACTCTGCACATGATCATGGTTCCATTTCTATAGAAGCCTCACTTAACCTGTCTTCCGCTTTTGATCTTGTCGACCACTACACCCTGCTCACTTGTCTCCGTGATGTCGGGATCTCGGGTTCTGTTCTTCTGTGGTTCTGTGAACCAATAAAACGGGTACAATGACTGGCAGATTTCAGGTTTATTAAAACCCCTTTTATTGAACCCCTATGCGTTTTGGCCAACAGGCCTTCTACAGGGGGATTTTAAGGAGACAAATCTCGAAGAAATAATAATAATAACAATAATAAAACATAATAACATATTAAAATATCATTTAAAAGATAATAAATAATAAGCCATAAATAGATAAGTAATAAAACAATAGAATGGTAAAATAGCATCAATATAATAATAAAACCATAAAAACTATATGTTAAGGAAAGTAATAAAACACCTGATCTTCCCCCTCAGCCTCATACTCACACTACTCATTCCACCTTACACACACTACCACCACCCACACACATGGCCTCCAACAACTATATGGACATACATAGACCAACAGCATACCCACAGGGACTCACAACGTTCTCCTACAACAAAGAGACAAGCAAAAACACAAGTCCAACATACACGCCAAAACAAAGGAACCACACAAGACACACAACACCCCAAGACCAATAACAATTGAGCTCATAAACGCCAGGTCAATATGCAACAAGATCTATACCCTAGTTGACCACATAGATGACCATCAGCCCGACATACTCTGCATCACAGAAACGTGGCTCAGTCCCACTGACAACGTCCTACTCAATCAATTAGTGCCCGACGCATACACAGCATACAACTGCCCGCGCACTCATAGGCGAGGAGGAGGGGCACTCATAATAGCAAAGAGCAGCCTAAAATTCAAATCAAAAAGTAACATGGACACCCAACACTCTAACACCATCTCGATAGAGAACAAACATACGGCCATATGTCTCACCTACAGAGTGCCCCATGCGCCACCTGAAGAACTAGCATCAACTCTAGAGACAGTCTGCGCAGTGAACTCCAGCCACAAACCCACAATACTCCTAGGAGACTTCAACCTTAAGTCCACCATCAAAACAGATGCAGAAGCTTTTCTCCAAGCAATGAGTTCACTCCAATTCACGCAAATAATCACCACCCCGACACACAGACATGGATCCTCACCAGACCTTATTTTTGCACCCAACTACCTAACCTCAAGAGGCCTAATATCAACACCCATCACCACACCAGTACCATGGTCTGACCATCACTTAATTGAATTAAAAATTACACCTAATGAGGAGATACTAAACAAATATCTGGACAACACCCCCACACAAAGAAGATTTAAATGCTTCGACAGAGACCAGTTCCTACAGGACACAATACAAAACCTAAACCATGAAACAGATGACCTAGATGCACTAATCACCAACTGGAAGACCATTTACAATGCTGCCAAAGCAACAGAATATAGACACAGGACACCTCGCTGCAACAAACTACAACACAAACCATGGTTCTCTAAAACTATAAGAAACGAAAAGAGGAGCCTCAGAAAAATAGAACGGAGATGGCGACAGAACAAGTCACCCGAGAACCAGGAACTATACCTAACAAAGCAAAAACAATACAACGAATGCATCAACCAAACAAAAAGGGAATACCATACAAACCTCATACGCAACTCCAACAACAAACCCAGAGAACTATTTGAAATCGTAAAAGCCCTCACCAAAGACCAGGATACCGAAGACAAAGTGCAACTGGACCCACAAAAATTTGCGGACCACATCCAAGAAACGTTCCACTCAGCAGAACAAACAAGACCCAGCCCAACCACAAAGACTATCACACCCTTGAACACCTGGGGAACATTCAACACCCCATCCACGGAGCAACTCTCCCACATCATCTCAGCAATCAAGACAAGCACCGCCCCCACGGATCCCTGTCCAGTGCCCTGGATCAAGGCCACCAAATCAAACTTCATCCAAACCATCCACAAGATAGTACACTCCTCCCTAACCCAAGGGCGCATGCCAAATCAATTGAAGCTCGCAACAATAAGACCTATCCCGAAGAAATCCACACTTGACAAGAACAATCCAGCAGCATACAGACCCATCTCCAGCATACCACTTTTAGCAAAAATCATCAAAAAAACTGTACAGCACCAACTACAAGAACACAGACAACCATGCTCCCCTGGACATCAATCAACACAGGTTCCGCCCCAACCACGGGGTAGAAACTCTTCTGATATACCTCTTCGACAGCGTCCTCCGCATCATAGACAACACCAAGAAAGGCATACTCATGATATTCATTGACATCTCATCTGCATTTGACACAGTTAACCACAAGACTCTATTGGATAGACTACAGAACATCGGTCTACACGGTGCCTCCCTGAATTGGTTCCATTCATACCTAACCGACAGACAAATACAGGTCAAAGTAGGACACAACACATCTCGACCCATAAAAGTCAAACAAGGAGTGCCACAGGGATCGGCCCTTTCAGCTCTCCTATTCAACCTATACATCCAGCCAATATGTGCCATCATGAAAGAGCACCACATACATTATACAATCTACGCAAATGACATCATGATCTACACACCCATCTCAGTCGACAACCCGGACTACACCAACATAACAAACTGCCTCACCCAAATGGCAAACTGGCTTCAGGAAAACAACCTATCAATCAACTACAGCAAGACCGAGGCACTGATCATCATGCGAAACCCGGCCTTTATCCCCCCACCCAACATCAAGATAAGAGATGCACTCATACCCATAAAATCAGAAGTTAAGTACCTCGGAGTCATCCTGGACAAAGAACTTAACCTCCAAGCACACATAGGCAGAGCAACCAAAAGTGCATACTTAAGAATGTGACTCATCAGAAGACTCAAGCCCCTCCTCGACCCAGAGCACTTTCGCACCGTTTGCCAGGCGCTGATAACCCCTCTACTAGACTTCTGCAATCCAATATTCACCGGGCTACCAAAGCAGACCCTCAGACCACTATAACTGGCCCAAAACACAGCTGCCGGCATAATAGCCGGTACTACAATACACGATCACATCACACCCATACTGAAAGAACTGCACTGGCTCCCAATCATCTCACGCATCAAATACAAGACTATCATAAACATATTCAAGATCAAACAACACTCCTCTGCCATAAGCCTGCACACACTCATACAACCCGACACAAGCACACGGCCAAGAAGAAGAGGCACCTCCAATCGGGTTAACACCCCAAAAGACTTCACCAAGACCCGCAAAGACACGGCACAACGAGCAATCTCCCTGGCTGCTCCATTCATATGGAACTCCCTCCCAGATGATCTGAGACTAACCACAGAAATCAAGGACTTCCGAAAACAGCTGAAGACAACCCTGTTCATCGATTACTATGGACAGCATACAAGTCAGATCATCAAACTCCCCCCCCCCACCCCAAGACTGTACATAAGACTGTATAATAGCTCATGATGTATAATAGCACACTATGTAGATAAACCAAATCTAATCACATCCCTGCCAACACATACACACCACTCTGTACACTGCATGAAAACATTTGCCCCCTTGATTGTTTGCCGTGGAAACCGCTTTGATTGAATGATAAGGCGGTATATAAATACCATTAAATAAATAAAACACCTATGTGCATACTGTACTAAAATTGTGAATGTGTTACATCATAAACCTTTATGGGACATCCAGTAAAATGAATACATAAATAACATCCACAAAAAAGAACCATATGTTCACAGTGCAAACAAAGTATAAAAGAAATAGGAGAGATGAGGACACATTAAAAATTAAAAATATACCAATACCTTCTAAAATCCTGTCTGTTTAAAGGAACTATTGCCACTAAAAATAAATAAAATAAATATTATAATCTTCTATTGTTCTATATATTAAAACATGCATTTAAAGTCCTGGCTATTGAGGAAAAACATTTTAAAGAAGAAATGTTTCCCCAAGAGTCAAGAACCGAAATTGTTATAGAGCTCATGCACGGATGTGAGAACAATTAAGTAGAAGATGTTTTCATTTCATCTATAATTACCAAAGCATAAATTTTTAAAAAAGGTAAATAATGAAGAACATTACTGTGTGAAATGCCCACCACAAGGATGAACTTAAAATTCTAAAAACCTAACGTTACTGTGTGATATGCCTTCCACAGGTGCAACCAAAGCACCTTAGTGAAGAAAACCGCACTGACGGCGTTCTTGAAAAAAACCTCACGGACAACAAAATCGCCGAAGTAAAATACATGTGCACAGAATGAAATCTGTACAGATTGGACTGTTCTCATTAAAAAGGCTGTGCATATATCTTGAGGAAAAAAAATATATTTATGTGGCAGATCAAATTGTAAAGATAAACACAAAGAATGCTTTTCTCACCCGTGAGTCTAAGAATGCGTCTAAACGCTTGATGGGGGAACTACTAAAACCTACGACGGGAGCTCCCGAATTGAACTTATAAATTAAAAAGGTAAAAAAGTATCATTCTAAAACCTTAAAAGGGGATAGCCTCACCGTGTCAGGTGGCATTTACATTCTGTACTCAAATGACTTGAAAGGGCTTGCGTATTGACCATAAACGAATTTAAGGGCATTTTCCTGCCACTTAAAGGTGAAAGGTTACACCACGTAAACAGTTTTGGAGTGACTACACAGTGTTTGTCAAACAATTAAATTCAAATGAAAATGAATAAAAAGAAAAGGAGAATGAATATGGGAATTCAAATGCATGTCAAACATAAGGGTTCAAATGACATGTTCAACTTGAGAAAAAAAACGGGAGAGATCTTCTTATGTGGAAATGATGTAAATCAGCCCTTTCATTTATAAGCACTGACTTATATTCCTACATTGTATCTACTATTAAATACTCCTGCCATGACTTATTCTGTTAAAATATTGAATACTCCTGCCATGACTTATTTTATTAAAATAGGGGAAGGAGGGGGAGGGGGGGAGGGGGGAGGGAAAGGGAAGAGGGGGAGGGGGAGGGAAAGGGAAGAGGGGGAGGGGGAGGGGAAGGGAAAAGGAGAGGGGGAAGGGAAGGGGGAAGAGGGGAAAGGAAGGGGAGAGAGGAGGAGGGGAGAGAGGAGGAGGTGAGGGAGGAGGAAGGGGAGGGAGGGAAAAGGGGAAATGGGGAGGGGGAAATGGGGAAAAAGAGGGGGAGGGGATAGAGAAGAAAAAAGGAGGGGAGGGAGAAGGGAAAAGGGTGAGGGGGAGGGAAAGGGGAAGGGGGAAAAAGGGAGATGGGGAAAGGAAAAAGGCAGGAGGGGAAGGAAGGGAAAGGGGGGGAAGTGGGGAAAAAAGGAGGAAGAAGGAGGGGAGGAGGAAGGAGAGAGAAAAAGAGAAAGAGAGAGAGAGGAAGAAAGGGAGGGAGGAGGAAAGAGGAAGGAGGGGAAGGGGGAAAGAAGGAGGGGAGGGGAAGGGAAGGAAGGAAAGAGGGGAGGGTGAAAGGGGCAAGAGGGGGGGAAGGTGGGAAAGGGGGGAAGGAAGGGGAAGAGGAAGAAGGGGAAAAGGGGGGCCGGGGAGGGGAAGGGAAGGGAAGGGGAGGGAGGGGGCAGGAAAGAAAGGGGGGAAAGGACAGGAGGGGAGGGGAAAGGAGAGGAAGGGTGGAGGGAAGGGAGGGAAGGGAGAGGAAAACGGAAAGATCTACCTCTTGATTAAGGCCCAGGGGATGTAGTGTGCAGAGTTTGTATATGAAACGTTGTTCCATATGAATAAGAAACTTGTCTACATCGCCTCCCTGCCAGTGGGACCAAACTACTTTCAAAACAAGGAAACGAAGATCAGAAACTGTGTGATGGGCTTGAGTCCAATGTGATACTAGGGGTTTGTCCATTTCCTTCCTCCAAAGACAACTCTTATGTTCACTAATTTTGTTTTTTCCAATGTAGCATAAATGACAAGGGCAAATAATAAGATAAATGACTTGTGCTGTCTCACAGTTGGAAAAATCATTGAGATATATCTTACGTGAAGAGGTAGGGTGTATAAACACATCTTTAGTTACCAATGCATTGTCACACACACTAAAGTGTCCATGTGCCTTAGGTACAAAATGAGGCCTACTGAGAGCAGAAGGTACCAAAATATCTCTAAGATTGGAATTTCTTTTATAAGCTATCAAAAGTTTACTATCTTTCAAAAAAGGGAGTGGATCCAGAATATGCCATGCTTCTCTCAAAATACAAGCAATTTCTTTAGAGTATTCTGATATTATTGGTCTGTGCACGAGCGTGACCTTTTAAAAGGATGGCTCTGTCCGATGAACAGGCTCGACATAGGGCTTTTTCAACACACACTGAAGGATAGCCACGATCTAGAAATCTTTTACTCATGTCTATTGCATAAGCTTCAAAATCAATATCAGTAGTACAGAGCCTCCGAACTCTTAAAAATTGACTGGTGGGCAAGTTTTCTTTTAAAGCTCGGTTGTGAAAACTACTGAAATGTAAGAGAGAATTTCTGTAGGTGGGCTTCCTATAAATCGTGGTGACCAAACTGTGAGACGTATTTTTGATTAATATGTCTAAATAGGCAATTTGATCTGGACTGCACGTAAATTCAAATTGTAAATGAGGATCCAGAGAATTGAGCTAAGATATAAAATCAAGCAAGCCATCACGGGTACCCTCCCAAATAAGGAAAACACCATCAATGTAACAAATTCCTAGTGGCCCAGCGGCCCTCTTCCGCCTCTTGACAATATTTTGATGGCATCGGGGACGATCGCAGCATTGGGAACAGCCCCCAATATTATCAAAAGACTGTTGGGGGCCGGTGCCCTGACAAAAAGTAAGTACCTGGTAGTCTAGTGGCACCTGTACCCCCCACCCCATCCCCAAGGAAAATAAAATAAAAATCATCTGGTGGCCAAGCAGCCCCTGTACCCCAACCCCAAGTAAAGAAAATAAAAATCACCCGGTGGTCTAGTGGCCCCTAAATCCAACCCCCTCCCAGTACCTTAAAATAGGTAGGAGCGCTGCCTATGTGCTCCTGCTCTGGTCTGCCATCTTGTAAAATGGTGGTGCCTGGCCCTGCGTGATGCATCCTGGGATGCACTGGGCAGGGTTAGACTGCCAAATAAAGCATAGTCTACCTTATATGACAATCTAACCTTACCCGGTGCATCCCAGAATGCATCGTGTGGGGCCAGGCATCGCCATTTTACAAGATAGCGGACCAGAGCGGGAGCGCATAGGCAGCACTCCTGCCTACTGTAAGGTACCAGGGGAGGTGGTTGGATTTAGGGATCGCTAGACCACCAGGTGATTTTATTTTATTTTACTTGGGGGTGGGGGTACAGGGGCCACTAGACCACCAGGTGTTTACCTTCTGTCAGTGCACCGGACCCCACAGTGTTTTGATGGCATCGGGGGCTTTTCCCGATGCCACGATTGTTCCTGATGCCACCAAAATACTGTTGGGGGGAAGGGGGTAATGGGGCCGCTGTGCCACCACTGATTCTCTTTAGTCGGGCACCGACCCTCGACAGTATTCTGTTGGCATCGGGGGATTTTCTCGATACTGCGATTGTCCCTGATGCCATCAAAATACTGTTGGGGCTTCTATGCAAATTAGCCACACAGTGCCCAGAGAGCAAGCCAAACTAGCGCAGGCTTCTTGCATGTATGTGTTTGGCTTGCTCTCCCAGTTTAATGCTGCAGTAGCTCATTTGCATGTGCAGTTACTGCAGCGGTCACTTGCATACCTTATCCTTCCTGCACTGCATGCTAAAATGTGTGTGTTGTCGGGAACATTAAAAATACGCTTCTGCGCGGGTCTAGCACCAGCTTTCTGCATTGGCCCGTTAGATTGCAAACCCTTCAGGAACAGGTAAATACCTACTGTAACTGAATGTAACTTGCCTTGAGCTACTAGTGAAAAAGGTATAAGCTGAATACAATTTCAAATCCACAACCCCCAGTGCTGCCACACTGCTATCCCTGCTCAGCCAGCTCTTAGAGATTTATAAGTGTATTTAATTTTCTTTGTTGTAACCAAACTGTGTAGCTTTCTTAATAGTTGGTATGTTTGGTGACACCAGTAACTGAACTGCGTTGCTTATTCTGTATTCTACTATCTAGTGGTGGATAAACATGGCAATGCCTGTTGTCATGGAACAATGACACACTGTGGGTAAACTGCAAAATTCATCCTTTGAAACCTGCTGACAGTTGACATCTAATGGTTTAACAAATTATCAAACTGTTTTATTTTGTTATTCTTTCCAAACCAACAGAATATTTGGGTATCACTCCACTGGGTATCCAGATCAAAGATGCACACAGAGACAACACACATATACACACAAATATTTGGAAGGAAATCTATAAGGTATGCTCTGCATCCTCTGCATGCTTTCCTTACTTGTTTAGCTATGAAAACAGTACAATGAAAGAAACGAGCATCCAATCTTTACTACAGTGTATCATTTCAATTTAGAGATATTATATTAATACGTATTTGTTAATCATTTTTCAAATCCCTATTATACTGGCATGAAGGAGTAGCCTAGTGGTTAGAGCAACAGTCAAATGACCAAGAGACCAGGATTTGATTCCCACTGGCACTACCTGTGGCCTTGGGCAAGTCACTTAACTCCCCACTGTCTCAGAAGAAAGGCCTGGCAATCTACTTTCAGTCACACTTTGCCAAGAAAACCCAGGGTCTCCTGGGTCACCGGGAGTCAGCATTAACTCAACAGCACACATTACTTTTTTTATTATTATGATATTTTCCCATTATAAAAACCTAATCAATATTAGCCTATGTTAGAGACAGCCAGAGAGAAGTAAATAAGAGGACGAAAAGGAAAAGAAGTGGGAAGAAAACAGAGGCACTGAGAGACAGCAAGACCAAGAAAATGATAAGGGAGAACAAAGAGCAAATGTTAACAGGGAGATTATAAGATAAGGAAGAAAACCAGAGAGGAAGAGAAGATGAAAGAATGAGAGGAGCAGAAAAATAAAGATAAGACTGGCAAGAAAGAAATACAGGAAGGGGCAGAAAAAGAAAGTAAAGAAACAGACAGGAAGAGCAACAAGAGAGATACAAGAAGCCATAATGATAGAAAAGAAAGACAAGAGTATACAAGTCCCTGTGTTTTCCAGATACCTAGCTACCTGTTTATGGCAGCCTGTGGTTAATAACAGTAGCAGTAATGAAATTAGTGACACCAGTGTAACAATAATCTTACCAAAGTACATTCAGTGATTGTTTTGAGACATAATAAAAGAAATTAGAATATTTGTTCAATCTTCACTGTAAAGAAAAAACTTACCAGATTTCCTACTAAAAGCACATGAGAGAATTCTGCAGTCACTGGATAATGTTCCATGGCCATAAATAAAGTATTCAGCACAATGCAGATGGTAATAGCAAGGTCCACAAATGGATCCATCACAATCAGTTTAACAATATGCTTTAATTTTAACCATGATTTGCAACAATCCCAGATCAAGAATGTATTGGCAAATTTATACCAGCAAGATGGGCATTTCTGTCTCGATTCTTCAAGCTCTGGAATAAAATACACATTAAAAATTGAAAAAATAAATAATGGTAGTCATGCAAAAATTGTAATTAAAGATGCATATATATAGAATGAATGTTCAAAGAATTAAACAGTAAAGCGTGGTTACTCACCTGTAACAAGTGATCTCTGGGAATAGCAGGAATCAGTCTTCACATATAGGTGACATCGGCACTGACGGAGCCCGTTGTGGGAACACTCCCCGGCAGCCAACAGAAAATGCTTTTGGGAGCATCCTACATGCAGGCATGGCTGCCTTCCCGCCTTCCTCCTAGTCTCCTCAGTCAGGTGTATAGCGGAGAATAAAAAACTTTTGTATACCAGGACATGAGAAAACAAATGGGACAACTTGATGGGAAGGTGGGTGGGTTGTGAAGGCTGATTCCTGCTGTTCCCAGAGATCACCTGTTATAGGTGAGTAACCATGCTTTCTCCAGAAACAAACAGGAAGGCAGTCTTCACATATGGGACTCTCTAGCCCAAGACAACCGAGTGAGGGAAGCATCCCAGTACAGCGGAGATTGCATCCGGGATCCAACAGACTCAGCTTGTTGACAGCACTCCTCACGGGGTATTCGGATGGAGAGTGGGCAAGTTGTCTAAATTTGAAAGAGATTACGCAAAACTGCTTGTCTGAATTGAGCATCTTCTCTGAAGTCTTTATTCAGGCAATAGTGCACTGTAAAGGTATGCAAAGAAGACTATGTTGCTGCTTGGTAGATATCTGAGATAGGGACTGAGCGAAGGTTAGCTACCGTAGTTAGCTACGGCTCTGACATTATGAGCTGTAACACAGTGTGCTAGGGATAGCTCAGCTTGTGCATAAGCAAAGGATATGCAATATGCCAACCAATTTGAACGTGTTCTTTTGGATACTGCTTTCCTCAAATGACTTTGGTCAAAGGAGACAAACAATTGAGAGGATTGGCAAAGGTCCTCGGTGCATTCTAAATAGAACGCTAGTGTTCTCTTTCAGTTGAGTGTATAAAGTTCGGCTTCAGACTGAGATGAGTGGGGTCTTGGAAAGAAGATCAGTAGTGAGACCAATTGATTCAAGTGAAAGGAGGTGACGACCTTCGGCAAGAACTTAGGATGTGTGTGAAGGACCACTTTATCATGATGAAAAGTGGTATAAGGCTCATAGGTTACCAAAGCTTGGAGTTCACAGACTCTGCGAGCTGAGGTAACTGCTATGAGGCAGAGAAGCTTCTAAGTGAAGAACTTCAGTGGAACTGACCCCATTGGTTCGAAAGGACTAAACATGAGTTGTACCAAGACAATGTTGAAATCCCACGGGGTGCGAGGTGGACGGAAAGGTGGCTTGGTCAGGAAAAGACCCCGCATAAATTTGGCCACTGAGACAGGACAACTGTCTAGAGTATGGTGGGAGGCCGCAATAGCGGATAAATGTACTTTCACTGAACTGGTCTTGTGACCAGAGTTAGACAAATGTAGTACGTACTGAAATAAGTTCAGGATGGGACATGTGAAAGGATCCAGTGTTTAAGAGAACACCAGATGGAGAACCTATGCCATTTGAAGGCATAAGAGCATCTGGTTGAATCCTTTCTTGAAGATAAAAGGACATGCAAGACATCCTCCTTGAGATTTAAATGCGAGAGGACAAGGCGTTCAGTTTCCAGGCCATCAACCGGAGTGCTTTGAGGTTGGGATGCAACAGGGTTCCCTGCTCCTGGGAGAGAAGCATTGGTGAGTAACCGAGCCAGAGGGTAGGTGCTTCAGCAAGCTGAAGCGCAAAGAAAATCTTGGTTGTCTGGGCTAGTATGGGGCAATGAGAATCATCTGTCCCCGCTTGGCCTGGAGTATGAAGACTGCCTTCGCTATGAGTGGAAGTGGAGGAAAAGCATAAAGAATCCCTCGACCCCAGTGAAAAAGGAAGGCATTCCTCGACCCCAGTGAAAAAGGAAGGCATCTGACAATTTCCTGTGGGGAGAGGGAATCCTCAAACAGAACCAAGGTAGTTGGACATTGAGGGGAGATGCAAAGAAGTCTATTAGTGGAATCCCCCAGAGTTGAAACAATTGTTGGGCTACTTGAGGATCCATCTGTCGACCAATTGATTCGTGCTCCCAGAAGGTAGACTGTGTGAAGATGAATAACATGGGAAATTGCCCAGTTCCACAGGTGAGAGGCCTCCTTGCACAGAACTTGAGAGCCTGTCCCGCCTTGCTTGTTTATATAAAACATAGTCACCTGGTTGTCGGTCTGTACAAGAAGAGAATGCTGCTTGAATTGGGGAGAGAAGACTCTGATGGAATTGGATACTGCTCTGAGTTCCAGAAGATTGATCTGAAGGGCTTTCTCCTGAGCGGACCAAAGGCCTTGCAATGAGACCATTGAGATGGGCTCCCCAGCCTACTCTTGATGCATCAGTAGTTAGGATAAACTGTGGTGCAGATGTCTAAAAAGGTGACCCTTTGATTAGATTCTGTGATGTGATCCACCACCATAGGTCTGCCTTCATCTGTAAAGTGATTTTGACCAGGTCTGAGAGATGACCTATGGAATGCTTCCACTGGCTTGACAGAGTCCACTGTGAAATTCTCATGTGAAGGCGAGCACAGGGTACATCATGGACTGTGGAAAACATGTGTCCTAAAAAGTGTAGAAATGTTATGGTAGGAATTGCTAGCTGTTGCTGCACCTGTATGGCTAAGGTAATCAGACGGGGACATCTGTCTTCTGGGAGGAAGGCTTTGCTTCTTGTCATGTCCAGGTGAGCACCTATGGACTTGAGGTTCTGGGTTGAACAGAGATGTAATTTTGGATAGTTTATCACAAACCCCAACTCTTAAAGGACATAAATGGTTTGATTTAGGGCAGAAGTGGCTGCTAAAGTGGAGTCTGCCCTTAGTAGCCAGTCGCCTAAGTAGGGGAACAGAAAGATCCCCAAGATTCATAGGTAGGCCACCACAACAGCTAAGCACTTTGTGAATACTCTGGGCACTGAGGCGAGTCCGAAAGGGAGGACACGGTATTGATAATGGTTTCCCTGAAAAACAAACTTGAGGAATCTTCTTTAGTCTGGGTGAATGAGGATGGGTCTATGTACATCTTTTAGATCCAGAGAGCATAGCCGATCATTTTGTTTGAGGTATGTCAGGAGGGTGCCTAGAAAAATCATCTTGAATTTCTCCTTGATGAGAAATTTGTTGAAATTTCGGTGATCTAGTATAGGCCTGTAACCTCCTGTCTTTTTTGGAATCAGGAAATATCTAGAATCGCCCTGCAGGGCAGAGGGAATCTCCTCGATGGCTCCCTGTTCTAGCAGGGAGAGGATCTCCCGATGGAGCAAGGAGGAGTGAAAGGGATCCAGGAAAGGTTGTCCCACAAAATGATTAGGACAAGTCTGTAACTTTAGTTGTAGGCCCTGAGAGACTAAATGTAGGGTCCAGGGCTTGAAAGTGATACTTATCCAACACTGAAGGATAAGGTGGTATACAAAACTGGTTAAATAAATTCATAAATCAAACAAGCATTGTGCAAAATGCACTAGCCTCCCTGGGATTCTGGAAGGAGAAGGGAGAACGATGGGAAAATTGGCCATGCTCTTTTTAACAGAGTCAAAAACTCTGAGGCTGTTGAGGAGATGGGGCAGGTTGTAGTTTGAAAACCTTGGGTTTTCTGATCTGCTTTTGACCTGATTGTCTCTGCTGCTGTTGTGGACCCAGCATGGGTAACATAGGCTTGATATGGACGGAAAAATATCTTCTTTTTAGGGAAGAATGGCTTTTTGGTGGTAGCTTTCTTTTTGGAAGGGTCTGCAGCTCTCTTTGACAGTCTCTTCATAGTAAAGTCGTCTGTTTCAATCTCGCTGGCCTTTATCTTCCACCTCTGACCAAAGAGGTTTTCACCATTACAGGGTATGTTGATCAATTTATCCTGGACCCACTGTTCCAGGTCAGATGCCTGGAGCCATGCTGTTCTTCTAGCACCTATGCAAGCTGCAGCAGATCTGTTGTTAGCTTCAAAAGCATCAAAAGCAACCCTTGTTAGGAATTTAGATGTATTTTGGGCATGGGTAACCAAGACCTGGTGAGCCACCTATTTGTCAGGGAGTAATAAGGAGGTGAAGTCTGATAAATCCCTGGACACATCCTTAAGAAACATATCCATGTATAGCATGTATGAATCAATTCTCGAGGCTAGCATTGTAGCCTTTTAAGCCTTTCTTCCAAATGCATCTAGTGTCCTGGCCTCCTTGCCAGGAGGCACCGAGGAGCGATTTTTTTTTTTACTTTAGATCCTCCTCATGGTGGGAAAGTTGTGGCTTTTGAAAGCCTGGAGAAGGAGGAACTTACAGCAGGGGTTGACATGGGGGCCTCCCACATACGAATCATCAAGTTCTTTAAGATGTTGTGCACTGGGAGGGTGACTGCCTCCTTCGGTGCCGAAGGATACTGTAGTATGTTGAGCTCCTCAGCTCTTGGTTCAGTTTCGGTTGCCACTGAAACATCTAGAGTTGCCGCCATATCCTTAAAGAAGTCTTGGAACAACATGTCTTCGGGAGGGGAATGTCTCCATTCATAAGGATTTGATGGGTCCAATGGAACATCCCTGGGTGTGTCAGACTTGACCGACTCCACCTCGGACAAGAAGACAATTTAGAAGACCAGGAGGGAAGGTGGGAAGACAGCCACGCATGCGTAGAGGAACGCTCCCAAATGCATTTTCTATTGGATACTGGGGAGAGTTCCCACACCGGGCTCTGTCAGTGCAGACGTCACCCATAAGTGAAGACTGACTTCCTGCTTGTTCCTGGAGATTATTCTTGGCCACCCAAGAAAAAAAAACACAGACACACATTTTCTCACTAAAAAACACCCATCAATAGTAGTCCTTAGTACTTATAGTATAGATCTGCTAACTTTTTTTTTTTTTTAAATAGTTTATTTATAATCCACCAAAGACAGTACAACACAGTACAAATAAACAAAGAGCCCTGGGAGGGCGGGGTGTACTCTGATCCCCCCCCCCCCGGGGAGTACAGGCGAGGCAATATAGGGTGGCATTTAACAAGTTTTCTCCCTCCCTCCCCCTCCCTCCCCCTCCCCCCTTGTTCCCCCCACCCCCCATGCTCCACTCCCCACCCGTCCCTCCCGCCGGCCCCTCTGAGATAGCCAGTGGTGCTGCACCTCTCACAATCACTCTGCCCTATGCTGGTCAAAGTGATGCCTCAGCTCCCGGACTGTAAAATCTCATTTCGACTTTGGGCCCCGAGTTGTAGGATGTAGGGCTCCCAGACCGCCATAAAGGCCGGCCACCGTTTGACACTGCCTCGCGCCCACCGATGTTCCATTTGCATCAATTGGTGAAAACTATTCCTCCACTCCCCGAAAGTGGGGGGCTGGGGATCCCTCCACAGCCGAAGAATCAGCGCCTTCCCCACCAGACAGGCCTTACGAACCAAGAGCCGTTCCCCCTTCTTTCCTGGGCGGGGGGGGGGGGGGCAGGCAGTCCAGCACCACCAATGGGCCCGACCACCGGATGCGCTGATGAAGGAGACCCCCCAGAAAGGAAGAAATTTTAGCCCAATAGGATTGCAAGGATGGACAGTCCCACCACATGTGGAGGAGGGTCGCCAACGGCTCGGAGCAGCGGGGGCAGCGGCCATCAGTAGTGAGTCGGCTTCGCAGCGCTCGCCGTGGGGAGAAATGGACTCTAGTAACACACTTAAATTGCACCTCCCTCCAACGCATCCCCTGGGCTAGGCCAACTATGCGGCGGAGCGCCGCCCGCACCGTGCCAGGGGGCACCGCACAAGCCAATTCTCCCTCCCAGGCCATCTCCACCTCTCGATAGTCCAGGGGGGGACGGAGGTCGGCCACACAAACTTTAAAGACAGATATCGATACCGGGGCATCGCCCCCAAGTCCAAAGAAGTCCAGAATCCGCTGAGCCCGCTCGGTGCACAGTGCCGTATGCGGCAGCGAAGATATATAGTGGGCCACCTGGATATAGGCATAGGCGTGCCGGGGGGAAAGACCCCATTCTCGGCTCAATGTCTCGAAGGACTTGCAAGCTCCCGAGGGTTCTACCAAGTGGCCAAGAAGCCTAATCCCGCGGCCCTCCCAGTCTTGAAAAAGCACCGATTCCGAGCCCGAGGGGAATGACAGATTCCCTCGAAGTGGCAACCAACTAGAGGTCTGCCACGATTCACCCCAGTGCACATTAAGATATTGCCAGGTCCGTTTTGCCGAGGTTATCAACACACTCCGCCTTATATAGCGGGGGAGACCCGGGTTGGCTCCATGCAGAACCCCTAATAGCGTAAGCGGGGCGATAAAACATTCCTCGAGGATCCGGGGTGTGAAGTAGGCAGTGTCACCAAGCCAGTCCGCCAGATGCCTCGCTTGGCAAGCTAAGGCATACGCCCGCAGGTCGGGGAGGCCCATCCCCCCCGCACGCCACCCGCCCAGTAGCCGGGCCCAAGGGATGCGCGCCCTTCCACCTTTCCAGAAAAAGGTGTGAAAGCAGGCCTCAATGCGGCGCAGATCTTTTCGGAGCAACCACACTGGCAGGGTCTGGAGCCAGTAAAGGAGGCGGGGCAAGGCCACCATCTGTACCGCCGCTATCTTCCCTGAGAGGGACAGTGGGAGGGCACCCCATGCCCGCAGCTGTGTTTGCAATCTCCTCAGGGTTCGGTCGAGATTACGGCCATATAGCCTACCGGGGTGGCTGGGCAAGACAATTCCCAAATATATGAACTCGTCTGTCGCCCATTTGAGAGGGAACTCTCCAGGCCATGCACCCCGAAGAGTGCCTAATACATCGAGGGCCTCTGATTTCTCCTTATTGATGCGCAAGCCCGCCACTCTCCCAAACCTTTCGAATTCCGACATCAGGCCTCGCAAGGAACGGTCCGGTGAGAGTAAGTGGACAAGTAGATCGTCGGCAAAGGCAGAGAGCTTGAATTCCTGTGGCCCAATGCGTATTCCGGAAATCTCTCTGGAGGCCTCGATGGTCCTAATCAAGGGGTCGAGAGAAAGGACAAACAGCAGGGGGGAAAGAGGACACCCCTGCCGCGTCCCTCGGCCTAAATCAAATGCTTCCGAGGCGACGCCATTGCATACCACCCCCGCCGTCGGCTGGGCATAGAGACTTCGCACCATCCGGCAGAAGTAGGCACCAAGTCCATATTTTGGCAAAAGTGCCCAGAGATATTCCCAGTTCACCCGATCGAACGCCTTTTCGGCATCGAAACTAATCAACAGAGAAGGTAGTTGGCGATAATGCACCCACTCCAGGGAAACCAGAATCTTTCGCAGATTCCGCACTGCGTAGCGGCCCTTGACGAAACCCACCTGAGAGGCATGCACAAGGTGGCTCAACACCTCTGCCAGCCGAGTAGCCAAAACCTTGGCTAAAACTTTTAGGTCAAAGTTGAGCAGCGAAATAGGCCTATAGGAGCCAGCCGCTAGGGGATCCTTGCCCGGCTTAGGGATCAACACAATATGAGCGTGATTGTTCCCCCAGCGAAAGGCCCCCTGCTCAATACGACGGTCATAGACCGCCAACAGTGTTGGGGTTACAGTTTCTCCCAGAAGCTTGTAAAATTCAGCGCCCAAACCGTCCGGGCCCGGCGACTTGAAACAACAGGCCGAGGTGATTACCGTCTGGATCTCCTGGGCCGTCAGGGGCTGTTCCAGGGTCTCTCGTTGGGCCGGAGTCAATTGGGGGAGGTCGAGTCCCCCCAGATAAGCAGAGAGGTCAGCCGCTGGCACACTCTCGGTCTCATACAGAGATTGAAAGAAGGTCCGGAAGAGTTGTGCGATTTCCTCATTCCCTCTGCGGAGTCTACCTGCATCATCTCGCAAGGCTGCCACCAGGCGGGAGCCCCGTTGTCCCCGCAGACACCGGGCGAGCAACCGTCCCGTTTTGTCCCCGTGACAATACATTTGGTAACGGTAGTAGAGGTGGGATTTCTTGGCCCGTTGGTGTATTAGCTCGTTTAGGGCCACCTGGGCCTCCCAAAGCCGTTTTTTATTCGTCGCGAGGGGGGCACGAGCACATCGCCGGCGCAGACTCACCATCTGCCTTTCCAAGCGTATGATTCGGGCAGCGATCATCCGGCGCTTGCGAGCCGCAAAGCCAATGATATCTCCCCGCAGCACTACTTTCGCCGTCTCCCAAAAAAATTCAGGGTCCTCCTCATGGCACCGATGATCGTCCAAAAATTCTTGCCAGCGCTGGCGAAGAAAGCGATGGAACTGAGCATCATGATACAGATCAAGCGGGAAGCGCCAGAGTCGAGACCCAGAAGACGGTGCTCCTCTCCAATGTAGTTCCAACCCAACCCAGGCGTGGTCTGAAATCTCCACCGGACCAATCTGAGTCTCTCCCACCTGGGCGAGGGCTCCCCCCGAAAGCAGAATGTAGTCGATACGGGCACTTGAGCCATGTGCCCGGGATTGATGGGTGTAATCCCTCTCCATAGGATGAAGCAATCGCCAGGGGTCTACTAGGTCCAGCCGTCTCCGAAATCTCTGCAGCATACGAGTCGTAGGGATCCTATCTTGGTTCTCCCCTTCTGTCGAGGTATCCAACTCGACATCCAGGATGCCATTAAAATCACCCCCTAAAAGCAAGGGACAATCGGGCAGCTGCTCGACCCGGGAGGCCAAGTCACAAAAAAAATTGGGGACAAACGTATTCGGCCCGTAGAGGTTACCAATAGTCACTAGTTGCCCTTCAAGGTAGCCGTGCAAAAGCAAATATCTACCCATGTCATCTGCTGTAAGGGTGGTCAGCGAAAAAACGAACCCTTTTGTGGAACAAAACCGCCACGCCCCCCTTTCGCCCCTGTGCAGGAGAACCCCATACCTGACCCACCCATGACCGGCATAATTTATCATGTTCTTCAGCCGTCTGGTGGGTTTCTTGCAGGAGGGCGATATCGCACTTTTGGCGAGCAAGGGCTTGCAGCACCTTATACCGCTTGATCGGGCTCCCCAGCCCACACACATTCCAGGTAACAATCTTCAAAGGCATGAGGCAGTGTCAAAGATCCACCATAGGGCTAAGTGTCCATGCAATAGGGAGGTCCCCCCAGCCTGGGACCCCCTTCTCTCAGAACCTTTGAGGGCGCAGCACCACAATATTAGCCATAAGAGCCCGGACACCCCATCCCCCCCCACCCCTCTCCCCCCCCTCCCCACCCCTCCCCTCTCCCCCCCCCTCCCCACCCCTCCCCTTCACCCCCCTCTCCCTCATCCCTCCAATTCCTACAAGTCCACCCACCCGGCCGGACTACTTCCACTGACATTCGGGTACCCCCCCCCCCATGATCCTCCCCGCCCACCCCTGCACTAACGATGCTCTTCTGCCGGCGCCCCCCATAGAGCCCGAGCCACCCTCTCACATAGAGATTCTCCCAGGAGCGTCAACTCGGCCCAATCCCCACAGCCCTCCCAAGCGCGATCACAGAAAGGTCCAGCACTCCACCCAACTCCCTGCCGGTCTCTCCCCCTCTCCCCCCGCCACGATCAGTCTTGTAGAGCCCAGAGAGGATCCTCCTGCCCGCCGTCCCAGGTATCCCGGGTATCCCCAACAGCACACTCGAACCTCGCCCAGCCCGGAGGCGAGGGCGGAGCCCACCCCCCCCAGCACAAAGAAAGGGGAGGGGCCCCACCACCCCCCCGTGGCCCGGATCGACATGGGGGGGAAGGGGGAGAAGGAAACAGCCCAACCCCACCATTCGCATCAAGATGGGAGAGGCCCTGACTCTGCCCCAGGGAACTCCACCAATACAGATGCCAGCAAGTGTATGCAGTAATTGAAACATAGTTACCTTGTGGACCGTACAACATGGAATCAAAGTAACCCAACGTAGGCTACATACTGCTGTGTTGTTGCTATAATCAGTTACTGTTACAGGGAGTCTCTCAAGGGCAGGGATTCATAGAATTCAATTCAATGCTGGGGCTCAATCCAAAAAAAAACCAAGGCCCCGGAAAATTGGAAAATAAAAATAAAGAAGAGGCAATTAAATAAATAATAATAGAAAGAAGGAAGAAACAAAAAATGGGGAAATGGGAAGAAAAGGGGGAAAAAGGGATGAGCAAAACTTGAACCCTCCATTAAATCTGACACTGGCAAACTATAAATAAGCGATAGAATAAGACCCCAAGGGTAGAAGGAGTGATCAAGCAGGACTCCGGAGGCTGGCCCACAGGTCAGCCACTACAAGACTGTCTGCGGCCGCCTAAGGTCCGCGGGGCCTAGCAGTGAAGTCTCAGTCCATGCCATGCATTTGGCCCTCAGGAAGGATTTTAGTGTGAAGTGTTGAGAGAGTCCAGGAACGCAGCTGCCTCTGCCGGCGTCGACAGGAATTTAGCCCGGCCCTGGTGTTCGATCCGCAAGCGGGCTGGGTATAAGAGTGAAAAGCGGATCCCCCTCGCAAAGAGCTGTGCGCAGGCCGAGGAGAAGGCACGCCGTTGCTGACTTACAAGTACGGAGTAGTCCTGGAAGACAAGGATGCGTTCGGCTGACGGGTGGTCAGATGCCCTGCGGTTGCGAGCAAGTCGCAGAACCTCCTCCTTCTGCCGGTACTCCTGGAACCGGGCGATGACTGCCCGGGGTCGCTGCGCCTGTTCTCTGCGGGGCCCCAGTCTGTGCACGCGGTCTAGCTTCACCCGGCTTCCTTCGGCCCCACCAACCAGCTGGTCAAGCCAAGATTGTAGGTGATTGAAGAGGGTTCCATCCCCCACAGACTCAGGGATCCCCACAAAACGTAAGTTCTTGCGGCGACCCCGATTCTCTAGGTCGTCCAGCTTATCGCTCTGTTGTTTGACAATAGATTCCAGGGCAGCCACTTTAGCTGTGAGAGAATGTTGGGAGTCCTCGACCTCTGCGATCCGCGTCTCCGCCTGCTCCATTCGCCCGGCAAATTCGGAGAAATTCTTGTTAAGGGTCTGAAGACTCCCTGCGAGGTCTTGAAAGCGCGCCTCCAGTGCACTCACCACCGCTGCGCTCACCTCAGCCACCAGGTCCGAGCCGTCCCCCGATTTCGGGCTAGCAGGGGTCCCCTCAGCCATTTTGGCCTCCGCTGCACGTGGCTTCTCTCTCCGAACAGATTTTGTCGCCATCAGGCTAGCACTCTGAGACAGCCTCTCTGCAGTCCTAGAGCTGTGGGATTTAAAGCTCTTAGTGAAGCGTTCTATCGGGCAGCAGTTTTAGAAAGTGGTCGGCGGTGTGGTAACTGATTTTTAGCAGATTTGCGGGGTATCTACCCGGAGCTGGTCAGAACACGTCTGGTCAGCTCATTGCCAGACCGGAAGTCCTCAGATCTGCTAACTTTTAAGCAGTTAGATATGGTGAAAGGCTTAGAACAACTGTTGAGTTTTAACAAATTCTTTGCTGGGATTTCACCAAGTTTTCCATGTTTATCCATGCTTTAGCAGTCTGAATGAAGGTTAAAAAATTCTTTGTGAAGAGATTCATTTTAAAATAGGAACAAAAAGGGCATTAATAAAGGCAAAATCATTGAGTTTGCAAATGGACAGAATTTTTGTTATAATTAGGGTTGGTTTGGGGTTTTATTTGTATTGTTTTGTCTGCTTTTAAGTTATAATGGGAAGGACAGAGATGAGGGTGGTTGTGTATCTGAGATGGAATTTAAGCTGATATAAATAGAAGAGGATGATTGTTCTAGGTAAACAATTGAATTTGATTAGGGTAAATGTGCTGGATAAATATATGCAAACAATGAAGCTGTCTAGTTGAAGAATTGATACTATTTGGGATGAAGAAGTTGCCATAAATAGCTGAGCTTATGCTATGTATCGTGTTTTAATGATTTTGGATTTTTGAAATGTTTTGATTTTTCTGAGAAAAACAGTATATAAAATAAAAAAAATAATAATGGATATTGGCTTCCCAGGGAAAACACCACAGAGAAGAGTGTATTGACATCAGAACAGTTTTAGTTTCTGGCAAAGCAGATATATCATACAGGATGACTTCCATGAGGGGTTTTGAGGTACATAGAAAAATCTCAGTACTCTATGTCAAACTGCAAACTGCTGCAGACTTTCTTGCTGCCTGTGTTTATCCCAAATTGTGTGCAACCAGAGGAGTATCTCACACCAGACTAAAAATAAAAAATAAAAAACTACATGGGGTCTTACAGCTTAGCACCTACACTTCTGTTTTTACTGTCTATACTATCAGAATATATCCAGCTATAATGTACAGTTTAACTCCTGCAATAAATGGTCACATTGTTCACAAAAAGCAATTACAA
Source organism: Ichthyophis bannanicus (assembly GCA_033557465.1). NCBI lineage: Eukaryota > Metazoa > Chordata > Amphibia > Gymnophiona > Ichthyophiidae > Ichthyophis > Ichthyophis bannanicus. Next base: position 636,067,178 of record CM066036.1, on the reverse strand, counting down.
TTCCTGTTTTCAAAAATCAGAAACTTCAAAAGTGGACAGTTTAAATGAATATGAAAAAGCATAGTTACACATCTGGTGCGCCCCTCCCCTCATCACAGGTTTGCCATTTGCCCCAAGCCCAGCATCTCCACATGTTGCTTTACCTCATACTTTCAATGTTCAGCTAGCTCCCTGCACTGCCTGCTCTTGCCCCGTTGCCGCTTTTCATGTTTCCTTGTTGGCTGTAATGGCAGCAGTGGAGCAGACAGCAAATTGAAAACAAAAACCACAGGTCTTTCTGATTTCCTGATAGCATGCAGGTCTGATCCCTCCCTCCTCTGATATATGCCTGTTTCAGAGAAGGGAGGGACCAGACCAGCCATTCAAACGTGGAGTTACAAAGACTCGCGTTTGAATGGCTGGTCTGGTCCTTCCCTTCTCTGACGCAGGCATACGTCAGAGGAGGGAAGAATCAGACCTGCATGCTACCAGGAAATCGGAAAAATCTGTGGATTTTTTTTTCCAATTTGCTGTCTGCTCTGCTCCTGCCGTCAATGCCAAGGAAACATGTAAAGCAGTGGTGGAGCAAGGGCAGCAGCATGGGGGGTGGGAGCCAAGGCCAGCAAATGAGCCCCTATTTCTTTGTGCCCTATGCGTCCGCACTGCTGGCACAAGGCTAGGTACCGTCAGTCTCATCAAGAAGTATCGCCTTTTGTTTTTTTTGTTTTTGTTTGTGGACCCTTATTTACACCTATTCAAGAGAACATAGAAACCACACCAATTTATTGCATCTCTGTACTAGGAAAATACTTAAAATATCTGGCTAAGGATATCTTACTAAAATTAACTATATATTAGATCAGTTTCAATAATGAACATAAGATAAGTGCGACGCCTTACCGCAACTAGATGGCTTTTGCCTGCCACGACGGCATTTAGAATACTGGTTTGTAATCTTGTATATATGTATATTCTAGGCCCCACCCATGCAAATACAATCAAATGTATATTTAGATTTGAGAGCCCCAATCCAATGTATAATTGCTATTTTCTGTTTTATGTAAATCATCGCCCAATCGAAATCTGTATCCTAAAAATCAATGTATTGTACGATACATTATGATTCTGTAAAGTAAACCGCTGCTGATCGTAGGAAGCAGCAGTATACAAATGTTTACTAAATAAATAAATATGCCATACTGAGTCAGACCAAGGGTCCATGAAGCCCAGTATCCTGTTTCCAACAGTGGCCAATCCAAGTCAAAAGTACCTGGCACGTTCTCAAAAGGTAGACAGATTCCATGCTGCTTGTCCCAAGGGTAAGCAATGAATTTTCCCTGTCTACCATAATAATGGTTTATGGACTTTTGCTCCAGGAACTTGTCCACACCTTGTTTAAACTCAACTACACTAATAGCTTTTTCTACATCTTCTGATAATGAATTCCAGAGTTTTATTACGCGTTGAGTGAAAATATATTTTCTCCAATTTGTCTTAAATGTGTTAGCTTCATTGCGTGCCCCCTAGTCTTTATATTTTTTGAAGGACTAAATAACTGTTCCACTCCATTCATTACACTGGTCAACATTGAAATCGTTACTGACTTTAAAAGGCCCTAATCTGTAGTATCTTGTTGAGCTGAACATGAATATAACATTAAAAAATGTTATTGGCTCTCATTTTGAAGATATTGCATGTAGTTAATTTTTGACATTTCACTGTGTAAATATATCCAGTAGGACATCAACAACATCCCAATTAAGCCTTGAATGATGTAATATTACATCACATTGCATAATACCAGCATGCACACATCATCCAGAGTTGATTGCATCATTTTCTGATGCAATGCAGTACTACTACCAGATGGCTGCTGAAGCCATCTGACGTCAGCAGTGTACTATACGCATTTGGAAAGGTTGAGAATTTAAAATATTTCAGACTGTGTGCGAGATAGTTTAAGCTACTGTTACATGTAACTTTTATTAATCATATAATTTTAGCCATTTAGGTACAATACAGAACAGTAATGCTGCGAAAGTGCGTTAATACCGTTGACAATTTCTGCTACATTTGTGGGGAAGTGACATTTGCCAATCAGAAGAAAAGTATCACTTCTCAACTGAAGAAGGCATATCATCTTTACTTTGGATGCAAGATTTGTGACCAAGACAAGCCTTGGACCCTGCATATATGCTGCACTTTATGTACAACACAGCTTTCACAGTGGTTGAATTGCAAAATACCATCAATGCTGTTTGCAGTCCCCATGGTGTGGAGAGAGCCAAGCAACCACATAAATGACTGTTACTTCTGCTTGGTTCCTCCTCTTTCCAGCGGAATAACGAAGCAAAAGAAGTTGAGCATAGTCTACCCAAACATTCTGTCTGCATTGAGACCAGTTCCACATGGTGAGGGACTTCCTATTCCAGAACCTCCATCAGAATATTCTCTTGATTCATCTGATGAGGACAAGGGTGAGCCGACCTGTTCTTCTCCTGGTCCGTCAGCATGTAGTGACCAATATTTTCACTGGGATGCATATCAACTCCACACAGAATAACACAGGAAGAACTAAATAACCTGGTTCGTGATTTGGACTTATCCAAGAACAAGGCAGAATTGCTAGGATCAATTGCTAGAAGAAGATGTCAACATTACTTCATATCAAAAGCGCCACCAGCAGTTGGAGCCTTTCTTCAGAAAGGAAAGTAATCTGGTATTCCGTTCCAATATTGAAAGCCTCATGAATGCCTTAAAAATCACTCATGACCCACAAGACTGGAGACTATTTATAGACTCTTCGAAACTGAGTCTGAAGGCTGTGCTTTTGAACAATGGAAACCATCTTCCATCTACTGACTTCCATTAACTATAACAAGTACAGCTGGCACCTCTGTGGTGACTTGAAGGTAGTTGCCCTTTTAATGGGACTGCAGCAGGGATATATAAAATACATGTGTTTCTTATGTGAGTGGGATAGCCGAGCAAGGGATTGGCACTACTTGTGGAAGGAATGGAATCGCAGACAAAATGTAACAGTTGGAGAGAAGAATATCCAGCACCCAGCTCTGGTTGAGGCTCACAAAATCCTGCTACCACCCCTTCACACCAAACTAGGTTTGATGAAAAACTTCGTGAAAGCCATGGACCGCACTTCGCCAGCTTTCCGATACCTGCATGAAAAATTCCCTCGACTCAGCGAAGCAAAGATTAAAGAGGGAGTTTTTGTGGGTCCTCAGATTCGAGAGCTCTTCAAAGATGACCGGTTCAACAACTTGCTGCAGGGTGATGCGAAACAAGCATGGAATGCTTTTCGCCTAGTGTCAACAAACTTTCTCGGGAATGTTAGGGCAGAAAACTACAAGGAACTAGTAGAAGACATGCTGATGCAATATCAGAAACTTGGCTTCAATATGTCTCTAAAGATCCATTTCCTTGATTCCCATCTCGATTTCTTTCCTGACAACTGTGGTATGGTTAGTGATGAACAGAGCGAACGTTTTCACCAGGATATCGCAACGATGGAGCAAAGATACCAGGCAAAATGGTCCACTACAATGCTGGCTGACATAACAACATAAGAACATAAGATATGCCATACTGGGTCAGACTGAGGTCCATCAAGCCCAGTATCCTGTTTCCAACAGTGGCCAATCTAGGTCATACGTACCTAGCAGTATCCCCAAAAGACACAGGTTCCACAATGCTTGTACTGGGTCAAGCATTGATTATCCTGGGTCCCTTTTAATAGTGGTTTATGGACCTTTCCTCCAGGAACTTTTCCAAACCTTTTTTAAACCCAGCTACAATAACAGCCCTTACCACATCCTGCGGTAACAAATTCCAGAGTTTGATTACACGTTGAGTGAAAAAATATTTTCTCTTATTTGTCTTAAATAGTTTACCCTGTAGCTTCATTGCATGTCCCCTAGTCTTTCTATATTCTGATAGCGTAAACAATTGATCCACGTTTACCTGTTCCACTCCATTCATTAATTTATAGACCTCTATCATATCTCCCCTCAGCCGTCTCTTTTCCAGGTTGAAGAGCCCCAACCTTTGTAGCCTCTCTTCATAGGAGTAGCCTTCCATCCCCTTCACCATTTTGGTGACTCTTCTCTGTACTTTTTCTAATAATGCTATGTCCTTTTGAAGATACGGTGACCAGAACTGCACACAATATTCAAGGTGCGGTCATACCATGGAACGATACAGAGGCATTATAATATCCTTTGTTTTATTTTCCATCCCTTTCTTTATGATACCTAGCATTCTATTTGCTTTCTTGGCTACCGCTGCACACTGGGCAGAGGGTTTCAACATGCTATCCACGATGACTCCTAAATCTTTTTCCTGGGTGGTGGTTCCCAATGTGGAACCTTGCATTGTGTAACTGTAGTGTGGGTTGTTCTTTCCTAGGTGCATAACTTTGCACTTGTCCACATTAAATTTCATCTGCCATTTGGATGCCCAGTCTTCCAATTTATCCAGATCCTCCTGCAGTTTTCCACAATCCTCTTGGGTTTTAACAACTTTAAACAGTTTTGTATCATCTGCAAATTTGATAACCTCACTCGTTATTCCCTTTTCCAGGTCATTTATGAATATGTCAAAAGGTAGCGGACCTAGTACAGATCCCTGGGGTACTCCACTATTCACCTTTTTCCATTGGGAAAATTGGCCATTTAGCCCTACCCTCTGCTTTCTATCTTTTAACCAGTTCCCGATCCACAATAGTACACTGCCTCCTATCCCATGACCTTTTAGTTTTGCCAAAAGTCTCTGATGAGGGACCTTATCAAAAGCTTTCTGAAAGTCCAGATACACTATATCAACCGACTCACCTTTGTCTACCTGTTTATGCACACCTTCAAAAAAACATATCAGATTAGTAAGACAAGATCTTGCTTGTCTAAAGCCATGTTGGCTGTCTCCCATTAGGCCATGACTATCTACATGCTGTGTAATTTTGTTCTTTATGATGGTTTCTACCATTTTCCCCGGTACCAAAGTCAGACTCACCGGTCTGTAATTTCCCGGGTCACCCCTGGAACCCTTTTTAAAGATTGATGTTACGTTGGCGACCCTCCAATCTTCAGATATTACAGATGATTTTAATGAAAGTTCACAGATTACCAATAGCAGGTCCGCAATCTCATATTTCAGTTCTTTCAACACTCTTGGATATATACCATCCGGTCAAGGTGATTTGCTACTATTCAGTTTATCAAATAGTTGTAATATATCTTCCCGGTGTAGCGATATTTCTCTCAATTACTCTGCAGTATCACCTTTAAATACCACTTCAGTCTTGGGTAACATCCCTACATCTTCCTCAGTAAAGACCGAAGCAAAGAATTCATTCAGTCTCTCTGCTATAGCCTTGTCTCCTCTTACTGCCCCTTTTACCCCTCTATCATCTAATGGCCCAACAGACTCTCTCACAGGCCTTTTGCTACGAATGTACTTGAAAAAGTCTTTATTTCGTGTTTTTGCTTCCATAACAAGTTCCTTCTCAAATTCTCGCTTTGCGAGCCTTATCAATGCTTTGCATTTAACTTGCCAGTGCTTGTGCTGTTTCCAGTTTTCTTCATTTGACTCTTTTTTCCATTTCCTGAAGGATGCTTTTTTGGCAGCAACAGCCTCTCTGACCTCACCTTTAAACCATGCTGGCAGTTTTTTGGATTTTCTTCCACTTTTCTTAATGCGTGGAATACAGCTGGTCTGGGCTTCGAGGATAGTATTTTTAAATAACACCCAAGCTTGCTGTAAGTCTTTAACCTTTGCAACCGCTCCTTTTAGTTTTTTCTTAACTATATTCCTCATTTTATCATAGTCTCCCTTTTGAAAGTTAAAAGGTAGTATTGTGGATTTCTTTACTATCCCTCCTCCACTAATTAAATCAAACATGATCATGCTATGATCACTATTGCCAAGTGGTCCCAGCACCCTTATTTCTTGCACCAGATCTGGCGTTCCACTAAGGACTAGGTCCAGTATGGCTTCCCCTCTGGTCAGTTCATGAACCAGCTTCTCCAAGAAACAGTCATTTATTTCATCTAGGAACTTTATCTCCCTAGCTTGTCCTGCCGTAACACTGACCCAGTCGATACCAGGGTAATTGAAATCACCCATTATTACTACTCTGCTGTGACTTTTGTTAGCTTCCTACTGCTGGAAACTCCCCAGAGACGCTCCCGAACAGCTGTACAAGAGACAGGCAAAAAAATCTAAGAAGTAGTCTATGACTTGTTTTTTTACAGGTATTAACCGAAGGCCTGTTATATTTACTATTGACATGCATTTTGTGATGTAAACATTAATTCTTGTAGATTACAAAAAAACTAGAGCCAACTTTGCAATTTCACTGTCATATTCGTGTTCAGCATATAAAAATTGATAAGAAATGACTATTTTTATTTCAGTAACATGACTTTTGTAAAAATTTGTTGACCAGTGTTTTTTTATAGACCTCTATCGTATCTCCCTCTAAGCCATTTCTTTTCCAAGTTGAAGGCTAACTTTTAAACCTTTCCTCCTAGGGATAGCCTACCATCCCCTTTACCATTTTGGTCAATCTTCTCTGTATCTTTTCTAATTCTGCTATATTATTTTTAAGATATGGTGACCAGAACTGCACACAATATTCAAGGTGCAGTTGCACCACAGAGCAATACAGAGGCATTACAATTTCTTTCGTTTTATTCTCCATTCCTTTCCTTATGATTCCTAGCATTCTACAGTATTTGCTTTCTTGGCCGTGGCTGCACACTGGGCAAAGGATTTCAATGTATATCTACAATGATATTGAAATCTTTTACTTGGGTGGTGGTTCCTAATGAGGAACCTTGCATCATGTAACCATAGTTTGGGTTCTTCTTCCCTAAGTGCATAACTATGCACTTGTTAACATGAAATTTCATCTGCTGTTTGGATGACCAGTCACCCAATTTTCTAAGGTCCTCTTGTAATTTCTTACAATCCCCTTGAGTTTTAACAACTTGGAATAATTTGAGTTATCTGCAAATTTGATCACCTCACTTGTTATTCCCATTTCCAGGTCATTTATGAATATGTTTAAAAGCAGCGGGACTAGCAGAGACCTCTGAGGTACTCCACTATTCACCTTTTTCCACTGAGAAAAATGGTCATTTAGGCCTACTTTCTGTTTTCTAGTTTTAACCAGTTCCAATCAACAACAGTACACTGCCTCCTCTCCCATGATTTTTAATTTCCCCAATAGTCTCTGTCAAAGGCTTTTTGAAAATCTAGATACACTATGGGCCCGATTCAGAGATGTGACTCGCAGGGCTGCATGTTCCTGTGGGATGTGCAGGTCCGCAAGCTGTCCTGCCACTATTCCCCTTCAGGCTCTCCTTGCTTAGCTAGAGCAGCAGTATGGAGAGAGTCTGGGCAGAATTGGGGCGTGCCGAGGCAGCAGGATGTACAAGGCCAATTCCAGTCACAGTCCTGTATGTCCTGCGGGGTTAGGAGGAACGTGCTGCTTAATCACCTCAAAGGTGGAATAAGCAGCACAGACAGGGCGATCGGGGCCGGAACTCCCCCTTCCCCCCGGGGCTGAGTGTAGGTAGGTCCCCGTCACCAAATCCAGGACCCAACTGCCCAGTCATAGGTCAGGCAGTGGGGAAGAAGAGGGGTGGCACTATGGGAGCCTGCAGGGAGAACGTTCTCGTAGGCATGCAGGGGCGCACCAGGTTGTTCTCGGGCCTGATTCTGTATGCCGCAGGAATGTTTTGCTCCCATGGTACAGAATCGGGTCCTAACAGGCCCATCCTGCTCAGGGCTGTCCGGACATGTCCCTTTCTGAGAATCAAGTTCCATGTAAACCGGCTCACCTTTCTCTACCTATCTGTTAAAAAAAAAGGGAGGACGTGACGTTATCCGGCACGATGGCTGCATGAGCACAGAGCTCCATAGCCATCCTTGATTAAAAGCACGGAAAAACCCTCCAAAGCTCCAAGGCGAGGAAACCACACAATCCTGGTAAAATCAGAAGAGAAGTGAAAGATGACTATCCAGAGGAAAGCCGTGGATTTGAAAGAATATGCATATATCAGAGCAAGCGGCAGAAGCATCAAGAATAAAATGGCGGCTAGCGGCTTGCAACAACAACAGCAGGCAGAAGGAGTAAAGAGGGATAAGCAAACAAGTTCTAGAGATGCAGAAAACGGCAGTATCCGACAAATAACCAGAGCTGAACTGCGGGAATGGTTTAACGAACTCAAAACAAAGTACAGGAAAACAGAACTCGGAGAGATAATGGGGAACATGAAAGAGGAGACAGAGGAGCTGACACACTGGATGGGGGAACATGAAAAACAGCTGGAAGCCCTGGAACTACAACAAGAGGCACTGGAAGTCAGAGTCAGTAAGGAGGAGGAGTGGAGAAAGCAATTACAATACAAACTAGATGACCTTGAAACAGGTCTAGAAGAAATAACCTCTGTATACAGGGCATACCAGAGACCTGTGAATTTAAGGACTGTGTAAAAGAAGCAGAAGCTATATGTCAGGAGGCTCTGAGGCAGGGGGAGGATGGAATTCCAGAAGAAATACTGATGGACAGAGCGCTCTTGGCCTTGGGACCACAGACAACCAACAGATTGAGGGACATTATTATCATACTGATGGCTCATCCTTTTGGGCTCATATTCACTAAAGGGGAGAAAACATGGAAAGTGCAAACAGTGGCGGCAGCTTTGGCAGTGCTGAAAGAAGTGGGTCTACACAACCAGGAAGCAGCAGCATGGCAGGAATGTGCTCAAGGGACACAGGAGGAGGAACAGAGAGGGGAGTCAGGCAACAGCTAAGAGGGCCGATGCAAAACAGACTGGCAGATCCTCAAATCCCACACCAGAGGGGGGCAAAACGCTGAAAACAAACAAAGACTAAGAGGGACAATTTAAATCGAAGAGCCATAGACTGTGCAAGCAACAAATGAACTACGGAAACTGACTGAGAAGGAGAACAACTATGAATTTAGAAAGGGCTGAGAAGACCGGCTGATAATAATTAAAACACTAAAGGTTAGGGGGCGGAGCCTGATGTCCAGCGGGATGGTCGCATAACGCTGAGGCTCCCGAGAGGCCTACTCAGAATCCTGAATTAACACCTCACATACTTGGAACTTCTACTCTGATCTTGCCGGGGCACATTGGTGAGATGGCGGGGACCAAACCAACGCGCCTGGAATTTGGATCTCCAGCGGCTTCTCACGGCAAACGTTCCAAAACTGAACCTCCGTCCCCGCAGAAGGGGCCGGCCTTGTGCGAGGGCCCCGAAATGCAGCAGGAAATCCTCGTAGAGATTAGAGGGGTCAAAAACCTCGTGCAGGCAAACGGTGAAGCACTCCGAGCGCTGCGGGAAGATTTTGGTGTGCTGCAAAGCAAGCTAGAAGGGCTTTCTTCGCGTCAGGACAAAATGGAGAGCATATTGGACTCCCATGCGGCCCGGTTGTCCAAACTCGACAAAGTTGAACGCCAGGTGCGGGCCTTGCAGAAAGAGGTGGAAGATGGCAATAACAGAGCGCGCCGCAACAACATACGACTCGTGGGCATACCGGAGGGAGCGGAATCGGGAGACATGAAAGAGTTTTTATGCAAAATCCTCCCTTCCCTGCTCCAAATCACCTTTACCAAAGATTTGGAGATTGATCGCGCTCATCGTGTACCCACAAGCATAACGCTCAACAGGAAGACCCCGCGGCCTATCATTTTTCGACTTCTGACATATCAACACGTGGAGCAAATTCTAAGTGCCTCTCGGGCAAAGGGCCATATGGAGTTTGAGAGCCACAAGATCTCCTTCTATCCCGACTTGGCTAAACCCACGGTCGACCGCCGAAAGCGCTTTCTGGAATTCCGGCCGAGGCTTCAACAACTACAAGCACGCTATGGCCTGATGTACCCGGCCAAGCTCCGAGTCACGCTTCACAATCAGACAAGAACATTTGAGGACCCTGATCTACTAGCGGAGTTTTTGGATTCCAAAGAAGCCGACTTGATGCGCTGACTTCCAGAATATTCCTGCAAGTCTCCTCATATCCGCTGTACCTGCCATATTGGATCTGCCGCAGCCTAGCAAAGAGTCTGGCGTGGGCAGTCTGTTTGCCTTACTCTTGATGGTATCTGTGACCCGACTCCATCTACCCACAGTAGCCTCGATGAGTATCAGAGACAGTGTTAATTATGGACTCTGGTGTTTCTTTTCTTTTTTATATGTCTTTCTATTTCCTCTCTAGGGCCTCCTCCCGCAGACATATGGTCGCCATATTCTTTGGGGGTTTTGCTTCTTCTCTAAGATACGTTGGTACATACTTTTCAATATGGGGTGTATTAGCCAGAATACTCGGTGATTATGACATTGTTGTACAGATTCTGATTATGTTGTATGTTATCAAGCGCCCTTACCTAAAATGTCTATTACCGATTGATGGCACCATGTAAGATTTTCTCATTGAACGTAAAAGGAATCAATAACACAGGTACACTACCAAAAAACTGCCTCCAGTTTTGCAACTGATTCCTATAGATTTTGGGGTGCTGAATCCAGGAAAAATAGCCAAAATGTTCCATCACGTCACGTTTTCTTGCAAAATTAGATTTCTTACCCATATAAGGAATGTTCACATAATTTCTTTTTAGCCGACTGCAGTTTATTTTCTTGGCCCAAAATAGAGGTTGTAATGGTTAACTAACTAGAAACACTCCCTCATGATATTTTAGAGTGTTTTGTATTCATTTTATACATTAACAGGACAATTGGGAGGCGGGGGGCTAAATCCAGTACTCGCGCTGGCACATGTTCTTTCCTGTTCGCCTCGCCTCGTTCGCTCGCTCAAACACGGTGGTTGCGACATGAACGTTCCTGTCAAATTTCAGTTTCTTGCAAGTTCATTATTACCTTTTGTTTGCTCAGTCGTAATCCAGCTTTATTCCGAAGTGGTTCACTACAGTTGTAGTTTGCAGTGCTGTGTATTTGTGATGGCTCACAGAGCCAGAGGTTGCGTCAACTCTCCGGACAGTTTTTGTTTTATTTGTGGGGAATATACCGTGAAAAAGCGGCAGAGGAACATTTCTGCATTTATTAAAAAAGTATATTTCGCCTATTTCGGTTTGAAGTTAGGCGATCAAGACAAACCGTGGGCTCCTCACAAAGTGTGCAAGACATGTGAGGAAGATCTACGCTTATGGATGAAAGGTAAAAAACAAGCATTTCGTTTCGGAATAACTATGATGTGGCGTGAACAAAGAGACCACAGCAGTGACTGCTATTTTTGCTCTTGCATTGTGAAGGGATACAACTTAAAAAATAAGAACGTAATAAGTTACCCCAACCTTCCCTCAGCAATTAGGCCTATGCCTCATAGCAACGAAGTACCTGTGCCTGAACCACCAAAATCTTTGGATCATATTTGTGTGGACGGTTCTGATCATGATGAGACTCATCAGATGGCTTTTCCCGATGAGTCCAGTACTTCCGAGTTTGAAACTGAACCAGATCCGAAACCTGAACTTTTCTCTCAAGCTGAATTGAATGATTTAGTCCGGGATTTAGGACTCCCAAAAGATGCTGCCCAACTGCTAGGTTCTTGGCTTAAACAGAAAAATCTATTGTCACCAGGAACAACTTTTTATTGGTACCGCAACCGCGAGACACAATTTTTGAAGTATTTCAGCAAAGAGGAAGATTTGGTATTTTGCAACGATATATACGGAGTGATGGAAAAGTTTAAACTCAAGTATGATCCTGCTGAATGGCGGCTGTTCATTGATTCGTCAAAAGATAGCATAAAAGGTGTTCTTCTTCATAATGGCAACACATTCGCTTCAGTTCCTATTGCTCACTCTGTTATTCTCCAAGAAAAATATGAGAATTTGGCCCTGATTCTTCAGAAGATTCGTTATGATGAGCATAAGTGGATGATTTGTGGAGACTTTAAAATTCTATCCATGCTATTAGGGCAGCAATCCGGTTTCACCAAATATCCCTGCTTCCTTTGCTTGTGGGATAGCCGGGCCCGCGACCTACACTGGGGGAAAAAAGACTGGCCAATTCGGGAGTATTTGAGACCCGGTGAGAAAAATGTTCTTCATGAGAGCTTGGTACCTCGTGATAAAATTCTATTACCACCTCTCCACATTAAGTTGGGTCTCATTAAGCAATTCATCAAGTCCCTTCCAAAAGATGGTGAGTGCTTTCGGTACCTTTGCTCAAAGTTCCCCCGACTTTCTGAAGCAAAGCTAAAGGAAGGAGTGTTTGTTGGCCCTGATATAAGGAAACTCATTTCAGATGGAGCATTCGCTGAAACGATGTCTGAGAAGGAAAAAGAAGCCTGAGATTCCTTCAAGGATGTTGTTCTCAAATTCTTGGGGAACAGGCGGGATGAGAACTATAAGGATATTGTTGCCAGGATGCTCAATGCCTTCAAAGAACAAGGCTGTAACATGAGCCTGAAAGTCCATTTCTTGCACTCCCATGTGAACTACTTTCCCGAAAACTTGGGGGCGTACAGTGAAGAACAAGGTGAAAGGTTTCACCAGGACATCAAGGACACAGAGAGAAGGTACCAAGGAAGATGGAACACCACTATGATGGCTGATTTCTGCTGGTTGCTGCTGCGGGAAACCCCAGATGAAAAATACGCCAAGCAGCGCACCAAGAGAAGCATTCGGGGGAAGAAGAAACGGGCCCACCAGGAGATTGATTGACCCAAGAATGACTTTAAAATCTAAACTGTGTTGACAAATATCGTGTTTTTACTATACTTTGAAATAAAAATTTGCTAGTTATTACCACAGTGTCGGATCTCATTTATTAGAATTTTATTTTCACACCATCGGGTGTTTGTCTTCATGTATTGCAATGGTGTGGTTTGCGTTTTCTATTCTTACATACATACCTGTACAACATTTTTTGCACATTTCTTTGCTTTGCTTTGTGTCTAACCTTGCTCTTATATGCTCAATGTTTGTGCACATATATGTGGCTGTTTTAAGTGCAGACAATTTTGCTACCATCACAGTGTGTTTTGTTGACATTACTCTATTCTTATGTGCTGCCTTGTTACAATTTTCTTTATTCTTATTTGAATAACTACTAAACAATTAGTATAAAGAATTCATCCAAGAAACTTTTATCTCGATCGCACTCAATCTGAAACGTTCACCTCAAACTGCTAACCCAATGTAGCAAAAAATCTGTACGTGATGGAGCAAATTGGTTACCAGATTTGGATTCAGCGCACCAAAAAACGTAAAAATCAATCGAAACATTAGAGGCAGTTTAAAAAAAAATTTTTTTAGTGTACCTGTGTAATCCGATAAAACGGAAGAAAATCCTAAGCTACCTCAGTCAGGAAGCAGCGGATCTGATTTTTCTCCAAGAAATGCATTTAAATTCGAAGGAAACTCTTAAACTCAATATTAAACCTTACATGGTGGCCGCCTATTCCCCAGCCGTTTCTAAGAAATGTGGGGTTGCCATACTGGTTAGGAAATCTTTGCATGCTACTATTATTGCGACTAGCTCAGATACAGAAGGTAGATGGTCTAGAGTTCACCTCAAGATAGGTAGCCTTGAAGTTACATGTATATGCCTTTATGCTCCTAATGTGGATGACCCTGCCTTTTTTGCTACCATCGCTCAGGTTGCGCAGGCTTCTGCTAATACTTCATTGATCATTGGGGGGGATTTCAATCTAGTCCTTGATCCTCTGATTGACAAACAGCCGCCTAGGACGAGTGGTCCCCCCAAGAGTCACGCCACGCTTACCTCCCTGATCAAGGATCTTGCTTTAGTTGATCTATGGAGGTTACTACACCCCAATGAGCTTGACTTCACCTTCTTCTCCTCCCCTCATAAATCTCAGTCTCGCATAGACTTCTTTCTAATCTCAAAACTGTTAGTTCCTCAGGTGGACACTGCAAAGATTCACTCCCAACATATTTCAGATCATGCTGCCATTTCCTTTCAATTACACACTACTGCACCCCAGGGGAATTCGGGAGCCTGGTTCTTTGATAGAGCCCTGTTAACTCAGCCAGAGTTCCAGTCAGAAATTCGAGCAGCCATACAGGATTACTTCCATTTTAATCTACCCCAAGATACTGCGAATTGGGCTTGGTGGGAGGGCTTCAAAGCGGCCATTCGGGCAACGATCACTAGCTATCAAATCCGCCTGCGGAAACAACGCAAACAGCAGCTGCTCATACTAGACCAACAAATAAAAGCAGGCGAACGAGTTCTAACTTCACGTACTGACCCATGTGTATTAACTCGATTACAGCGTCTCCGTTTTCAATATAATTCAATCCTCTCAACTGCAGCTTCTAAGAGTATTGAGCTTCAGCGAGGGACATATTATCGTGAAAATAACCGAGCCGGTCGACTCTTAGCCAACGCCTTGAAAGGTCAAAAAGAAGCCAAACGCGTAGCGGCCCTTCGAGCTCCACAGGGAGGGGGCATAGTGACCACAGACTCCAACATTGTAGAGCTCTTCCGGGATTTCTATACCCGCCTATATCAATCTGAATGTGAGTTCTCGTCAGAGACATTCGAGCGATTGCTTTCTGGCATTCAGCGGCCGACCCTCTCTGAAGATGATAGGGATGCGATGGATGAACCCTTCTCTACTTCAGAGATCCAATCTGCCCTAAAACGAACAGCCTCGGGCCGTGCCGCAGGGCCCGATGGTCTCCCGACCGAATTCTACAGAACGTTCAGTGCAGATTTAGTTCCCTATTTAAAACTCTATTTTACTGCCCTTGCGGTAGATACATCCTCTTTGGGATCCTTTTCTGCAGCTAATGTGGTAGTATTTGAGAAAGAAGGCAGAGACCCGCTACTGACTGCCAACTACCGTCCAATCTCCCTACTTAATGCCGATTATAAGATCTTCGCAACGATCTTGGCCACCCGGCTATCTGACATGATGGCTACCCTAATTCACCCCGACCAATGCGGTTTTATACCCGGCAGATCAACTGCTGACAATGCTCGGACCTTGTGCCATGTGCTATCCAGTGCTGCCAATCTCGATCATCCATGGGTGGGTCTTTCCCTGGATGCCGAAAAAGCCTTTGATCGTCTAGAATGGCCCTTCTTATTTGCAGTTCTCCGATGGTATGGCTTTGGAGAGGGCTTCCTCCGATATCTCCATGTCATGTATACTCAACCTGTCGCCAGTATTTGTGTAAACGCCATCAAATCTCAGCCATTTAACCTCCAAAGAGGCACGCGTCAAGGTTGCCCCCTATCACCAATGCTCTTTGATCTAGCTCTTGAACCCCTAGCCCTCCTTATTAGACAGTCCGCACGTATTCGAGGTGTCCCCTTTAGTCATAGGGAGATTAAACTCTCTGCATATGCAGATGACCTTATGCTCTTCGTATCCCTCGATTCGGTTCCAGCTGTCTTGGATCTGATTGACGGATACTCACAATTATCGGGCTATAAAATTAACTGAACCAAATCTGTAGCATTCCCACTGAACCGCTGGGTACATGAGGCTGACATGCAGGCCTTTCCCTTCCTTTGGCAATCCCGCATGGTGAAGTATCTCGGGGTCCATTACTGTTCTCCTTTAGAAGACACTATCAGTTTTAATGCCAAAGAGGTAGTCTCCAAAGTCCGTGAACTCACAAATCGTTGGTCTCCCTTATCTCTCACATGGTGGGGCCGCTTAGAAACTGTGAAAATGATGATAGTCCCCAAAGTGAACTACATTTTAGAAATGCTGCCATGCTTACTTCCGTTACATACTTATAAAGATATTGAGGGCCTTCTCGTCCGTTATCTCTGGCAGGGCAAGCCACCAAGGATAGCTAAACATAAACTGCAGTCTGCAAAGGAACGAGGGGGTACCAGATTTCCTGATTTTCTTAGATATCATCAAGCCTTCCTACTTAAGCAAGGTGCCCGATGGCTAGATGCCTCAACAGACAGCAGACCAGTTTGGCTTGACATAGAAGAGGAGCTTAGTAGCCCAATTCCGTTGACCCATCTCCCCGGTATGTCCTATCAAGTAGACACCCGCCATCCACCAATGATTGTCGATACTCTTGCGGCCTTTAACACTCTCATTCTATCACTGGGCCCGAATGTATGTCCTCAGGACGGACTCCCGCTATGGAATAACCCCAGAATTCAAGTCCTAAATCGAACAATAGCATGGAAACCCTGGTACTCAAGGGGGATCTGGACACCCCAACAGCTTTTCTCTGCAGCTCGTTGGAAAACCTTTTCTGATTTACAAAAGGAATTTGCGTTACCAGCGAAACACTACTTCCAATTGATGCAGCTTCAACACTGCCTCAAAAGTGCTCGAATCATGCCGCCCTCTGCCCCTACTGAGGATGGGCTATTAGAGATAGTTCGCTCTATTAGTAGTACACATGGGGTAGCCTCTAACTTTTATAAAATAATATGTCAGGGTACAGACACGGCCACTTTTAGAGCCCAACAAGCCTGGGAGCGCGAACTGCAAACCACTTTAACCCCTGTGCAATGGAGCGTTTTCTGGAGCAAAGTAGTGCGGGTTTCCCGGTCTGCCTCTGTTACCCAAACTCTCTTCTTTTTTGCACACAGATGCTTTTATACCCCAGAAAAAATAGCCAAATGGAACCCAAATGCTAGGGACCTGTGTTGGTCTTGCCATACTGCTGTGGGAACCTTTGCTCATGTTATTTATGAATGTCCTCAACTACAGGTCTATTGGGGGCGGGTCTGGGGTCGTATTCAATTTATCTTACACTTTCACGAACCTCTTTCTTGGAAGGTCGTGGGACTCCGCTCTGTGGCGGAGGTCCCCTCTCTTCCTAAGAAGGGTCGCTTTCTCCTTGATTTCATGCTGGGTATAGCCATATGCTTAATCACGAGGAATTGGAAGGATAGCTCTCGACTTACTGTCAATGAATGGTGGAACCTCGTCTGCTTATATAGTAAATATGAGCAGATACCTCGGAGAGCTATTCCCCATGTCCAAACTCACTCTCGCTTGTCTAAATGGCAGATGCTTAATGATTATGTACAATCTGCTCATTGTTCCAACATGCCTGTATAATGTGCACTCATCATGTTTTAGATCACCGTTAGGTTTTGTAACACAATAATGTAAGTACACGCCCGCTTCGGGAATGCTTAGTTTTCTAGAGAAGAAGCAGGGGGGAGGGGGGTGGCAGGGGTTTACTTTGGTATATGTATTACACGTTGTGTATCTGTCTTTTAGCTGTATGTCTTCCTTTTCCTTTGTTGTTATAAAACGAAAATAAAGAATTAAAAAAAAAAAAAACACTAAAGGTTAATAGAATGCGTGGGGGTGGGTTAAGGGGAGAGGGACAATCTTTAAAAGTTAAGTGAATTAATGTAATCTAAAGTTAAAGTTAAACAGTTTTAAGTTATTCATGTATTAGAGAATAAAGGGGCAGAGATGAGGCAAGGAGGGGGGAAGGAAAGGGGAATGGAAGACAAAGGAGGGTGAGGGGAATGGGAGAAAATAAAGGGACCAGAAGGATCAGGGAAGGCGGAGGGCGTACTACTCCAATCAAACCTCTGGAATGAGAGGTGGCTGGGGGAAGGGTACAAAAGTGAGGGGGGAACTGAAGGGAGACAAGGGGGAGGAAGGGAGGGAATGAAGGGCAGTGACTATGGGAGGAAAGGACAGAAGGGCAAGAGAGACAATGAGAGATTAAAATTTACAGTGGCTACAATAAATACCAAAGGGCTGCAAACAGAACAAATAGCAGAACAAATCATCAGAGAAGCAGGATTGTATGAAGACAACAGAGGTGTGAAGATTGGTGGAAGACTCATCAACAACCTTCACTATGCTGATGATACCACATTACTGGCTGAAAGTGAAGATGATCTGAAACATTTGCTTCTCACAATCAAAGAACATAGTCTCAAAATGGGCCTGCACCTTAATGTAAAGAAGACAAAGATCATGACAACTGGCATAATCAACAGGTTCATCGTTGAAGGAGAAGAAATTGAAATTGTGAACAACTTTAACCTACTTGGATCAACTATCAATAAAGAAGCAACAAGCAGTCAAGAAATCAGACGACGCATTGCTCTTGGCAGAATGGCTATGAAAGACCTAGATAAGATTCTCAAGAGCAGAGATGTCTCTCTCCATACAAAGATTCGACTTGTTCAAGCCATGGTATTTTCAGTAACATCATATGGATGTGAAAGCTGGACAGTGAAAAAGACAGATAGGAAGAAAATTGATGCCTTTGAATTATGGTGCTGGTGGCAAATACTGTGTATACCATGGATTGCCCGAAGAACAAACCAGTCGGTACTAGAGGAGATCAAACCTAAGCTTTCTTTAGAAGCTCAGATGACAAGACTTCGACTTTCATACTTTGGACACATCATGCGAAGAGAGAGATCATTAGAGAAAGACAATATGCTTGGCAAGATAGAAGGTCAAAGCAAAAGAGGAAGGCCAGCAATGAGATGGATCGATACAATAACAGCAGCTACGGGTACCAGTCTGTCAACAATGAGCCGCCTGACTGAAGACCGAACACAATTTAGGATAGCTATCCAGAGGGTCGCCATGAGTCGACTCCGACTCAACGGCACTTAACAACAACTATGTGTATAAGAAACTCACCTAAGTATGGGGTAGAAGGGATTGCTACGATCCAAAACCTACCCAAGGGTAATACTAGCAGGACAAAGGGCAAACCCAAAAAAGGGGGTGGGAATATTAATTAGTGCAACGTATCAAAATGCAGTGGTAGCGGAGTATAGGGACAAAAAAGGACGTTGGGTAGGGGTTCAGCCACGCATGGCAGGAGCAGAGGTGTGGATAGTTAGCATATATGGGCCCAATACCCAGCAAGGAGAGCTTTATAAGCAAATGACAAAGGAGCTTATAACGTTTAGAGAGGTCCCGATCCTCCTGGGAGGGGACTTTAACTTGACACGTAATCCAAGGCTAGATAATAGCAGGAGAACCACGGGCGGGGGCAGGGGGACAGAAAGAATGGGAAAACCAGCTGAAATTTAAAGAACACTTAGGGTTTGTAGACATATGGAGATGTAGACACCCAGGGGAAAGGAAATACACATTTTATTCCCATGCCCATGAAACATACAGCCGGTTGGATATGATTTGGGGAAGTGGAAAATGGATATCAAAGGTTAAGCAGGTAATACTAACTTGGACGGACCATGTCCCAGTTAGTGTTACCTTTGAATCAGAACTAGGGATGAAGGGGTAAAATTTTGGCATCTAAATGATTCCCTACTAGAAGAAGAGGAACATGTGAATCAAATATGTTTGGTAATAGAAGAATATCTGCAATTCAACTTAAATGGGGAAGTAGCTTTGGGCACAGAATGGGATGGACTGAAAGATGTAGCAAGAGGGCATCTGATAAGAATGGTGGCACAAACAAAGAGAGAGAAAGGGAAAGCCAAAAAGCAACTAATGGATAGGATTATGGAGCTAGAAAGTAAGCACCAAAGCGACCGTGACCCACTTATAATAGCAGAACTGATAAAGCTGAAGGGGGAATTGAGCAATCTGAGGGCCCAAGAAATAGCATAAGAGTTAGCTGCATTAAAACAAACCCATTTTGAAGGAGGGAATAGAACAGGAAAGATTCTGGCCAGCAGATTGAAGGCAAAAAAGCAGGCAGCCCACACAGAGGGAATACGAAATCAACGTGGCCAAATAGAGTACCAAGCATCAGAAATCAGGAGAACATTTAAAGAATATTACGAAAATTTATATAAAAGTGAAGTACACGGGGGAAAAGAGAAAAATTCTTGAGGGGATGCAAAATTCGGAGATTACAAAGGAAGAGGGGCAAGGTTTAGGGAGGGATATTAGTGAAGATGAGGTTAGAACAGCCATCAAGACCTTCAAGGTAGGTAAGATACCAGGGCTTGATGGATACATGGCAAAATTTTAATATTTAATGGGATCCTCCAGGGGGAAGAACTTCCAAGGTCAATGTAGAAGCAGGTATCACGTCTTATCCAAACCAGGTAAAGACAGCAGAGTTTGCAGTTCCTATAGGCCCATTTCCTTAATAAATATAGATGCTAAATTATTGGCGAAAATTCTAGCAACACGCCTACAAAGGGTGGTACCTAAGTTGGTCCACAAAGACCAAACTGGATTTATTAAAGGGAAACAAGGGGGTGGTAACATACGGAAGATATTAAATATAACATTGCACCTACAAAGGTTGGGAGAGAAAGCAGTGTATGTAATGGTCGATACTGAAAAAGCATTTGGATAGAATGGCAGTTTATGTTTCAGGTTTTGGAACAAATGGGACTAGGGATAAACTTTTTGAGGTGGATTAGAGCACTGTATGCCAATCCCTGAGCTCGAATAAGAGTGAATGGAGGATATTCTGATAGTTTTCCATTAGGCAGAGGGATGCATCAGGGGTGCCTCCTATCACCACTTTTATTCGCATTGGTTATAGAGCCACTAGTTGAACGCATTAGGCAACAGATAGATATACAAGGGATAGAGATGGAGGGGCAAAACACAAAAATATCTCTATTTGCAAATGATGTTATTTTCACCTTTAGTCAGCCCCTAACTACCCTGCCAAATCTCATGAAAGTGATAAACAGGTACAGTGAGGTAGCGGGATATAAAATCAATATGAGTAAGACAGAGATACTCGGCTTTAATTTCCCAAAGGAGCTGGAAAGCCATTTGAGGGGCAACTTCCCTTTCAAGTGGGTAGACAACACCTTTAGGTATCTGATGATTCAACTGGAAGCACATTAGAGAAACTCCAAGAATGGAATTATAAGCCGCTGGTGGAAAATCTTAGAAGGGATCTGTTCAAATGGAAAGGGCTACACCTATCCTGGTTGGGGCGCATAGTTGCTGTCAAGATGAAGGTACTTCCAAGGATTTTATTTTTGTTTGCAGCTGTGCCGTGTGTAGTTCCTAGAAGAATTTAAATAAAAACTCCAAGATATGATTATGACATATGGGAAGGGAAAGTTCCCAGAGTAGCACGCTCAATAATGTACAAAATGAAAGAAGAAGGGGTACTAGGAGTGCCATGCATAGCCAAATACTATGAGGCAGCCCAACTGAGAGCACTATTTGCTTAGAGAGAGGTGAAAGACACCCTGCAGTAGGTATATATGGAGAAGGGAGGACACAATGGACTAGAATTGCTAATATGGGACCCTATGGAAAGGACACAGGGAGTGGGTGTAGACAACCCACATAAGCAACTGACTCTGCAGGTGTGGAGATAATGGAGGACCTCCCTATTAGAATGAAAGTGGTTATCCAAGCGGACATTTATCCAAGGCCTAGGAGACTTTCACCCAGGACGAGGGGGAGGAGTATTCAAGGAATGGGCTACAAAAGGGCTGGTGAGAATAGGACAAGTGTTAGACCAAGGAGGATCAATTAAGGATTTTGAAGAGATGAAAAAATATGCGTTAAAAGGAACAGACCACTATGCGTATGTACAACTGTGGTATTTCCTAAAACAAAGAGAGATAAAAGCAGATTTGCAGATGCAACCGACACCCTTTGAAGTGCTCATGGAGAAAAAAAACACAAAAAGGATTGTTATCTACCCTATATAAATTAATGAGCACAGGGTAAGAAACCAAATCAAAAAGCCAACATAAATTGGAAAGGGAAATACCGGGCCCCTGGGATGAAGGGAGGTGAAAGGCAATATATAAGTATGAGCGAAAACTCGCAGGGGAAACATATCTCTTAGAGAATAGTTTAAAACTATGACTGAGAATGTTCTGGACACCGCTTAAAATACAGGCTATATTAAAAAAAGGGTCCAGCGAATGTTAAAAGGGTGCGGAGGGAGAGGGGAACTGCTACACTTGATATGGAGCTGCCCTAGGATACAGGAGCTGTGGGCAGCTATAGAGAAATTATATCAGGAAATCACACATGTGCAGATACACTTAACACCAGGATTGGTAGCATTTAATGAAGTGGGGGAAGGTGGACAAGAGCCTAGACACCTTTTTGAGATATTGTGTGGTGACAACACGTATAACCATAATGAGGTGGTGGAAGCAAAAAGAGGACCAGGTATAGGAGAGGTGATACATAAACTGGAGCAAGTATGGAGTCTAAGCAGGGTGGGGGCTTATGGATCTCATAACAAGCAAACCTATAAAGAAACATGGCAATGATATGAGGATTGGAGGGAAAAGGGCATCCAGGACAGATTATGAAGCTCAAACCAATAGAAACATAAGGTCGCTGGAGAGGGAGAAAGGAAGGGGGGAAAGGAAAGGGGAGGGTGGGGTGGGGGAGAATTGGGGAAAGGGGTAAAGGAGAGAAATGTAAATTGAAAAAAGGTCAACAAAATAGCAAGGGAACGATATTAAGCGGTATGATAATGCTAAGGAGGGAGGGGGAGAGGTTGATGGACGATATATGGTTGAAGCCTATGTAAGTTTCTGTTAAGTTGAAAACATTGTAAATTCAATAAACTATAAACTACAAAAAAAATATTTAAGAGATTAGTGAGACAAGACTTTTCTTGGCTAAATCCATGTTGGCTTTCTGCCATTAAACCATGACTATCTGTATGTTCAATAATTTTGTTATTTATAATGGTTTCTACCATTTTGCCTGGTACTGACGTCAGGCTCACTGATCTGTAGTTTCCCAGATCACCCCGGAACCATTTTTAAAAACTGGTGTTACATTGGCCATCCTCCAGTCTTTAGGTATTACAGATGGCCTTGTCCCCTCTTACTGCCCCTTTAACCCCTCTATCATCTAATGGTCCAACTGACTCTCTCACAGTTTTTATACTTGAAAAAGTCTTTATTACGCATTTTTGTTTCTACAGCAAGCTTCTTCTCAAATTCTCTCTTTCCCTGCCTTATCAATGCCTTGCATCTAATGTGCTGTTTCTAGTTTACGCCATTTTTTCCATTTCCTGGAAGATGATTTTTTGGCAACAACAACCTCTCTGACTTCACCTTTAAACCATGCTGGTAGTTTTTTGGACTTCCTTCTACTTTTCTTAAAGTGTGGAATTCAGCTGGTCTGGGCTTCCAAGATAGTATTTTAAAACAACACCCAAGCTTGATGTAAGTTTTTAACCTTTGCAATTGCTCCTTTTAGATTTTCTTAACTATTTTCCTCATTTTATCATAGTCTCCCTTTCGAAAGTTAAAAGGTCGTACTGTGGATTTCCTTCTAATCCCTTCTCCTTTAATTAAATCACACGTGTTCAAGCTATGATCACTATTGCCAAGTGGCCCCAACACCCTTTATCTTGTACCAGATCTGGTATTCCTCTAAGGACTAGGTCCAAAATGGCTTCCCCTCTGGTTGGTTCATGAACCAGCTGCTCTAAGAATTAGTCATTTATTTCATCTAGAAACTTTATCTCCCTAGCAAGTCCTGCCGTGACATTGACCCAGTCAATACCGGAGTAATTGAAATCACCCATTATTATTACTGTGCTGTAACTTTTGTTACCTTCCCTGATTTCTTTGAGCATTTCATCATCCATTTGTTCATTCTAGCCAGGCGGTCGATAGTACACCCCCACTGCCATTGCCTTCCCCTTTTTACATGGAATTTCAATCCATAGAGATTCTACAACAAATTTTGTTTCCTGCAAAACTTTAATCCTTTGTGACTCAATGCCCTCTCTAACATAGAGAGCAACCCCTCCACCAATTTGATCAGCTCTATCATTACAATATAGTTTGAACCCAGGTATCACAGTGTCCTCTTTCCACATTGTCTCTGAGATACCAATCATATCTAACCTCTCATTTAGTGCTATATATTCTAACTCTCCCATCTTATTTTTTAGACTTCTAGCATTTGCACACAAGCATCTTAGAGACTGTATTTTATTCATATTAATCTGGCTATCGGTAGGCGGGGTAATTTGGAATCTTTAAGCTCTGTCTGCTCCATACTCAAGGGCATTTGGGCTACTTTTGTCTTTTTTGGAACCTCTCTGCTGATCTGCCCTAACTTCATTTTTTTGGTAGTATCTTTCAAGGATACATTCTTCTGAACAATGCGCTCTTGGACAACTGTCGGCTCTCCCCTATTATCTAGTTTAAAAGCTGTTCTATCTCCTTTTTTTAAAGGTTAATGCCAACAGCCTGGTTCCATCTCGGTTAAGGTGAAGCCCATCCCTTTGTAAGAGTCCCTCCTTTCCCCAGAATGTTGCCCAGTTCCTAACAAATCCAAAACCCTCATCCTTGCGCCATCGTCTCATCCACGCATTGAGACTCCGGAGCTCTGCCTGTCTTTTGGATCCTGCGCGTGGAACGGGAAACATTTTGGAGAATGCTACCCTGGAAGTTCTGGATTTCAACTTCCTACCTAAAAACTTAAATTTGGCCTCCAGAACCTCACTATCACATTTTCCTATGTCATTGGTACCAACATGTACCAAGATAGCAGACTCCTCCCCAGCACTATCTAAGACCATGTCTTAGTGATCCTCACGTCCACCAGCCACCCAGCTATCTACAGTACATGCCTAATGATCGAATCACCAACTATAACGGCTGTCCTAACCCTTCCCTCATGGGCACATGGCCCTAGAGAAACTTCCTCGGTGCAAGAGGATTTTACATTACCTGGAGGACAGGTCATAGCTACAGAATCACTTCCTGCCATATTAGGGTGATGCTCTCCTGTCACGTGATCTCTCTCCTCCATGGCAACAGGGATGCTGCCAGACTGGAGGTGGGACTTCAGTACTATATCCCTGTAGGTCTCATCTATGTACCTCTCTGTCTTCCTTATGTCCTCAAAGTCTGGTACTGTAGCCTCCAGAGATTGGACTCGTTCCCTGAGAGCAAAGAGCTCCTTGCAGGTGTTCTCTGTGAACATCAGGATAAGTCCTCACATACCAAAACCTAAATCTAACATCCCACATTATCAACACAACCCAACCCATCTACAGAAAAATAAGAATTTTACATCATCTGAGGCCTTTACTAGAACCATATGACTTCCATTTGGTCTTACAAGCCATGATTTACCCATATCGACTTTTGCAATAGTATATTACAGGGACTCCCTAAGCACACACTGATGCCTCTGCAGATGGCACAATACACGGCTCACAAAAGGCTCACAGATCTTACATATCACTCCCATTATCAGACAACTACATTGGCTCCCCATACACAGACGAATGCAATACAAAAACTTGATCATCACTTTCAAACTAATCCATGACATAGCTCCATCACACCTCGGAACACTAATTAACAAGATCCCAAAAAAAGACAAAGAAGAGAAATTACTCAAAACTCCCTGACAATCCCAACTGAATTCAGATGGACCAAACAATCAACAAGCAATAGAGCCTTTACTTACTATGCCCCCACACTATGGAACACCCTCCCAGTCGGAATAAGAAACATAAATGACTTATCCACATTCCTGAAAAAGATCAAGACGCTATTATTTTCAGAGCATTTTGGAAATATACAAACAGAACCAGATGCTCTACCAATATAAATGAAAAATATTCAACACTCACCCACCACGCACACTAACCTGCTGCCACTCATGTAATTAACTCAAATGTAATGTTGTAAACTGTCTCAATCTCTTTGTAAATATGTCTGCCAAATACTCATTGTAAATATATTTATGATTGTAAATATGTTACTATGAATTACCCTGTATGAAATGTGATTCAATATTTTAGTTGTGTTCACTGTTCTCTGTAAAAGTTATGGCTCTCTGTAAACCGCTAAACAACTAAATAAATAAATATTGATGATATCACCCATGGAAATTTCACTTAGCTCCTTTTAGAAGCTTTTAGAGCACACACTTCACCTGCCATCCTTCACCACATTTCCTCAGTCTGGTAACCAGCTTAACAGAATACAACTCCAACGGGAAGGGAGAGGGTTGTGGGGACTTATCTTACTGTTCATAGAAAGCACTTGCTACAGCTCAGTAACTTTGTTCTCTCCGTGGACAAGCAGGATACGTGCTCACATATGAGATTCCCTAGCTACCAGCTGCCTCAAAAAGAAAAAAGGGTAGAGTGTCACAACTGGCAGACACTAACATAACAGCTTTTTCTTTTGGGCAGCAGGTCCTCAGGAATATATAACTAGAACGAGACACTACAGAGCAAAATAAAAACTGAGCTTTGAGGGGATGGGTTGGATTCTCATCCCCCAATATATTCCAAAGGACAGTCTGGACAAATCTGCTATCACGTCGATAGTGCCTTTCCAAACAACAGTGTGATGTTAAAGTGTGGACTGAAGTCCAAGTTGCAATCCTGCAAATCTCTTCCATGGAAGCAGAGTGCAAGCAAGCCAACAATGTAGTCATGGTTCAGATACTCTGAGTCATGACATGGCCCTCAAGTGTCAGATCTGTTTCGGCATAAGCAAAAGAGATGCAGTCTACTAGCAAAATTGAGAGAATATGTTCGTTGATGATAGCCTCCAGCCTACTGAGGTCAAAAGAAATAAAAAGCTGGGTGGACTTTCTAAGGGCTTTAGTTTGCTCCAAACAGAAGGCTAAGACTCTCTTACAGTCCAATGTGTGCAACATGTTCTTCCCTTTGTGAGCATAGAGTCTTGGAAAAACAAGTTGGAAGGACTATTGACTGGTTAAGGGGGATATCTGATACCATTTTAGGAAGTAATTTAGGATGAGTATGCAGAATTACCCCCATTATTGAAAAACTTTGTAAGATGGTGTATCCACTACTAGAGCCTGGAGCTCACTAACGCTGCATGCTGAAGTGATTGTCACCAAAAATAAGGCCGTCTAGATGAAGTACTTTAGTTCACAGATACTGTATCTAGTGGCTGAAAGGGAACTTATCAGTTAAACCAAAACCACATTGATGTTAAAAATGCTGCAGGATGCTTTAGGGAAGGGTTTTTAAAAAGCAAGCCTCGCATGAAGCAAACAACTAAAGGCTGTAGAGAAATGGGTTTATCTTCTGCATGATGGTGATAAGCGCCAACTGCAATGAGGTGAACCCTGACAGAATTGATTTTTAAACCTGACTCAGACAAGTGTAGAAGGCATTCATGCAGTTTTTGTGTGGGACAGGAGAAAGGTTCTAGCACTCGCTCCTCATACCTAATAGCAAATCTCCTCTACTTGAATCCAAATGACTTCCTTGTGGAATCCCTTCTGAGACCAGAAGGATAGAGACAATACTAACTGATAAGTTCAGACTGGACAAAACGAATCCCTCAACATCCAAACGGTGAGGACTAGGGACTCGATCTTGGGGTGCAACCAAGTTCCCTGATCCTGCAAAATCAGAGCTAGTGAGTTGCCCAGCCGAATTGCATCCCTGATGGAAAGCTCTTGCAGAAAAGGAAACCATTAAGGCACTAATTAGGTCTTTGCTCAGTGCTTGCCATAGATGGCCCTCAATGTCTTTGAGGATGAGAATGAATCCTTCCTCTTCCTCGAGGTGGTATTGGTGAGTGTCCAGTGCCAGGGGATATACTGGTGTTGGTTCCATGTGAACTCAAGAGCTCTTTGATGTTGTTGCACCACCATTGTCTGATGCAGCTCCAGAAGCCATGGAGACTAATGTTGAAGATGATGGATTGCTCTGCTTCTCTCGACCCTGGAGCATTTTCCTTGTCGTTTGTGAACACAAAACACTGCAGACATAATTTATGAGTGTCTAACACACATGGTCCTGAAGCATCGGATGCATTTCTTAAAACTACTGACCGGTTTTTGGGACACAGTGCTTGAAAAAATTTCTGCAGCAAAATCAACCGATTCCATTTTGATGAAAGAAAAATATTAACATGACTGGAACACCTGAGGCCTAAATGCGGCCTATATTGGCATCATGAGAAGAAGAAAGGAGGGAAAGTACATCTAAGAGAGGCTCGGCTCTGTTATGTCTGTTTCACTGACAAGGTCCCCTAGACAGCAGTGGTGGGTCAGTGACATCATACCTCCTTCCCCCTAGTTATCATCATAGGTATGTTACCGGCGGTAGTATCACGGGATGCTGAAGGCACATCTGAGAGCGGACTGCCTGTGCCGTGTCACTGAGTGACTATTTTGCTCGCTGGAAGCTAGAAATTATAGATAGAAGCAGCATTTCGGTGATGTCACAGCCCCCCCCCCTTGTGAGTGTCAGAGATATTTAATATGCTATAGTGCCATGCGCACATGCCCATAGGTGAATTCCTGAAAGGGCATGAACTAAGGGACAGATACTGCCCCTTAGGAGCCTGTTAGGAGCAACTGAGACATACGAAGTGTGATCAAAAATTATTGAGACTTGTGTAGCTATATAACAATATGTCACGTCACAAAGCTAAAAAGCATGCAGTAACCTAGTTATGTGGTCTGCATGTGCAGAGTGTAGCATGGCTGCAGTACACCTGTACTTTTTTTAACCCGTTTTGGACCAGTGTATGTTTTACATACATAAGGTTTCCATACTTACTACTCAACTGTTTACTAATTAATGGTTATAAATTCAATGGAACTATGTTTAGCTATTGTCATTATGTCAAAAAGCGTTATATACAGATTTTTTATCTGAGATCTAGTTAGTTTAATAGGTATTCGAAATTTGCTGATTTTTGACAGTACTGGCGGCTCAACATAAAAAGATCACAAAAAATAGTAAGTAGCTTATAATGTTGTAATAGCTACTATTTTGCAAATAAAAGTATTTGTAGACTTTAGAAAATAGGTTTAGATAACTGTAAGTTACTTAGGGGTATGTTTACTAAACTGCGGTAAACGTGAATAACGCGCGTTATGTAAGGTTAACGATCGTTAGCGCATCATAACGTGCGCTATGATGCGCTAACAGCCCCGCGGCGCGTTAAAACACCGCAGAAGGTGGAGAGAGGGCAGAGAGAAGGGGTCAATGGGCGGAGAGTGGAGCGGGGAGAGGCTCCCTTCACACTAACGCGCTGATTTTCAGAGCTGAATTCCAACGCGAATGAAAACCTGCCGTTAAAAGGCATATTAAAGGGGAGAGAAACCATTTAAATGTCAGCAATGTACAGTCCAGGCAGGGAAACCAAAAAAAGTGATAAGTGTCATACATGTGCACAGAACAAAAGGGCACAGAAACACTGAAAATGACCCCAACAAACTTGAAAAAAACAATAACCAAGCTGGCCAATAGTGGTATCAATGATAAACAACAACCCCCCCCCCCCCCCCCGAGTAAGCACCATAGAACAGATATAAATCGTGGCAGGATCTATACTCTGTCCCCATACAAAGTGAATGGGCCCACAGTGAAATAGCGCTGCTCAGGGTTTTCTCCACCATCAGACAGGGTTCCTATGGCGTGCACATGTCCCGCAACAGCAGGGCAGGCATGTCAGAACGGCAACTGGACAGATGCCGGAGAAGGGGATACAGAGGGCCGCAGGCGGCACATGCTGTGGTGAAGCTGGGCCACAGTGCGGACTAGGGTGATGCCTAGGTGGCCCATACGAATGCTGAAACAGCGGAGCAGCCAGACAGCAACTGCTGAAGGCCCAACATGGGCACGAGTGGGTTTCCCAAAGTGTCACAGGGGATAGTACCCAACAGCTACCCCCAAGGGCACGGAACATTTGCAGGCGGGGCTGGGGGGGAGCGTGGACGTCTATGCAGGCACCCCTACCCCAGAACCCGCACCATAGGCAGCCACCTACCTGCACACTGGATGGCCTGAGACTGCGCACCACCAGCTCCACCAGCAGAAGGGCATGTCAGCATGGTGGCTGAGGGATACTGGTGGTGGAGGGGGCAGTGGCAGCTGCCCAGAGCAGACCGTGGCCTAGCCCTGTGTAGGTGGGTGCCATGCACTGCAACAGACAGGCCCTGTCTGACCAACAGTCATGGTATCACCAGGGAATGCACCATCTCTGTGATAACATGGTGGTGCAGTGCACAAAACTAGTGTATTCAGAAGCACAAGGTCACAGGTTCAAGTCCCAGCTGTGGTTTCTGCCAACCCAGTCCTCATATTTTACCCACTACTATAACGTGCTAATACAGACAGAACCTTTCTTGCAGATGATGTGAACATGCCCAAAACACCTACATTTTACCCTACAGAGCACAGACACCATAAACATGCACATTACCTAGAGCAGAGCCTCCCAAATGCAGTCCTGGAGGGCCAAACACCATTCAGGTTCCATGCTGCCTCTGATAAAGATGCCTGTGCTGCATTTCTATGCGCCACCCCCATGGTATGCAGATGTATCTCATGCATATTGTCAAACCTTCACCCACTCCCCAACCTTGTGAGCTAAGGAGGGATAGGCCTTGTGTAGTTGTGGGGGCCAAATGAATATGCGGTGACAAGAAAATTTATTTGTCTTCAAGGATTTTTATTTCCCCGCTCCGTGAGAGAGACAGGAACAGAAAAGATCAGTAAATCAGGAATCAAGCAAACAGAGGCTTTCAGTATTGTGCTTCAACAAAACTTCTCATATGAAAAAACACATTGCTTCATGTGTTTCTTCCGTGCAATATATACAGGTGCTCAGGTAAGAAGTATAATTGTTCTCTTTATCAATTATATCACAGTCCAGCATACATTCAATATTAGGATATGCTTTCCTTTCAATTGCCCTAAACAATACTTCTTGTCAGGTAATTTTCAGCAATTCTGGATTAGCATAACCAGAATAAAAGTCAGGTATAATCATTCAAGCTTTTGTCTCGTCACTTCTCTCTATTAATCCTACAGAGCAATCCATCGGTTGATTGATATCCAACATGGGAACTTGGGCTTGGGGAATACTCTTGCCTTCAGGATTATTCACAGCTTGAAGAATAGCTTGTTGTGAAATGACTCTTTCATTCAAGAGTTGTCTAAGGTCATTTAAGAGTTGTTCTGCTTGTTTCCTAGCAGGACTCAACGGTAAAGCTTCTCCTTGTTTAAACAGCTGATTATCTGCATCTGGTGAGCAAACACGGCTTTCCCTATTCAGACAGTCTATGCCTGAGGTAGAGATTCCCTTCCCCCACTTCTCTCTGTTAATGAATGGTGGAATCTCACGTTCGTTTGCAGCAGCTCTACTTCTAAGGAAGGCTTCAAAAGTAAGATCTTCTACATCAGGATAACCTGGTCCTTTTATAAACAGCTGGGCTGCCTTTCTTTCCTCAGCTTGTTTGTTAAGAACAGGTATTACTGGCTGAGTAAAACTTGGCTTGCATGGAGAGTTTCCAGGGTAAAACAAACTTCCTTTATATCCCCTGAAACTATCCTGTCCACTATAAACAGGAGTCTCTCTTCCTGGCATATAACACTTATCAGAAGGATTAAAAATAGCAGGTACCTTCAAATGAGACTGCTCAGGAACTGTCTTGCCAGCATGCTTTTCTCTCCAGGGATAAAAACTGCTTTCCAACAACGTGTGCTTTTCTCCTCGGGTTGAATTAACTTCCCTTCTGTGGCAGCTGGGCTCAGCTTCTGTAGCCAGGTCAAAGGGTTCTGCAGTCCGTGGAACTTCCTGCCTTCCCAATACCTCTTGCTTTCTCTCCTGTGGATTTAAAGCAAACTCTCTCTTCAATCCACTAGCAGTGCTTACTCCTTCATTCCTTCGTGACAGCCTCTGGCATGGTCCTGTTCCTCCATTCGTTCTAGTCCTTCTGATCCTCTCCTTTGAGTG
This sequence comes from Ichthyophis bannanicus, assembly GCA_033557465.1. Lineage (NCBI taxonomy): Eukaryota > Metazoa > Chordata > Amphibia > Gymnophiona > Ichthyophiidae > Ichthyophis > Ichthyophis bannanicus. The sequence goes on along the minus strand of CM066036.1, from coordinate 636,035,543 downwards.
TTCCCTCTCTCTGTTTAAGAAGGATCCCTTACTCTGGGATGCCCGCCTCCTCCTAGGGCGTGCCCAATCCATAGCCCCGCTTCTCTCCTCCTCTGAGGTGAGTTGATTGGCTGCCTGAAGGCTATGCTGAGAGTGGGAATTTCTTCTTTTCCCTGCAATACTGGACTCTACCAGGGGGTCAGTATCGGTCTCCATGGCCTCCGCGCCTGGCGCTGCGTCACAATATTCATGAGGGACAGCATGAAACCCGAACAGTGTTTTGCACCGCAGGACTGGAGTTGGGAACCTCTGCCGTAAAGCAGCAGCCAACAGGGGCAGACACACCCGCACCCACAGGCCCCATTATCCAAAGCCTCCTGTAGAGGCAGGACTTTGGGCTCTGCGTGCATCTCCCAATACTAGCACTTGCATACCTTAGTAATGCCACCCTAAACCTGGGAATATGGTACACAGCTATCAAAAGGTTGCTATGAGTACTGGCAGATAGCAATTCCTAGGTTAAGTACAATTTTCAGAGTGAGCTGCATCATAGCAACCTTTCTGATGTCTGTGGAGTGTGCTACAGGTCTTGTTTCTGATAGTGTTTACCAATCTGGGGAGTGACTCCTACAGTATTGCGTACCATAGCCATGCCTGCACTGTGCCCAGGACTGGTGTGGTGGCCTGGGCTGCCCAACACCTCTATAGTTGCACAATGCTGGCATAGGTGTGGGGAGTGTGTGTCTGTCTATCCAGTGTGTGGTGGCTGCCAACACCCTCCACAGCACACACTGCTAGCACTGTTGCCAGTATTGGCCTGCCAATGTGCATAATGAGGAGCAAGGTACCGTGGGAATAGCCTGGATAGGGTGGCCTGGCCTGTCCGCATCTGCACAGGGCATAGGGCAATGGCCGGACATTGTAGTGCCTGGTACCACCTGCACGGACAGGGTGGCCATAGCATGTTCTGCTGGGAGGTCATTCTCACCCTGACTGAGCAGTGACCATGGCATGGCTAGGTTCCCCCATAGTGCTATATAGTGTTTCTTTTATGTGATATTTATGGGTTTCCTTTTGGGGCCCAATCACTGACTTATCTGCTTGGTGTGTATGCTGATATCCCCGTTCTGGGTACATGCGTCTCCTCCAGGACCATGCACTATGGACTAGCTGGCGGACTGTCTGCAGCTAGTATGTGTTTTGCTAGAACACCGTGCAGGGTGCAGCGGCCGGAGGCTTGCTGCTGGAGAATGTCAGATAATGGTGGGGGGCAGCTGAGCATTTCCAGACCTGCCGTCTGTCTGCTATTGCGTTATGGATGTGTACTGCTCTGCATTGCCTGCCCTGTAGGGTGTTTGATCCCTAGCAGGACTGGGGTGATGGTCCCCTCTACTGCCATCATTGCAGGTGGTTGAAAGTGGGTCTGTTGGCGGGAGATCCTGTCCCCCACCCTGAGCCCCAGAGGGTGCGTTGGGTGGTGGTATGTAATCTCCCTGGTAACCACAGCAGAATGTGGGTGTGGTGCCGTGCAGTCCTTCTGTAGCCAGCCAGGTGTTTATTAGCAGCTCTAGCCCACTGGTTACTTCAGTGCCCATGGAGCCAGAGGTCATAGGTTCACAACCCACAGTGGGGTTCATCGATAGGGCTGTCTTAGGCATTGTCTATTTTTATTGTATATTAGTGCTGCCAGCAGAACCACCCTCAGGGTACTGTCACCTTAGGGTGGCTCATAAGGCGCCCTATAGGGCGCCTTATACGTCGCCCTATAGGGCGCGCCTTACAAGTCACCCTATAGGGTGCGCCTTACACGTCGCCCTATAGGGCGCGCCTTACAAGTCGCCCTATAGGGCGCGCCTTACAAGTCACCCTATAGGGCGCGCCTTACAAGTCGCCCTATAGGGCGCGCCTTACACTTCGCCCTATAGGGAGTGCCTAAATATTCTTATCAAATGGTATATAATACATGACCATGTCAGAGGGAACGTCACTATTGGAACATATTGCATAAGACGGGTACAATTTTCCTGACATATGCAAACTTTAACCCGGCTGTAGACTGTGGATTAAAATATTATAGTCGGCTTTCAAAGGGTTACACATGACACCTCAGCCAGCCTTATTCATTAGGCACACTGGGGAATTGAACCCATGACCCTTGTACCATCAGTCTGTGTAGTAACCATTGTGCTACAGCTCTGTTTCTGTATTTGGGTGTCTGCGCGCCATCTTGCGCTTAACGCGCAGTAACGCGCCCTGTAACGATCGTTGCTGCGCGGCGCGTTATAGCGCGCGTTATCACTAACGATGTACCGCCCATGTCCTTTTTTGGCATTTCTTCCACTAACGCGGCTCCTAACGCGAATCACACTAACGCAGTTTAGTAAACATACCCCTTAGTGTCAGAGCTATTGGTGCGTATATTGGCCTTGTATGTTTTTCATATGCTGGGCTAATATGTTGTCAAAACTAATTGCTGTCAAGCATTCTGTTCTAGATGTTTCAATGGTGCAATATCGACGCACTGCATCAGAAGTGTTTTCACGTGTATCATATTTCGCAGTCAGAATGGACTGTTGACAAACTATATTATATCATAATAAAGTGTTTAATGAAAACTGCAGTTTCAATAGTATCATACAATATGTTTATATCAATGAATATTGGAACTGAATCCTATCTTTTCTGAAGATGGACAATATACTATATTGGACCAGTGTATGAAAAACATACACTATGTGAAACTTCTATTTTCTGCAAAGTTTTAATATTTTTTATTATTGCTGGTATTTCATAGTTGTTTGAGTGTAACAAATCTAATAAATCATCCAGAACAGAGAAAGAATATGCGAGCTGTCCAAAACGGGTTAATCAGGTGGTGATTGCTATCATGTAAAAGCAGTTCGCCAGATTTACAATGAGTGAAAAAAATTGAACAGTGAATTTGCATTAAATTCTGCCAGAAACTTGGAGATTCGTGCAAAGAGACTTCTAACAATTAACAGCAAGTGTATGGCGATGAATGCATGAGTCGTGCTCAAGTTTATGACTGGTACAAATGTTTTGAAGATGGTCACCAAAGTGTTGACAGTGATGAACATTCTGGAAGGCCATCCATGAGCAGGAATGAAGATAAAGTTGAAGCAGTGCATGCTGCAATACCCTCAAATCATCGATTGACTATCAGGGAGCTTGCTGAGGACATGGACATCAATTTCAGGTTGGTACAGTCCATTCCTACTGTCAAATCTGGGGATAAGATGTGTATCTGCAAACTTTGTACCAAAATTCATGTCTCCTGACCAAAAAGATAGACTGTCTGCAGACAGGGAGTTGGAATGCACTGAAAATTACTCCTATTTCATCAAAAAGATTATTACTAGTCACGAATCATGGGTATGACCTGGAAACTAAGACTCAATCCTCACAATGGAAGACTCCAGACTCTCCCAGGCCCAAGAAAGCCTGTCAGGTGAGGAGCAATGTCAAGGTCATGCCCATAGATTTCTTTGATTACCAGGGTATTGTGCACCATGAGTATGCTGCGAAAGGCCAAACCATCAATAAGGAATACTACGTCCAAGTTCTGACTCATTTGAGAGAGGCAGTTCATCATAAGAGGCCAGATTTGCATAGGAATGGTGAATGGTTGCTTCATCACGATAACATCCTACTCACGCATCACATCTTGTCCAGTAGTTTTTGGCCAAACACCAAATCGAACAAGTCTGTCAGCCTTCGCACTCACCTGAGCTCGCACCCTGTGACTTTTTCTTGTTTCCAAAACTGAAATTACCACTGAAAGGAAGGAGACTTGACGACTTAGAGACCATCAAATATGACTAAATGGCCAATTTTCTCAATGGAGAAAGGTGAATAGTAGAGTACCCCAGGGATCTGTGCTGGGCACATTGCTTTTTAACATATTTATAATTGACTTGGAAATGGGACTAATGAGTGAGGTGATCAAATTTGCAGATGACACAAAATTATTTAAAGTTGTTAAAACACAACAAAATTGTGAAAAATTGTAAGAGACCTTGATAAAATGGAAGACTGGACGTCCAAATGGCAGATGAAATTTAATGTGGAAAAGTGCAAAGTTATGCATCTAGAAAAGAACAACCAAAGCTATGGTTACATGATGTAAGGTTCCACATTAGGAAGCACCACCCAGGAAAAAAGATTTATGCATCATTGTGGATAATACGTTGAAACCCTCCACCCAGTGTGCAGCAGCGGCCAAGAAAGCAAATAGAATGCTAGGAATCATAAGAAATGGAATGGGGAATAAAACCAAAGATATTATAATGCCTCTGTATCGTTACATGCGATCGCATCTTGAATATGGTATGCAATTCTGGCCGCCGTAGCTTAAAAAAGGATATAACAGAATTAGAAAAGGTACAGAGAAGAACCACCAAAATGGTAAAGGGGATGGAAGGATACTCCTATGAGGAAAGGCTTGAAAGGTTAGGGCTCTTCAACTTGGAAAAGAGATAGCTGAGGGGAGATATGATAGAAGTCTATATATTAATTAATGGAGTGGAACGGGTAAACGTAGATCAGTTGCTTATGCCATCAAAAAATAGAAAGACTAGGGGACACACAATAAAACTACAAAGTAACCCACTTAAGATCAATAAGATAAAATATTTTTTCACTCAATGCATAATCAAACTCTGGAATTTGTTACTGGAGGATGTAATAAAAGCTGTTAGTGTAGCTGGGTTTAAAAACGGTTTTGACAAGTTCCTAGAGGATAGGTTCATAAACCATTATTAACCCTTTGAAGGCCTACTTTAAAATTTTAATCCACATTCTGCAGCCAGGTTAATTTTTGCATATTTCAGGAAAATTGTACCCGTCTTATTCAATATGTTCTAATAGTGATTTTCCTTCTGCTATGGTCATGTATTATATACCATTTGATAGGAATATTTAGTCAGAATTTTGGATCCCGAGAGTTTTGGGCTTGGCCTGGAAAGGGTTAAAGAGGACCCGGAAAATAGTGGTTACTCACCTGTAGCAGGTGTTCTCTGGAAACAGCAGGAATCCGTCCTCACATATGCATACTGAAGTGAGAGCCACTAGGAAGATGACCTTCCACGAAAGATACTTGAGATAGAAGGAGGCAAGTGGTTCGAAAGGCGGGTCAATGAGTTTACCCAGAACCACATTCAAATTTCACACCACCACTGGCAAGTGAATGGGAGGCCAGAAGAGTAAGAGGCCCTGCATGAAGTGGCCAATGAGAGGATGAACTACCAGGGAATGCCTGTCAACCACAAGATAGTATTCTGCTAGGCATTCAGATGCATCCTGACGGAATTTGACCTTAATCAAACCCGGGAGAGTTGCAGAAGGTACTGCAGGATTACCTGCACCGGACAGGAGAACAGGTTGAAACCTCTATCCGCACACCAGACTAAGAACCTGTGCTATTAGAAGGTTTATGCTCACCTGGTGGAATCTTTGCGGGACGCGAGGAGGACATCCTCAATGTCCCTAGGCAAGTGATGTTGAGTGAGGGCTATCCTCTTAGCATTCACACTGTGAAAGTCAACGACTTGAGAATGGGATGAAGGAGGGTCCTGTCATTCTGGGAGATCAGATCTAGAGTGAAACCCGGGGGAATGGATGGTGCCTGAGAAAGTCTGAGCAGCAGAGGGTACCATGGCTGCCAAGGGTATTGCAAGACGATAAGGATCACTCTGGCCCTATCCACCTGGACCTTGAAGAGGGTCTTGGCCACCAGGGGCATGGGTAAGTAAGCACAGAGCAGACCCGTGGCTCAGTGGAGAAGAAACACATCGCTATGAGGCAGTTCTGAGCATTGTGAGGGCTGGCAAAGAGGTCCACCAATGACGTGTCCCACTCCTGGAAGATGTCTCATGCCATTGGTGGACTGAGGGTCCACTCATCAGACTGCAGTGCTCTGCTGAGCCAGTCCAGCAGGACATTTTCCTGCCTTGGGAGGTAAATGTCCCGGAGGAGCATACCCTGCCAGTTTGCAAAATTCCAGAGTCTGATCGCTTCCCAACAGAGAAGGTAGACCTTGTGCCTCCCTGTTTGTTGATATAAAACATCGCCACTTGATTGCCTGTCTGAATCAGAACAACCTAATTCACCAGATAGTGCTAAAAAACCCGCAGGGCACTGGTGACTGCTGAGCTTGGGAAGTTGATCTGGAGCTGGCTCTTTTCCTGCAACCAGACATCCTGGGATGGGAGGAGGCGGAGTGGCACATACCTTGTCCGCCAGGCGCTCCGTCACCTGCTTCTACTCAGTGCAGAGAGTCCACTGGGCCAGACATATGTGGAGATGAGCTGAGGGTGTGACATGAACTGTCGAGGCTATGTGCCCCAGGAGGCAGAGCATTCGACAAGCCGAGACCGTCAGAGTGGTCTGGACCACTCCCAGCAAAACAGAGAGGCACTGCATCCTGTCAGGTGGAAGAAAAGCCTGGGCCTGAGTGGTATCGAGGAGGGCTCTGATGAACTCCAGGCGCAGGACAAGCTGTAAGTGGGACTTGGGATAGTTGACTACAAAACCAAAGGTCTCCAGGAGCTGGATGGTACAACACAGGGCCTACTGTACCTCATCCTGGGACCCTCCCCTTATTAGCCAATCATCCAGATAAGGGAAGACAAAAACCCCGCAGTCACAGGAAGGCAGTAACCATCGCTAGGCATCGTGTGAATACCCTGGGGGTGGACACCACTCTGAATGGGAGGACCCGGTAATGGTAGTGACACCTGCCGATAACAAAGCAGAGGTATTGCCAGTACAAGGGGTATATCAAGATGTGGGTATAGGCATCTTTGAGATCCAAGGAGCATTGTCAGTCTCTCCGGTGGAGTTAAGGCAGCAAGGTTCGAAGGGATACCATCTTGAACTTCTCCTTCACTAAGAAGCGGTTGAGATCCCGCAGATCTAGAATGGGGCACAACCCGCCTGTTTTCTTGGGAACCAGAAAGTAGTAGGAGTAGAACTCCATGCCTCTTTGAAGCAATGGGATGAGCGCCACCACTTTATCGGCGAGAAGAACCGCAAGTTCCCTCTGAAAGAGGTCTCAATGGGAGGGATCCAGAGAAAGCTCCCCTGGCAAGTATGAGGGGGGAATCTGGTGAAAGTGAAGGAGGTAACCCTCCTTTACCACCTGAAGGGTCCAGTGTCGGTGGTAATGTTCGGCCACCAGTTGGCAAAGAATGTGAGATGTCCCCCATGTGCTGCTGCTCCTGACCTCCCGTAAGAAGAGAGTTATGCCCCGGGAGTCAACCCCCCCCCCCTCTGGTTTCAGCAAAGGCACTGTTTGGGGTTTGAGGGCTTTAGGCCTATGGGAGCCCTGCCCCTGGCTCTTGGCTGGCTGCCCCTGTAGGCCAGCTTGATAGAACTGATAGGCCTGATGTTTGGGATATTTTTCTGTAGGCCTTCATTTTCTTTGGGTAGAAGGACCTTTCCCCCAAGCCTTCCATCGGGAAGGAGCAGCAGACTTCCAAGAGAGCCTGGTTCTAGTCATCTGCTCTGTCTCCAAATCAGTGATGTTGTCCATCATGGGCTTGCTGAAGAGATTCTCCCCCTGGCAAGGGACATCGAACAATTTGTCCTGAATCCATTGCTCCAGGTCTGAGGACTGTAGCCATGCCAGGCAGCGGGCACCAATGCCCACTGCAGTCACTCTAGCCACAGAATAAAAGCCACCATAGGCTGCTCAAGTCAAATACTTAGAGCACTCCTTGACAATGGTCACCAGGCTCCTAAAGCAATGGAGGTGGTCATTAGATTGTCTAGCTGAGAACCCGGTGAGCTCCTTCCCCAGGTCTCTCAGGTACATGCCCATGTACAACTGGTAAGCCTGGATACAGGCCATGAGCATCGAGCCCTGGAAACACTTTTTACCAAACCAATCCATGATGCAGGCCTCCTGACCCAGGGACACCGAGAAGTGCATCTTCTGGCATTTGATCCGGCGCATGGTCGACTCCACCACCATGGAGTTGTGTGGTAGTCAAGTTTTTTCAAAGCTGAAGCTCTTACGGACCCGATACATGGAATTAAGCCACCACATCCTGAAAAGGAGGTGCTCCAAAATGGGAGGCACCGGCATCGTACTGACTGACACTGGAAGAAGGTGGGTGAATGCTCAAAGTTAGCAAAATATCACTTCACTTCAGATGACTGATGTGAAAGAGATTTTTTTAGCTATCAATCAGATACCCTGTACAAATCAAGTCTGAGGTGGGCTCCCTATCCTATGTCAGAAATATATGTGGTAAGAACCCAACTATGATCACAAGGTAGAAAGGAAAAGCCTTCAAGTATAGCAGCCTCTGTGATCCAGCAAAACATGGGTTGAAGAGAAGGGGCAGCTGCAATTTATGCAATCACATTTAGATATCACCTTTCTTTCAAAGAACCTGAGGTGATTTATAATAACTTATTTAAACATATATCTTCCTTCACTCCCCCCACATAAAATTCACTAGCGACAGTTGGTGAATTGCTGTCCACCTCTTATGAGGAAAGAATACAGTTTCCATATCAAGTCTCACCAAGTATCTTCACATGGTGACCCCGCTGTATAAGACTATACTAAATCTCAGCAAGACAACACTACAATTTAAATATGGTAGGAAAGAAAAAGAAAAATACATACTGGCTGCAAGTCACCCAGAATACAAAAGTACCCAACCTGTAGCTTACGCATTAGGGCTAACGATGTTGGTAGTGACAGTGTGGACCACAGAAGATGAAGATAACATCCCTGCTACAGATAAAGGCCATGGTGAGCATGTTCATGGACCCACTGTGGCAGGAATTAAACCACAAGTTCATGAAAAAGTTCAGAGGATTAACTACAATTACTGTAAATTACTGCTACCCTTATGCTACAAACCCTAGATTTAAATTGGGAGAGTATACAAAGAGGAAGAAAGAGGAATATTGCCACAAGAAAAACTGCAAAAAGCAACTGCTGAAAAGTTGATCTCTAATTTCACAGATCAAAGGGAAGAAATATGTGAATGATAACATCTTGAATCAACTAAGGGCTTCTGCGAAAAAAGAAATAGAGAGAAGAGGAGGAAACCTAGGTGGGAGTACCAGAAGAAAGGTATATACAAAAAAAAGAAAGAGCAATTCAGGTAGAGATGGAGCTTGGAGATCTGAAACTGCAGAAGCGTGAGATATATAAAGAATACACAAAGAAATAAATTGAAGAGGATGAAAAAAGGGAAGAGACCCAGAGGAGGAAAAATTCAAGGTCAAGCTCGTAGTCCATGTGGATAAAGATAAATACGAGGGTTCCAGGCAACGGAAAGTTTACCCAAGCTAAATTTAGCATCTAAGATTAAAAGAATGATAAATAAGATGAACAAGGCCACAGCACATATAAAGGGACCATTTACTGACATCATAGAGATAAATCAAATACAATATTGTGCAGCTAAAATTATTACTGAAAGAATACTACCAACTAAAATGCAAGACCAGAAAAAAAAGAGAATAACAATTCCTCCTTGGAAAAAGTGCATCAAAGGAAAAATAAAATCACTGCATGTAGAGGTATCCCTGATAGGCAGTTATCTAAAAGGATTTAGATATTAAATATACTAAAGAAGATCCAAGACATCTAACTGAAACATCAAACTGCATTAACAGAAGAAGATCTTAAATTTATTTTCTCCAACAAGAAATTGAAAGTAGCAGAAGAAGTGCAAGAACTGTGAAGGTATCCAAATAAACTATTTAGAGAGAACCCAAAACAGTTCTACAGGGAATAAGAAAGAACATTAATATGGTAAAAACACCATCAGCCAACGTTTAAAAAGAAACATTCTGGAGAAAACTATACGAGGACCCCAGAGAGTACAATCAAGAAGCAGAATGGTTACCCTGCATACGGGAGCATTTAGAAAAAGCAAACATCAAACCTATAGAATTGCCTGCAGTAACAACAAAAGAGTTGTAAAGCAGGTTAAAGTGAGCCCCAAACTGGAAAAGCCCTGGCCCAGATGGAGTGACCAACCTTTGGTTCAAACAGTTAACATCACTCTTTCAAGACCTGGCAAAATGCAAAAATCAATTGATCAAACAGCTGGACTTAACAACACAATGGCTTATAACAGGAAGAACGTTTTTCCTTCCAAAAGGAGACCCAAGTAACAGTCCCTAAAATTACAGACCAATAACTTGTCTAACGACAATCTTGTATAAGCTGTTCACTGCAATAGATGCAGACAGAATATAGGATCATATTTGAGTATAATAACAATATGGCAATAGAGCAAAATGGCAGTAACAGGGGAACATATGGAACAAAATAGCAGTTAAGGTTGAATAAGACCATCATGGCTCATGCTAAGAAAAGTAGAAATCTCAGTATAATATGGATTCATTATAAGAAAGCTTTTGGCAGCATCCCACACTGTTGAATAATAAATTGCCTTGAAATGCATAAAACAAATCAAGGCTTGATAAAGTACACCAAGTTCACCATGACAAAGCTTTGTCTGCATTGGAACTGTGATGAGTTTTCATAGAAGCAAGAAACAATGCAGAAACAGCATCAAACATCTTATGCCTTGGGATAATTCTCCTGCTCAGACCTACATCATCACTGAAAATAAACATATTTTAGATCAAGAGATCTCAGCCAAGACTGGCACTGACTCAGAGTGGCAGGGCTGCTGCCTTCCACAAGTGGACGTCAGAAGTCACTGCATGAAGGAACAAAGGTGATAGAAGATGGTGATCTTCTGGACTGTGCACAGTAAAACATTCTCTAAACAGAGTATTTTTTTCTCCTTCATCTTCAAGAGCTGTTCTTCTGCCTCATGATGATTAAAGATTTGATTAAGACTGTTCTTCTTGGCTCACTGGAACATCCATTCGCATTCCTTACACTTCTCTTGGTGATAGTCAGCATCCAAGGAGATGACACAAAACTGGCAAAGGTCAGGATTAGCTATCTTTCATTTGTAGGATGAACAAGGCCTAAATCCTGCTTTGACTGTACCATGGCCCTGTAACACTCCAATAAGGCAAATATAGAAGAAAATGCGTAGTTACTCACCTGTAACAGGTGTTCTCCGGGGACATCAAAAATCAGTCCTCACATATGGGTGACATCGGCGCGACTGAGCCCGCATGGAAGCATCCCCTTCCCACCCAAGGATGTCATCTTACCTCAGTCTAATGACATAGCTAAGATGGCAAAAATTAAAATATGGTAAAGAAGCAAATCCAAGGGGAGGAGGGAGAGTTCTGAGGACTGATTTCTGCTGTCCCTGGAGGACAACTGTTACAGGTGAGTAACTATGCTTCCTCTGGGAACAAGCAGGAAGTCAGTCCTCACATATGGGACTCCCCAGCTACAGGGTACCGAGAACCTGTATCAAATGCCACGGGCGACTAGAGAAGATGAGCTGTGAGCTGCAGCAGTTAAGTCCCAAATGAGAGATTCTCGCAAGAACCAAGTGTTCAGTGGAAAACCAGCACCCTGGAAGCCTGAACACAGAAGGGGCGAGGACAGGGGTTGCCTACACCCCTATTATGAAGCACGGCCTGGCCGAAGGCACTGTCACGTCGGACTCCCTCTCAAGGCAGTAGTGAGCTGTGAAGGTATGGACTGAAGACTAGGTGGCGGCCCGGCAAATTTCCATCACAGAAACGGAATGCAGATTTGCTACAGAGATAGCCACGGCTCTGACGTGGTGCATTGTGACCCGCTGGTCTAATGAGATCCCAGCCTGCTCATACGCGAGGACAATGCAGTCCGCCACCCAAGTGGACAGAGTTCACTTGGTTACTGGAAGCCCCGATCGACTGGGGTCATAGGAAACAAAGAGCTGAGGAGCTCTGCGGTGGCCCTGAGATCTTTGCAGATAGGACAGGGCCCCTTTACAATAAAGAATAAGGAGAGAGGTCTTCATATTCCTGGCGTGAGGCCTTGGAAAGAAGGTGGGGAGCACCACCTCCTGATTGAGGTGGAAGGGGGACTCTACCTTTGGTAGAAACCCGAGGTGTGTATGGTGCACCATCTTGTTCTTGTAGAACTTCGTGTAGGGCGGCTCTGCCATCAGAGCCTGTAGCTTGCTCACCCGGCAAGCCGATGTAAGTGCAATGAGAAAGATAACTTTCCAGGAGAGGTATCGCAGGTGGCAGTTAGCCAAGGGCTCAAACGGCGGTTTAGTGAGCTGTGAGAGCATCACAAAGAGATCCCATTCTGCTGCTGGTGGGCGGACAGGGGGCTTGGCCAACATAAGGCCTAGCAGGAAATAAGAGATAAGGGGTGAGCCGAGAGGGGCTTGCCCTCGACAGCATGGTGGTGCACCGTAATAGTGCTCAGGTGCACTCTGACTGAGTTGGACTTCAATCCCACCTGGAACTGGTGGAGTAGGTAGTGGAGCACCAACTACACTGAGCAGGAGAACGAGTTTGCCTGCCTCTCTGTGCACCATACCAATAATCAACATCATTTGAAGGCATACACCATTCTCGTGGAGGCCTTAAGGAAGGCCAGAAGAACCTCCTCCACATCATGTGGGAGGTTGAAGGAAGCTAGTGCTACCCTTTCAGAAGCCAAGCCATGAGCAACAGGGACCCCAGGTTGGGGTGCAGGAGAGAGCCCTCCTCCTGTGAGAGTTGTCCTGGATCACAGTCAAGGAGAGAATCGGAGGTACTGCCGACAGAGAAGCAGCGGGAACCAGGGTTGCCTGGGCCACTTGGGGACTACCAGAATCAGTGATGCCCTATTGTGCTTGACCTTGAAGAGGGTCTTGTCGACCAGCAGTGTCAGCAGGAAGGCATAAATGAGGCCTTCCATCCATGGGATGAGGAACGCATCTGCCGCCACCCGGGATGGGTGCGGTTGGTGGGAGCAGAAGCAGGGCAACTGCATGTTGTCCAGACTGGTGAAAAGGTCCACTAAGGGGATGCCCCAGAGTCAGAAAAGCCAGCAGGCCACTCTGGGGTCTAGATGCCACTCGTGTGGCTGGAGGACTCTGTTCAGCCTGTCTGCTGGGCGCTGTCCAGGCCCAGAAGGTAGACTGCCCGTAGGAGCATCCCATTGCGTGATGCATATGAGGAGAGGGCTACCACCTCATAGCAGGTCTCCGTGCCTCCTCATTTGTTGACATAGAACACTGTGACTTGATTGTCAGTCTGGACCAGCACCGACTGGTGCTGCAACCAGTGGCAAAAGGCTTGGAGGGCCAGAAATATCACCCGGAGCACCAGCAGGTTGATCTGCAACTGGCACTCTGTATGGCACCACATGCCTTGGGTGCGGAGGTCCTTGCAATGAGCTCCTCACCCTCGCAGGGAGGCGTCCATAGTGGGGACCCTCTGGGGAGATGGGTGCCTGGAAGGGCTTCTCAGCCTGAAGGTGGTGGGTGATCTGCCACCAGTCAAGGTAATCCACAAGTTGGCGGGTAACTTTTACCCTGTCCTGAAGTCTGCCCATGGCTTGTGTTCACTGGGAGCGGAGGCACCACTGAGCCGCCCTCATATGCAGGCAGGCATATGGGGTTACGTGGACCGTAGAGGCCATGTGGCACAGCAGGCAGAGAAGAAGGCAAGCAGGCACTGATAGGCGGTGTTGCACTTCTGTGGCTAGAAACCTGAGGCACTCTGTCCTCTCCAGAAGGAGGAATGCCTTGGCCTGGAGGGTATCCAGTTGAGCCCCTAGGAATGCAAGGCACTGTGCTGGAGAGCAGTGGGATTTGGGGTAGTTGATGATGAACCCCATTCTCTGCAGGACATGGATGGTGCGCTCAGTGGCATGGTGCACCTCTGCAACTATGCCTCCCCTTATGAGCCAATTGTCCAGGTAGGGAAAGATGAAGACCCCTTGGAGACAAAGATGAGCTGCGATCATCACTAAGCACTTGGTGAAGACCCTTGGTGATGACACCAGCCCGAAGGGTAGCACCCTGTATTGGTAGCGACCACTTCTCACTATGAACCAGCGGTATTGTTGGTGGATGGGATGGATCAGGATGTGTATAAACATCCTTCGGTTCTAAGGAGCATAGCCAGTCTTCCTGCTGGAGGTAAGGCATCAATGTTCCAAGGGAGAGCATCCTGAACTTATCCGTCACCAGAAATCTGTTCAAGTCCTGTAAATACAGAATGAGCCTGAGGCCCCCTGTTCGCTTGGGAATGAGGAAATATTTGAAGTAGAAGCCTTTGCCCCAGAGATGTTTGGGCACTGGCTCCACCGCCCTGTCCATGAGGAGGCCTGCGATCTCGGTGAGGAGCAGTTTGGTGAAGGAGAGGCCTTACAGGTTCTCCTGGGAAGAACGAGGGTGGCGTCTGTTGCAAGTGGAGGAGGTATCCCTCCTTGATTACTTGCGGCACCCAGGAGTCGGTGGTGATGGAGGACCACCTGTGGGCAAACAGGGCCAGACACCCCCCCTATGGGCTGCTGAGGGCCTCCTGGAGGAGAGGAGGCCACACCCCAGGAGACAAAAGCACCATCCAGGCTGAGCCAGGGCCGGTGCCTGGCTCTTAGGCTTGCAGGGACCGTGCCCTTGCCCCTTTGACTGTTGCTCCTGCTGTGGAGCAGAGAAGGACTGGTACTGTGAGGCATTACCAAACATCCCCTTCTTTCTCAGGAAGAATAGCTTCTTCCCTAGGGCCTTCTTGCGGGGGTGCACCAAGGTAGTCAAGAGTTTGGTCCTGGTCAGGAACTCAGCCTCTATCTCAGCAGCCTTGTATGACATGGGTATTCCAAAGAGATTCTCTCCGGTACAAGGGACATTGATGAGTTTGTCCTGGACACACTGCTTGAGGTCAGATGACTGCAGCCAAGCCTGGCGCCGGGCCCCGATGCCCACAATGGCTACTCTGGCTGAGGATTCAAAGGCATCATATGCTGCTTGAGACAGGAACGTTGAGCACTCCTTGACTGCCGAGACCAGTGACTTGAACCGTTGAAGAGGCTCCCCATCAGGGCCTACAGAGAAACCAGCGAGCTCTTTCGCCAGTTCCTTTAGATACATGCTGATGTACAACTGGTAGGACTGGACTCAGCAAACCAGTATCGAGCCTGATAGTATTTTTGGCTGAGAGTGTCCAAGGTCCTGGCCTCCCTACGTGGGAGCACTGAGGAATGAGTCTTTTGGCTCTTGAGTTGCTGCATGGCCGACTCGACAACCACAGAATTGTGAGCGAGTTGGGTTTTTTGGTACCCTAGACCAACAGACTTGGTACATGGAGTCGAGCCGTCTGCTAACAATGGGTACTGATGCCGGTGTTGCCCACATACCGAGGAGGAGGTGCTCAAAGATCGGAGGGACGGGCATCATGAGGGCCTCCTTTGGAGGGGCCTCATACTGGAGAATCTCAAGTTCCTCTGTGCGGGAGTCCTCCTCCGCTTCATTCTTGAATACGAACACCTCTGCCATGTCCTGCACAAAGTGGAGGAAGGCAACGTCCTTGGGCGGGGAATAGCACCAGGGCACCGGTGGAGATGGGTCTTAGGGCACATCTCGGTGTCGCCAGGTGTCTGGAGACTCCTCGTCCTCTGTCTCCATCTGACTCAAAGTCAGAAGAAGAATCCAAGGCTCCGCAGCTCCCATGGTCAGGACCTGAGCCTGTGGTCCGAGCCACATGGACTTTCTGGAGAGGATCGGTGTCCAAAAGAATGGAATTGGGACCTTGTCCAATGGCGATAGGTCTCTCGAGACGGGTGGCTCTCAAGGATCGGTTCAACGACCGGAGAAGCCCTCGAGGTTGAGGGTCCAGTCGTCGGGAACAGATGAACCAGAGGAACCGGACATCAACGCCTGCTGCTGTGCCAGGAGGGCAGTGATACTGTGCTCCAAGGCTGCCATTCTGGTCTCCATGCCAGATGGCTTGGCAGCCTTCGATATGGGCACTGATGACTGGGCCTGGCATCTGTTCTGTCGAGGGGGAGTCCTCAACGAGGATAGTTTTGGAGGTCCGAGGTCAGTCACCTGACACAAATGACTCCTTCTGGGGCAGCTTGTGAGGCCGCTCCTGTACCAATCCCTTGCACTCACACTGGGTACTGGTGTAGGATTTACCCACTTTTCCAGACCCATCCTCTGATGGGTTTTCAAGCTCTTCTTGTATTCCACCTCCGGGGAGTTTCTCTCAGAGAAGCTGCGGCAACGGGACTCTCTCGGGCATTGCAGTGCACTGAGGTACTGGAGGGGGTCCTGGAGGGTGGTGTCGCCAGGGACTCCCACACAGAGTCCAATCTATGCAACAACTTCTCCTGCTGCAACTGACTGCTCTTGATGGCCTTTGCAGACATGGACTTGCAAAGATCAAAGCCCGAATTATCATGGGCCAGCCCGAGGCAATGGAGACAGCAGTCATGCGGGTTGGTGAGGGACACCATCTTACTGCACCAAACACATTTTCTGAAGCCACTGGAAGCCATGGGGAAAGACGGGTCCTTGAACCCAGACGAGGGTCCGAGGCCTACTGGCCAAAAACAGCATGAAGACTTAACCAGACTAGGGACACCTCGAGAAAAAAAACAAGAAAAGCAAGAAAACGAACCCAAGGAATGATGTCAAGGCAAGTTGGCTCGGGGGCAGGAAGAGGAACTGGTACGCTTACCGGAAAGGATAATTTTAAGACACAAAAAGAGACTTTTTCTGGGGAAATGGGACAGATGTCTGGTGGGCTCCACGGAAAATAGGAGACTGAGGCAACATGGCACTCTTGGGTAAGAAGGGGACCACGTATGTGTGGTGCATCTCCCAACGGCTTTCTTTGAATGCTGGGGAGATGTTTCCGTATGGGCTCCATCGGCGCCAACATCACCCGTATGTGAGAACTGACTTCCTGCTTGTTCCCAGAGAATAATTTTTTTAGAAGAATTTAAAAAATAAAATAAATAAAACTAAAATAAAGGCAAAAACTATGCTGAAATACTACTGACTAACGTATAAAGTCTAGAGATCTTTGTTTCAAGTCTGTTCAACAAAGCACAAAAGCAAGCAGAACAGATTGAGGACACAGCTATGCAAAGGGAAAGCCATGCATGCTCAGAACTTTACATTAGTTCTAAGCTCTGGGAGAGCCCACTTGTGTACCTACTTCAGTCTTGCTTGTCAATGGGAAAACGTTGTTATAGGGCATACAAATTCTTCAGTGTTAACACATACCTTCCATTGTGTTTGTTAGTATGCTGGCTACACTCAGTGCTCTTTGTCTCTGAGCAGGATCTTCAAAAAAATCCATCGAAAACTGACAGAAGCTAGGCTTTCTCTTCCACATCTCTGTTTCAGTTGTGATGCCCTATATGAGAGAAATATCAATGAATTAAAATTACATCTTAATTAGAGATCATGCCTGTGTAAGTATCACTTAAGGCACCCCAACCATCACAAATATAAATACTACTTGCTGTACATAATGTATATAGATAAAATATAAACTAGGTTTACTGAAGATCTCTGCATGCCTTCCCTCCCCCCCCCCCCACCGTTGCCTATGTACGTCCCTGCAGTGCCATGTAAACCGCTTTGATTGAAGGAAAAGGCAGTATAGAAAAACTGTTAAATAAATAAATAAATAAATATCACACTGTTAAAAATCAGAAAGAACCCATACATTACAAAAAATACAGTAAAATAAATGGCATGTGATAACTAATATTCCAGACTTTATTTTATTATTTTACATGCCTACAGTATTTCAAACAATATTTTATTCTTATCAGTTTCTTGTTACAAAATCTTTTACCATTCTAAATATAGGAGTGTATTATTTAAAATAATTTAAATTATTTTCCCAGGAGTGCCTGTCTTTTGTTACTAACAGCCACAAATAAAGGTTTTCACAAAATAAAATGTTGGCTGAGTGAAACAGTGTATTAATATAACAATTTGTAAAAGACCATTGTTTTGCTGTGCAAGTGTGTGAGCGCTATTGTCCATAAGGCCGTGATCAGTGACATTTGAGTTTCCCATCAACCCCCAATCTCCTATTCACCTGTCACAAAACAGTCCCTCTAACTTAGGGGTATGTTTACTAAAGTTTCTTAACGTGCGTGCCGCGCAATTAGCGCGTGCTAAGGTACCTTAGTGCACGCTAATGTCGCGTACGGGGCACAAATGTGCACGCTCATGTGCGCGGTGCGCTAATGTGCGATGAAGGTGGGGAAAGGCTCCTGGAGGGCGGAGGAAGGCTCCCCAGGGGCGGAGAGAAGGGGTCAATGGGTGGAGAGTGGGAGGGGAGAGGTTCCCCACACACTAGCGAGGTGAAATTTGAGGCTAAAAATAACGCGAGTGAAAACCTCGCGTTAGAAAAGAGAAACCATTTCTGTCAGCAATGTACAGCAAAACCAGGGAAACCTACAAAAAAGTGATAAGTGTGATACATGTGCACGGAACAAAAGTACAAATAAACATTGAAAAGGACCCCAACAAAATTAAAACAAATTATAATCAAGCTGGGCAATAGTGATAGTAATGGGAAACATAAAAAAACACTCCCAAGAAAGTCCCAAAAAATAAATATGAATTTTGGAAGGGTCTACGCTCAGTCTTCATACAAGGTGAATGATCCCACAGTGAAATAGCACTGATCAGGGTTTCCCTCTCCATTGGACAGGTTACCTATGGCATGCACATGTTCCACAACAGCAGGGCGGGCATGTCGGAATGGGCAACTGGACAGATGCTGGGAAAGGGGATACAGAGGGCTGCAGGCGGCACATGCTGTGGTGCAGCTGGGGCACAGTGTGGACTAGGCAGATGCCTAGATGGCACTTAGGAATGCTGAAACTGAACAGCAGCCAGACAGCAACTGATGAGGGCCCAACATGGGCACGAGAGTGTTTATCACAGTGTCACAGGGGATAGTACCCAGCAGGTACCCCCAAGGGCACAGAACATTGGCAGGCGGTGTTGGGGGGAAGCGTGGACGCCTATGCAGGCACCCCTACCCCAGAACACGCACCATAGGCAGCCGCCTACCTGCACACTGGATGGCTTGAGACTGCACACCACCAGCAGAAGGGCATGTCAGCATGATGGCAGAGGGGTACTGGTAGTGGAGGGGGGCAGTGGCAGCTGCCCAGAGCCGACCATGGCCTAGCCCTGTGAAGGTGGGTGCCATGCACTGCAACAGACAGGCTGTGTCTGACAAACAACCATGGTATCTCCAGGGACTGCACTGTCTCTGTGAGCACAGTGTGGTGCGGTGAGCACAGCCAGTGTGTTCAGGAGCAGAAGGTCACAAGTTCAAGTCCCAGCTGGGGCTACTGCCAATCCAGTCCCCATATTTTACCCGCTACCAAACCGTGATAGTAAGGACAAACCTTTATTGCAGAGAACATACGCATGGTTCAAACGCCTATATTTTACCCCACCGAGCACAGACACCAGAAACATGCGCATTACCTAGCGCAGAGTCCCCCAAATTCAGTCCTGGAGGCCCACAAATCATTCAGGTTTTATGCTGTCTCCAATATAAGGCCATGTCAGCATGGTGGCGGAGGGGTACTGTTGGTGGAGGGGGCAGTGGCAGCTGCCCAGAGCAGACCATGGCCTAGCCCTGTGTAGGTGGGTGCCATGCACTGCAACAGACAGGCCCTGCCGGACAAACAGTCATGGTATCACCAGGGAATGCACTGTCTCTGTAGCAACACGGTGGTGCAGTGCACACAACCAGTGTGTTTGGAAGCAGAAGGTCACAGGTTCAAGTCCCAGCTATGGTGCCTGCCAACCCAGTCCCCATATTTTACGCACTACTACAACGTGCTAATACAGACAGATCCTTTATTGCAGATGACGTAAACATGCCCAAAACACCTACATTTTACCCTACAGAGCAAAGACACCATAAACAGGCGCATTACCTAGAGCAGAGCCTCCCAAATGCAGTCCTGGAGGGCCAAACACCATTCAGGTTCCATGCTGCCTCTAATAAAGATGCCTGTGCTGCATATCTATGCACCACCCCCATGTTATGCAGATGTATCTCATGCATATTCATGAGGGACAGCATGAAAACCCGAACAGTGTTTGGCACACCAGGACTGGAGTTGGGAACCTCTGCCGTAAAGCAGCAGCCAACAGGGGCAGACACACCCACACCACAGGCTCCATTAGCCAATGCCTCCTGGGGAGGCAGGACATTGGGCCCTGCATGCATCTCCCAATACTAGCCCTTGCATACCTTAGCAATGCCACCCTACACCTGGGAATATGGTACACAGCTATCAAACATTTGCTATGATTACTGGCAGATACCAATTCCTACGTTAAGCACAGTTTGCTGATTGAGCTCCATCATAGCAACCTTTCTGCTGTCTGTGGAGTGTGCTTCAGGTCTGGTCTCTGACAGTGTTTACCACCCTGGGGAGTGACCCCCAACAGTATTGCGTACCATGTCCATGCCTGCACTGTGCCCAGGACTGGTGTGGTGGCCAGGGCTGCTAAACTCCTCTAGAGTAGCACAATGCTGGCATAGGTGTGGGAGTGTGTGTCTGTCTATCCAGTGTGTGGTGGCTGCAAACACCCTCCACAGCCCACACTGCTGCCAGTATGGGCCTGCCAATGTGCATAATGAGGAGCAAGGTACCATGGGTATAGCCCGGACAGGGTGGCCTGGCCAGTATGCATCTGCACAGGGCATAGGGCACTGGCTGGAACATTGTAGTGCCCGGCCACCACCTGCACAGACAGGGTGGCCACAGCATGTCCTGCTGGGAGATCACTCTCACCCTGACTGTGCAGTGACCACAGCATGGCTAGGCACCCCCATAGTGCTATATAATATTTCTCTCATATGATATTTATGGGTTTCCTTTTGGGGCCCAGTCACTGACTTATCTGCTTGGTGTGTATGCTGACATCCCAGTTCTGGGTGCACGCATTTCCACCAGGAATATGCACTATGGACTAGCTAGCACACTGTCTGCAGCTGGTATGTGTCCTGATGGAGCGCCTTGCAGGGTGCAGCGGCTGAAGGCTTGCTGCAGGAGAATATCAGATAGTGGTGGGGTGCAGCTTAGCATATCCAGGCCTAATGTCTGTCTGCTGTTGCGTTATGGATGTGTACAGAGCTGCATTGACTGCCCTGTAGGGTGTTTGTTCCCCAGCAGGACTGGGGTTGGTGGTCCCCTCTACTGCCACCATTGCAGGAAGGTAGAATGTGGATCTGTTGGTG
Organism: Ichthyophis bannanicus; assembly: GCA_033557465.1. Taxonomy (NCBI): domain Eukaryota; kingdom Metazoa; phylum Chordata; class Amphibia; order Gymnophiona; family Ichthyophiidae; genus Ichthyophis; species Ichthyophis bannanicus. The sequence goes on along the minus strand of CM066036.1, from coordinate 636,014,405 downwards.
AGAGACCCTGTTTACCACCCTCAGCCCTGGAGGAGGAGGAGGGTGGTGGTACATAATCCTCCTAGGGGTCCATAGGGGCTACACCTGACTGAGACATACAGATATATCCAAGGTGTGTCTGCAGAAACTACCTATCTCACACATTAGCACTGCTTGGAACCTGCAGCATGGCCTATCTCTGCTGTGGACCTGGTGCTTGGCGCCCCACCTCACCCTCAGGGTGAGTGCAGTACCTGCACAATGTGACGGTGTGTAGCTACTTGGGACCTGCAGCATGGCCTATCTCTGCTGTGGACCTGGTGCTTGGCGCCCCACCTCACCCTCAGGGTGAGTGCAGTACCTGCACAATGTGACGGTGTGTAGCTACTCTGTGCCAGTACCACACACGGTCAGTTCCCCCTACCAGGCCGAGGTGCTGTGGGGGTGCATACCCCATCTTGTGATCATCTGTAGACTGCTGATTTGCATGTGCAGTGCATCATGGGTATGGGTGGGTTAACCCTATCCTGGTGACCATAGCAGACTGTTTGTGTGGCGACTTGCAGTCCTTCTGCAGCCAGCCAGGGGTTTGCTAGCAGCTATAGAGCTGTAGCCCACTGGTTACTTCACTACCAGTGGAGCCAGAGGTCAAGGGTTCAAACCCACAGTGGGGTTATTTGATAGGGCTGTCCAAAGCATTATCTATTTTTAAAGTACATTAGTGCTGCCAGCAATAACACCCTCAGCGTACTGTACCCATAAGGTGCCTCAAAGGGTGCTTTATAGGGCGCCCTATAGGGCACCTTATGGTTACCGTCCATATAAGGTGCACTATACAGTATGCTATGGAGCGACTGATAGGGTGCCAGTCCGTATAAGGTGCCTTATAAGGTGTCCTATGGAGCGCCTTATAGGGTGCCCTATAGGGGACATTATAGGGTGTCATGGCGGACAGTGCACTTTATAATGTGCCCTATGGAGTGCCTTATAGGGTGCCTTATGCGGCACCTTAGGTTACGGCACGTGAGGGTGTGTTTGCTGGCAGCAATAATTAAAATACAAATAAAATGCCTCAGGAAACACTTACATGTCAAAGCTGATGCCTCAGCCAGCCTTACGTATTGGGCACACTGGGGATCAAACTCATGACCCCTGTATCATCAGTCAGTGCCTTAACCATTGTGTTATACTGCTGTTCCTCCTTGCATTTCAGCGCACCTAAAGATTTCCATGCGTTTAAATGCACAGTGCTGCCATCAAAAACAGTGCTATGACCTTGCTGTGCCTCATAGGGCACCCTATATGACGCCCTATACGCCACCCTTTCAGCAACATTGTAGGGTGCCGTGGCAGACAGTGCACTTTAAAATGTGCCCTCTGGGGTACCTTATGCAGCACCTTATGTTACAGTGCTTTGAGAGTGCGTTTGCTAGCAGCAGTAATTAAAATAAAATTAAAAAGCCTCATAATGCAATATTACACATAAATGGTAGTGCCTCAGTCAGCCTTATTCATAGGGCACAGTGGGGGATTGAACCCATGACCCCTGCACCATCTGTCAGTGTCTTATTTATTTATTTATTTAGCTGTATTTATATCCCGCTTTTCACCGGGTCAAAGCGGTCAATTGGGGGATACATTTAACATGAGGGGATATGAGACACATACGCTAATACTTACAGGGAACATGGGCAATGGAGGGTTAAGTGGCTTGCCCAAGACCACAAGGAGTGCCTATAGGACTAGAAATCCCAGTCCCTCCGGCCTGAGATTGCTGTCCCCAGGTGGGACTTGAACCCCCGGCCCTCCAGCCTGAAGTACCTTGTCCTAACCACTAGACCACTCCTCCCTACACCATTGTACTGCAGCCCTGTTCCTCTGTTTGCACATCAGCACGCCTGCTTATGCTTCCCACGCACGTTACTCATGCGCTAATGTGCACGGCGCACACGCTAATCCCATTTTGCTATTTTTGACCGGACCGCCCACTCCTTATATGGCATCCTGCAGACTACCGCGCCGCGCACGTTAAGAGGGTTTAGTAAACATACCCCTTAGCCTTTTGCGTTAGGAGCTCAGATATAAACTCAATTATCATGAATGAGCAAGACAGTGATCTAGTGTCTTCAGGCTTTATTTACATGTTGAAATGAGAAACTTCTCCATACGTTTCTTCTTAGCATTTCCAGAGTTAACATACAGCCACTTTATATAGCCGTTTTTCTCAAACCATAACGTTTACTAGATCCTTTCACTAGTCCAAACTGCAGCCTATTATGGTCATTCCTGAAGCTGAATAGGACACGGGGATGTCAATATGGCAAAACCATCTACGAGCGTATTCTGGTTCATGGCGCCCGTGAATGTGTATTTTGCTTGCACAGGGATGTCGTATGTGACCGCAATGGGGAGAGACGAGCAAACCAAATTTCAGAAAGCTCAATGCATGTTTACAGCCTTTGCTGCAGACGAGTCTATTATTCCTGCCGGATATATGGAACAAGGCCTTGCCAATTTTCTGCTGTCTTCTAGAATTCATCCCTGCAAGTGAGCGTGTGTGTGTGCCAGGGGCAGCTCTACCATTAGGCAGAGTGAGGCGGCCACTTCAAGCAGCAAAGTTTTGGGAGCAGCAAAAAAGCCCCCAAAACAGCCCAGCAATGGCCATCTCACTCTGCCTTTTCTTTAAAAAAATTAAAAAGACTGGTTGCTGTCTCCGCCGCCGCTTCTGATGGATTTGCAACAGCGGTGGCATCACCCCCACCCCTACTGCCACTGCTGACTCAGATCATATGAGAAGAAGCAGCAGCATCAGCAGGCTGAGAGCTATTGCAAACCCCCCCCCCCCCCAAACAAACCCCAAAAAACTCAAATCAAAAGCACGGGGTCTTCCAGACTTCAGCACGCATGGAAAGCCCTGCTGGTCCCGCCTGCTTCTGACACAAGCTTATGTCAGAAAGGGGTGGGAAAGGAAAGGTCTTCCACATACACTGAAGTCAGGAAGAGCCCACGCTGTTGATTTGTGCAGAGTTCAGCGACAGAGAGGCGGTAATAACGGCATTGGGCACGGAAGGATGACAAAATGGGGAGAGGCAGGAGACAGAAGCTGGATACCGCAGGGGAGATGGACGGCATGGTCCCGCTCTCGAACAGGCCCCTCACCTGGCCAGAGGACAAGGGCAGGAACCAACTGGAAATATCTGATGGGGGGTGGGCTTGGACTGACAATGGGCTGATGGAACTAGGATAGGACTGGAAAGAGCTTATGAGGGGCTAGGACTGGAAATGGGCTGATTGGAGTGCTCAGACTGGAAATGGGCTGATGGGGCTAGGATAGGACTGTAAATGAGCTGATGGAGAGGACATGATAGGACTGGAACTGGCTGATGGGGGGGGCTAGGACTGGAACTGGGCTGATTGGGGGGGCTTGGACTAGGCCGATGGGGGGGGGCTTGGACTGGATATAGGCTGATGGGGGGCTAGGATAGGACTGGAAATGGCTGATGGGGAGGCTAGGACTGGAAATGGGCTGATGGGGTGGAGGGATAGGATAGGAATGGAAATGGCTGATGTGGGGCTGGGACTAGAAATGGGCTGATTGGAGGGGCTTAGACTGGAAATGGGCTGATGGGGGGCTAGGACTGGAAAAGAACTGATGGGGGGCTAGGATAGTACTGGAAATTGGCTGATTTGGGGGGGGCGGCTAGGACTGAAAATGGGCCGATGAGTGGGGGATGGAAGAATAAGACTAGAAGGGAGCTGATGTTGGGGGAGGCTGCGGGAGTAAGGATGGAGAGGGGTAAAGATATTTTGTGTGGGAGGGAAGAAAAATCTACGATTGGTCGGGTATTGGGAGAGTATGCGGGGATTGATGACAAAAGGGTGAAATTTGAGTGGATGAAAAAGGAATAAATAAAGAAATGGAGAAAAGAGCAAGAAGGGAAAGATCAGTATGATAAAGGCAGATGTACAAAGAGAATGGAAAAAAAACTAGAAGAGAGAAGAAAGGACAAATGGCAGCAGACAACAGAGAGTTAGCAGAAGACACAAAGAAATCAGAAGAAAGTGACTAGAGCAATTGCAACTGAAAAATAAAATGCCCAAAAACAAAAGGTAGAAAAATACTTTTTTATTTTGAATTTATTAACTGGAATATGTCAGCTCTGGGAAATGTGCATCGCTAATGTTTTTGCATTTTGTTTAGTACAAGAGGAAATTAATTTATAGCTTTATTTCTCCAGTGAACATTCCAAGTTTGGCTTCTGGGGTTCCCAGTTTAATTACTAACTTCATATTTCTAAATTGTGATCCCTTGTTCTTTGTTTGGTGACAGTCTATGTTCCGCATGTGTAACTGAGCTGAGGTATTCTGTTCATATAGTTTCTATTTGACAGTGCTTTTTTTTTTTTCTTTAGTGCCATCAAGTCAGTGTTGACTCATAGCGACCCAGCAACCTCTGGGTTTTCTTGGCAATGTATCACTGAAAGTAGATTGTGTTTCCCAGTAGGAGATATATTGGTATTCTCTTGAGATATGTTGACCTTTGATAGGGTTTGATGCTTTGTGAATCCTGGTAGTGCTGTTATGAAACGTCGGGTTTGCTATAGGTTCTTAATGCCCCCAATACTTGATTTCACACCAAAATCAGTTGTAACTAAAATTATACAATATATTTTTTGTCGGATAACCCACCATGAGCAGGAATCATCCTACTCTCGAAGTGGGCCCTCCTTTTTAATTAAATGTTAAATGACCCATTACAGATCAAAAACCAGGTGCTACAGCACTACCAAGCTGTTATACCTATACCTCTGAAATAGAACTCCTCTTCTTCAACAGAAATCTCTGTCCATGATTAGTCCTCCCCAACGCCTGAGGAAGAGCTGCAGAGCTAAGTGGCTTGAAATTTAATTGGTGTTGCACATGAACTATACTTGTCTACTACTGATTGGGACTGGATGAAGAAATCTCGAGTAGAGACTTGCTTCTGGTACTCCTCTGTTGAGTGGTACGAAGAAAAGCACATATTTAGTAGTTACGCTGATGCGGTCTTCTTTGAAGATATCGGCAGCGTTCTTTGGCTTCATTTCAGATAAGTACCTTTGGAGGCCATTAATATTTGAGGAGTACCGTTGGGGAGGACTAATCATGGACAGAGATTTCTGTTGAAGAAGAGGAGTTCTATTTCAGAGGTATAGGTATAACAGCTTGGTAGTGCTGTAGCACCTGGTTTTTGATCTGTAATGGGTCATTTAACATTTAATTAAAAAGGAGGGCCCACTTCGAGAGTAGGATGATTCCTGCTCATGGTGGGTTATCCGACAAAAAATATATTGTATAATTTTAGTTACAACTGATTTTGGTGTGAAAATCAAGTATTGGGGGGATATAGTTAGGTTGATTTCAGGGGGTGTAATTTGATATAACTTTATAGGTTCTTAATGGGCAGATTTATAGTACTTCCTAATGTGCCTAGCAGTTGGCACTGGAGTATAGTAATGTAGAAATCTGGTAGCCTTTCCTTATCTTCACTACTCATGCAAATGGTATTCAGATACTCATTAGGAGGCATGTTTACTAAATGGTAATACACAGTCACAAATGTTAATGTGCATTAAGTGCAGAAACACCCATTTATTTCTATTGTGCAGTGGCACTTAACATACATTAATATTTAGTAAACATGCTCCTAAGGAGGAACAGCCTAGTGGTTAGAGCACTGGCTTGGTAATCAAGAGACTAGGATTCAATTCCCACTAGCACTCATTGTGGCCTTGGGCAAGTCACTTAACCCTTCATTGCCTCAGAAGAAAAGTCTGGCAATCTACTTCCAGTCACACTATCAAGAAAACACAGGAGCTGCTGGGTCACCAGGAGTCAGCACTGACTCAAAGGCACACATTGCATCATTACAAATATGCCCCCAAGTCATTGCCAGGAGAAAAAGAGAGGCCTGTGAAGAGTCCTTTGAAAGCCATCTAGAATTTTAGATGGGCAACATATACATTTTAAAATAAAATAAATTAAATTTATCAAATGAGATCCAGTGGATATTCAAATGAGGCCACGCAATGAGTCTCCGCACATGGCCCTGTATCACTCTTTGGCTGCCTCTGGTTGGAGGGGAGAGTGTACCGGTGAAGTGGACAAAGCTGCCATTATTACTCAGTTCCAGGAGGGAGATTGAAGGGCAGTCCCTGGATTTCTAATCACTTTATCCTGTTGCATTATGTGACTCAAAAGGTCTGATTTTAATGGGCAGAATTTGGGATTACAAATTCACATTGCTTTGGGATGTAAATTCAAAACCAGGAGTGGTCAAAATGTCTTCCTCTTGGAAAAAAAGAAATCTGCGCAGTTCTGGGTGAGACATCTGAGCTTCCATCATTTTTGTGAGGCCATGTTGAGGTTTCAGCGCCCTATGCATTATTCTTGTGGGGATGTGCTATATAACAGTCCCCACAAGAATAATGACTGGGGCTGGCTTAGCATAGAAGGATATCCATTTCTCTTTCTAGTTCTCAAATTCTGCACTATGTATGGAGTGGTTTCTCAAAGTTTCAATTCAGTTTTTGTCTGCACATCTGTAATATGTGATCATGTTCTATGTGTAACTGAAGTGAGGTATTCTGCAAGTGCAGGTTTGGGGAACCTCCAGCTCTGCACTCCATCTCCAGCTTTCTCGCTGCTGCATTAATACCCCTGTATTCCCCAGGATTATACAGTTTTCTTTTCTGTTCTTCTTTTGCAAGAGGTCTTTGGTTTTCTCTGTTTCTGGAAATGTGCATCTGATATCTTTTGGATTTTGTATAGTACAGAAGGAAGTGCATTCTATTTACTCTTTCTTTGGGATGCTATCTGGTTCCATGAGGTTTCCAGTTTAGTGTTTGTATGCAGGGGGAATAGGAATGGTGTCAATCGCGCTCTGTCTCTTAGGTCTGTTGTTGTGACTAGTGCAGAACATCTCCTCTAGAATTCCAGCTAACATGTTGTTTCTTATCTTGAAAATGGTCAGGGAAGATTTGTATCTAGCACGGGTGGTAATTGGAAGCCAATGGAATTGGTGTAAGAAGGATGTTATATGATCTTGCTTATTTGAACCAGTGATGACTCTAGCGGCAATATTTTGGACCAGTTGTAAAGATCGTGTAGCTTGTTTTGATAGTCCTTGATAAATGGCACTGCAGTAGTCTAGAATAGGGGTTACAATTGCTTGACAAACTGATTGGAAATGGTCCTGGTTGAGGAGGGGCTTGAGTTTTTGAATGGTGGCAAGCTTGTATAATGCATTCTTAGTGATTCTGTTATGTGTGGTTGTAAGTTTAGATGGCGGTCAAGTGTTACTCCAAGGTCCTTAATTGGGATGGTATAGTCTGCCACAGTTATTGAAGTAGGGAGGATGGATGAGGTATTCAGTGTGATGATTAGTACCTCAGTCTTTTTCATGTTTATGCTATTTTTGGAAAGCCAGATGGATATATCTTGGAGACAATTTGTCATGGAGGAATAGTCTGGAGAGTCTAGGCTGATTAGGATGTATGCCATGATGTCGTCAGCATAGATAGCATATTGTAACTTTTGCTTTTTGAAGATATTACAGACTGGTCGTATATAAATGTTAAAGAGAAGGGCACATAGGGAAGATCTTTGGGGGACCCCCTGTGTTGTGTGGAATGCGGCAGAGGTGTGTGATCCTACTTTGACCTTCTGTCGTCCGGCACTGAGGTATGATTGGAACCACTTGTGGGCAGTGTTGCATAGGCCAATGTCTGTTAGTCTGCTCAAGAAGATGTTGTGGGATACTGTGTCAAAAGCAGAGGAAATATCGATGAACACTAGCAGGAAACTGGCCTTGATGTTGTCGATTCCTCTGAGTAGGGTGTCAAGTAGGTAGATGAGTAGAGTCTCCACACTGTGGTTAGGGCGAAAGCCGGGTTGATGTGGGTCAGTGAAGCATGTGTGTCCAGGTGATCTTGCAGCTGTCTCTGCACTGTCTTCTCAATAATTTTGGTCAGAAAAGGGAGGCTGGAGATAGGTCTATATACAGCGGGATCTGTGGGGTCTGGTGATATTGTTTTCGGGGTGGGACGGATTGTGGCCTCTTTGAATGTGGTGGGCATGCAAACTTGGGCTAGGGCGCCTATTATTCTGTGGATGTCTTTGATCAATTCTTCTTTTGTTGATTTTATCCATGCCACCGGGGAAGGATCTGATGGAGCTGTGCTGGAGTTTAGCTCAGTGATTGTGCGAGTAACTTGCTCAGTTGTGGGGATGTGGAATTCACTCCACTTGTTTGGTAAGGTAGCTCTTGTGATCAGTATAGGGGAGGAGGTATTTATTAGTGAGGTATTGGGTTCTCAAAGGGGGGTTGTTCTTGGCAAGGAGGAAATCTGCAAATGTTTGTGGGTGAATCTTGTCATCACCCTTTTGTCATGGTTCTTTTGTAAGGGACCAGACTATCTCGAAGAGCTCTCAAGGCTTGTTGCTAGCCTTTGAAGTTGGTATGCTATTGCTCTTTTTGACTGTTGATAAGGGTGTTGTAGTTTTGTTGCATTATTTGGTATTCTTGTAATGTGCTTTCTGAGCGGCCACATCTCCACTGCCACTCCTTCTGGCGTAGCTTTCTTTTAGTCATTCTTACTACTTTGGAGAACCAGGGGGAAGGATTTCTTCTGGTGCTCCTTTGATTTGCGTTGTCTCGGTCAGATGCTCTAGCAGCTGTGCTGATGGTAGTGTTCCATATGTCAATTGCCTTGTCGAGATCAGTGCAGTCCTGGGGGAGGTTATGTAGGATGTCACTGAGGAATTTGTCTCTGTTGAAGCCCTTGAATCTTCTTGTCGGATTGGGTATCTTCTGTGGTTCATGTGTGGGAGCTGGATCTTAAAGTTTATGGTGTGGTGGTCTGACCAGGGTAAGCATAGTTACTCACCCGTAACAGGAGTTCACTGAGGACAGCAGGAATCAGTCCTCACGTATGGGTGACGTCGGCGCTGACGGAGCCCTCGTGCAGAGCAAATCCCCAGCTTTCAGAGAAAACCTTTGGGATTTGCATCATGCATGCGCGGTCCCCTTTCCATCCAAGGGTGCCATCTTGCTCAGTCAAATGATATAGCTAAAAGACGGCAAAAATATAAAAGGAATAATAATAGGACTGCAACTCCAAGGGCAGCAGGGAGGGTCGTGAGGACTGATTCCTGCTGTCCCCGGAGAACACCTGTTACAGGTGAGTAACTACGCTTTCTCCAGGAACAAGCAGTAAGTCAGTCCTCACATATGGGACTCCCCAGCTATAGGCTACCAAGAACCCACAGCTGAAAAATAGGCTCCCTCTATGAGAGCCGCAAGCAGCCACAATAGGAATCTGAGAGAGCAGCATTCTGGTAGCCTGAACACAGAAGGGTCGGAGGGCAGGAGTTGCCTAGACCTTAAAAAGGTTATGGAGTACAGCTTGGCCAAAAGCACTGTCCCGTCGGGACTCCCTATCAAGGCAGTAATGGGTTGTGAAAGTCTGACTCGAAGACCAGGTGGCGGCCCTGCAGATGTCTGCCAGTGGAACAGAGCGGAAATGAGCCACTGATTTCGCCATGGCTCTGACCCGATGGGCTGTGACACGACCCCTCAGCGGAAGCTTGGCTGCCCTGAATGCCCAGACGATACAGTCCGCCACCCATGTGGACAGCATACGCTTGGAAACAGCCATCCCTAGCTTACTGGGGTCATAGGATACAAAGAGCTGAGAAGCTCTTCTATGGCTCTGTGTACGCTGAATATAGAAGGCCAATGCCCTCTTATAGTCCAGGGTGTGTAGTATTGACTCTGCCCGACTGGCATGCAGCCTGGGAAAAAAGGTAGGCAGCACCACCTCTTGGTTGAGGTGGAATGAGGAGACTACTTTCGGAAGGAACTTGGGGTGCATGCGAAGCACCACCCAGTTCCTATAGAAACTTGTGTAAGGCCTGTCTAACACAAGGGCCTGAAGCTCACTCACCCGCCAAGCCAACGTGAGTGCCACCAAGAAAACCACCTTCCAAGAAAGGTAGTGTAGATGGCAGGTTGCCATCAGCTCAAAGGGCGGCTGAGTAAGCTGTCCCAAAACCACATTCAAATCCCACTCGGTCGCCGGTGGGCGTACCGGAGGCTTCAAAAGAAGCAGGCCTCTCAAGAATCGAGAGACTAAGGGATGGGCGGAGAGAGATTGCCCCTCCACCGGGAAGTGGTTAGCTGCAAGGGCACTGAGGTAAACGCTGACAGAGTTGGACTTAAGGCCCAAATCCGAAAGGTGGAGAAGGTACTGCAAAACCATTGCATACTGGCAGGAGAAAGGATCTACACCCTGCTCCTCGCACCAAGTCACAAATCTACGCCATTTCAAGGCATAGGTCCGTCTGGTTGACAGCCTCCTCAAAGCTAGCAAGACCTCTTCCACATTCTTTGGAAGGAGGAGTGGTGTGAGTATTACCCTTTCAGCAGCCATGCCATTAGGTTGAGGGAGATGAGATTGGGGTGCAGGAGAGTGCCCCCTCCTGGGTTAGGAGGTTTGGAGAGGACCCCAGGGGAATGGGAGCCTCCACCGCTAACTGAAGTAGAAGCGGGAACCAGGGTTGCCTCGGCCACCTTGGGGCTACCAGGGTGACCGAGGCTTTGTCCTGGAGAATCTTGAACAGAGTCTTGGCCACCAGAGGCATCGGGGGAAACGCATACAAGAGGCCTTCAGACCATGATATCAGGAAGGCATTGGCGGCCACCCTCTGCGGGTGTGGCTGCCTGGAACAGAACCGGGGCAATTGGTGATTGACCGGACTCGCAATTAAGTCCAGTACTGGTCGTCCCCAGGCCTGAAAAAGCCAATGCACTACTCTCTTTTCCAGATGCCACTCATGGGGCTGGAGTATCCTGGTTAGCCTGTTGGCTAAGCAGTTGTCCTGTCCCGGCAGGTAAACTGCCTGCAGATGTATGCCATGCCGAGCTGCAAAGGAGCACAGATCCAGGGTTTCCTGACAGAGTAGGCGGGATCCTGTGCCGCCCTGCTTGTTCACATAGAACATGGCCACTTGGCTGTCTGTCTGTACCAGGACAGGTTTGTGAGCCAGGATCTGCCAAAAGACTCCTAGGGCTAGGCAGATGACATGGAGCTCCAAGAAATGGATTTGTTGTGCTCTCTCGTTGGGGACCACATGCCTTGCATATGAAGCCCCTGGAAATGGGCTCCCCAGCTCAGTAGAGATGCATCCGTTGTCAGGATCTTCGTGTGTCAAGGAGCCTGGAAAGGCATTCCTACCTCCAAATGGAGTGGTTGAAGCCACCAGTCCAGGGACTGTACCAGTTGCCTGGACACTGTGACTCCGTCTCTGAGGCAGCCTGTGACCTGTGTCCACTGGTCTCTGAGGCACTACTGAGCAGTTTGCATGTGGAGGTGGGCATCTGGTGCCATGTGGACTGTGGAAGCCATGTGCCCGAGAAGGCGCAGAAGCTGCCTTGCTGACACTGTGGATCTGTGACTCACCTGACGTGCCAGAGGCAGAAGCCTTTTTGTCCTGTCAGCCGGCAGGTAGGCCCTTGCCTGAAGGGTATCGAGTCTGGTCCCAATGAACTCTAGCTGTTAAGTGGGAACAAGGCTGGACTTGGGGTAATTAAAAACATAAGAAGATATACCATACTGGGTCAGACCAAGGTCCATCAAGCCCAGTATCCTGTTTCCAACAGTGGCCAATCTAGGTCATAGCTAGCAGTTTCTCCAAAAGACACAGGTTCCACAATGCTTGTATTGGGTCAATTGATTACAAACCCTAGATGCTGGAGCATCTGGATGATGCGAGATGTGGCCTGATGGACCTCTCTATCTGAAGTGCCTCTGATTAGCCAGTCGTCTAGGTAGGGGAAGACAAAGACTCCTTGAAGTCTTAGAAAGGTGGCCACCACCTCCAGGCACTTTGTGAATACCCTGGGGGTGGAGGCCAGGCCAAAGGGGAGTACTCTGTACTGGCAGTGATTGCCTCCCACCACAAAGCATAGGTATTGCCTGCGGTCTGGGTGTATCAGGATGTGTGTGTACGCATCCTTTAGGTCTAAGGAGCATAGCCAGTCTCCCTGGTGGAGGTAAGGCAGCAATATTCAAAGGGAGAGCATCTTGAACTTCTCCCTCACCAGGAATTTGTTTAAGTTGCGCAGGTTGAGGATGGGTCTGAGGCATCCTGTTCTTTTTGGCAGCAGAAAGTACTTGGAATAGAAGCTCTTGCCCTGCAGGTGGTGGGGCATCAGTTCTACTGCCTGATCCTTGAGAAGACCCACCAACTCCTTCAGGAGGAGGTCCCGGTGAAGGGGAGACCTGAGGGGCTCTCCTGGGAAATAAGGAGGGGGTAGCTGAGCCAGATGAAGGAGATAGCCCTGATGGACTATCTGCAGGACCCAGGTAATGGCTTGTCCAGTCAGGGGCATACAAGGCAAGCCTTCCTCCTGTGCATTGCCTGTCCCCTGTGGAGAGAGGGGTCATGCTGTGAGAGTCAAAAGCTACTACCAGGCTGGGCTGGAGCTGGTGCCTGGAGTTTGGGGGCTTTCTGCTTACGCGGGCCATACCCTGTCCCTTGGCCTCCTGCCCCTGTTGGGGAGCCGGGGAGGCCTGAAAATGGGGGTAGCCTTGATAAGCAGCACCTTTCCTCAGGTAAAAGGGCTTCTTGCCCAAGCCCTTCTTGTGCGCATGTACTCGGATTCTATCTCCACAGCCTTGTCGGTCATAGGCTTGCCGAAGAGGCTCTCTCCTTGGCATGGGACATCGACCAACTTGTCCTGAACCCATTGCTCGAGGTCCGATGACTGCAGCCATGCTTGGCGGAGTGCACCGATGGCAGCCGCAGCTACCTGGGCCACTGACTCAAATCCATCATAGGCCGCTCAAGTCATGAACTGCGAGCACTCACGGACGGCGGTGGACAGGCTCTGGAAGTGCTGCAAAGGACCCTTGGAGAGACCATTTGAGAACCCAGCGAGTTCCTTTGCCAGGTCTTTCAGGTACATGCCCATGTAGGCCTGGATTCAACAAGTCAGCATTGAACCCTGGAAGCACTTTTTGCCGAGGGCGTCCAAGTTGCGGGCCTCCCTGCCAGGAGGCACCGAGGAGTGCATCTTCTGGCTCTTCAGCCTGTGCATGGCCGATTCCACAACCATGGAGTTGTGCGGCAAATGTGACTTCTGAAAACCAGGGCTCCGGTGGACTCGATATATCAAGTTTATCCGTTTGCTGATCACCGGTACCGACGCCGGTGTCTCCCACATGTGGAGCATCAGTCGTTCCAGGATCAGAGGCACGGGTGCAGTAAGGGCCTCCTGAGGGGGAGCCTCATACTGCAGGATCTCAAGCTCATTGGCTTGAGGATCCTTCTCGGACTCTGTGGGGAATGCCAAAGCCTTGGACATATCCCTCACAAAGTCCAAGAACCTCGTGTCCTCCGGAGGGGACCTTCTTCGAGGTTCGGACACCAGGGAATCGGATGGAACGTCCCTGTGTTGACAGGTGTCCGGTGACTCCTCCTCCTCCATTTCCCATCCCGATGCCTCCGAGGAGGCATCGATGGGCTCTGGCATCGAGGGTCCCGGCATCGACTGCCCTGACGCCAGGAGGACCAGCAGCGATGACCTCGATCCTGAACGGGAGGCCGAGAGGGACCTCAGCCGAGGATCGACGTGAGTCCACATGGTCTCGAGGATCAGCTCGGCCTCCGGGGTTGACTTAGACATCAGTGGTCCAGTGGTCGGGGCGGAAGAACCGGTCAGACCGGCAATCAGCGCCTGCTGCTGCTCCATGAAGGCAGACATACTGCGCTCCAGGCTACCATTCTGAACTCGAGTCCAGAAGACTCTGCAGCCACAGGGTCGGGTCCCCCGGAGGGGAGTCCTTGACGAGGACAGTGGTTACCTACCTCGGCTGCTCCATCTCCCGGTGAGGAAGCTTTGTTAGACTCTCCATTTCCGAGGATCCAACAACGTCGCCTTCAAGGATTTCTTCTTCCTTCGATGTTCCCGTGAGAGAGAACCCCTCTCCGAGGAACCCCTACAGCGCTCAGGCTTGGAGTGCTCCTCCCGAGACGTAGAGGCCTCAGACGAGGTCCGGGCTCACGAAGATACTGATTCAGGAAAAATCCTATCATTCTGCTGCTGGCAGCTAGTCAGGGCCTTAGAGGACATCTTCCTACACGGGCCACAGACCATCGAGTCGTGGTCAGGCCCGAGGCACTGGAGATAGCAGTCATGTGTATCGGTGGGAGACATTAGTTTCACACACCGTTCACACTTCTTAAACCCGCTGGCAGCCATCGAGGGAAAAAGGGCCCCTGCGAGGTCGAAGACCCGGGCTGCCAGTGAAAAATAAAAAGGGCACAAACACCAGTACAAAGGACAAAAAATGAAAAATGAAGCCAGGCTCGATAACAGTGTATTGAGCTGAAGGCGGGAAGGGGACCCGGTGTCGATCCAGTAAGGGAAAGAAAGAATTAAACTTAAACTTTTTAAGCTTTTTCCACGGTGACACGTGGACAACGTCCGGAGGACTCTGCAGAAAAAAGGAGACTGAGCAAGATGGCACCCTTGGGCGGGAAGGGGACCGCGCATACATGATGCAATTCCCAAGGGCTTTCTCTGAAAGCTGGGGATTTGCTCCGCACGAGGGCTCTGTCGGCACCGACGTCACCCATATGTGAGGACTGACTTCCTGCTTGTTCCCAGAGAATAGGTGTGACTATAGGAGTGCTTACGCTATCCTGTTCTATGAAGCTCTTAGCTGCAAATATAAGGTCTTGGGTGGACCTTGACGATGCGTAGGTTGCGTTGGTAGATAGTAGAGTTGAAGAGATTTCATAGCTTGGTAGAAGGTTATTTCATCTTTACTGGATGCTGAAGTGAGGTTTAAATCCCCTAGTAAGATCAGAGGTTTGTAGGGAGACTTGGCTGCACATAATGATTCAAGTATTATGGAGGTATCTTCAGCCACTGCACTGGGGGATCTGTATGTTAGGCAGCTAGCTATGTACCTGTTTTCAATATTGATTGTCTCGCAGTTCTTGGAGCTTGAGCAGCTGTTGGTCTTAAATTTGAGGTCACTTTGGGCTAGCTTAAGTACTCCTCTTCCTCTCTTATGGGTGTGGGGACAGGTATATGACATGTGTGTTGATGGAGTAATTTGATTTAGAATAACTTAGTCTGTGCTCTTAAGCCATGATTCTGTGATTCATAAGATGTCGGATTGGTGGAATTGAATGTGGTCTATAATTGTGTTTATCTTATTTCAAATGGAGCGCGCATTAATCAGACCTATGTTGAGCGGGGAGCTAGTGATAGATTGAGAGTGGTGGAATGTAGCATGAGGAAATGGTTGAATTCTTATTAGTCTAGAAGTTTTCCTGCTTATACATGGCTTGCCAACTTGGTTGGTGGAGTTGTATGAACAGACGGTGTGCCTACAGGGCTGATAAGGATGTAGTGGTGATATATGTAGCCTTAGTTGGTCTGTATAGTAAACGAAGTATGATGAAGAGGACCAGAGTTTGTTGATATGACATGGGTCTGTGCATCTTTGCTGTAGCTTGAGAGAGTATTGGTCAGATTATCAGCGACGGAGTGCAACAGGATTAGAGTGCACTACTTACTTTATGATGTCTTCTACCTCAGTCTGTGAGGCTGTTGTTGGAGGGCTGAGGGCAGAGTCAGAGCCCTTGTAGTACTTAGGTCAGTCTCTTTGTCTTGTCGTGTAGGGGGCTGTCCAGGCTCTTTAATAGTCCCTTGCTGTGTTCTGGTACATATGGTTGCTTGAAATCTTCTTCACTGATAAGATGGTTAGTAGGGGTGTGATATGCAAGCTTGAGTGGCCTTGGGTCCATCCATCCGGTCCACGCCTAAGGACGCGCCAGGAAGCGCTTCTTCTTGGAATGGAGTCTGGTTCCTTGTTGGGCCCTGATTGACCACTAGTTGGAGAGCAGGAGGAGATTCGGCCTCCCACTTTCTTTCCCGCCGCCGATTGAGGTTCAGCTGTGGGAGCAGCATGAGATCATAGGCTTTTTAATTAGGCATAGGTACTTGATTGCCTCCCTCTGTGCCCTGAGCTCATGCTGCTTTCCTGCCACAATTCCCAGTATTCCTATGAGTTCACTGACTTTTGGAGCTCTTCTCTGTTTTCTACAATTCCTCCTAGCGTTAGGCTGATATAAATACAGAGGTAAGTGCTCCAGCTTACCACATCACCCTGTTACATTTTTCAGTATATAGAATGTTACCTTATTTAGGTTGGGAAAAACAAGTCAATTAGGGATATATATCAACAAATGAGTCATTATCTCCAATTTTAGCAACCGATTAATTGTAGTCCTTACATGCCACTGACAAACTAACAAACTCCATCTAATAAATTTAAGAGACTTTAAATTGAATTAAGCATCCCTTCATTTAATAACTTTAAATAACCTTCATAACAACACTGAGTTACCATCCTTGAGGTAAAAACAGATACTCCAGAGAACAAACAGTGCTGACCAGTTTGCTAGCAGGAGGTAAGGCTTTCTGTTCTTTCTAGAGTTCCTTGCTTGCAGTGCATGCCTTTGTCTACTTTTCAGAATCTGTGTTTGAGCTCCCATTTGATGCAATATGCAAACCAAGCCCCTACAGCTGATGCCGCCACCCTTGAAGTCTACTTCCATATATTAACGGCCAATTTCTTAGAATGAAGATATACTTGCCCTTGACGAAGCAACTGTGAAATGCCTTCAGGCATCCTATGTGGCGTTGGGTGCAGCTGGGTGAAGTCCTTGCTCATAAAAACAGCATATGGCATAAGATAAGTGTGATTTGATAAACTGCAAGATGAGTGTGCTGAGTCTATAGCATTGAGAAATGTTTGCAAGATTATATAGAAACATAGAAAAATGACAACAGAAAACGACCATATTGCCTCTATCTAGTCTGTCCTTCCATATCAACAACTACAACAGTCCCCTTTTTTCCTTTAGAGACCCTCTGTGTTTGTCCCATGCTTTTTTGAATTCAGATACTGTCCTCATCTCTACCACCTCCACTGGAAGACTATTCCATGGATCCACCACTCTTTCCATAAAGAAATATTTCTGCATATCACTCCTGAATCTATCCCCTTTCACCCTCATCCCATGTCCCCTCATAGCAGAACTTGCTTTCAATCGAAAGAGGCTTTCCCCCTGTGCATTTATGCCACGGAGGTATTTAAACATCTCAATCATATCATCTCTATCCCGCCTTTCCTCTAAGGTGTACATATTAAGATCCTTAATTCTGTCCTCATATGCTTTATAATGAAGGCCACTAACCATTTTAGTAGCCACCCTCTGTACCGACTCCATCCTGTTTATATTCTTTTGAAGGTGCGGTCTCCAGAATTTCACACTATATTCCAGATGAGGTCGCACCAAAGACTTATACAGAGGCACTATCACCTCCTTTTTTCTGCTAGCCATTCCTCTCTGTATGCACCCAAGCATCCTTCTAGCTTTTGCTGTCGCCTTTTCTACCTGTTTAGCTACTTCAAGATCATCAGACACAACCATGTCTAGGTCCTGCTCTTCTTTAGTGGACAAAAGTACTTCTCCCCCTATACTATATTGCTCCCTTGGATTGCTGCAGCCCAAATGCATGACCTTACATTTTTTTAAATTAAATCGCAGCTGCCAAATTCTAGACCATTTTTCAAGCTTAGCTAGATCCCTCCTCATGTTATCTACATCTTCCTGGGTGTCTACTCTATTGCAGATTTTGGTATCATCCGCAAAGAGGCAAAGCTTACCCGACAGCCCTTCTGCTATTTCACTAACAAAGATGTTAAAAAGAATCGGACCAAGGATAGATCCCCGGGGCACACCACTGGTAACTTCCTTCTCCTCAGAGTTAGCTCCATTTACCTGTACTCTTTGTCGCTTCCCACTCAACCAATTTCTAACCCAAGCAGTAACTTTAGGGTCCATCCCTAGGGTGCTCAGTTTGTTTATAAGTCGCTGGCGAGGAACAGTGTCAAAGGCTTTACTGAAATCTAAATACACCACATCTAGGGCTCTCCCTCGGTCCAACTCCCTGGTCACCCAGTCAAAGAAATCAATCAGATTTGTCTGACAAGACCTGCCTCTGGTGAATCCATGCTGCCTCGGATCCTGTAATCCACTGGACTCCAGAAACCTCACTATTTTCTCTTTCACCGTTTCCAATAATTTACTCACCACCGAAGTTAAACTAACTGGCCTGTAGTTTTCAACCACATCCTTACTTCCGCTTTTGTGTAAAGGCACCACATGAGCCTCTCTCCAGTCCTTTGGCACTACTCCCGACTCCAATAAGGCGTTGAAAAGGTCAATCAGTGGAGCTGCTAGAACGTCACCAAGTTCCCTCCGTATTCTAGGGTGTATCCCATCTGGTCCCATTGCTTTGTCTACTTTAAGTCGAGCTAGTTTCTCACGAACACAGTTGTCTGAAAATTGTTCAAGATGCCCCTCGCTTCTGTTCCTGCTTGGGGGTGTTTTCTGAGGTCCTGTTCCTGGTTCTTCATCTATGAACACATAACAAAAATATTTGTTAAGCAATTCCGTTTTATCTTCATCAGCTTCTACATATTCCTCCCCTTCACCCTTGAGTCTGACAATACCACTTTTGCCCTTCCTCTTCTCACTAACATATCTGAAAAATGTCTTATCCCTCCATTTTATTGCATTGGCTATTTTCTTCTCTTTTTGAATCTTTGCTTTCCTGACTACTTTGCTAGCTTCTCTAAGTTTATGCTCTTTAATATGGTGGGGGAGTTTTTCAGGATCCCTGATGTTAATGTGTCAGCCTCAGGCTTGGATTGATAGCTGAAACTAGATGGCCCATGGGTACTGAGATCCTATTCTTCCCCTCCAAGTGTGATTCCATTTTCCCTGTTTGGTGCACATGGAATGAAGTTTTTTGATTGAATGACCATCCTTGAAGTAGCAAGGGATGTCCCGGATGCAAGATGCCTCTCTTGGTATGGCATACCAAAGTGATGTGCTCCTTTATACAACTTATTTTGCAACCTAAGCCTGAGAGGCACATTTTGTGTAAACTAATGATTTTTGTGATCTTATACTGTGCTTTATATCAAATAATAGAGGATCCCCAGCTCCCCAGTGTTGGCATTGGGATCTTTTTAGCAGCCACCCGTACATCTTGGGTTTATCAGTTATACAGCACACAAAGGATCAGGACCTGCTGTAATCCACTGCCTTTAATGCCTTCTTTGAGTAAGAGGACTGCAAGCCTTCCTCTTTTATTACATCATCCAAGGCCCAGTATTTTCTTTAGATACTATCAGTAGCTAGGTTACAGATGCTGGGAGGAGGGGTCTTAATACTGTTGGTCACAAATTAGACTAGATTTTGGCTTCCAACAGGTTAGGGCCTCATTCAGTCCTGGAAAATTCTGTGGTCCGACCAAGTTGTGATCAAATTTACCTATGGCAACAGGACGCCATGGCACCGTGGTTCCATTCAGGAGACTGACTGAGTTAGCCGGGCAGGGGGGCCTGTTCGTGCAGGCCAATCTGAATCAAGTTCCAGACTGCACGTACATGCCCGGACCCGATTCAGATCCTGTGGGACACATCTAGCCCCAGTGCAATCAGAATCGGGTCTGCCTCTGTATGTCCCGCTTCTGATCCAGCGCATAGGGGCCTGGGCAGCCAACTTGGAATGTTCCTCCACGTGAACAGAGAATATGTAATGCCTTGCTGTTTTTTTAATAATCAGGCTAATGAGTTGAACCCAAACCAGCAGAGTTACTACTAGCAAAGATGTCTGATGATTCACTGCATATTGTGGCTGGTGGAAGATCATCTTTGTTTGAACAGTCCAACTAGATCTTTCAAGTGTTTTTGACTTCAGGGAGAACCCATTGATAGTAAAATGCAGCAACAGGTTAAGTTTGGAGGGAAGATAGTGAAACTGTTTTCCTCCTTTCTATCAAGGAGAACAGTGTTGGTAGCCTTTAATAGCACCAAGCCTCCTTCAAGAGAAATTTATTTGCAGGGTATCTTCATCGGTCTTTGCTGTTCCCCTCTCTCTTCAACATGTAAACTGCCATGAGCCCAGGTAATTTTAGGATAGTGTAGGCGGGTTCTTACCTACAAAAGCATCCCTAATAGTTACCAAGATTGCCTGGAGCACATGGGACCCATACACCAGGGGAAAAACCAAAAAAAAGAACTCAGATCACAGTTTCTTGTCAGCAAAAAACCCCCCTCTTTATTTAAACAAGCAAACTCCATAAGCACAGGAACAAGGTCTGTCTTAGGGATCTGAGGGCAAGCAACATTCTCCCTCCCATCGGGGAAAGAGAAGGCCACTGCAGCCTCGAGCTCTGTAGCTTGCTCTCTTATATATCCTTCTCTGTAGCAACTCCTGCACTGAGTCTTGTTCCGTGTGCACAAATCTGCTATACTTCCTACAAAAAGTTGTAAAGCCGTCTGCACAATTTTGAACCTTCTGCAAAAATCTGCTAGCACTGCTTGTTAAAATTAGAGTACCGCTTGCAGAAGTTTGCAAAAGCTCTCCAGGTAGGACCCCCTCCCTCATGATTATGTCTTAGGGTCTGCAGCTGTATTCCAAGGTCTTCCTTATCTGTGCTGTGGAGCGTATCTCTCCTGCATTCCTTGGGGCCCACTTATGGTCTTCTATTTCCCGGCACTGATTGCATCCATTCTTCAGGGCTAGAGAATTTTCTTTTAATTATTTTTCTATTAATTATTTCCTGGCTTGGCCTGTATTTGCTTTCTGGGCCTAACACCGCATATTCCTATGCAGAGTAAGGTTTCTTCCAGACTGTACTAGGCCAGACACATTCTTGTTCCTGAATAGCCCACTTGCTGTCTTCTCGTGCCATTCATACAGGGTGCTCGTGCAAGCCACAGGCGGCAGGATTATAGTCACAAACAGCACATAAGGCAAAACCTATTCCTAAGCCAGAATATCCCAACAATAGATAGTTCAGAGAGTTAACCAGATAGTGGACTGAAGATTGCTGCTATCCAGCTAACTCTGGCATACCAAGTCCCAACAGAAGAAAAAGCTCTGATTCCACTGATGGAGAAAGGGAGGACACAATTTGGGAGTGTGTTTAGATTCTATGTTCAGTCTAAACAAACATGTTATCAATGTTACATCTCATATGTCTGTTGGAAAGAGGATAACCAGTCAGACATTGAGATACCAGGGTGCAGTCTATATTGAAATTGGTGAATAGGTGGTGCTATAGGTTAAAAACGGCACAGAGTCAAGTAGGATAAAAGTCATGCAGGAAGCAAACTGCATTGTAATGTGGAAAAGTACTGCAGTGGGTATACGCTATCATCCAACTGGCCAGGATGAAGAGACAGAAAGAAAAATGCAAATACAAATTAGAAAGGCAAATGAAACTGCCAACACAATAATAATGGGAGATTTAAAGTACCACAAATTTGATTGTGTAAGTGTCTCATGAGGACATATTAGGTAGGAAAAGTGTTTAAATTCCATAAATGACTGCTTTATGCATCAGCAAGTCCTGGAACCGATGAGTGAGAAAACTAGTTATCAACAGAATGCAGGACCTGGTGCAAGGGGTAATAGGGCTGCTTTGTAATACTGATCATAAAGCAATTGCATTTGACAAGATCATAGCAAAAAGGACATTATGTAAGGAGAAATTTTATCTGATAATTTTCTTGAATCCTAGTCGAGATGAGTGGGTTATACTCCCTTGCCAACAGGTAAAGGCAAACTTGAGCAAATTTTAGTTAAGCTATCATTAGGTGTATATGCAGATGCAGCCTTAAGAGAAACCGCTATGGCATTTCCCAAGCAGTAAACTGAACAACTCTGAGAAAACTTATAACACATAACATTAATAACCTTCATTCTCCATTACTCTCTACCTCAATCTTAGTCTATTTCTACCCTTCTTTTTAGGCATCTACAGTACATGCTATTGACCCATTAACTCTATCATCTGTCTCTTTGCTTCTTCATTCCACTTTCTCCTTTAATTCTGTTGACAAAGCTATTCTCCACTAAAATACTGCTCTCTCCTCTGCTCTTGATGCCACTGCTCCACCCCATAGCTCGTCCTGTGAGGTGTACTTCTCCTCAGCCCTGACTTTCTCCTATTTCCCGCTATCTCTGTTCCTGTGCCCGTGCAGCTGAACACACCTGGCTTAAATCATGCTCCCTTTCTGACTTCCTTCACTTTAAATTCATGCTTTTCTCTTACAAGTCTGCCCTTGCCCTCGCTAAGCAAAATCATTTTATTCACATGACTGACCATCTTGCCTCCCCCCGTCGTCTATTCTCTACACTCAATTCACTTTTTATGCCTTCGCTGCCACTAATCCCTCCTTCCCTCGCTGTTCAAACCCTACCTAACTTTTTCCATGACAAAGTCTCTAAGATTACTCTTCTATTCCCTCCTATTTCTTCCTCTCCTCCCCTTCCTCCTCTCCATAATCAGCTTTTCCCTTCATCTTCCCCTACCCTTTCTTCTTCTTTACATAATCTCGGATGAAAAAACTTTCCTTCTTTCAACCTCCAAACCCACCTTTTCTTCTAATCCTATCCCTACCCGTCTCCTCATTAATCTTTCATTCTCTACTGCAGCCTTCAAACATGCTGTGATCATTCCTATCCTCAAAAAACCTTCTCGTGACCCTTCAAAACCTTCCAGTTATTGTCCTATTTCACTTCTTCCTTTCATTTCTAAACTTCTTGAGCAAGCTGTCCTCCATCGTTGCCTTGAATTTCTCATCAACTCCTGGATCCATTCCAGTCTGGCTTTCATCCTTTTCATTCCATCAAAATGGCTCTTCCCAATCTCTAGTGATCTATTTTTAGCAAAGTCCAAAGGCCTCTATTCTGACCTTATTCTTCTTGACCTCTGCAGCTTTTGATACTGTTGATCACCCTCTCCTCCTTGACACATTATCTCCTCAGGGTTTTAGAGACTCTGTGCTGTCTTGGTTTGCTTCTTATCTTTCGAATCGCTCTTTTAGTGTTTGTTCATATGGTTCCTCCTCTTCTGCCATTCCCCTCTTAGTTGGTGTACCTAAAAGGTCTGTTCTAGGACCTCTCCTTTTCTCTCTCTATACCCAGTCCCTCAGTGCCCCTCATTTCTTCCCATGGTGTTCACTATCCTTTTTATGCTGATGATTCTCAAATCTATATTTCCTCATCTGATATTTCTCCTGTACTTCAATCCTTATCTCCACTTGTTTAACTGATGTCGCTGCCTGGATTTCTCTCCGCTGTCTGAAATTGAACATGGATAAAACTAAGCTTCTTACCTTTGCTAACCCCTCCTCCCCCTTTCTCCTTTTTCTATCATTGTCAATAATACTATACTACAACCTGTCTCTTCAGCCCGTAACCTTGGAGTCATTTTCGACTCCTCACTCTCCTTCTCCTCTCACATTCAACAGATTGCTAAAACCTGTCGTTTCTATTTGTTTAATATTAGCAAAATTCATCCCTTCCTCTCTGAAAACACTACTAGGGCCCTTATTCACTCCTTAATTACCTCCTGTCTTGACTATTGCAATCTTCTTCTTGCTGGTCTTCCTCAGTCCCACCTCTTTCCACTTCAATCTGTTCAGAACTCTGTGGCACGACTGATTTTCTGCCAGCCGTGTTACTCTCATGTGACCCCTCTATTGAAACTGCTTGACTGGCTTCCCTTTTGGTTCCGTATTCATTTAAAACTACTTCTCCTAACCTTTAAATACATTCATGCTACGATCCCTCGTTATCTTTCCTCCCTCCTCTCTCCTGACTCCTCCCCCCTCGTGAACTCTGCTCCTCCTCTGGTCTTCTTCTCTCTATGCCCTTCTCTTCTAGTGCAAACTCCACACTTTGATCCTTTCACATTGTTGCACCTTATATCTGGAATAAGCTTCCCCTATCTCTATGTCAAGTCTCTTCTCTCTCCCTTTTCAAATCCTTGCTAAAAACATACCTCTTTTGAGACCACTTTTGGACCATGATCTTTGGTATCTTTGTGTCTGTACTTCTATTTGACCTCATGCTTCTTGTATTGTCATGTCCGTTTGTTTTTTGACCAGGGACTGTCTTTCTCTGTGTTTGTACAGCACTGTGTATGCCTTGTAGTGCTTAATAAATGAATAATAATAACAACTAACAATTCAATTTAGCATCCAATAATATGAGCAAGTATTTGGATCTCTTGCCACCAGGCCTGCACACAGGGCTGCTTGGAAACCCAAGGCCAAAGCCATAAACGTATTTTTAAGGAAGGTCTCCATTTTCCTATTATGACAATCTTTGAGCACAGTCCCCCCCCCTTCCACCAGAGTAATGTCCTTGGTCATGGCCATGACATCCACCTGAAGGATCCCAAATGATCCAGCTCACTCTGTGACATGGGGCATAACCAAAAGAGACCAGGAGTTGATTCATGGGTTCAAGCAAAGGAAAAAATCTAAAAGGACGCCCGACATCTTTCAAAATAGGGTCCGACTGAGATGCTTGCACAAGGGCAGACTCCACATGTATAAGGCCACAATAGCATCCTGGATCAGCATAGGCAGATCCTCCCTATAAAAAAGGTGCAGCACCAAATGGTCTTTGCCCTTTACCAAGGGAAGCTCTCCTTCCTCCTCAGACTCACCATCTGAAAAGATAATATCCTTTTCAGCCTCCTAACCACCTTCCACAGTGGATAAGGTGTGGCTCTCAGAGAAATATAAGCATGTATGAGCAAAGAGGGAATGTTTACTTCTCCAACAGCCATGGTTGAGCCATCCAAAGGCCTAGGATCCCCCATAGGAGAGCCTTGGACACCTGACCTTTGGAAAGAGGGTTGTGAAGCGGCAAAAAAGGCTGAAAACAGCCAGTGAGCTGTTTCAGTAGCTGCAGCTTGAAGCCAGCAGAAGAGAAACCCCTGTGGCCCTGAGGGGCCAGTGAGGGACTGATGGCCTCATCAGTCCTGATCTCCTGCGCCCAGTTGACCACGGAGGGGGCTACCTGCCCCACAGAAGGGGAAGGCGCCAAGGACCCAGAGGAGGCCTCAGAAGCACCATGAAACCCTGGGTCCCCTGTAGGGGGTCCTGAAAATGCCCTTGAAAAATAAATCCTGATTATCCCCATCATACAGGGGGCAAAAGGAGCCTGCCGTGGAGCTGACCTGGTCAGAGCCACATGAGGCACAATGCCAGGCACCAGGCATGGCTGCTATGCTTCATGCAGCCAAAACAAAAAACTGAAATAAACTCCCCAAAAAGAACCACCAACAAAATGGCACAGGCTGTGTAATGAGAACCACTGCAAAAAATGGCACAGCCACAGTAAAAAGGGAAGTCTTCCTTTCTTACTCCACCCTGTCTTAAGCCCTGCCCCATAACCGCTCCTTCTATATTCTCTCTTTTTAACCCCAGCCCCTCACCAAATTGGCAGCCCCTCAGTGCTGGCAGGAGCTGAGGATACTCGCTGGTGCGATGTTACTGCTCTCTCTCCATGCCAGCAGGAGCTGGGGACTCCTGCCAGTTCTTCTGTGGTTGCTCTAGACTCCTGCCAACTTTTCAAACACGTTGCTCGTCCCAGTCTGTTTCTGCAGGAGGGACATAGAGATCCCTGTTGGCAGTCTTCTTTCTTGGGTCAGTGGTCACAAGCTTTCTTTCCTCTTCTGTCAGCGAAAGATGGGCTCCCCACTAGCACTTTAAACTTGACACTGCCATGGGAATGAAGTCCCTGTCTGCTGGCTTGTCTGTCTTAATCCCCATGCAGGGCTGTCCCATCCACTAGGCGGGCAAAGCATCCGCCTAAGGCAGCGGATTGGGTGGCAGGCCATGTACTTCAGCATACATGGCCTACTGCCTCCAGGTGCAGAGCCGCACCACTCTTCCTTCCTGTGTTGAGCCACGCTGTGCTGCCGACTCCGCCACTGTTGATTCCAGCGGCGGGGGGCGGGCGGCAAGGCTTAGCAGCAGGCCATGTGTTTGGCACACATGGCCTGCCACTTCTGAACTCCTGCAGTTATGTCGGAGGGAGGTCAAAAGCGGGAGGCTGTGTGTGCCAAAGCATATAGCCTATCACCATGCAGAGCTATGCGCCCCCTCGACCCTGCCGCAGGAATCAGCGGTAGTGCAGTTCAACATGGGTGGGGCGTTGCATCTAACTTGTCAATGTTTTTGTTGTTTTCGGTTTTTGGCATTTGGCTCCTTTTCCATTTCCTGAAAGATGCTTTCTTGGCTACAACAGCCTCTCTGACCTCACCTTTAAACTATGCTGGCAGCTGTCTAGATTTCCTTCCACTTTTCTTACAGGATGGAATACAGCTGGTCTGGGCTGCCAAGAGAGTATTTTTAAACAACGCCCATGCTTGATGTAAATCTTTAACCTTTGCAGCTGCTCTAGTTTTTTAACTATTTGCCTCATTTTATCATAGTCTCCCTTTTGAAAGTTAAAAGGTAGTATTGTGGATTTCTTTGCTGTCCTTCTTTCATTTATTAAATTGAATGCGATCATGCTGTTATCACTATTGCCAAGTGGCTCCAACACTCTTATCTCTTGCACCAGACCTTGTCTTCCACTAAGGACTAGGTCCAAATGGTTTCCCCTCTTATCAGTTCATGAACCAGTTTCTGCAAGAAGCAATCATTTATTTTATCTAGAAACTTCACATGTCCTGCCGTGACAATGACCGAGTCGATACCAGCGTAATTGAAATCACCATTATTACTGTGTTGCAACTTTTGTTAGCTTCTCTGATTTCTTTGAACATTTCATCGTCCATTTGTTGATTCTGGCCAGGTGGTCAATAGTACACCCCCACAGTCATCGCTTTCCCCTTTTTACATGGAATAGATATTGGAACTGAAGAAAGATTTAGGCTTCAGGAGGCAGAAGGGACGGCTTGAAGAACAAGAGGGATCAGTGCTAACCCTACAAAAGAAAACCACAGCAATTTTAGCCACACAGGAGGAGCTAACTTTTAAGCTGGAAGACCTGGAGAACCGTTTTGAGCAGTCTAATATAAGGCTGAAGGTGATCCCGGAGACTGTGGATTACTGTATAATAACTGAGCAATTTTGCAAGGCCGTAGCTTCGTCTGCGGGTCTTGAAGAAGGGAGACTGTGTTTTAAGGTAGAACGGGCACACCGTGCCCTGGGGCCCCAGAGGGAAGGGAGACCCCAAGATATAGTGGCATGCCTTCATGAATTCCATACTAAGGAAGTGATTATGGCTGCAGTACGGAAGCTGGGGAAGATTCAATGGGAGGACCATGCGGTGGAAATTTTTGCGAACTTATCTGTGCTTATCATTAAGAAAAGGCAAGAATATCGGGCTGTGTCAAAGAGGCTCTGGGAGGAATGGGTCCGCTATGAGTGGCTCTTCCCCGGGGGTCTCCAATTTACCACTTCGGGACAACCATCTATGCTAAGTGGGTACAGGAAGCCATTAAAGGTATGCAGAAGGCAGGCTGGACCAACCTATCCATGGTTTTGGAGGAATGTGAACGTGAACAACGGATGGAGTGCAGCAGTGCAACTAGCTGGTCATGGGCGCCCCTTGGGCAGAGACAACAGATGAACACTGACATTGCATAAGACATACTGTATCTGTGGACTAAATTTCCTTTTTGGTGCATGAGGACTGTGCCGGAAAAGCTTGGGATATTGTGAATTTGGGGGCTATGGGGGAGTTATATAAGTTTATGAATGCTTTAGGGAGCCGGGGATATATGTGTCCTTAGGCCTGGACAGTGAGGTCATGCTTTCAAGTGCCCAATATGAGAGTGGTATGTGTGTGGGGAGTTTGGGTTTGGGAGTGGAAGGGAGGATGGAGTGGGAGATGAGGAAGGGATGGGAAGGGGGTGGGGAGACTGGGTAGGGATAGGATTGCAGATCCTGTCAGTGATTGCAATTAGATCTGTTGGGATGGGAATAGAAGACAATGGGTGATTTCAGGATGATTACTTTTAAAATGAGGGACCTGAATGCGTATAATAAATGATAACTTTTCTTTAAGGAACTGGGAAGATTAAAGTATGACATCGGTTTCATTCAAGAGACCCACCTGTTGCCTAAAGATGAGAGCAGACTCTCTAATCCTAAATACCTGATAGGTACTTTGCTTCTAATAAAGGAGAAAAAGAAGGGGGGGTGGGAATAATAATCTCTTTGCGATTTCAACATCAGGTTTTAGAGATTAAGAGGGACAAAGAGAGTGGGTATCTAATGGTTAAGCTCAAATGGGGTGGGAAAACATACTCCTTAATTAATTTGTATGCCCCAAATAGTAATCATCAAAAATTGTAAACCCAAACGGTGATCAATATACCAAAGTAATAAAGAATCAGATCCCGTGAATCCCTCATCAAACTTTTAATTTTTTTGTCGTACATAAATCGTGCAGGGCAGGTATTACAAAACCATGCCCCAGTACACAATACATATCCCTTTTATTCAAACCAGTAGGTTATGTTAAATTAAAACTTCTCAAAAACCAAATCCAAATTGGTAAAAGCGGCACTTATCTGAAGACCATGCGCATGGAGCCGTCAATTAGTCGGACCCATATCGTTCCAAAGTTTGGATAGCCTCGCCGACCACCACTTGATACGAGAGCCAGGGCAGCACCACAACCTCGAACCTCCTTGCTGGAGTCTTCAGTAAAACCTGTGCCACTGGATACTGCCTCTGGTCACCATGCACACATGCCAGTGTTACCATTTTTGCATAGTCAGTTTGAAATCGTGGTACTGTTTCCTGGCAAATGAGGATCCACATACTTCCAGAGTCTATGAAGGCCTGAAGGTGGGTCCCCTTGAGCACCACAGAAGTCACAAAGTTCTGTGCCCCTGGGTGGGGACTGTTCACAAATGCACAAGTGTGAGGGGTGATTAGGCTGACCTCCATAGATTCTTCTGTACCTAGGGGGCATGCCCAAGCAAAGTGTCCTTGGGCTCCACACCTAAAACAGGTGAAGGGTTTGTGGCTGGGCCATACCCTTACTTAGGAAGTGACTTTATGGGTCAGAACATGGAAGCCAACATCTGTTCTGGCTTCCCCTTCTGTCCTCTTAAATTAACGGATGACTTTTCCCCTTTCTCAATGTCCGCTTCAGTCATTGGCTGGGCTTCATGATACCCTTCAGCTATTTCCAGTGCACTCTCCAGTGTAAGCTTGGGGTGCTGACACCCACTGTTTCATCAGGGCGATCAAGCCCTCCAAAAACTGCTCCAATAGCACAATCTTGGCTATCTCGGGCTTGGCCTTTCCTTTCAGTTGCAGCCATTTCCATGCAACATCCTTCAACCAATAGAGGAACCTCCAAGGGCCCTCTTTTATCTGGAGTCTCCCCCTTCTGAATCGCTGGCGGAAGGCCTCTGGGGTAAAGCTGGCCCATTCCAGTATGGCAGTCTTGACAGTGCATATGTAGCCACACCCATCTGGGTTGGCATCCTAGAATTCAGCCTGACTGCTACCCATCAGCAGATTCCCCAAATAAATGGTCCATGTTGCCTCTGGCCACTCGGCCATGCGGGTGGTTCGTTGAAAGTTCACCAAGAAATAGTCTGGTTCATCATCTGCCGTCATTTTAAGAAGCCCATGTGCTGGAGGGTGGAGCAGTCTCTACAGGGCCAGGGTCAGCTGAGCCATGGAACTCCTCTGTAGCTCCCCTTGCTCCTGAACATGATTCTGCCCTACTACCAACTTCTGGAACTGCAAACCACAATCACAGCTCACTCTTCTGCATCTGAGTTAAAGCTGCAATATTTCAGCTCCAATAACTTTCAGCGGCCTCTAGTGGCCAAAACAAAGCCTGCCTGTCCGGCATTGGCTATACTTTCTTCAAGCTCCCTAACTAGGGCGAGGCTAACCCTTTTAGCCCATACAAACAAAAAAAAATTCTGGCCTGCTGTAAAGGCCCATCCATGTAGGGATGTGGATTTGCTCTCTGTCACGTTGTTGGAGGAAATCCCACCACTGCCTTCATATGTGGTAGTGTGGCGTGCAGTGGGGAAGAGGTTTTCTTTTAAAACACAGAACAGGCAGCAGTTCAGGGAAAACAAAATTAGCTTTATTCTGTCCCAGCTTGTTAAATCTTCACAAAGCTAAAATACAGGACATACAGAAGTTAAATCTCCGCAAACTGGTTCTCCCGGCCCTTCCTCCAGTCCCAGTTAAAGCTTCTACCTTAGAACTCCTTTGCAGTCCAATCCAACGAGGTAAAGCAAGTAGAACACACACTCCAAGTGCCGCGGTGGGGGCGCAGATTTTAAAGCCCTCGGCGCTCACGTGACTCAGCGTACACCGGGTGGGAGCAGCAGTCCAATCCAACGAGGTAAAGCAAGTAGAACACACACTCCAGCCTGCTGGGTTCTTAACCTTTTCCTGTGAGGCACACTCTCCCAGCCCTGAACTGTGGGCTGCAGACTCTCTTAAAGGGGGCCTGTTGATAATTCCTCTGGCGAGGAATGGATAACATTCCATAGACCCCATTACAACCCTTGATTAACTAAATGGTTATCTGATACTTGATGGGAACAAAGGAAATTTCTTCTGTTCTTTTAATAGTTATGATTCAAGGGAATTAATACCTCAACTGTTGCAAATGTGGGAGTTTCTAGGAACTCAGCCCTAGCAAATTTTCAAGCAGGCCAATTTCAGAGCATAACTCTCTAAATGAGGAGCATAAATCAAGTGAATATTCATACTGGCTCTCATTCTGACCCGTGTTTAGCGGATCTGGATGTCCAATCCGGACATCCAGACCTGCTAAACACCTGGAACACGCTAGCAGAAACAGAGTTCCCTGAACATAGATGTGAATTGTGTGGGGGGGTCCGATGGTGGGAGGGGGCAGGCCGAGGGATGAACGAGGGTGGGCAGTGGGCGGTGTCATGACCACAGATGTACAGGGCCAATTTCAGGGTCGGCCATATAAATGGGGGACTTATTCCACCTCGGAGGTGGAATAAGTCCCCCTGGATGTTGGGGAATGCTGGAGCTGGGGCACCAAAGGCAGGTGAGAGGTGCAGGGGGATCCCCATAGCATGACCCTGGCCATGGAAGCCCCGATCGGGAGTCAGACGGCAGGGAAAGGAGATTTTGGGATTCGGCTGGTGATCACGGCTCCTGCATGGAGCCGCGGTGACATGGCAACAGGACACTATGCCACAGTCGCTCCATGCAGGAGCTAGGCTGGCTAGCCGGGTTAAGTGCCAGGACATACAGGGTGCCTGAATCGGGGCACATTCTGGATGTCCCGGCTTATGCCATGATTATGCTCCCGCAGGGATGTCTAGTCGCTGCGGGAGCAGAATCAGGTGCATCCCTGGGCCAACTGGATGTCTGGACAGCCCGAGAATGCATAGCATTGAATGGGCCTCCCCATAAACACTGGCAGCCAGCTTTATTCACACACCTGGGGTTTTTTTATTTTCCTAGGGGAAAGGGAGAAAAATCTCACCTGTTTGCACCATTCTCTCTCAGATAGGGATACCAGGCACTCAGTATTAAGGAATTGATGGAGTCTGCCTGAAGAGGGTTCCTGCTAGATCATCCTGCAAGGTGACTGGGTATTTTGAGTGTTACAATTAGGAATATGTTTTCTCTCTTAAATAGATGTAGACCATCACTATTATAAAGATTTGTAGCCCTCCAAATGGATTTATTTATTTAGGATTTCTTTTTATAAGATAAAATGTTGAAATAGGACCAGCTCAGTGCCAGTGCTATGCACTGGTATACTGAGGAGCTAATTTCATTTCCCAGGCCCAAGACTCAACTCCATGCTCTGGCCAAGACTAAGGATACTATGGAGGCAGTATTCACAGTCACTGGCCAAGCTTATGAATCTATTGCAAGGCTGGATTTGAAGTGTAGGTGCCCAAATGCAACCCCAGAAGACAGAGGAGAAGGAGGTTCCTTCCTCTCCCTCCCCATTGCCCCTGCTCAGATCTTCCACTTATTTCACCACTGTTCTATAAACTAGTTCAGCAGCAGCAATGCAGCAATCTCACATAAAATTTAGCAGAGTTTGCAACTGAGAGGTTCTGCAGGCACCCAGATGTACTCCTTGCATAGACTTTCTTTTACCATGGAAACTATACAAGGAGCAGAGCTGACAGCTACAGAGCCTCTCAGTGGATAATGCACAATATGACACAATCCAATCCTTGTTACACCTTCAGCTTTACCCCCTTTTTGTCCAGGTAATTCTATCCCACACAAAAAATTTGTTAAACAAAGAGGATATCTTTTAATGGCCAATTTTTAAAAAAAGTAGATTTTTACCTGCATAAATCCTGTGAATATGGATATCTAAAGACCTCATTAGTTCACACACTACATTATCTTTGGATTATTCATTTGTTGGTCCAATAGAAAGTATAACCTACAAAGAGTCCAGCAATCTTCAGGAACAAGCAAGAATGTAGTTTTCACATATGGGTGACGTCAGTATCGAAAGAGCATGCGCGGGAACGCTCCCCAGCGTCCAATTGGAAAGCTTTTGGGAGCACTCCACTGCGCCTGTGCGACTGCCTTCCCGCCTTCCTCTCCTCAATTCTTCCTAGGAGTTGTAGGGTTCCTTTCTCTCTCCTTTCTCAGCTACAAACTCAACAAACAAGAGGAAGTTGGGAAGGCGGGAAGACAGTCGTGCAGGCGCAGTGGAGTGCTCCCAAAAGCTTTCCAATTGGACGCTGGGGAGTGTTCCTGTGTGGGATTCATCGGTACCAATGTCACCCATATGTGATTAAATTCCTGCTATTCCCGAGATCATCTGTTACAGGTAAGCAACTACACTTTATCCATTCAGGAATTGTTCCTATGAGATCCTTTTGTGTGGAACTCTAGGAAAACATGACATCACCAAATCTAAATGATACAAAACATCCTTAGTGCACATACTGCCACCAGGAACTAAATCATCATCACCTCTGGCAGAAGTAGTCCAACAGGTGAAGTAGGGGCTGATGGACAACCAACTAAGGAAACCACTCCATTGCAATCCACGGTGCTGTGCATTTTTCCATTCCCTGGCCGCATTGGCAAGATCCTGGATAATTTACTGATCTGGCTAATATTACTGTTACGTCGTTCCCAATGTCTACCCGGTACAAACAGAGAACCTCTTCTGCTCTCATCTTCAAATGTGCTGTGTTCATCATCCGCAAAATCATTTTCTGAACCCATATCTTTTCTTCGTCCTCTGAAACTGGAAAGGCTCGTTCTGCTCTTGCGCCTTGGAAAAAACAGGGAACCACGGATACTCAGCATTGACTGTAAACATTAAGAAAAGATACTGTTAGCTAAAACTCAAAATGGATTAATCATGGGCTATGATAGAAGAAGAAGTACCAAAATGAAGAATTACTTCCACATTTAACAGAGCGGTGTGATCATGCAGTGATAGACAACACTGTAGTGCAGGAAAAACATACATGCTATACTTGGTATGTATGCTTTCCCTGCACTTAAGTGGGTTAACATAAAGAAGCTGGTTAGCACAGAGAAAACCTCATCTCCAACTCCATGTAAAACCCCTTCCCCGTGCTGTGCTTTTGGCAGAAATGAAATCTCTCAGCGCCACCTTAAGTCCCCTGTCTCCCAAATAGAAACTGGAATTCAAAACCTTGTCACCCCTCAAATTTCCTAGACTCCCCCAAAAAGAGAAATTAAAACTCCAAGGCACCCCTTTAAACTAACACACCCTATCCAAATAGAAATTGGGTTTCCGTGTAAGCAACCCTGTGCATCTCACATTCAAATAAAAATCCAGCTTCCAGGCCCAAAATGAACCAATTCAACTGAAGCTTGTATGCGTGCGAATGTCAGCAATGCCATTTTAAATTTGATACGAACTCCGGCAGGAGCAAAATCAGCTACTTCCTCCTAGCAAAAGGACAAGGGCCTTCTGCAGAAGGTAAGTGGTGATTTCTCAGACCCAGAGGTCCAATTACTGTTTGAGTGCACCTGCCCAGAGGCCCAATTTAAATCTTGGTGAGTTAAAAGAAGCTAGACAGCATGTAAGCTTGATTTCTGTTTGGAGGAGGGAATGGATGTTACAGGTTCATGTGCCCAGAGGTTCAATTTCTGTTTTGATTGGGGATTTACTGAGGGGGGGGGGGGGGTTTAAGATCTGATTACTGTTTGGAGGGGGTACACATTCAGAGCCCTTTTTGTTTGAGTTCTGAAGTTGGAAGGAGACCCTAAAGTCAAATTTTTGTCAGGGAAATGGGAGTGGCAGAAATAACAACACAGAGGGGCTCAATAATTTCTTACAACTTTTGAGTATTAGAATGAGTTAATATGCTTATTATATAGACCTTAACTAACACCTGCATTAACACGCAGTTAACATTAACATGCAGTTAACACTAATGCACATTAGTATAATAGGTGCATTAATTAAGCATTAAATGCAAATCTTCATAAGCTAATGGTGTAAAGGAGTAGCCTAGTGGTTGGAGCACTGGCTTATTTATTAAATTTTCTCATTTAACAACCAAATAGTTAAATGACAGGAAACAATGGTAATACAATAATGGTAAGTAATATTACACCATATATACAGGAAACAATTTCATTATGAATACCATATATTAGACCGAAAATTAGAGGGGAGGAATCAGGAAAAAAGAAAATATGGGTTGGAGCACTGGCTTGGTAACCAAGAGATCAGGGTTTGATTCCCACTAGCACTCTTTGTGGCCTTGGGCAAGTCACTTAAATCTCCATTGCCTTGGAAGAAAAGCATGGCAATCTATTTCTGGTTACACTGCCCAGAAACCCCAGGAGCTGCTGAGTTGCCAGAAGTCAGTGTTGACTTGAAGGCACACATTGCATATGCTAATGCCAAAGAGAACAGCAAGGGAGTGAGTATACTATCTCTTTCCTTTCTCAACTCTTCTTGTAGGTCTGAACAAGGATGATGTGTTGAAATGAGACAGAATCTTCTGAGACCTTTATACAGTTTGGTTTTGAGGCAGAAAACAAAGTTACTTACTTGTAGCAGGTGTTCTCCATGGACAGTAGGATAAGTCCTCAAATTTGGGTGACATCACCAATAGAGCTCATGTGGAAACTTTCTCAGCTACTTTTCCAGAAGCTTTGAGAAAGCTCTCTAAACATGCACACCTATTCCCACCTGCTGCCGTCGCACCTGAGGAGCTCTGTATAGCTTAGGCAGCCAACTCCAAGAACAGGAGAGAAAGTAATGAGGACTTATCCTGTACCTTTGTTTTCTGGATATACAGGATAAGTCTTCACATTTGGGAATCCCTAGCTACAGGTTGATTCAAATAAAAAGGAACTAAGTATGCCACAGTGAGCTGATATAAAGCTGTTTTTCAAGAGGCAACCTGAACAAAAAACATAAGAGCCTAGGAAAGAGTGGAGTTGGATTCTAACTCTCAAAAAGATTCCAGAGAACTGACTGACCAAAACTGCTGATGCGTCGGGAGCACCTTTCCAAAAAGTAGCAAGATGTAAATGTAGGAACAGAGGTCTAGGTTGTAGTTTTGTAAATCTTTTCCATGGATGCCGACCTCAAGTGAGGCACCACTGCAGCCAAGGCTCAGATACTGTGAGCCATGACATGTCTCTCGAGGCTCAGGTCTTCCTGTGCATAAGTAAAAGGTGCAATCTGTTAGCCAAATTAAAAGTGTGCGTTTGCTCACAGCAGCCCCCACTCTGCTGGGGTCAAAAGAAATAAAGCTGAGTGGACTTTCTAAAAGCTTCAGTTCACTCCAAATATAAGGCCAAGGTTCTCTTGCAGTATAAAGATCTTTCCCCTTTGTGGGAAAGAGGTTTGGGAAAAAATATAGGTAGGACTACTGACTGGTTAAGAATTCTGACACCATTTTAGGAAAGAATTTAGAATGAGTATGTAGCATCAACCTATTGTGGAAAAACGTAGTGTAGAGTGGATCTATTACTAGTGCCTGGAGCTCACTAACTCTGCGTACTGAAGTAACTCACTGGTCAACAAATGTTTACAAAAGTCATGTTAATGAAATAAAAATAGTCATTTCTCATCAATTTTTATATGCTGAACATGAATATGACAGTGAAATTGCAAAGTTGGCTCTAGTTTTTTTGTAATCTACAAGAATTAATGTTTACATCACAAAATGCATGTCAATAGTAAATATATAATAAGCCTTCAGTTAGTATCTGTAAAAAACCATAGACTACTTCTTAGATTTTTTCGCCTGTCTTTTCTACAGCTGTACAGAGCTTCTCTGGGGAGTGTCCAGCAGTAGTCAGCCAGCATTGTAGTGGACCATTTTCCCTGGTATCTTTGCTCCATCGTTGCGATATCCTGGTGAAAACGTTCACCCTGTTCATCACTAACCATACCAGTTATCAGGAAAGAAATCGAGATGGAAATCAAGGAAATGGATCTTTAGAGACATATTGCAGCCAAGTTTCTGATACTGCATCATCATGTCTTCTACTAGTTCCTTATAGTTTTCTGACCTAACATTCCCAAGAAAGTTTGTTGACACTAGGCGAAAAGCATTCCATGCTTGTTTCGCATCACCCTGCAGCAAGTTATTGAACCAGTCATCTTTGAAGAGCTCTCGAATCTGAGGACCCACAAAAACCCCCTCTTTAATCTTTGCTTCGCTGAATCGAGGGAATTTTTCATGCAGGTATCGGAAAGCTGGTGAAGTGCGGTCCATGGCTTTCACTAAGTTTTTCATCAAACCTAGTTTGATGTGAAGGGGTGGTAGCAGGATTTTGTGAGCCTCAACCAGAGCTGGGTGCTGGATATTCTTCTCTCCAGCTGTTACATTTTGTCTGCGATTCCATTCCTTCTGCAAGTAGTGCCAATTCCTTGCTTGGCTATCCCACTCACATAAGAAACACATGTATTTTATATATCCCTGCTGCAGTCCCATTAAAAGGGCAACTACCGTCAAGTCACCACAGAGGTGCCAGCTGTACTTGTTATATTTAATGGAAGTCAGTAGATGCTTTAAGTTATCGTATGTCTCTTTCATGTGGACGCCATGCGCTACTGGAATAGATGGAAGACGGTTTCCATTATTCAAAAGCACAGCCTTCAGACTCAGTTTCGAAGAGTCTATAAATAGTCTCCAGTCTTGTGGGTCATGAGTAATTTTTAAGGCATTTATGAGGCTTTCAATATCGGAACAGAATACCAGATTACTTTCCTTTCCGACTGCGTATAGTACACTGCTGACGTCAGATGGCTTCAGCAGCCATCTGGCAATAGTATTGCATTGCATCAGAAAATGATGCAATCAACTCTGGATGATGTGTGCATGCTGGTATTATGCAATGTGATGCAATATTACATCATTCAAGGCTTATTTGGGATGTTGTTGATATCCTACTGGATAAATTTACACGGTGAAACATCAAAAATGAACTACATGCAATATCTTCAAAATGAGAGCCAATACAATTTTTAAATGTTATATTCGTGTTCAGCTCACCAAGATACTACAGATTAGGGCCTTTTAAAGTCAGTAACGATTTCAATGTTGACCAGTGAAGCAAATTTTAATGATTAGTCACTTCTCAGAGCTTAATTTACTATGTAAGAATTCAAAACTTATTCAGCTCCACTTCTTCACCTTCAAGATGATAGTTTTAACTATGCCTCTCTAACATAGAACAAACCGCTCTGTCCAACTGGTGAAAGATATAGATATCTCTTCTTTAGCAACAAGGTCTCAGACTGGTGTAAAGCAACCATCTAGATTTGTGATATGTCTAGACTCTGAGCTTCAGTTTGCATCAATGACCTCTAATGTTGCTTATTTGGCAGATATATTAAATCCTTATCTTACTGAACAAAAATTAAATTGAACAACGATGCTTATCTTCTATGAAAATGCTTATCTTTTATCTT
This sequence comes from Ichthyophis bannanicus, assembly GCA_033557465.1. Taxonomy (NCBI): domain Eukaryota; kingdom Metazoa; phylum Chordata; class Amphibia; order Gymnophiona; family Ichthyophiidae; genus Ichthyophis; species Ichthyophis bannanicus. Next base: position 635,976,536 of record CM066036.1, on the reverse strand, counting down.
CTGTAGTTCCTCTTTCAATCTTCTCTGATAATCCCAACGCAAACCCAGCACTGTAGCGTTTCACAAGTTATGCATTTCCTCAGGGGATCTGCAGTATAGTAATGCGGGCGAAGCCTATAGAAGAAAATAGAGCTAAGGTATTCCAGAACTATCAAATGTCAATCGATCATATAATATTTCTTTATGCTGACCATTTACTTGATTAGTAAGGTATTGGAGATCTCACTCACCGTACTCAATGGCTCTCAGCTCAACTAACTCATTTCGATTACAAAAACGCCGCGCATGCGTATCTTCAGTCAGCTGGATTTAAAGGTCTGAATGTCACTTGACTGGTCTCTAACCGGTTGTATCTTACTGATATATAATGGAACTGTTGTCCAAAAATGTAGATTAAATACCCCCCCCCCCAGTCAATCTGTGTGTTCAGACCTGTCGGAATGGTTGATTGTAAATTAAAAATCCAGCGTTGTTCGCGGATCAATAATGTCTGATCTTTGGATTTGCCCCCCGCACCTTTCAAAATTTGATCTATACAAAAACATTTCAGATCAGTAAAACTATGCTTAAATTGTAAACAATGGTTTACAATGGGAGCTTCCAATTGTTGACATTTGAGTCTACTACGATGTTCCTTTATGCGAACATGAAAAGGACGATTCGTCTTGCCTACATATATCAATCGACAAGGGCATAAAATGCAGTAAACTACGTAAGTAGACGTACATGACGTTCTATGTTTAAGAACATAAGTCTTATTGTGATAGTTAAACGTGGTCATTTCCAAAGTTATTTCACATATGGGACACTGTCCACATTTGTAATGGCCATTATTCAAAGAAGTATCTGATGATGAAATAGGCTTTAACACTGCTGGACTTAAAATTTCTTTGAGATTCCTATGTCTTCTCCAAACACAGCATATTGACTTGTCTTCCAGTCCCAAAGTGCTTTTGAGCACGTTACTGTGCTTTCTTATTATATGTTGAATTTGGGCACTAAAAGGTGAATATTTCGCCACCAAATTTATCTGATTATCAAGTGTATTATGCCGCTGTGTTGGATGCAACAATAAATCACGATTATTAAATAATGCATGTTTATATGCGGTGTTTATGATTTGTAGAGGGTAACCCCTCGCTTGAAACTTGTTCTTCAATTGAATAGCTTGTGTTTTAAATTCCGATACTCGAGTGCAATTTCTACGATATCGAAGAAATTGAGAGAACGGTAGTCCATCTTTTAATCGTTTAGGGTGAGCACTATCATAATGCAGGAGAGTATTTTTGTCCGTTGGCTTAGTATACACTGACGTGATCCACGTTTCTTCCATTTTTCTAATGTGGACATCCAGATATGTTAAACTATCTATGCTACTAACATAGGTAAATTTGATATTGTCATCTCTATTGTTTAACCAATTGACAAATTCAGCCAAGTCATTTACACTGCTATCCCATAACATAAAAACGTCGTCAATATAACGACACCATAATCTGGTATGTTTGTTATGGGGAGCTGACTGTAGCCAAGTATGTTCATAAGTCTCCATACAGAGATTCGCCACTGAAGGGGCACAGGTAGCACCCATTGCGACGCCAGAGGTTTGTTGGTAAATAGTGTCTTCAAAAACAAAATAATTGTTAAACAGAATGAGATGGACTAGTTCCTTCATAAATTCCAAATGAAGGTCTGAAAGATCATCGCGTTTCCTTAAAGACTCCATCACTATATCTTGTGCTGCTTGTTGCGGTATGCTAGTATATAAAGATGTCACGTCTAACGTGACTAAAAGGACACTGGTCTTCGCCAAACTTGGAAGCTCCCATTGTAAACCATTGTTTACAATTTAAGCATAGTTTTACTGATCTGAAATGTTTTTGTATAGATCAAATTTTGAAAGGTGCGGGGGGCAAATCCAAAGATCAGACATTATTGATCCGCGAACAACGCTGGATTTTTAATTTACAATCAACCATTCCAACAGGTCTGAACACACAGATTGACTGTGGGGTGTGTATTTAATCTACATTTTTGGGCAACAGTTCCATTATATATCAGTAAGATACAACTGGTTAGAGACCAGTCAAGTGACATTCAGACCTTTAAATCCAGCTTACTGAAAGATACGCATGGGCGGCGTTTTTGTAACCGAAATGAGTTAGTTGAGCTGAGAGCCATTGAGTATGGTGAGTGAGATCTCCAATACTTTACTAATCAAGCAAATGGTCAGCATAAAGAGATATTATATGATCGATTGACATTTGATAGTTCTGGAATACCTTAGCTCTATTTTCTTCTATAGGCTTCGCCCGCATTACTATACTGCAGATCCCCTGAAGAAACGCATAACTTGTGAAACACTACAGTGCTGGGTTTGCGTTGGGATTATCAGAGAAGATTGAAAGAGGAACTACAGAAGATAAAAGATAAGCATTTTCATAGAAGATAAGCTTCGTTGTTCAATTGTTTAATTTTTGTTTAGTAAGATAAGGATTTAATATATCTGCCAAATAAGCAACATTAGAGGTCATTGATGCAAATTGAAGCTCAGAGTCTAGACATATCACAAATCTAGACGGTTGCTTTACACCAGTCTGAGACCTTGTTACTAAAGAAGAGATATCTATATCTTTCACCAGTTGGACAGAGCGGTTTGTTCTATGTTAGAGAGGCATAGTTAAAACTATCATCTTGAAGGTGAAGAAGTGGACCAGTGAAGCAAGACTTCCAGGTTAGAAACTTCAGTCTACAGGTATTTAGAGGCTCAAAAGGAGCTTTCATCAGCTGAGACAAAACTATGATGAAATCCCATGACACAACTGGCAGCTTCAAGGGAGACATCAATAGAAGCAAACAACACATGAAGCAAACAACTAAGGGCTGTAAAGAGATGGAGTTCCCTTCTACATGGTGATAATAAGTGGCAATTGCACTGAGGTGAACCCCTACAGAGATAGTTTTCAAGTCAGACTATGACATATGTAGAAGCAGTTTTTGTATGGTACTGCTGAATGGATGAAAGGCCTGACCCTCATACCAGATGGTAAACTTTCACCACTTGAAAGCACAGAACCTTGTAGTAGAATCTCTCCTGGAAGCCAAGATGACATTGGCTACTCCAACTGGCAGAGTTCTAGCCTCTCAACATCCAAGCTGTGAGGATTAAGAGACTTAATATTGGGATGTAGAAGTCTACTCTGATCCTGCAAAATTGAATTGGAGAGGTGCCCAGATGTATAGGCTTCTAAATGGATAGGTCTTGAAAACGGGGAAACCATGGTTGCCTGGGCCAAAAAGGTATCATGAGTATCTACTACTACTACTATTAATCATTTGTATAGTGCTACAAGGTGTATGCAGCGCTGTACAAAGACATGTAGGGGAGAGTCCCTACTCATAGGAGATTTCAGTCTAATCAAGGGGGGACTAGGATATATCTAGGGGAATGGTAAAGAAACACATAGGAGGTGAACAGGAGACTAGGGGGATGGGATTCCAAAAAAAATCTCAAAGGGTGCTTTTAGCCTGGATTTTTGAACAAGACCACAAATGAAGCCTGACATACCAATTCAGGTAGTTGGTTCCAGGCATAAGGAGTAGCAAGGTAGAAAGATCGAAGCCTGGAGTTGGCAGTGGAAGAGAAGAGCACAGATAGAATGGATCTGTCAGAAGAGTATCATAGTGCCTTTCTTGTGTTGTTTCAGGAGAGTTTTTGCTACTAGCGGAATGTGCAGATAAACGTACAGAAGACCCTCCCCCAAAATGAAGGAGAAAGGCATCCGAGGCTAGTTTGCCATGCATCCCTGTTCTGAAGGAAAACTGAGGGACCTGTTTGATCTAGGGAGTTGCAAAGAGATCTAATTGAGGGGATGTCCCACTCTCAAAACATAACCAGTGTCATTGCTACCTCCCTGTCAAGAGTCCATTTGTGTGGATGAAGAATTCAACTCAGTCTGTCCATCAGAACATGTATTATTCTGCCAGATAAGTGGCTCATGGCACCATCGCATGAGAGACAATGAACTTCCACAATTTGACGGACTTCCAACACAGAAGGTACAAACCTGTTCCTCCCAGCTTGTTGATATAAAACATTGCTACCTGATTGTCTATCTGGATCATAACAATTGGATTTTCTAATCAATCTCTGAAAGCCTTTAGCGCATTCACAATTGCTCTCAATTCCTGGAAACTCATCTGATGGAGACCCTCCTAGAAAGACCACAAGCCTTGGGCTTGAAATCCATCAAGATAGGCTGAGAGAAAACATCCTGAAATTTTCTTTTATTAGAAAGATATTCAGATCTAGGATGGAACAGAATCCTCCCATTTTCTTTGGCATCAGGACGTATCTCAAGCAAAACCCCTGTCCTTCTTGTCCAGGTGATATGGACTCAATGGTGTAGAGCAGAAATTTCCCTTAGAAATAGCTCCTGAAGTTGAAAAACTAGAAAACTGAGTCTTAGTAGGAAATTTGGAGGGATTTTGAACAGATTCAATCAGTATCCTTGATGGGTTTATTTGTTTATTTAACTAGGCATTTTTCTACCAGTCAAAGCAGTGTACATTCAGGTACTATATATATATTTTTCCTTGTCCCCAAAGGGCTCACTCTATTTTTGTACCTGAGGTAATGGAGGGTTAAGTGGCTCACCCAAGGAGCACCTGTGGGACTAGAAACAACAGTCCTTCTGGCCCAAGGTTGCTGTCCTCTAGCAGGATTTGAACCCCTGGCCCTTGGTAACTTGTCCCAACCACTAGGCCACCCCTCCCTTGTTTTCAACACTCAACTGTCACAAGTAATTTGGGGCCATCTGTCTTCAAAGGCAGTGAGCCTCCCTCCTACCAGAAGGGTGTATGCCTGGAATACATGTAGATCGTCTATATTCTAGGGAGTGAATCAAAACCCCATCCCTGGTTTTGGCTGGAGATAGCCAGGCCTTCTGAGACCTCTGCTGCTTTGGATGCAAGTGAAGAGTCTGTTTTGCTTGGGAAGAGCATGGACAAGTGCAAAGTGACGCATGTAGGGAGGAATAACCTACATTGTAGATACACAATGCTAGGTTCCACATTAGGAGTTGCCCACACAAGAAAAGGATCTGGACATGATCATAGACAATATATTGAAATTTTCTGTTCAGCATATATCAGCAGCCAAAAAAACAAACAACCAGAATGTTAGGAATCACTAGGAAAGGAATATAAAACAAAGGGATATCATACTGCCTCTCATCTGCAGCCTCTGAAGGAATCACTAGGAAAGGAATATACAGTCAAACCTCGGTTTTCGTTTGCCCCGGTTTTCATACGCTTCGGTTTTCGATGTCTTTTTTGACTGAGATTTTGTCCCGATTATCGTATATCGCCTCGGTTTTCGTAAAGTACTGTATGTGGAATTAGGTGAGCCAGTGCATAAAATGAGACTTTGTCAGATCTGAAAACCTATATACAACTCCTGAAGAAGTGTCATGGGATAGAAGGCAATACATACACCCTCGCGCTGCACACCGGTCTGTATACACTGCCCGCCCAGTCCCGGCAGCACTGCCCCCTGGACTCACCGATCGCCAGCGTGATGAGAAGCGAAAGTCAGCTGAGCATGTACAGAGATGCAAGGATTGCACAGAGAGGAAGGCCCCGATCTCGTCCACCGCCTGCCCGTTCTCTGGAGCGCCCCCTCAGGCTCGGAGGTAGCAGGGTAGCTGTCAATGTAAGCAGGAGATGTTGCATGAATGTGGGAGGCGGTTCTTTCTCTTGCAGGGTACGCTTGCAAATTGCTGTTGAGACGGAGTCAGCGATCAGATTACAGTGCCGTACAGTACAATATCTGTGTATTTGCTGTCCTGTGGACGATCGGGCAGGTGAGAGAAGTGACAGGAGCTGTTCTACTGCCTGGCTGAGACTTCGGGAGCTCGTGCTGCTGCAGCCATTGCCACATGGCTCTGGAACGCATGCTGAGCTCTGCATTCCAGGTTTCCTGAGCGGGAGAGTGGTGTTTCCGGTGGCTGTGGCTGGTGCCTTTTTTTTTTGTGGATCCTTCTTGGTTTTTTCTGTTTTCTTTAAAAATTCCTGTGCCCGATCTCCTTTCTGGGTGTTTTTTTGCTGAAGATTTGCATCTTGACCGTGCTGTTAATCTTTCTCCCTTCTCAGCAGTTTAAACAATCTGTCTGCCAAAAATACCTCTGGAGCACCATCTTGTGGCCAGAAGTGGGATTGATTCTCTTCCTGATTGCAAATTGCTAAAAGTTCTCATTGTGCCTTGACACAGACTTTGAGGGGAGCAGTGATCTGAAAATGGTCCGTATCAAACTCGTCCGCCTGCTCGCGTGATTCGGCCACTCATTTCCCGGAATCAATCGCCCATACAAAGTGCGTTCGTGACTCAGTCTGCCTTTGTTTCTCGTTGAGTGAGCATCACCCCGCATTCATTGAGTGCGACTGCTAAATAAGCCACCATGGGGCCAAAGAAAGTTCCGAGTGCCAGCCCTTTGATGATAAAGAAGGTGAGAAACACGATAGAATTCAAGAAAGAACTTGTAGCAAAGTATGAAAGTGGCGTACGCGTGGCCGATCTCGCCAAGATGTACAGGAAGTCTGCATCAACGATCAGTTCCATCCTGGTGAAGAAAAACGAAATTAAGGAAGCTGATGTTGCAAAAGGAGTAAATGCGCTAACGAAACAGAGATCGCAAACAATCGAAGATGTTGAGAAGTTGTTGTTGGTGTGGATCAACGAAAAACAGTTAGCGGGAGATAGTGTTTCAGAGGCGATAATTTGTGAAAAGGCAAGGCTGTTGCATGCAGATCTTGCAAAGAAAATGCCTGGAACGAGTGCTGATGTTACTGAATTTATGGCCAGCAGAGGCTGGTTTGACAAATTTAAGAAGCGAACTGGCATACACAGTGTGGTAAGGCATGGCGAGGCTGCAAGTTCGGACAAACTTGGGGCCGCAGAATTTGTTGATGAATTCAAGGAATACGTAGACGCTGAAGGATTCCTCCCCCAACAAGTCTTCAATTGTGATGAAACAGGCCTCTTTTGGAAGAAAATGCCAAAGAGGACCTACATCATGCAGGAGGAAAAGGCACTGCCAGGACACAAGCCTATGAAGGATAGGCTAACTCTTTTGTTGTGTGGTAATGCTAGTGGGGATTTCAAAGTGAAGCCTTTACTGGTGTATCACTCTGAAAATCCCCGAGTGTTCAAGAAAAACAATGTCATCAAGAGTAAATTGTGTGTGATGTGGAAGGCTAACAATAAGGCATGGGTCACGAGGCAAATTTTCATTGAGTGGGTCAATGAAGTGTTTGGCCCGAGTGTGAAGAAATAACTCCTGGAAAATCAATTGCCACTCAAGTGCCTCCTGATAATGGACAATGCTCCTGCTCATCCTCCAGGCTTGGAAGACCAATTGTTGGAGGAGTTTAGTTTCATCACAGTGAAGTTCTTGCCCCCTAATACCACTCCTCTCATCCAGCCCATGAATCAGCAGGTCATTTCAAACTTCAAAAAACTCTACACCAAAGCACTATTTCAAAGGTGCTTTGAAGTGACCTTGGACACTGAATTGACCCTAAGAGAGTTCTGGAGGGATCACTTCAATATCCTCAATTGCATAAGCCTTATAGATAAGGCTTGGCAGGGAATAACTTCCAGGACGTTGAACTCTGCTTGGAGAAAATTGTGGCCAGAATGTGTCCTCGAGAAGAATTTTGAAGGGTTTGAGGCTCACCCTGATGACCCTACGCCTGTTGTGCAATCTATTGTGTCTTTGGCGCAGTCCATGGGGTTGGATGTGAGTGGCCAGGATGTGGAAGAGTTGGTGGAGGACCACAGGGAAGAGCTAACCACTGAAGAGCTGCAAGACCTTCAACTGGAACAGCAACAGACGGTAGCTGAGGAAATTGCTTAAAAGGAGGAGGAAGAAGAGAGAGAAGAGAAGGTGCCTTCTTCAGTGATTAAGGACATGTGTGCAAAGTGGAGTGAATTGCAAAGTTTTGTGGAGAAATTTCACCCTAACAAAGCTGTTGCAAGCCGTGTCTGCAACATGTTCAATGACAATGCCTTGTTCCATTTTAGGCAAATCTTAAAGAGACACCAGAAACAGACCTCTCTGGACAGATTTTTTGTGCGACAGGGGTCCAGTGACTCTCAAGCTGGTCCTAGTGCCAGTAAAAGACAAAGAAGGGAAGTAACCCCGGATAGGGCCTTGATATCTGAGGTCCTTATGGAGGGGGATTCCCCTTCCAAACAATAACCTCTCCTCCTCGCCGTCTTCCATATGCCAACAAGAGTCTTCAATAAAGCTAAATGTGATGTTAAATGTTCATTTATCCATTTCATTAGTCATTTATTTTTATTTCTCATTGTTTTCTGTATGTAAAAATATAGTTATTCTCTATAAAATGTATTTTTTGTGAATATTTTTGGGTGTTTGGAACGGATTAATTGAATTTACATTATTTCTTATGGGAAATATTGCTTCAGTTTTCATACGTTTCGGTTTTAGTCAGACTTTTTCGAACGGATTAATCATGAAAACCGAGGTTTGACTGTAAAACAAAAGGATATCATACTGCCTCTGTATCACTCTATCATGCGACCGCACCTTGAATACTGTGTGCAATTCTGCTCTATGCATCTCAAAAAAGCTATAGAGACATTAGAAAAGATTCCAAAAACAGGATCAAAATGATAAAGAGGATGGAATAACTCTCCTATGAAGAAAGGGTAAAGAGGTTATGGCTCTTCAATCTGGAGAAGAGAAACCTGAAGGGAGATATGATAAAGGTCTATAAAATCCTGAGTAGAGTGGAACAGGTAGATGTAAATTGATTGTTTATTCTTTCAAAAACTGAAAAGATTAGGGGACAAGCCATGAAACTGTAAAGTAGTAATTTTAAAAGAGACAGGAGAGAATAGTTTTTCTCCAGGACCAAGCAGGAAGTCAGTCCTCACATATGGGTGACGTCGGCGCCGACGGAGCCCTCGCGGAGCAATTTCCCCAGCTTTCAAAGAAAGCCTTTGGGAATTGCAGCGCGCATGCGCGGTCCCCTTCCCGCCCAAGGGTGCCATCTTGCTCAGTCTTCTTTTTTCCGCGGAGCCCTACAGACGCTGTTTGTATTCACCGCTGAAAAAGTTGATTTTCTCTCTCATTATTTATTCTTTTTCGGTTCGACGCTGGATTCTTTTTCCCGCCCGGACCCGCTACGCCGGTATCGGGTCCGTTTCTTTATTTTTCGTTTTTTTGTCCTTCGTGACAAGCGTTCGCGCCATTTTTTTCCTTTTCACTGGCAGCCCTGTCTTTTGACCTCGCAGGGGCCCTTTTTTCCTCGATGGCTGCCAGCGGGTTTAAGAAGTGTGATCGCTGTAAGAAACTCATGTCTCTTACCGACACACACGACTGCTGCCTCCGCTGCCTCGGACCCGATCATGACCCGATGATCTGTGGTCCGTGTGGCAAAATGTCCTCAAAAGCGTTGAGGAGTCGGCAGCATCAGCGAGAACGAATCTTCTCTGACTCCGCGTCCGGCCGGGCCCAGACTTCGTCAGAGGCTTCGACGTCCCAGGACTCCGGTCCTGAGCATCGTCGAAGTTCCTCTGAGCGGGGGTCTCCTACCCGGGAACATCATAGGAAGAAAAAACCCGCGAGGGCGGTGTCGGCGGACGCTCCTGGTTCCTCGAGGGCCAGGTCGCATAGCCCCAACAGCCGTCCCGGGTCCTCGGAGTCGGAGAGGCCTTCGAAACATCCTCGTCTCGAGATGGAGTCGCCTGGACACGTGAGTACTGTGGTCCTCGTGGACTCGCCTCTGAAGGAGCTGACGTCGGGCCCGACGCCGTCGGGGCCCGAGTCAGGGGCTGCTGGGTCTCCTGAGCTTGGACTCAGGTTGACGGCCTTGGAGAGCAGTTTAGCTGCCTTCATGGACCAGCAGCGGGCATTGATCGCTGGCCTTGCCAATGCGTCTGCCCCGGCCACCGGGACGTCGACGTCCAAGTCGACCCCGGAGACCGAGCCGATCCTCGAGTCCATCCGAGCTCGAGTCGATCCTCGGTCGCGGTCTCCCTCGGCCTCCCGTTCGGGACCGAGGTTGTCGACGCCGACTCCTTCGGCGTCGGAGCAGAGGGCATCGGTGCCCGCCCGACCGGAGCCACTCGAATCCTCCTCCGCGGAGTCCGACTGGGAATCGGAGGACGAAGAGTCCCCTGATAGTTTTCGGACTCAGTGTGTCCCCTCAGACTCGCCCGAGTCCGAACCTCGGAGATGGTCCCCCCCGGAGGACAACCGGTTCTCGGATTTCGTGCGGGATATGGCCAAGGCCTTGGCATTCCCCGCAGATCCCGAGGAGGAGCCTCGAGCCGAGGAGCTCGATGCCCTCCAGTATGATTCTCCCCCGAAGGAGGCCTTTACTGTACCGGTTCCTCCGATGCTGGAACGACTTCTCTTCCGCATGTGGGAGAACCCGGCATCGGCGCCGGTGTTAAGCAGGCGGGTCGATTCCATTTATCGAGTCCACAAGAGCCCCGGCTTCCAAAAGGCACAACTACCGCACCATTCCATGGTGGTGGAATCGGCCATGCATAGACTCAAGAGTCAAAAACTGCACTCCTCGGTGCCTCCCGCCAGGGAGGCCCGGAGCCTGGATGCCCTCGGTAGAAAGTGTTTCCAGGGCTCTATGCTTGCTTGTCGAGTCCAGACCTACCAGCTCTATATGGGCATGTATCTCCGAGATCTGGCAAAGGATATTGCCGGGTTCTCGGCTGGTCTCTCCGAGGAACCTTTGCAGAGGTTCCAAGCCTTGTCCACTGGGATTCGAGAGTGCTCGAAGTTTATCTCTCGGGCAGCCTACGATGGCTTTGAAGCATCGGCTCGAGTAGCCGGAGCCGGCATCGGTGCCCGCCGACAGGCTTGGCTTCAGTCATCCGACCTCGAGCCATGGGTCCAGGACAAGTTGGTCGATGTCCCCGGCAGAGGTGAAAACCTCTTTGGCAAACCCATGGCTGAAAAGGCTGCACAAATCGAGACCGAGACTCTGACCAGAACTAGGCTGTCCAGAAAAACCTCTGCCCCTTCTCAGAAGAAGAAGGGCTCGGGGAAAAAGCCCTTTTATCCGAGGAAGGCGGCTGCCTATAAATACTACCCTCAGTATCAGGCCTCAGCAGCTCCCCAAAAGGGTCAGCAGGCCAAGGAACGGGGTAATGGGTCCCGTAGGCAGCAGGCCCCCAAGCCCACTACACCGGCCCCTGCTCAGCAGGGTGGGGGTTTCTGACTCCATCAGCATAGCCTCTTCCCCTCAGCTGGTTTCCCTAAGCACAGGAGGCCGGCTGGTCCACTTTGCCCACAGGTGGTCAGCCATCACATCAGATACCTGGGTACTTCATATAGTTCAGAAGGGCTATCTTCTACACTTTCACCAGGTACCTCCCTCCTACTTTCCAGGGGAGCCTCCAATACTCCCTCTGCACAGGGACTTACTCCTTCAGGAGTTGGCAAGTCTTCTTCAGGAACAGGCTGTGGAACCGGTGCCCCACCACCTGAGAAGTCACGGCTTTTATTCCAGGTACTTTCTGATACCAAAAAGAACAGGAGGCCTCAGACCCATCCTGGACTTGCGAAACCTCAACAAGTTCCTGGCAAGGGAAAAGTTCAAGATGCTTTCCCTTGGAATCCTGCTGCCCTACCTCCAGCGGGGAGACTGGCTATGCTCCTTAGATCTAAAGGATGCCTATACTCACATCCTTATTCATCCAGACCACAGACAATATCTCAGATTTGTTGTGGGAGGAAATCATTACCAGTACAGGGTCCTGCCCTTTGGCCTATCCTCCGCCCCACGGGTTTTCACCAAATGCCTGGCAGTGGTGGCGGCCTATCTCAGACTTCAAGGCCTTTTTGTGTTTCCATATCTGGACGACTGGCTCATCCGGGCCCAGTCTTCCCAAGAGGCCACTCAAGCCACTCATCGCACTGTGTCTCTGCTCCAGCACTTGGGCTTTGTCATAAACTTCGCAAAGTCCACTTTGCTCCCCTCTCAAGATCTCGAATTCATCGGCGCAAGGTTAAGCACACTTCAGGCGCGGGCCTTCCTGCCTCTGGACAGGGCCCACAGGCTCATGAATCTCGCCAGCCACTTTCGCAGCAATTCCCTGGTCTCTGCCAGGCAATTTCTGAGACTGATCGGCCATATGGCTTCCACGGTCCATGTGACCCCCAATGCCCGCCTGAACATGCGACCTGCCCAGTGGTGCCTTCGCACTCAATGGCATCAGGCCACGGGGAGCCTGACGGACTCAGTACAAGTCTCGGACCTGCTGGTCTCTTCTCTGCGGTGGTGGCTTCATCTGCCAAACCTAGTACTGGGAGTGGATTTTCAATCTCCTCCTCCTTCTCAGGTACTAACAACCGATGCTTCTCTCCTGGGATGGGGAGCACATTGCCAAGGGACATGTACTCAAGGCCTCTGGACTCCTTGGGAGTCTGCGCAGCAGATAAACTTCCTGGAGCTCAGAGCCATCCGCCTAGCTCTGAGAGCCTTCTCCCACCTCACTTCTCACCAGTCTGTACTGGTCCAGACGGACAATCAAGTAGCAATGTTCTACGTGAACAAACAGGGAGGCACAGGCTCCTTCCTTTTCTGTCAGGAGGCACGATGGCTGTGCTCTTGGGCAGTCGGCCACGGCATACTCCTCAAAGCGGTCTACCTCCCAGGTCAAGAAAATTACCTGGCAGACAAACTAAGCAGGATCCTCCAACCACACGAGTGGCGATTGGATCCATTAGTGGTTCAGCAGATCTTTCTCAAGTGGGGACTCCCCACCTTGGATCTGTTTGCCAGTCCTCTGAACCGGCAACTACCCAGATTCTGCTCTCGACAACCGCATCCTCTCAGAGTAGCACCGGATGCTTTTCTGATTCCATGGTCCACAGGCCTCTTGTATGCCTTTCCTCCCATGCCGCTGGTGTCTCGAACGCTCTTCAAGGTTCTCAGAGACAAAGCCTCGATGATCCTAGTGGCTCCCCGGTGGCCGAGGCAACCTTGGTTCCCGCTTCTAATGCAGCTGGCGGTGGACACTCCTCTTCCTCTGGGGTTTCAACCCGATTTTCTGACACAAGACCACGGGTCTCTCCTACACCCCAACCTCCGGTCCCTTCATCTGATGGCCTGGCTGCTGAAAGGGTAGTCCTTGCTCCCCTCCTACTGCCTCGGGAGGTGGAAGAGGTCGTCTTGGCCTCCAGGCGGCCCTCCACCAGGAAGTCCTACGCTCTTAAGTGGCGTCGCTTCTCCGTGTGGTGTGCTCAGCAGTCTGAGAATCCCTTCTCCTGCTTGGTGGCGGTGGTCTTGCAATATTTGCTTTACCTCTCCAATCTGAGCCTTAAGTCCAACTCTGTCAGAGTCCACCTCAGTGCTCTCTCTGCACATCACGCACCGGTAGATGGCAGGCCTCTGTCCAACCACCCTTTGGTGGCTCGTTTTCTCTGAGGCCTCCTTCTGCTTAAGCCTCCTTTGCGTCCACCAGCCCCTGAATGGGATCTGAATGTGGTCTTGCAGCGGATTACCTGTCCGCCCTTTGAACCTATGGCTACCTGCCCTCTTCGTTTTCTTTCTTGGAAAACCTTGTTCTTGGTAGCCCTTACCTCTGCTAGGCGTGTTAGTGAACTGCAGGCCCTAGTGTCTGATCCTCCTTACACTAGGTTCTACAGGAATAGGGTGGTCTTACGGACTCACCCTAAGTTTCTTCCAAAAGTGGTTTTTCCTTTTCATCTCAACCAGGAGGTGGTTCTTCCGACCTTCTTTCCCAGGCCGCACTCCAGCCGGGCTGAAATGGTCCTGCATACCCTGGACCGTAGAAGGGCCTTGTCCTTCTACCTTGACCGTACGCGGAAGCATAGGAGGGCTGTTCAGCTCTTCGTTTCTTTTGACCCCAATAACTTGGGGCTCCCTGTCTCCAAGCGTACCTTGTCCATCTGGGTAGCTGACTGTATCGCCTGGGCTTATGGGGCAGCCGGCCTCTCGTTGGAGGGTCGAGTCACGGCTCATCGTGTTAGGGCGAAGGCTGCGTCAGTGGCACACCTCCGCTCTGTTCCGTTGGCAGACATCTGCCGGGCCGCTACTTGGTCTTCAAGCCAGACTTTTGCGGCAAATTACTGCCTGGAGAGGGAGTCCCGCAGGGACAGTGCTTTCGGTCAGGCAGTCCTCCATAATCTCTTTGAGGTTTAGGCAACTCCTACCCTCCGGCCCTGGTGTTGAGCTACCGGTCGGGGGCGTTTTCAGAGAAGATTCCTTCCTTCTATTCTGCTGAGCTAGAGGGAGCTCATTTTTGTGCTTGAGGTCTCCGGTAGCCTTAAGCTTGGGAGTCCCATATGTGAGGACTGACTTCCTGCTTGGTCCTGGAGAAAGAGTAGTTACTCACCTGTAACAGGTGTTCTCCAGGAGCAGCAGGAATCAGTCCTCACAACCCTCCCTCCTCCCCTTGGAGTTGCAGTCCAATCATTTCGTTTTTGCTAATTTTTTTGCTGTCTTTTAGCTATGTCATCAGACTGAGCAAGATGGCACCCTTGGGCGGGAAGGGGACCGCGCATGCGCACTGCAATTCCTAAAGGCTTTCTTTGAAAGCTGGGGAAATTGCTCCGCGAGGGCTCCGTCGGCGCCGACGTCACCCATATGTGAGGACTGATTCCTGCTGCTCCTGGAGAACACCTGTTACAGGTGAGTAACTACTCTTTCTCTTAACACAGTTTTAGGAACTCATTGCTGGCGGATGTGATAAAAGCAGGTAGTATAGCTAGGTTTAAAAAAGGATGGACAAATTCTTGGAGGAAAAGTTCATAATCATTATCAGGTAAACCAAGAGAAACCACTGCTTATCCCTGAGGAATAGAAGCATGGAACTGGCTGCTTTTAAGATATGTCGGGTACTTGTGACCTAGATTAGTAACTGTTGGAAAGAGGACACTTGATGGACATTTGGTATGACCCTGTAAGGCAGTTCTTATGTTCCTATGGTGGAGGAGGGTACCTACACCTGTGAGAGTAATATCACCTCTTCTGACCTCTGCTCTGAAACCTCCTAGAAGAGGCGGCTGGGTCAGCAGTGGGCCTGGAGAGGTTTCAAAAGGTGTCACTATGTTGCTTTATCATGGTATCCGTCTCTTGACCTCTCCACGGCATGGCACATCAGCAAGCTTTTCCTGCATAATGGTCTGCAAGTCTGAAGCCTGAGGCCATGAGAATCTCTAAGGGCCAATACTCATAACAGAGGCTCTTGATGACATGTTGAAAATATTATAGGTTGCTCAGACCATATACTTTGCGCAGGGGAGAAGTAGTGCCTGGAACCAGAAAGACCAGGGTTCAAATCCCACTGATGCTCCTTGTGGCCTTAGGTAAGCCACTTAATCCTTCATTGTCTCAGATATAAATTTAGATTGTAAGCCTGCTAGGGACAAGGAAATAACTACTGTACCTGAATGTAACTCGCCTTGAACTGATACTGGATAGGCATGAGCCAAATACATATACAGTAAATAAATTCCTTCCTTCCCTTGACCCACAAGGGAATGGTGTCTTACAACCTTCTCTGGAAGGAGATGGTCCGTGAACTCCTCTAGGCTACATATGATACTCTGCAAGTGTGTGTCCATGTAGAGCTCGTAGGATGCCATGTGGGATGTGAGCATGGCATTCTAATAAAATTTTATCCCAAGAGGATCTGAGTCTCTTTTCCTGGGGGCACTAAGAGTGCGACTTAGACTTCCTAACTTATCTGACAGCAAATTCTACCACCATGGAATGGTGTGGCAGCTGAAGCTTCTCAAATCCGGGAGCCTTCTGGACTCTATACATAGAATCAACCTTTTTACTGACAGGAGGCACAGAAAGAGGGTCTCCCACATTCTCATCTGCAGCCTCTGAAGGATGCAGCACATAGGCACTGTCACTGTTTCTTTGGGGGAACTGGATACTGGATGATCTCCAATTCTTTGGCCCTAGGTTCCTCCTTTGTGTCTAACTTAAATGGAATAGTCTGAATTATTTCTTGCACAAATTCATGAAAAGACATACTGTCAGGAGGAAATTTACAATGCTCATGAGAAGAGGGGTCCAATGGTAGCTCTGGGGATTTCTCCAGAGACGTGCACAGTCGATTACCTAGGAGTGCTCAGAATCAGACTCAGAGAGGTACTCCATGGATGTCTCAGTCTCTGTCTGGACTGGTCTACATTCCACAGTGGAAATGGATTTCCTCCGGGAGTCTCAGTGCACCAAACGACTTCAATGCCACTAGGATTGAACTTCCCCTAGTGCACTTGATACCAATATCGGTGAGACCTTGGTCAGTAGCAAGGCCTTTTAAGATCTCAATGCCAATTATCTCCCACAAGCAGTCAGAGAGATTTGAGAATCTGCTCAATGGCACTATGTTGCTGTTTGGGAGGCATGGGAGCAAATATTTTCTGCATGCACAATGTGTGCATGAGCTTCCTCTCCATTCTCTTAGCCAAGCACTCCTTGAGGGCTGCCATGAGCAAAGACATGGGGCCATCATCCATATTGGTGGATGGCTTCAGTATCTGAGGGTGAATCAGTAGACTGATCACAGACCCTTGGAGTCTATCATAGCCCTTCTAATACCACGCAGGATGAGCTCTCCTCATGTTGGGGCTGCTTCAGGGATCAAGTATCGCTCAATTCCTCTGTGCTCTTGGCATCGCACTCACATGAACCTGATGCTGATGTGTCAAAGCTTCCACCCAATGCATGGTAATGGTTGTCCGATACCACCATTTTGTATGCTGCGCTGTAAGCCACTGCTTAAGCTAACCTGTGGTGGAGTTTCACATCTGCCCTTCAGTTTGACCATCACAGATTTTCAGCTCCGGTTGACAGCTAAGTATACTTTTACCAACCTTGTTGATTTTTAAGTATGGTTCTTGGCTTGTTGGCTCTGGGTGGCCATTTTCAGGATTTTCACTGATTTACACATTTTGTTTAAAAAGATTAAAAAGGAGTTGCTCACGGTTTGGAGGGGTTTTCCCTTTCCCCTACATAGTGAACATTCCGACATATGAATTTACTTTAGTGTTTTCTTTCCCTTAAATTTTTGACCAGATTTATTTATTGGTTTACACGTTGTTCTGGTTCATTTTGTGGTATCTTTTCTTTGGTTACCAAGAATAAACATGGAGTCATTAATAAAGTACCTCAATCCTCTAATGTTTGCTTAATTGATGTTCCCAAGCACTCCACTGTTACTGTTGGTGGAGCAGCTCTGTTTTATTTAGATGCAGAAGCTGTTTCTACTGAAATCTAGATGCTGGATGTGTTTCAAGGCCATGACATTAACTTCACTGAAGCCTGGAACTACCTACTGGATTATAAGGACTCACACTTTCAAAAGGGAGACTATGATAAAATGAGGAAAATAGTTAAGAAAAAACTAAAAGGAGCAGATGCAAAGGTTAAAGACTTACATCAAGCTTGGGTGTTGTTGAAAAATACTATCTTGGAAGCCCAGACCAGCTGTATTCCACGCTTTAAGAAAAGTGGAAGGAAGTCCAAAAAAGTGCCAGCATGGTTTAAAGGTAAGGTCAGAGAGACTGTTGTTGCCAAAAAAGCATCTTTCAGGAAATGGAAAAAAGAGCCAAACGACTAAACCTGGAAACAGCACAAGCACTGGCAAGTCAAATGCAAGGCATTGATAAGGCAGGCAAAGGGAGAATTTGAGAAGAAGCTTGCTGCGGAAGCAAAAACGTGAAATAAAGACTTTTTCAAGTACATTCATAGCAAAAAACCTGTGAGAGTTAGTTGGTCCATTAGATGATAGAGGAGTTAAAGGGGCACTAAGAGGCAACAAGGCGACAGCGGAGAGACTGAATGAATTCTTTGTTTCGGTCTTTACTGAGGAAGATGTAGGGATGTTACCCATGACTGAAGTGGTATTTAAAGGTGCGGAAGAATTGAAGGAAATATCGATACATGGGGAAGATATATTACAACTATTAGATAAACTGAAGAGTAGCAAATCACCTGGGCCGGGTGGTATACATCCCAGGGTGTTGAAAGAACTGAAATATGAGACTGCAGACCTGCTATTAGTAATCTGTGAGCTTTCATTAAAATCATCTGTAATACCTGAAGATTGGAGGATCGCCAATGTAACGCCAATTTTTAAAAAGGGTTCCAGAGGTGATCCGGGAAACTACAGACTGGTGAGCATGACGTCAGTACCGGGAAAAATGGTAGAAACCATCATAAAGAACAAAATTACTCAGCATGTAGATAGTCATGGCCTAATGGGAGATACCCAACATGGCTTTAGACAAGGAAGATCTTGTCTTACTAATCTGTTATGTTTTTTTGAAGGTGTGAATAAACAGGTGGACAAAGGTGAGTCGGCTGATATAGTGTATCTGGACTTTCAGAAAGCCTTTGACAAGGTCCCTCATCAGAGACTTTTGGCAAAACTAAAGAGTCATGGGATAGGAGGCAGTGTACTATTGTGGATCAGGAACTGGTTAAAAGATAGAAAGCAGAGGGTAGGGCTAAATGGCCAATTTTCCCAATGGAGAAAGGTGGTGTATCCCAGGGATCTGTGCTGGGTCCACTGCTTTTTGACATATTCATAAATGACCTGGAAAAGGGAATAATGAGTGAGGTTATCAAATTTGCAGATGACACAAAACTATTTAAAGTTGTTAAAACCCAAGAGGATTATGGAAAATTGCAAGAGGATCATGATAAATTGGAAGACTGGGCATCAAAATGGCAGATGAAATTTTATTTATTTATTTAACTGTATTTATATACCACTTTTCACCGGGTCAAAGCGGTATAACATATAACAAGGGGGGGGGGGGGTGTCAATACTTTCTAGGGTGGGGCCTTCACCAGGGGGGCAACATTAATGATTTGGGGTGGACATAGACATGTACATTTCTGCAGTATCTAAGCATTAGTTCTTGAGGATGGGGTGGTTTTTCTGTTCAGAGATGTTCACGGAATAGGACTGTTTTCAGCTGTTTCTTGAATGATGTGATGTCAGCGTTGTTCCTGATGTGGTTTGGCAGAGAGTTCCAGAGGGATGGGGCATAAAGTTCGAAGGCTCTGTTGCAGGTCCGTTGTGTGGATTTTGGTTCTTTTGTGGGGGACGATGATGGAGTTATTGGAGGATTGTCTGGTTTAATGTGAAATTTAATGTGGACAAAGGTTTAATGTGGACAAGTGCAAAGTTATGCACCTAGGGAAGAACAACCCAAACTATGGTTCACGATGCAAGATTCCACATTAGGAACCACCACCCAGGAAAAAGATTTAGGCATCATTGTGGATAACATGTTAAAACCCTCGGCCCAGTGTGCGGCCAAAAGAGCAAATAGAATGCTAGGTATCATAAGGAAAGGAATGGAAAATAAAACAAAAGATATTATAATGGAGTGGAGGAGTGGCCTAGTGGTTGGGGCAAGGTACTTCAGGCCGGAAGGTCGGGGGTTCACATCCCACTAGAGGACAGCAACCTTGGGCTGGAAGGACTGAGGTTTCTAGTCCCACAGGTGCTCCTTGTGGTCTTGGGCAAGCCACTTAACCCTCCATAGCCCATGTTCCCTGTAAAATAGTTATCTCCAAGTTATAATGCCCTGTTCAATGTAATTTCAGTTTGTTCAATGTAAACCGCACTGATGCAGAATAGCGCGGTATATAAGAGAATATAATAAATAAATAAATTATAATAACCTCTATATCATTCCATGGTGAGACCGCACCTTGAATATTGTGTGCAATTCTGGTCGCCATATCTTAAAAAGGATATAGCGTTATTAGAAAAGGTTCAGAGAAGAGCCACCAAAATGGTTAAAGGAATGGAAGGATACTCCTATGAAGAAAGGCTAAAAAGGTTAGGGCTCTTTAACCTGGAAAAGAGACGGCTGAGGGGAGATATGATAGAAGTCTATAAATTAATGAACGGAGTGAAACGGGTAAACGTAGATTGATTGTTTACGTTATCAGAATATAGAAAGAGTAGGGGACGTGCAATGAAGCTACAGGGTAAACTATTTAAGACTAATAAAATAAAATATTTTTTCACTCAACGTGTAATCAAACTCTGGAATTTGTTACCGGAGGATTTAGTAAAGGCTGTTAGTGTAGCAGGGTTTAAAAAAAAGGTTTGGACAAGTTCCTAGACGAAAGGTCCATAAACCATTATTAAGAAGGGACGTAGGATATCAATGCTTGACCCAGTACAAGCATTGTGGAACCTATGTCTTTTAGGGAAACTTCTAGGTACGTATGACCTAGATTGGCCTCTGCTGGAAACAGGATACTGGGCTTGATGGACCTTGATCTGACCCAGTATGGCATATCTTATGTTCTTATGTACAGTTGAAATATCCATTGACCAGGAGAGCCTTGAGGTCACTGATTACAATTTTGATTTGGATGATGTGGACATTTTACAGACCGATTTTAAGTCTCATGTCATTGTGCCTGTCTTTGCCCTTCTCTTGGCAGTCCAATTCTTGATTTCTTTATATCAGCAAAGACAGATGTGTAGTCTGTGTCGTCTTGTACACCATAGACCTCCACTACCTGCCATGCGTCTGCAGGATTTGATGGAACGTCATCTCATTGACTAGTGACACCATTAGCTTTTCAGTTAATCATTACTTTTAAATGAGCTATTTCATTCATCAATGAAAGCTTGTGTTCTGTTTACTAACACACTGATGCATTTAGGTGTTCAGTTGAAGTTTGTCAGACGGCTGCCTGGGTGAGAATCTTCACAGTCTTGGCAAGTGCATATATCTATATGATTTGCAAGGGATTGTGGGCAATGCAGTTCATTCACACCAGACACAGCTGCTCACAATAATTAGTTGTGCTTTTGGGTAAAGCCAATAAGATATTTATTTATGGGGTTATTTCTCCCAACACAGATATGCTTGGTAGCACATAAATCAGGTTACTTGCTTTCAGTGTTAAACTTGAAAAAAACAAAATCAGGAAAACAACATTTGAACTGTCAGGCAATCAAAGCAAAAGAAATAAGACCTGGTTGGTAACAAACTGGTCTTTTCTGTAGGCTTTAGCTAATATTCTCTTAGCATGTATCAAACAACAAACCAAAAGCCACAAAGAAAGAAAAAAAACCTGTTCTTTTCAGGTAAACTTCTTATATCTTCCCACATAGATTCAGAAGTGATTCTCTCAGAGCTCACAAGCAATTAGGTAAGGCTCAATTGCTAGCAGTTATCTAGCTGAAACCCCTTAGCTGGCTTGCTTTCTACTGCGTGGCTAAAAATCCTACTCATGAGCTTTTCTGAGTAGATTAAAGAACAAGTTTGTATTTCTTTGTGATGGTTGCTGTACTTTATAACAGAAAATCACCAAAGGAGTTTAGACAGAGAGCAGTCCATGTAAACAGATTCTTCATCTGCTATCACCCCCTCTTCTTCAACAAGCATGGGTTCAATATCATGGATTGGCACAGATGAATCTCCCAATGGAACACTTTCAGGAGAATACTTGTTTCCCTGCTGTCTTTCAAGCTTATAGCTAGGGCATAGATCAGTGTTCATACCTGAGCTTCCATTGCTGTTAGAGTTCCTCTCTATATAGCCTGGCCAGTATGTAGTCCAGTTCTTATGTCCAGCCTTCCAATCCAGATCCCTGGACAGTGGATCTCTCTTCACATACCTTCTGGCACGGGTCTTAGGGTCCCTTCCTCGTGCAGCCGTCTCCCTCACAGGTACCGTCTGGAGATTCCTAGCTCTGCAGCACCATTCCTCTGGCTTTCCCCAGTCCAATGGTGTATGCTGGCCCTTGGAATGCCTCCCAGTATACGTACTGCTCTGGACTCTTCTAGACCTCTCAAAGGCTTTTCTCCTCTTTCTTCCAAAGGGTTTCTTTCCCTCTCTGTCCGTCCGGTTTGGCTTCTGCTTCTGATGATCCTCCTGATGATGAAGATGATCAAACTCAAGCTGATCATGAAGATGATGATGATCCTGAGGATAATTCTCTGTAGAATAAACTCTACCTTTATTCTGCTTAGATGAGTGCTCCTCCCTAACACAGCGCAGCTGTGCTGAATCAGGCCCTGCCCTTTGAGATGAGTGCTTAGGGATTACCTCATAGCCCTCCTGATTGAACACACGTTTCCCCACTTCAGCTCCTCTAATGGCTGTTGGAAACCTGGTGCATTCTGGGACTGGTAGTCTTTTATGGGAAAATTCTGTTTTCTTATTTCTACCAGAACTGACAGGTTGCTTGTTCAGAGTCACTTCACCTTTTCTATAGCTCCTTCCTGAGCTATGATAAGCTTCCTTATCACAAGTTACACTGACACATTATATCGTATAACCTATATACCAAGTTTGAAGTTATAGTCATTACATTGATTGAGTTGATTTGATCTTAGATATATATCATTTCAGTATTAACTTTTGTTACCGCTTGTGTGTATATGCAGTATTGCTTCAAATGCAATTACTATGCTTATAGTAATTATCATTCGATTTTAGTTAACCATGTCATTTGGTTCTGACCTGTACAGGTTCCTGCTAGTTAGTTAATTTTAAGATGGAATATGCCCCCTTGTAGCTATTCCCATCTTAAAAGAGGGGGAAATGTAGGGCTGGTACCTGTTCAGAAGCTAACGTCTGAACCAATAGCATGGCTTCCTGTTACAAGATGGGGCCTGCAAATCAAGCAATTCAGCCAGTTTATGATACTTCGCAGTAGAAGTCTTTTTCCAGCTGACTACATGCAGAAGAACATGGCTGAGACCTTCACTGTGCTAGCATTGGCAACAATGTATGAACCTGCACACCAGCAACGTTTGCACTATAGACCTTTGTTTGCAGAAGGACCACCTATTAGCTGTTACCAGATTTGCTGAAGACAACATACAGGGTTTGAGTCCAGCTAATCACCTGGTCTTCAGAACAAAGAATTATACGTCTGTATACCGGAACCCAGAACTCAGAAAGAAAGAAACAACTTGGAAAGGAGAGAAAACAAAAAAGGAGATGCAGAGGAGAGACATAACCCAGAACATGCAGACAGACACAACCCAAAAGAATACACATCTGCAACACTCTGAAACACACAGAGGCTGGCAGAACACCTGGGAACTCTAACTTCTAATACAGTCTGTTCCCTTGCCTTCTTCTCTCTGGCTGGATAGTCAGATACTGTCGAAGGGCAAAGCCTCGGGATAGAGTGAAACTCTCCTCCACAGACCTGCAGCTCAGTGTGTGACCATGCAGTTCATCTCAGCTGATGTTGGACCTCTGCTGTACTTTGACTTCATGCCATTCCTGAGACAATTCCTTGGACCCCTGGCGCGAATGTTTTGGCAAGAGCTAAGATACTGGTTTTTAATTCTCCCTGAGGCTGGGGCTGATTTAGACAGATACACTTTGCCCTCAGACATACAATAAGTTATCAGTGACATTGGTTTCTAAAACAGAGATTAGGTCTCTCAGTGATTGTAATATAGGTCTGAATAACATACTACCTCAGAAAGCTAATTTATTCTAATATTTCCACTATTTTTGCTATCAGAAATAAAGACTAATATTTTTACAAACAGGGCTGGTTCTTGTTTTATCACGTGGTTTGTTTGCCAGGTGGTACTATGGAATCCTGAGAGAGGAGTGTAGCAGTTTTTCCCTAGACAGACCAAGTATTTATACATGTGTATTTATCTGCTGCTATTCATAATATCTCCTACAGCTGCCACCTGAACCTTTAGGGAGCTAAGGGAGAGACCCTCCTCTAGGACATCCTGCAGAAAGGCCAACAAGGACAACACCTTGGTTGCCTCAAGAGCCAAGAGCCACGCGCCATACCAGCGCTCAAAAGAGGCACCATATGCATATGTATGCTAGCTTTGTAAACCTCCTCTGGGCACCAAGTATAGTAGAGATGACAGCTGGAAAGTAGATCTTACACGCTAGTGATTTCCTTTCAAGAGCCATGCTGTAAACAAAAAGTGAGCTGAGTCCTTGAGGATGATCAGCCCCTGCCGCAACAGCCCCCAAAATGGAGGCAGTCAAAGAGGAGGTGCTTGAAGGAGCTACATCAGGTTTCCAAACCATGCTCTCTGCGGGAAGCCTGGCACCACCAGGATAATCCTGCCAGAGTGGTGCTCTAAACGCCAAATCAAATGCCCCATAGGAGCCATGGAGGAAATACATACAGCAGCTGCTGACTGGGCCAAGGTCAGGTCAGGGCATTGATGTCCTTGAACCCCATCTCCATGCAGCGACTGAAGAAGCAGCACACTTTGGTACTGGAGTGGTCGCCTCACCATCAGATCCATCTCAGATCAACCTCAATAGTGCACAATCAAATGAAAGGCTTCTTGTCAACTCCCACTCACCAGGATTCAGGGAGTTGAAGAAGTCCACTTTCATACTGTCCATTCCAGCAATGTGTTGAGCCGACAAGGTTAGGAGGCTCTTCTCCACCCAGGCAAACCAGAGATCCATCTCCAGGGCCACTCTGGCGCTTCTCGTGCTGCCCAGCCAATTGACGTAAGCCACTGCCATGGCATTGTTGGAAAACACTCAAACCATCTGATCCTTGACCAGTGACTAAAAAAGCAGAAAGGCCAACCTAATGGCACTCACCTCAAGGCAGTTAATGGACCACACTGTTTCCCTGCGGTTCCAGCAGCCCTGGGCATTACGTCTCGGCAATGGGCTCCCCAGTCTGAGAGACTGGCATCTGTCATCAGTTGGGTCCAGGAGAAATCATCCAACGGAACGCCCTTCCTCAGATGACAGGGCTGCCACCACCACCGCAGACTGGAATTCACTATCAAAGGGAATGGGAGCCTGTGTTCAAACTCCTGAGAATTTGGGGACCACCGAGTCAACAAGGACCGATGGAACAGCTGCATGTGGACAAGCGCCCATGGGAATATCACTATGGTTATGGTTTAGGCATTTGATATACCGCCCTTTAGTTACGCATCAGAGCGGTTTACATGTATATATTAACAGGTTCTTTTTATTCCCTTGTCCCCGAAGGGCTCACAATCTAAGTGTACCTATGGTCGCTGCCATTGATCTGAGGAGCTGAAGATAATCCTAGACTCTGGAGCTTGCTGTGCAAAGAACATTGTCAAGCAATTCAACAGCCTTTTGACTCTGTCCTCTGGCAGAAAAAAAGCTCTGCCCACTTGAGTATCGAAACGTGCACCCAGAAACTCTAAGGACTAGGAAGGCAAAGATTGGCTCTTTTCCTGATTTATCACCCAGCCAAGGCTTTCCAAGAAGGAAAACGCAAAAACTTCTGCTGATCTGCCCAGATTGGGATATGAAAATATGGCTCGGCCAGATCCAGAGAAGCCAAGAACTCTCTTCGGCACACTGCTTGAATCACAGAGCACAAGTTTTCCATCTGAAAGTGCAAGACGCACAAGTGCTTGTTGACCCCTTTGAGTTCCAGGATGGGCTGGAAAGAATCGTCCTTCTTTGGAACTACAAAGTAAATGGAGTAACTGCCCTTGGAATGCTCACCCAGGTGGATGGGCACCACCGCCTTCAGGCAAAGCAACTTGGCCAAGGTGTTCTGCACCACGGCACCTTTGATCGCAGACCCATAGGGGGAGAAGATGAAGGCATTGGGAATTGGCTCCTTGCATTCCAAGACACAGCTGAATTAAATGGGGTCTAGCACCCAGCGATCCTTGGTGATCCAGGCCCATTTCTGAAAGGCAAAGTCTGCCACTCACTGGAGGTTCCAAGGAATGGGCTCCCAAACCTTCATTGCATAGCCCAGGAGGGCCCTCCTCTGGAGGGGAAAACAAAGAAGAGCAGGAGAGACATGCCACTGGAAAACAGAGCTTTATTTGTGTGTCAGAGGTCTGCCCCACACGTGTTGTTTCGGCACAAAGCCTTCATCAGTGGACTGATTAAATGTTTGCCTTAAGCCTAATTGAACAGGTGACTATTTCTTGGTAGATTAAATGAGTGTCGTTACAGTGGTCGCAATCACTTGATGAAGGCTTTGTGCCGAAACACGTGTAGGGCAGACCTCTGACACACAAATGAAGCTCTATTTTCTAGTGGCGTGGCTCTCCTGCTCTTCTTTGTTTTCTGTGCTCTGCAGGAGAGGTGTTTTCTTCTGTATTGCCCTCCTCTGGAGGGGGCCACATCCCTGGGTCCACGTGCTCCAGAAAGATTGAGTACGAGCCTGAGGCCATGAAGCAGAGGGGAAGAAAGGCTTTCCAGGTCAGTAGTGACAATAGTCCCGAGACCCCCAGGTATCCGGCCAGCATACCCTGGTCAGTCGAGCAGACGCTGACGAGAAAAGGTCACTTGCCTGTTTCAAGAGCACTCTGGATCTGTCTTCCAGGAGTTGGTAAGATTTTGTCTCGCTTAGGTTCTTTCCCAGTTTCTCCAAATCTGTTATAAACAGGAGCTTCCCCTTAAAGACCAGTTGAACCAACCGGGCTTTGGAGAATGTGGCCGCTGCCCAGTGATGGAGCCAAATCCAACACTATTATACAGTAATCAGGACACCATCCCTGGCCGCCAAGCGCACTGGGTCATACTTGGCATCAGAAAGGAAGGCCATAGCAGACTCCAAGACAGTAGTGGTATCATCAGGTGGAAGAGACTAAATCCACTGGAGCAGGGCTTGAGAAGTCAAGCTGGTGCATTCCCCCAGCTGCAGAATAGCTGCCAACATGGCAGATTGGCTCTTCAGCAAAGAATAAACCTTGCAGTCCAGGACATCTTAAAAGGTCGATCCACCTTCCACAAGAATGATGGTCCATCTGGTAACCACCGTGAACTGTGCATCCTCCTTGGGAATGTTAAACCACTCAACGTGTTCCTTCTCCAGGAGAGTGTAGCTCTTCTTATAGACCTTTAACCCCTTAGGCAGGAAGTCGGGTGAGTCCCACTCTGACTGTATCATATCTTTGATCACCTCTAGGAATGGGAAGACAGTAGTGGGTTTCCAGACCCCTTAAAGAAGCGGGTGTACTTTCGACTCCTGCCGCATGCTGGAAGCATCTGTCAAGTTCAAGGCGGATGAGACCATGGAAATTATCACCGCCAGCTGCTCCTTCCAGAACAGGTAGATCATGCCAGCCTCTTCAAAGTCTTCTGAAGGTGATAAGAGGTCCTCCTCCACATCAAAGCCCAATACTGATTCATCTGCGTTCGAGGTATAGTCAACATCTTGGAGAGCTCCCAAGTGTTCCTCATCTTCAGGGAATATCCGGCACCAGGAACACTCAGCCAAAGGTAATCAAGTGGGGCTTCTACTTCAAGCTTGCCCGGTACGAGATTGCATCCGAGGCACCCAAAGGCCACAGGGCCTGAATTTCCACACCAGAAATACCAAGCCTGTTGCAAAAGGGAAAAGAACGCCAGGGAGGACAATCCGCACTCCAAGCTTTCCTCTCAGGAAAAGGTCCCCAACATCAGGGGAGGCAGGAAGGGGCAGACTCACTGTGTCCCCTAGCTGTGAGGAGGAAAACATGCCCACCAGGGGCAGAAGCTGCGGTACAGTAAAGGCAAAGTCCAGAATCCAAGGATTTGGCTCCTTCCTTGCCACAGGTCAAACAACCTTTCCCGGAAGAAGACAGAGTTAGGGTAAGTATCGCCAGATTATGCGTTAAGGCTGCATCAGCTCGCAAGCGGACATTAACTGCGCTTTTACAGAATGCATGTTAAAGGCGCTAAGACAGGAGTGCACATTGGAGCCGCTTGGGGGAACACGCGTTAGGACCACACAATCAGCAGGTGCACAATAGGCAAAAACGTCAAACACATGCAGAAAATGGCAGGAAACCGCCACCTAGCACCAATGGTCTCTAGCAGTCCACCCCGAATTGCATCCCTCAGAGATGGAACCAGGAGCCCCCAACAAGGACAATGACAAGGTCAAGCCTCGGTACTCACCCCCTGAGAACCCTGGACATAGGCTCCGTGCCAGGCTCAGCTCTATTACCCTGAAACTGCTTCACTGGCTGGGTTTACATTTCAGCAGCACTGTGTGAAAGGTGGCTGGCAGGCAGATCCCTCTGAGAGCCTTCGGCAATCTTCGGGAGAGAGCAGAGGGGAAATGAAGAGGAAGGAGGGGGCGCTGATAAGGACATGGAGCTGAACGAATTTTCCTTCCTCCTGTGGCTACCAAAAAGACCGCAGTCTAGTGAAGCCTCCCATGTTGCGTTCAAGTGAGTTAGTCACTCCTTTAGGGCTTGAGGTGGTCATTCACAAGCCTTTAATCAATCTCTTTTCATCTCAATCTTCAGATTTTCTTCAGAGAGAAGAAAATCCATCCATAATCTGCTGGAGACAAAGAAATACTGAAGCAATCTCTGGTGGCTGAGCTGGATAGAGGGATAGGAGTGTGATGTCATTGAAACCTGGGCTTTTCAGTGGTCTTTGTTGCCAGCAATCTGCTGGTAAGGGAACAGAAGTCACTTGTCTGGACTGGTCTAGCAGGACAATAAGGAATGTAGGCAATACTTAGCACCAGACACACTTTCTAAACCTGCTAGCAGGTTTGTGTGACATATCATCCGGAAAGGTAGCCGAAGTGAAATGAAATGGCTCAATGATGAAAAATAAACTAAAACATGGAATGCAGCCATGTACGCCTCAGACCTAAAGTAGCTTATGGCGTGCCAAAGGAAAAATAGGGTGTATTGCGGGATATGAAAAAAACAGCAATGGAAAGATAGATGAGAAATCTTTATAAATTATATACAAAGTACATGAAATATAAAAAAGAAAAAACATGGTGCTCAGTAATGAACCATCAGAATCCCTGGAAAAATGAAGACTGAGCTCCTCAGGCATGGCTGTGGCAGGCAGGAACAGGCATGCATGTGCAGACAACTTTCTAAAAGCTTCTGGAAAAGTAGCTGAGAGAGCTTTTTAAAATTGTATTCATTTATTTATTCTTGTTATTTAACTAGGCTTATATACCGCTTTTCACTGGGTCAAAATGGTTTACATCGAACAAAACATTTGTTACATGAAACAGATAAACATCTTGGGTACATGGAACAGAATAAACTTTTTAGTTAACAGCCAGCAGTATTTTCATAACAGATAACTCACTAAATATATAATACATATAATGGGTCCGGTTTTCAAAGGCATTTACACGAGTAAACGCCATACCAGGATTTTCAAAGGGCACCTACACGGGTAGTGCCCTTCGAAAATCCTGGATATGTCCCTAACGCGTCCAGATGCTATGCGGTTAGCATAGGGGCATGTTAGGGCGCTCTGGGGTGGAGCAGGGGTGGAAAAAAGGATTAACCAGGTAGCACAGATCCTCAATGCTACCCGCTTAGTCCTCTGCGCCTTAAAGATAGGCAAGGTTTTTCCTCACCTATCTTTCAGGTGCAGGGGTTACACAGGTAGCACTGAAAATCGCTACTACCCAGCTAGCTCCTGTGGATTCCGGGGTGTGCGGCGAGACCCAGTTTTTCAATGCCAGGGCTGCATATGATCCCAGCATTGAAAATCTGCATTTGGCAGAAGGGGGGGGAGGGGGCGGGCTATGGCGCATAGCACTGCCCAGCTGAAAATCGGGCCCTATATGTATATTAGCCAACTATTTGCAATCATTGATCTATATACAATTAGGATAACTATACCTGGCGGTATGTTCTTTAACTATTTACAGGTGCAGGTTCTGCCATGTGTGTCTCTGTCTCATTGGTGTCATGTCAGAGGGCAGGTTAGGTGGTAGGTCCAAAAAGGTCGAGGAATAAGCATGTTTTCAACTGTTTGCAGAAGGAGGGAAGGTCGGTGATGTTCCTTATTGTGTCAGGCAAGGAGTTCCAAAGGGGTGGTGCGGGGAGTTCAAATATTCTTTGGCAAATTTATTGATTAAATTTTGTTTTAGATTGTGGTATTGTGATACGAATGTGACAAGTTGTGGTTTTAACTTGAATGGAATGGATACAGCAGTCATGTAGCTATTGGGTTATTATAGAGCATAACAGCTTGCACTGAGTGGTCTGAAACCAGCTAGAACCAGTATGATGAGTCAGGAGCGCCTGACTGTCGAAATGGACACATCCTCTGTGCATGAATTATGCATGAAGTTCATAACCAATTACAATCATGAGCATCCTGCTTTCACGTGTATCATGTATCATCCTATCCATACACATTTCCAATGGTAAATAACTGATGAAAAATGTATATAAGATGTGGAACTTTCCAAGGAAAACGGGACTGTACCAGGGACGAAGCAGACGTGTTTCGGTGGTTTTTTCCCGGATTCCTTGCAGCATCGTGAAAGTCCCCCGATTGCTGAAGTGAAGCTACAATATCCGGTAATGTATTGATGCATTTCATTTCATGCTATACCTACTTATAATAATTATCTTGCTATGCAATAAAAAGTATCTAAGTATTACTATTGAGCTGTGCCTGATTTGTATGTCAGTGAGGACCTAATCTGATATAGTAATACAGGTATTTTGAGCTTGTTGGTTGTAGCAGATCTTCGTGGTTTGTTTGTAGTGAATTTCTGAAGTGAGGGATTGTCAGAGAGTGGCTGGATGTAAGTGAAGTGCTCTGTGCGTTAGGAGCAAGGTCTTATATTTAATTCTGCTAGGGAGGGACAGCCAGTGGAGCTGGGGATAATGTGGTCATGTTTAACGGCACTCTGGATTGTACGTGCAGCTGTGCGGCGTACAGACTGGAGGGGGAGGAGGGTGGTCTGTGGTAGGCCCTGGTAGATATTGTTGCAGTAGTCAGCATGGGGGAGAGTGAGGGCCTGACATGATGAGTGGAAGTCTTCGGTTCGAGGAGGGGATGGAGTCGTTGCACAGTCTTAGTTTTGAAGTAAATTGTGTTTGCTGTTTTTGTTATATCAGTTTTGCAGGAGAGTTGTTAGTCAAGAGTTATCCCTAGGTATTTTAGCTCTTGTCTAACATTTATCTGGGTGTTTTTTTAGTGTGATTGTGGTTGGTGGGGTGAATGTGGAGTCCCTTGTAATGAACATAGCTTCTGTCTTTTTGCAATTTATTGATAGGCTGTTTGCCGAGAGCCAGTTGGAGACGTCTTTAAAGCAGTTCCGAATTCATGTGTATGATGGTTGCTTAGTGTGAAGTGGACAATAAAGTCCTATTCGTAACCAGGAATAAGAATTTCTCACCCCCCACTACATTAAAGGTGAGGGATGCGGAACTTCCGTGTAAATCATCGATCCGCTACCTGGGAGTCATCATAGACCAAGAACTGACCTTCAAAGATCATATAAAGCAGACCGTCAAATCCATATACAACAAAATAAGAACTCTGAAACCACTAAGACCTCTACTCTCCCCGAATGACTTCAGAACAATCTTCCAATCCCTTGTAACACCACACTTTGACTATGCCAACGTCATCCTGCATGGTCTGCCCAAGAGCACCCTCAACCCACTACAATTGGCAATAAACTCAGCAGCCCGCATCCTCTGCGGTACTTCCAGAAGAGATCACATCACCCCCATACTAACAGATCTTCACTGGCTACCCCTACAAGCCAGGATAATTTACAAAGCGCTATTACTGTCCTTTAAAGCAATCAATCAAATAGCCCCACCCTCCCTCTCCGCACTTCTTATCACCACCCCACAAACCGGCTGAGAAGATCCGCAGCCGCTAATACCCTCGTTGTACCAAAAGAGTACACCAAATGCAACCAAGCAACCAGAGACAGGGCCTTCACCTTCTTCGCACCAACCTGCTGGAACAATCTCCCTCCACATATCCGTGCAATAAAAGACCTCTCTCAATTTAGAAAGACCCTTAAACACTACCTTTTCTGTCTTCACCTTTTAGACCCTAACACTACACCCCTTCCCCCCATCTCTCAAATCACCCACACAGCCTCAGACATTCCAACAACATAGCCCTGACAGAACACGAACCAAACTTTCTGCATTCCCAAAGTCATGATCCCAATATGTCACCTGAACTGTAAATTCAGACACTGATAATACTCTGTTTGTATATAATTTGTATATAGTTTCCCCTGTTATCTCCAAGTTACCAGCCCTGTTATAATGTAAGCAAAGGATTGTCCCAATGCAAAATTTGTTAACTGTAAACCGCACTGGTACCAAAGAGCGCGGTATATAAGAACTGTAAATAAATAAAATAAATAAATAAATGATGTCAACGGCATATATGTGGAAGTGGATCTTGTGGTTTTTAATGATCGAACAGATGGGTTGCACATATAGGTTGTGGAGAGTGTGGAGCCTTGAGGTACACCTTGAGTTTGTTGGTATGGTTTGGAGGTGCTCATGCCCAGTTTTATCTGTTGATGTCTGTTAGTGAGGTAGGACTGAAATCATTTGAAAATAGTATCTTGAATGCCATATGACTGTAGGCGCTTGAGGAGCATGCCATGATTGACTGTATCGAATGTTGCGGAGATGTCCAGGAATATCATTAGGTAGGCTTGTGAGGGGTCTTGTATTCCTTGGGTTAGAGTGTTAAGTGACGTCAATAGCATTTCCACTCCATGCAGTGGGCGGAAACCGTGCAGTTGTGGATCAAATAAATAGTTCTCATCAATGTGTTCTTGAAGATAGAGTTGTGCGGTTTTCTCAATGACTTTTGCTAGGGTCTGTAGGATGCAGGGTCTGAAGAGTTGAGGCTTGGCTTCTTTAAGGTGGGGCAGGTAGAGGAAAGTTTGAGAAAGTTTGGCATTAATCCTTGTTATTGTTGTATCTGATGTAGCCATCTTTATATTTGTAGTAGTGTACTCCAAGAAAGCTTCTTTGTTAAACTGTCTGAACTATCGCGAGGGCAGTTGTTGTTCAGTATATGGATTATTGGGGATTTTAGGGGAAGAGAGAAAGTGACGAGGCTGTGGTAAGACCATGGTATTGGGTAGGTTTGTAGCGTGTTTGGGGGACTGGTATGGATTGGGAAAGTAGGGGAGAAGATTAGGTCAAATGTGTTGACTTTGATGTGTGTAGGGGATGTTACATTTTGAGTGAAATCCATTGATTTTATGGCTGAGAGGAAGATGCCTGCCACATTGGTAGGTAGGGAGGGGAGGTCGAAGTTTCCTAGAATAAGAATGTCCTTCTTGGCATTGGAGTTTTCAATGATGTGATCTATTATGCTAGATAGGTCATTGGAGGTAGAGGAGGGAGTTCTGTAGGTGAGGCAGATTATTAGATTGTTCGTGATTGTGAATGAGTCTATTTCGTCAGTGCTTCTGGATGATGGGGGCAGAAATGGAGGTTTGTCTTGGTTATTAGCAATACCCCTCCTCCTCTCCAGTTATTTCTTGGCAGTGGAATAGTGAGTAGTCTTCTGCATTAAGTTGATTGAGGATGACATCATCTGTTTCTGAGAGCCATGTTTCCATAATGCCTAGTATGTCTAGGTGGTCTTCTGTGAGTAGGTTTGTAATAACATGGATTTTGTTTCTCATTGACCTGGCATTGATCAGTGTGCATTGCAGTAACTATATTGTTGTTGTTGCTGTTTGGGGGGTAGTTGAGATGGGAATAGTGTGGGTGGGAGTTGGTAGGGCTATGAGGCGTCTGTAAGAGTGTTGTTGTGAAATGCTGAGATGTGTGTATGCTGGAAGGTACATATAGAGGGTGCAGAGGAAGGTATGATGTGAGGCAGGAGGAAAGCAAGTACGGTATACATTGTGAAATATAAACTGAGCATTTTGGATTATATGATGGTGTGTAGGTGAGTAAGGTCTTCTATTGTGTTTGTTCCGAAATTCACTGTCATTAGCCTTAAACAAGTGGTAACCAAGCAATACAATCCCCCAATAAGGTCCCAACTAATGTATAACAGGTAATGCTGCTGCTTATATATATATATATATATATATATGTGTGTGTGTCAGAGACGCCATCACAAGGGGGGGGGGGGACAGAGAAGCAAATCACACCTTGCAGTGGAGGCCCCTTTTATTCATTTTGTTGTGACACAATCCCTGTTGGTACTGTACTGTCTGTTTTGCTGTGCCCTGTTATGTATTACCTTATTTCATGGTATCATCACCTGAGATCCTCGCCTAAGGGCCTGACCAAAGGGCCTTCTCGCAAAATTTTAAGTTCCTCTCCTCCTTGGTCCAATTGGCCTTGGTGGTAGGGAGCGGGGGAGGGGCTTGCCTGCCCACTCCCTTCCCTGAGGCCGATCGGGGCTGAAGGCTGCGGGCTAGATGTTCCTGCGCCCAATGGCGCTCTTTGTTTTAAAATTTAAAGTTACTCTCCTCTTCGGCCCAAATGGCCTTGGTAGTGGGGAACGGCTTACCTGCCCATTCCCTTCCCTGATGCAGATTGGAGATGAAGGCTGCAGCTGAAGAGTTCCTGTGTGGGCTGCATCAGTGATGTCACCCAAATGTGAAGGACTTATCCTGCTTGTCCATGGAGAAACAGTAATCATACACAGTTATAGGGAAGTGAGAGATTTTCTTTAAAAAGCTTGGATCCTGTGAGGCAGAAAGCCATAGCATTCTGTAAATTATTATTGGAAAAGGAACTGCTGGAGTACAGTTGGGCCTGATACTTCATGATGGAAAACTGGATCTGGTGTAGCAAGTAAATTGATGCTGGGGCCAAGCAGTAAGTAGTTACTGCTAGATACTGAGCAGCTTACCAAGTGAACAATACTCCTGCAATTGATGACAATTCCCCAGAAAGGAAAGGGAACCGTAATAAGCTGAACTTCATCCTCAACTAAAAACATATGCAACTTATTGATACTGTGAAAATGTTACATTTCTATATGGTATAGTGTTTATTGACTATTTCTAGTTACATCTGAGTGGGGAAGAAAAGGAAGGAAGGAAGGTGTGTTGTATGGGGTGAGGAGAAAGGAGGACATCCAGACTATGCCTGCTCATATTGTTATCTGTAATCCCAAAGGCAAAAAAAAAGAAAAAGAAAAAATCTTTGATAAGCAGGATC
The DNA here is from genome assembly GCA_033557465.1 of Ichthyophis bannanicus. Classification (NCBI taxonomy): domain Eukaryota; kingdom Metazoa; phylum Chordata; class Amphibia; order Gymnophiona; family Ichthyophiidae; genus Ichthyophis; species Ichthyophis bannanicus. The sequence continues at coordinate 635,941,603 of CM066036.1, read as the reverse complement.
CTATATATGCTAATGAGAACATTCAAGTGTAGAATGTGACAAGACTTACATACCTCATGTGGTGATGAGAATTTTGTTTCATAAGTCAAATGGCTCCCTTCAATGGAAAAACTGAAACCTTTCCTTCTGATGCTGGTTTCTGATTCAGATGTATGAAACTTTGTATTATAATACTTCTCTGCTCTCTCAATTTGCTCTTCCTGTATCTCTTTCATCCACCTGTTTCTTTTCTCCTTGGCACTTTTTGAGCTCAACTCTGATGCTACAGAAGAGCTTTCAGACAGTCCACCAAACCGGGTCCCACCACTAAATTCCCTTGAATCAGCCATGGTTTCTGCAGCTGCAGCTGCTGCCATCTGTTAAAGGAATAGAGTAGGTGCTTTCAGTATTTACAAAAAACCCCCACAAATTTAAAACATTTTACTGCAGATACTCTATCAGTTTAGCATCCAGTTAGCATAAACCATAGAATTTACTATTCAAGTAACAATACAAAGTTCATCCACAGTAGGATTTTTAAGTCTTGCTGAGTACCTTCATGTGCTGACCCCATTGTACAACATCTATACTAAGTCTCAGAAAGACAACACTACAATTGAAGGTATGGTAGGGACAAAAACTACTATTACTACTACTACTGAAAATTTGTATAGCACAACAAGACATATGCAGTGCTGCACAGACACATGTAAAAGACGGTCTCTGCTCATTGGAGCTTACAATCTAGTCAAGACAGACAACACAGTAGCTGAAATCTAGGATACATCTAGGGGAAATGGTAAGGAAGCATAAGGGAGATCAGGATACATCTAGGAGGAATGATAAGGAAACAAAAGAAAAATACATACTGGCTGCATGTCGCTCAGGATAAAAAGGTGCCCACCCGTACCTTAAGCTCTAGGGCTAACGATGGTGGTTGTGATACTGCAAGCACTGTAGATGTAAATAACATCTCTGCCACAGATAAAGACCATGGTGAGCATGTTCATGGACCCACTGTGGCAGGAGATAAAACCAGAGAAATTAATGAAAAAGTTAAGAGGATTAACTATGGTTAAATGGACTTCTGCAGATGAAGAGGAGATAAGGTACTGCTATTTTTATGCTACAAACCCCATATTTAAATCAAGAGGGTATACAAAGAGAATCCGCCAAAAACTGGAAGAGGAAAACTACCATTAGAAAACTGCAAAAAGCAATGGATGCAAGTTTAAGAACTTTAATTTCACAGATCAGAGTAAAGAAATATGTGAATGATAACATCTTGAGGCAACTAAGGGCTTCCATGGAAAAAGAAATACAGAGAGGAGGAGGAGACCTAGGTGAGAATACCAGAAGAAAGGAATACACAGAAAAAGAAAGAGAAGTTGAGGGGGAGATGGAGCTGAGAGATCTAGAACTGCAGAAGAGTTAGCTGAATAAAGGATGGGTGAACAAATCAACTGAAGAGGGGGAAGAAAGGGAGGAGAAAGACCCAGAGGAGGAAGAATTCAAGATCTAGACCACATGGAAAAATATTAATATGCTGGATTCCAAGCAAAGGAAAGATTACCCAAGTTAAATTTAACACCTAAAGTTAGAAGTATGATAATTAAGATGAACAAGGCCATATCCAGCATAAAGGGACCATTTATTGACATCACCGAAATAAATTGCATACAACATTGTGCAGCTAAAATTATTACTGCAAGAATACTACCAATTAAAGTGCGGGGCCAAAAGAAAGAGAATAACTGTTTCTTACGAACTCCAGAAGGAAGCTCTCTTTGGCACAATGCAAGTACTACGCCAAGCATCAGCAGTAAATTTGAGAGACTAAGATCATACGCCACATACCCTGGTTTAGAAGTGAGGTCATGACTGTCATGGAATGCGTAAAACTAACCCATTTGGAGAAACTTCCTCTAGGTTTCTCCTTTTTAACTTGTTAACAAATCATGAAAGGTTATTGTTTCAGAAGAAAAACATTTAGAAGACAGCTTAATATATAGAAGTTTAACTGTCTTCTAAATCTTAGAGATGATCCTTCCAAAATGTGATTTGCAGCTTGTGCTGCATTTATCAAAGAAATAGTTATTTTATTGATAAATGGAGATCATTTATTTCAAAAGCGGTTCATTTGTGTGGACACAGGCAGATAATTTTGTTGTTGTTAAGTGCCGTTGAGTCAAGGTTCTCAACCCAGTCCTCAGAAGATATCTAGCCAGTCATGTTTTCAAGATAACTACAATGAATATAAGAGAAATGTGCATGCACTGCCTCCACTGAATGCCAATCTCTCTCATGTACAGGTCTCTGGTGAGGCCTCACTTAGAGTATTGTGTTCAGTTTTGGAGACTGTACTTTACAAAGGATATAAAAAGACTTGAAATGATTCAGAGGAAGGCAATGAAGATGAAATGCAGCCTCTACCAGAAAGTGTAGTTACTCTCCTGTGTTCTCCGGGGACAGCAGGAATCAGTCCTCACATATGGGTGACGTTGGCAACGATGGAGCCCATGCAGATTCATTCCCCAAGTTTCAAAGAAAGCCTCTGGGAGTTAGACCGTGCATGTGCAGTCACCCTTACGCCCAAGGGTGCCATCTTACTTCAGTACGATGACATAGCTTAATCAAGCACAAAAAAAGGAAAAAGCAACGCCACAGTGAGGAGGGAGGGTTGTGAGGACTGATTCCTGCTGTCCCCGGAGAACACTTGTTATAGGCGATTAACTATGCTTTCTCCGAGAACAAGCAGGGAGTCAGTCCTCACATATGGGACTCCTTGCTACAGGCTACTGAAAAATCCTGTAGGAGCCCCTGATGACGCCAAAAAGTGAAGCAAGTGGGGCAATAAGGAGCATGGATGGCTCAAAGGCCAGGGACACAGCTGCAGCACTAAGCATGGAATTGCATCAACAGTAGCCAGAAGCAACGGGCTGGAGAGAAGGACTTGCACTATGAGGTAATGAAGAACTGGCTGGTCGAAGGCACTGTTGCACCATGAGCTTTCTTCCAAGCAGCAATGTGCAGCAAAGGTATGGACCCGAAGACTAGGCGACGGCCCAGCAGATGTCCAGCAGAGGGTCAAACGCAGGTTGGCCACCATGGCGCGCACATTGTGTGCAGTAACGTGATGCTCCAAGAAGAGTCCAGCCTGTCTGTAGGTGAAGGCAATGCAGTCTGCCACCCTGGTGGACAGAGTACGCTTAGAGACCACAATGCCAAGCCTGCTCACATCATAAGAGACAAACAGCTGTGACAAGCGGCAGTAGAAGGAACTGGGCGCTCTTGCAATCCAGATTGTGTAAGGAGGCCTCCGGATGTGAGGCCAGTGAAAGAAGGTGGGCAGGAGCACCTCCTCATTCATGTGGAAGGCAGACACAACCTTAGGTAGGAACTTTGGGTGTGTCCAGAGTACTACCCTGTTTCTGTGGAACCTGATGCAGGGGGTGCGAGCCACCAGCACCTGTAGCTCACTGATCCACCTGGACAAAGTGAGTGCAACCAGAAATACCACTTTCTATGACAAATACTTCAGATGGCAGGTAGACAGAGACTCAAAGGGGGGAGTCATCAGCTTCCCCAAAACGACATTCAGATCCCACGGCACCGGCGGTGGGAAAACGGGAGGCCGTGAGAGGAGAAGGCCCCTCATGAAGCAGCCCACCAGTGCGTACAACAAGACGGGCTGGCCATCGAGAACATGATAAGGTGCTACTATGGCGCTGAGATGCACCCAAGCCAAATTAGATTTCAAACCAGCCCGGGAGAGGTGCAGGAGGTACTGCAGGATGTCCTGCACTGAGCAGAAGGGGTTGAGAGACTTGTCTGCATACCAGACAGAGAAGCAGTGCCACTTGAAGGCATACAGCTGTCGCACAGAGTCCTTGCAGGAGGCCAGAAGGACATCCTCCATCTCCCTCGAGAGATGGAAGTGCACGATGGCTAGCCTCTCAGCAGCCATGTCATTGGATCTAGAGACTGGAGATTGGGATGAAGAAGGGTCTCGGTCTCCTGCAAAAGCAGGCCTGGGTCCTGGCCCAGAGGTATCGGATCCACTTGGGATAGCTGCAGGAGCAGGGGGAACTACTGCTGGGAGGACCACAGACAGGCAACGAGGATCATCGAGGCCGCATCTGACTGAACCTTGAGCAGGGTCCTGGGGATGAGGGATGTAGGTCAGAATGCATACAGGAGGCTCCCAGACAAGTGCAGAAGAAAGGCGTCTCCCACCACACGGCCCGGAACCAGCCTTTGTGAACAAAACCGGGGAAGCTGCATATTGTCGGAGCGGGCAAAGAGGTGCAATGTCAGAGCCCCCCAATGCCGGAAGAAGGAGTCAATTACCTCTGGGCTGAGTCGCCACTTGTGAGGTTGTAGCACTCTGCTGAGCTAATCCGCCAGTAGGTTGTCCTGACCCAGCAGGTAGACCGCCCGGAGGGACATACCATTCTCTGTGGTGAAATTCCAGATGTGAACCAGCTCCAGGCAGAGGATATACGAGACCATGCCCCACTGCTTGTTAACGTAGAACCTAGCCACTTGGTTGTCCATTTGGATTAGCACCACTTGACCCATAAGGTGAGTCTGGAACACTCAGAGGGCGTTGATCACTGCCTGAGTTCCAGGAGGTTGATCTGGAGGGCACTCTCTTCCTGAGTCCAGTTGCCCTGCAACTGCAGGCCATTACAGTGGGCTCCCCAGCCGAGCTTGGAAGCATCCGTAGTGAGGACGCAGTGTGCCGGTAGGGCCTGGAAGGGCAGGCGGGCACTAAGGTTCTGCAGGTTCTGTCACCCACGCTAGTGAAAGCGCCAGAGGCCAGGTGACCCAAACCCATATGGCTTGTGGCCTGAGTCCACTGCAAGCGCAGAATCCAATGGGCCTGCCGCATTCAGAAGCGGGCCTGTGGGGTCACATGGCCTGTCAAGGCCATGTGTCCCAAAAGGCATAGCATGAGCCAGGTGGACATTGTTGAGCAGGACTACACTTCCACTGCTAGCGATGCTAGATGCTCTGCCCTGTCCAGAGGGAGGAAGACTCTAGCCTGCATCAAGTCCAAGAGGACACCAATGAACTCCAGGTATTGAACTGGGAGAAGATGTGACTTTGGGAAGCTGATGACGAACCTCAGAGACTGCAACACACTGATGGTGCAGCGAGTCGCATGACAGTTCTCCTCTGGTGAGCTGGCCTTTAAGAGCCAGTCATCCAGATCGGGGAAGACAAAGACTCCTAGCAAATGGAGGTGAGTGGCGATGACCACCAGGCACTTGGTGAATACCTCGGGGGCCAAGGAGAGGCTGAAGGGGAATAATCCATACTGGTAGTAGCAACCTCCCACTACTAAGTGGAAGTTCTGACTGTGCTGGGGGTGGATCAGGATGTGGGCAGGGGCATCCTTGAGATCCAAGGAGCATAGCCAGTCTTCCCGGAGGAGGTAGGGCAGCAAAGTTTCAAGGGAGAACATCTTGAACTTCTCCTCGACCAGAAAGTGGTTTAGGTGTCAAAGATCCAAGATAGGTCTATAGCCGCCTCTTTTTTGGGATAAGTAGGTACCCTGGAGGTAGAATCCCTGACCTCAAAAGGGTGGGGGCACAGACTCCATGGCCCTGTCTGAGTACGAACCCAAGTTACTTTTGCAGGAGCTCTCGGTGCAGAGTTCATGGGTAACTCCCCTGGACAGAATGGAGGAGGTATCTGATGGGACGTGCAAAAGATAGCCCTCCTGCAACACCCACAGGGTCCAGGCGTTGGTGGTGATGCCAAGCCAGAGGTGGTCAAAATGGAGCAGATGGTCTCCGGTGTGCCTTGGGACCTGGCCAACTGAGGGAAAAGGGGCTATGTCCAAGGAGTCAAAAACTCTCCCCAGGCTGTGGTTGGGGCACCGCTGGGGCTTGGAAACTTTCTGCTTATGGGGGTCATACCTCTGGCCCTTGGCCTGCTGACCCTGTTGGGAATCCTGAAACTGGAAGTATTTCCTGTAAGCTTTTTTCCCCTTTGGGTGGAAGGACTTTTTCCACGAAGCCTTTTGATGGGAAGTGTCAGATGTCTTCCTGGACAACCTACTTCTGCTCAGGAACTCTGTATCCAGCTCAGCCACCTTGTCTGTCATGGGTTTGCCGAAGAGGTTCTCTCCACAGCATGAGACATTGGCCAGCTTGTCCTGTACCCACTGCTCCGTCTGAGGACTGTAGCCAGGCTAGGCAGCGGGCACTGATGCCCAACACAGCCACACGTGCCATGGACTGAAACCCGTCGAAGGCTGAGTCTGAAACTTGGAGCATTCCTTGATCGTGGAGACCAGGGTCCAGAAGCGCTCAAGAATTCCCCTGCCAAACCAGCCAAGAACCCAGCAAACTCCTTTGTCAGGTTCCAGAGGTACATGCCCATGTACAACTGATAAGCCTAGATCTGGGCAGTGAGCATGGAGCCCTGGTAGCACCGCCTGCCAAAGGCATCCATGATGTGGGCCTCCCTGCCAGGGGCCATCGAGAAGTGTATTTTCTGGCTCTTCATTCAATGCATGGCCGACTCCACTACCATGGAGCTGTGAGGCAGCTTGCTTTCTGGAACCCAGAACTCTTGCTGACTTGATACTGGGAATCGAGTTTGCGGCTCACTATAGGCACCATCACAGGGCTCTCCCACATCCTGAAAACAAGTGTTCAAAGATTGGGGGGGGGGGGGGAATCGGCACCACTGCCTCCTTCATAGGGGCCTTGTACTGGAGGATCTCCAGGTCCTCAGCACGAGACTCGTGCTCTGGCTCTGCCACAAAGGACGAGGCCTTCACCATTCCGTGGACGAAGTCCAGGAATGCCAAATCATTGGGCGAGGACTGTCGGTGCTCCTGCAGGGGAGACGGCTCTGAGGGCACATCCCTATGCAAGGTAGTATTCAGGGACTCATCCTCGGTTTCCTATCCCAACTTGGAGTTAGAGGAGAGCTCGAGTCCTGGCTAGTCACCGATCCAAAGCCCCACCAGCGTCGAGGAGCGCGGTGCCCAATGCACCAATTCCGATGCACTCAGGGGCAAATCGTGCCTTGAGTGTGAGGCAGATCGCTGCGACTCTCAAGCCGGAGAAGTGCTTCAGGACCGGCTGGATTTCATCTGGAGAGATTCGAGCCGTGGAGGCAGCCGAGGTTGGCGCTGGCGACCCCGGGTGCCATACCTTGCTGCACCTTGAGGAAGTCAGCATTCCAGGGCCACCACCCTGACCTCGAGGCCAGTAGGCTCTGCAGCTACTGGCTCGGGTCTCAATGACATCGAGCCCAAAGCCAGGTCCCTCAGAGAAGAATCACCTATGGTGATCATGCTGGGGGACTGAGCCTGATCCCCTAATGCGGTGGAAGTCTCCTTCAGCTGGGGCAGCTTCGGGGGCTGCTCCCGGCCATCACTCTCAGTGTCAGGTTGAGGGCTCTGAGCCATGTACCTAAGGACTTTCCTCCAGTGCCAGGATCAGGCTGTGTCTTCGACCTCGGCTGGAACAACAACTTAAACCTGCTGGGGAGGTCCTCGGAGGACAATCACTGGTCTGAGGCTCTGCAATCACAGGGCTTGGATCAAGTTTGCCCATGTGACGCAAAGGCATCGGACGTGGATACCCGAGAAAGTCCACTCCTTACTGAAACTACCCCCTTACCAGGCCTCCCCAGCTCTGCAGCAAGGGCAGCAGGCCAAGAGACAGGGGCATGGCCCGCGTAAGCAGAAGGCTCCCAAACCCCAGGCTCTGGCTCAGCCTGGAGGGGGCTTTTGACTCTCACTGCATAGCTCCTCTCCCACAGGGAGATCAGCAGCCCACAGGAGATCGCCTCACCCTTTATGCCCACAGGTGGGGAGCTATCACCACAGACTCCTGGGCATTAAGGGTGGTCAGGGAGGGTTATCACCTCCATCTATCCCAAGTACCTCCACACTACTTCCCGGGAGAGCCCCTCAGGTCCTTCTTCTGAAGGAGTTGGCAGGTCTTCTCGAGGACAAAGCGATGGAACCGGTGCCCCACCACCTCAGGGGCAAGGGGTTCTACTCCAGGTACTTCCTCGTCCCCAAGAGGACAGGGGGCCTAAGGCCCATCCTCAATCTGCAAACCTCAACAAATTCCTGGTCAGGGAGAAGTTCAAGATGCTCTCCCTTGGAACATTGCTGCCATACCTCCAGCAGGGAGACTGGCTATGTTCCTTAGACTTAAAGGATGCTTATACTCACATCCTAATCCATCCAAACCACAGGCAATACCTACGCTTTGTGGTAGGAGGCAATCACTTCCAATACAGGATGTTGCCCTTCGGCCTAGCCTCAGCACTCAGGATGTTCACAAAGTGTCTGGCAGTGGTCGCCACCTTTTTCAGGCTTCAGGGGGTATTTGTCTTCACCTACCTCGATGACTGGCTCATCAAAGGTGCCACAGCCTCTGAGGTACAGCAGGCCACAGCACGCACCACTCAGATTCTGCAACACTTGGGCTTCATTATAAACTACCCCAAGTCGAACATTTGCCCAAAACAGGAGTTGGAGTTCATTGATGCAAGAATTGACACCCTCCGGTCAAGGGCTTTTCTGCCCTCAGAGAAAGCAGGCTCATGTCGCTAGCCCAGGACATGCAGCACTGTACCTCGGTGCCAGCCAGGCATCTCCTGCACCTCCTGGGGCACATAGCCTCCATGGTCCATGTCCCTCCAAATGCCTGCCTCCACATGCATACAGCACAGTGGTGCCTCCGGAACCAATGGTCCCAGACCATAGGTCCCCTCCAGGACAGAGTCCGAGTGAACCACCAGTTGGCGAAATCCCTGGGCTGGTGGATGTCCCCCAGCACCTGGGGGTGGGCATGCCGTTCCAGGCTCCCAACCACTTGAGGGTCCTCAGCACGGATGCCTCCCTGCCGGGTTGGGGAGCTCATTGTGAGGGTTACTGCACACAGGGCACCTGGTCCCTGGACGAAAGTGCGCACCAGATCAACCTCTTGGACCTGCGAGCCATTCATCTCGCCCTGGGTCACCGGTCGGTCCTAGTCCAGACGGACAACCAGGTGTCCATGTTCTATGTGAACAAGCAGGGGGGCACGGGGTCCCGTGCCCTCTGTCAGGAGGCCCTGGAACTGTATTCCTATGTGGTCCAAGAGAGCATCCTCCTCAGAGCAGTCTATCTGCTGGGCCAGGACAATGTGCTGGCCGACAAACTCAGCAGGATCCTCCAGCCGCACGAGTGGCAACTGGACCCGGGGTAGTCAGCAGGCTTTATCAAGCCTGTGGGGAACCGATGATGGACCTCTTTGCAAGCCCGGACAACCACCAGTTGCCCCACTTCTGCTCCAGACAACCTCACCCTGCGCCAGGGTGGTTGCAGATGCTTTCCTGGTCTCATGATTGGAGGAACTCCTGTACACCTTCCCTCTGATACCCCTAATCGCCAGGACTTTGTTCAAGATTCTCCACGACAGGGCCTCAGTCATCTTGGTAGCTCCACGGTGGCCCAGGTAGCCATAGTTTCCACTGCTCCTGCAACTAGCGGTGGAGGACCCCATACTCCTGGGGTCTGCCCCCGGCTCCTGTCCCAGGAGGGGGGGTTCTGTCCTGCATCCCAACCTGGGCTCCCTCTCACTGACAGCATGGCTGCTGAGAGGGTGACTCTAGCCCCACTCCACCTTCCTAGGGAGGGGGAAGATGTTCTGCTGGCCTTGCGTAAGGCATCTACTAGATGAGCCTATGCCTTTAAGTGGCGAAGATTCTCTTTGGTGCGCTGAGCGGGGTGCCTACCCCTTCTCTTGCCCGATAGCCATGGTGTTGCAATACCCGCTACCTCCCATTTGGGGCTCAAGTCGAACTCTGTTAAGGTACACCTCAGTGCCTTAGAGGGGAATCACTACCAGGTAGACGGGAAGCCCCTCTCGGGTCACTCGGTGGTCTCCTGCTTCCTTAGGGGCTTACTCCTGTCTAAGCCCCCGGTCCACCCCCTGGCAACCGAATGCGATCTCAATGTGGTATTGGGGCAGCTCACCAGCCACCATTCAAGCCCCTGGCTTCATGCCACCTGCGCTACCACACCTGGAAGGTGGCTTTCCTGGACGCGCTCACTTCTGCCCGCAGGGTGAGCGAGCTCCAGGCCTTCATGGATGAAGCACCTTACACCAGGTTCTACAAGAACAGGGTGGTGCTCTGCATGCATCCTAAATTCCTTCCGAAGGTGGTGTCCTCGTTCCACCTCAACCAGGAGGTGGTGCTCCCCACCTTCTTTCCCAGACCGCACGGCAGTCGGGCAGAGACAGTTCTCCACACCTTGGAATGTAAGAAGACCTTGTCTTTCTATATCCAACGCACGAAGGGTCATCGGAAAGCCTCTCAGCTTTTTGTCTCTTATGACCCCAGTAAGCTGGGGAAGGCGGTGTCCAAGCGTATGCTGTCCACATGGGTGGCGGATTGTATTACCCTCGCCTAGGAGGAAGCGAGGTTGCCGTTGGAAGGCCGGGTCATGGCCTACCGGGTCAGGGCTATGGTGACCTCAGAAGCCAACCTGCGTTTGGTCCCGTTGACAGACATCTGCCGGGCCGCCACCTGGTCTTCAGTCCATATTGTCGCATCTCATTACTGCCTGGAAAGAGTCCCGATGGGACAGTGCCTTTGGCCAGGCTGTGCTCCTTAACCTTTTTGGGGTCTAGGCAACTCCTACCCTCTGACCCTTGTGTTCAGGCTACTGGAATGTTAGTTTCATCGGACACAGGGGTCCTATTTGGTCTGTCTATGCGGACTCAGTTGCTGATAGAGCTGATCAAATTGGTGGAGGGGTTGCGCTCTATGTTAGAGAGGGCATTGATTCAGAAAGGATTAAAGTTTTGCAGGAAACAAAATCTGCTGTAGAATCTATATGGATTGAAATTCCATATAAAAGGGGGAAGGCAATGGCAGTGGGGGTGTACTATCGAGCACCTGGCCAGAATGACCAAATGGATGATGAAATGCTCAAAGAAATCAAGGAAGCTAACAAAAGTTACAGCGCAGTAATAATGGGTGATTTCAATTACCCCGGTATCGACTGGGTCAGTGTCATGTCAGGACATGCTAGGGAGATAAAGTTTCTAGATGAAATAAATGACTGCTTCTTGGAGCAGCTGGTTCATAAACTGACCAGAGGGGAAGCCATATTAGACCTAGTGCAACAGATAAGGGTGTTGGGGCCACTTGGCAATAGTGATCATAGCATGATTGCCTTTGATTTAATTAGTGGAGGAGGGATAGTAAGGAAATCCACAGTACTACCTTTTAACTTTCGAAAGGGAGACTATGATAAAATGAGGAAAACAGTTAAGAAAAAACTAAAAGGAGCAGTTGCAAAGGTTAAAGACGTACATCAAGCTTGGGTGTTGTTGAAAAATACTATCTTGGAAGCCCAGACCAGCTGTATTCCACGCTTTAAGAAAAGTGGAAGGAAGTCCAAAAAACTGCCAGCATGGTTTAAAGGTGAGGTCAGAGAGGCTGTTGTTGCCAAAAAAGCATCTTTCAGGAAATGGAAAAAAGAGCCAAACGACAAAACCTGGAAACAGCACAAGCACTGGCAAGTCAAATGCAAGGCATTGATAAGGCAGGCAAAGAGAGAATTTGAGAAGAAGCTTGCTGCGGAAGCAAAAACGCGAAATAAAGACCTTTTCTTCAAGTACATTCGTAGCAAAAAACCTGAGAGAGAGTCAGTTGGTCGATTAGATGATAAAGGGGTTAAAGGAGCACTAAGAGGCGACAAGGCGATAGCGGAAAGACTGAATGAATTCTTTGCTTCGGTCTTTACTGAGGAAGATGTAGGGATGTTACCCATGACTGAAGTGGTATTTAAAGGTGCGGAAGAATTGAAGGAAATATTGATACATTGGGAAGATGTCTTACAACTATTAGATAAACTGAAGAGTAGGAAATCACCTGGGCCGGATGGTATACATCCAAGGGTGTTGAAAGAACTGAAATATGAGATTGCAGACCTGCTATCAGTAATCTGTGAACTATCATTAAAATCATCTCTAATACCTGAAGATTGGAGGATCGCCAATGTAACACCAATTTTTAAAAAGGGTTCCAGGGGTGATCCGGGAAACTACAGACCGGTGAGCCTGACGTCAGTACCGGAAAAAATGGTAGAAACCATCATAAAGAATAAAATTACTCAGCATATAGATAGTCACAACCTAATGGGAGACAGCCAACATGGCTTTAGACAAGGAAGATCTTGTCTTACTAATCTGTTATGTTTTTTTGAAGGAGTGAATAAACAGGTGGACAAAGGTGAGTCGGTTGATATTGTGTATCTGGACTTTCAGAAAGCCTTTGACAAGGTCCCTCATCAGAGACTTTTGGCAAAACTAAAGAGTCATGGGATAGGAGGCAGTGTACTATTGTGGATCAGGAACTGGTTAAAAGAAAGAAAGCAGAGGGTAGGGCTAAATGGCCAATTTTCCCAATGGAGAAAGGTGAATAGTGGTGTGCCCCAGGGATCTGTGCTGGGTCCGCTGCTTTTTGACATATTCATAAATGACCTGGAAAGTGGAATAACGAGTGAGGTTATCAAATTTGCAGATGACACAAAACTATTTAAAGTTGTTAAAACCCAAGAGGATTGTGAAAACTTGCAAGAGGATCTTGATAAATTGGAAGACTGGGCATCAAAATGGCAGATGAAATTTAATGTGGACAAGTGCAAGGTTATGCATCTAGGGAAGAACAACCCAAACTATGGTTACACGATGCAAGGTTCGACATTAGGAACCACCACCCAGGAAAAAGATTTAGGCGTCATTGTGGATACCATGTTAAAACCCTCGGCCCAGTGTGCAGCGGCGGCCAAGAGAGCAAATAGAATGCTAGGTATGATAAGGAAAGGAATGGACAATAAAACAAAAGATATTATAATGCCTCTATATCGTTCCATGGTGAGACCGCACCTTGAATATCGTGTGCAATTCTGGTCGCCATATCTTAAAAAGGATATAGCGATTTTAGAAAAGGTTCAGAGATGAGCCACCAAAATGGTAAAGGGGATGGAAGGATAATCCTATGAAGAAAGGCTAAAAAGGTTAGGGCTCTTTAACCTGGAAAAGAGACGGCTGAGTGGAGATATCATAGAAGTCTATAAATTAATGAACGGAGTGTAAAGGGTATACGTAGATCGATTGTTTACATTATCAGAATATAGAAAGACTAGGGGACATGCAATGAAGCTACAGGGTAAACTATGTAAGACTAATAAAAGAAAATATTTTTTCACTCAACGTGTAATCAAACTCTGGAATTTGTTACCGGAGGATGTAGTAAAGGCTGTTAGTGTAGCTGGGTTTAAAAAAGGTTTGGACAAGTTCCTGGAGGAAAGGTCCATAAACCATTATTAAGAAGTGACCGAAGATATCAATGCTTGACCCAGTACAAGCATTGTGGAACTTGTGTCTCTTGGGGAAACTGCTAGGTACATATGACCTAGATTGGCCACTGCTGGAAACAGAATACTGGGCTTGATGGACTTTGGTCTGACCCAGTATGGCATATCTTATGTTCTTATGCTGCTTGTGGCTCTCCATGAGGGAGCCTTATTTTTGCTATGGGTTTGGTAGCCTGTAGCTGGGGACTCCCATATGTGAGGACTGACTTCCTGCTTGTTCCCGGAGAAAGCGTAGCTACTCACCTGTAACAGGTATTCTCCGGGGACAGCAGGAATCAGTTCTTACAACCCTCCCTCATCCCCTGGAGTTGCAGTTGTACCATTTTATTTGTTTTGCCATCTTTTAGCTATGTCATTTGACTGAGCAAGATGGCACCCTTTGGCGGGAAGGGGACCATGCCATGTGTGGTAACAATCCCAAAGGCTTTCTTTGAAAGCTGGGGATTTGCTCCGTGCGGGCTCCGTCGGCACCGATGTCACCCATATGTGAGGACTGATTCCTGCTGTCCCCGGAGAACACCTGTTACAGGTGAGTAACTACGTTTTATGCCTGCTCAGGAGCAGCTGTACTGTAAATGTTAGCACAAAGTACATGCGAGCCTCTTGATGATACTTCCCTCCCCAACCCAATACAGACTGGATCTAGCAACCCCTATCCTCCTTTCCCTGCCTTGTAAGGTATGAATGCTACTGTTTTCTTTTATCTACATTATTGCAGTTCCTTTCTTACTTTTTAATTTTATATTTTCTTTATATAAACTGCCATGCTGAATAAAAGAGTGGTATGTCAAGTTTTTAATAAGCTATAAACTGTTTTATAAAATATGCATGTAAATCGCAACTTTGCCTGTGCTCGGCTCAAACTCTTCTCTTGAAGAGGACTGCTCTAAAGATGCACACAAGTATGTGCCTAGTTGCACCATGTGCATTTGAACACATCAGGTAATTATTAAAGAGCCTTGTACATACATATGAGTACACTGACACATACATGTGAAACATCCTTTATAAAATTACCTCCTAAAACACTACAACTCCTACAGAAGTTTATATGGTAATAATTGATATTCCAATTACCTTTAAGGATTCTACCAAGGTCTTAGGGTTTATTCTTGACTCTTATCTCTCTTTTGAGACCCATACTATATATCCAATATTCTTAAGAAGTCAGTCTATGCCATTCTTTAATTTGATCTTGTCATTCAATCTTAGATGTTGCTGCATGTCATACACTAGCCCATGCTCTAATACTAAACCTTCTAGATTACTGCAATGCCCTCCTTCAAGGCCTTAACACATTTCAGTTGAAGTGCCACCAGCTAGTATAGAATACCACCATTAAGCTCAATTAGTAAGTATGATCATGTGACACCACTGCTTAAAGATTGCATTGGCTTCCAATAAGATACAGAATTCTGTTCACTATCTTAGTTCTAACGTATTGCTTTCTCTATTCTGACTTTTCCTTATTTCTCCACAATTTCCTCAGCCCTTACACACCCACACACTTTGATCACTGCAACAAAACCAACTGGTAGTTCCCTCATATGAAGTGATATGATATGAACTAAAAAGACAAACAAATTTTAGGGTGTTCACACCTACTCTTTGAAACACACTCCCTCAGAACTCCAGTTGGAACCCTCTTTGAAAACATTTAAAGTCACTCTTAACAGGTACTTCTTTCAGACCACTTTTTCTACTTAATATCACTTCCACCCTGCAAAGCAAGACTGGGTCATGGCCAGTCACATGTGCTTCTCTCTCTTTTATGTTCTTAGTTTGGAAGTTATTACTTTTCTTTGCTGATCTTCCCCTTTCCTTTTTTATTATCGTGAATATTTCGTTTATTTTCCTACCTTTATTTCACTTTATTTTATTGTAAACCACAATGCTATATTTTTTGAACTTTGGTTTATCAAGTTTAACAAACATATATTTAACATATATACCCTAAGATAGAGATCTGAATAGATAATATATTTGCCCTCCTTCTTGAGTGTGAAAATATATGGTCTCTTTATCTCTAATGCTCTCCACACCTTTTTGCTCTAACTGAGACCTGGCTCCTCCTAGGAGACCCATCATCGGTTGCTGCTCTCTGTCATGGCAGCTGTCATTTCTCCCATATTCCGCGTCCCACTGGCTGTGATGGTGATATTGGGCTTCTACTCTCTCCTTCCTGCCAACTTCAACCCCTCCTGCTGCCTCAGTCTCACTCATTTCCCTCTTTTGAAGTCCACTCCATCTGCCTTTTTATTCCACTACCTCTCCAGTTAGCTGTTATTTATCGACTCCTGACAAGTCCACCTCTACCTTTCTCACTGACTTTCGCTCATGGCTTTCCTTCTTTCTGGATTCATCTTCCCCCTTCCTTATTCTTGGGTATTTTAACATTCATGTCGATAACCCCTCTGACCCTTATGCTTTAAAGTCCCTTTCTCTTACCCAGGAGAGGCTTAAGGCAATCTGCTACCTGAGGCGAGGGATGAGATGGCACCCCCCCCCCCCCCACGGCAGGCGCCCCCCCCCTGGTAGGGATCTTTCTCAAAACTCCAGTCAGGGACTGAACCAAATCAAAAAGTCAATTAGATAATGTGGAGCAAATGCAAGATGTTCACACACCAAGGAACTAAAAGAAAGAGCGAGAACCACAGCAGTTTATAACTCTAAATTATAATTTGTTTGTATTTTGTTTTAAACTGCGTTATGTTGCTTGCTTTTTCTTTTTGAACATACATTTTGAATTCACAGAACCCCCTCCTCAACAATGGGTGCAGAGCAGAGGTAGGACATTCACCCACAGAACTCAATATATTAAAAAAAAAAATCTGATTCTGGTCATCTCACCAACAACAAACATTCTCCAGTACCAGACATATTGGGAACTAATATAAAAAAGGCAAGATCTGCAAGGCCAAATCTACCATACCATACCAGCATACACTTCCAAAACTCATACAATAAGGGGCCTACCAAGAAAAAAGCAGCACTATAAACACTGCAATGGGCCCCAAAACATCCATACACCTATTTGAAAAGCTGAACAAGTCAAATTACTATAGTACAGATCCCTACGTATAAACTCCATGTTAACAAAACACCTGGCCTTGGTCGCACACTCAGAACACAGACCCTCACCAAGTACAGAATAAGTGACCAGACATGCAAAAATAAAAATATGTAGACAAAAATTAAAATGAAACCCCACGAAGCCAGACTCCACATGCGGTGCCACACCAGATAAGAGATGCAGTTCCCCATACTATGTGACATATAGATAGCACAAAGTCCAATCACTAAATTGAAAATAAAATTATTTTTTCTACCTTTGTTGTCTGATGATTTTTGATCATGCTGGTCCCGATCTGAGGTTTCCTTTTTCCTCTGTCTTCTCTTAGCTCTTTCTATGGTCTATAGTCCATCTGCCATTTCTTGTCTCTCCTTTTGCTTTCTTCATTTTCTTCCATCAGCCTTTTTTCAGCCCCAGTAATTCTCCCTAGTATCATCCCCGGGTGTCAGCTCCCTTCCAGCTCCCCCCCCCCCCGTCTGCTCCCCTCCAGCTCCCCCCATCTGCTCCCCTCCAGGCCCCCCTGTCTGCTCCCCCCCCCGTCTGCTCACCTCCAGGCCCCCATGTCTGCTCCCTTCCCGGCCCCCCTTGTCTGCTCGCTTCCAGGTCCCCCTTGTCTGCTCGCTTCCAGGCCCCCCCTTGTCTGCTCGCTTCCAGGCCCCCCCTTGTCTGCTCCCTTCCCGGCCCCCCTTGTCTGCTCCCTTCCAGCCCCCCCTTGTCTGCTCCCTTCCCTCCTCACCTCACTGATTCATCATTGAAAGCAGCCACAGGAACATTTCTCCATTACCGCGGCTCTGCTTTCAAAGACTGCTGGGTCACATGGAGGCGGAGGGGTAGGGCCCGAGGTCATCACTTCCACCGCCCTTCGGAAGCAGAAGGGCAGCGAAAGCGATGACCTCGGGACCCCCCCACCCCGCCTGCTCCACGGCTCCCAGCAGTCTTTGAAAGCAGAGCCGTGGGAACGGAGAAATGTTCCTGCGGCTGCTTTCCTGTGATGGACGGCGTCAGCAGTTCTACCTTAGGCAGTTTCTAGGGAGAGGCAAATCAGTGCCGCCCCCTAAAAACTGCCACCTGAGGCCACCGCCTCAGTTGGCCTAATGGTAGAACCGCCCCTGCTCTTACCTCCTCATTCGACCTCCAACTTTGCTCTACTGACCCCACTCACCAGCATGTCCACTGCCTCGACCTTGTATTCTTCTCTAATTGCTTACTCTCAAACCTCTGTACCTCAGTTCTTCCCTTATTGGAGTATCATCTGTTAAACATCACTCTTCATCACCCACTGCCTTAACCTTGCCCTGTCTCCTCCAACCTCTTTAGAAGTCTTCATGCTATTGACCGTTGGGCTCTCTCCTCCACTGTCTCATCACCTCTTTCCTCCACTATGTCACCTGAGTCTGTTGAGGCAACAGCTTCCTATAACGATGCACTCTCCTCTGCTCTGGATGCTCTTGCTCCGCCCATGCCATGTCCTGTGAGGCCTGGTTGTCTTCCACTACCCGCTATCTATGTTCCTGTGCCCGTTCAGCTGAGCGTGATTGGCTCAAATCCTGCACCCTTGCGGACTTTCTGAACTTCTAATTCATGTTTATCTCTTTCCAGTCAGCCATAGCACTTGCCAAACAGGACTATTATGTCCATCTGACTAACTCGTTTGCCTCTGACCCTTGCCGTCTCTTTACAACTCTCAACTCTTTCCTCAAGGTGCCTCCACCTCCAACTCCTCCTTCCCTTTCTGCCCAAAACCTGGCTATTTCCATGACAAAATTGACAAGATCACACTCTAATTCCCCAAAAGGTCAGCTACTTCCCCTCCTCCCCCCCTTCACTCCCAATCCTCCCCCCATCTCTGCTACGGTTTCTTCCTTTTCTATGATCTCTGAGGAGGAAATCACACATCTTCTTTCCACTATTGTCTCTTCCATCTCTCATATTCTCAACCTATCATGCTCCACTGCAACTGTCCCTATAGCCTTCTAGCATGCTGTGGTTACACCTCAAGAAACCCTCACTAGACCCTACCTGTCCTTCTAAATATCGACCCATCTCCCTCCTCCCCTTCATTTCTAAACTGGTTAATTAAGTGTGCGGTTCACTGCCATTGCCTCGACTTTCTCTCCTCTCAAATCCTCCTGGGTCCTTTACAATCTGGCTTTTGTCCTTTACATTCTACTGAAACAACTCTTGCCAAAGTCTCCAGTGACTTGTTCCTGGCAAAATCCAAAGGTCTTTACTAAATCCTCATCCTTTTTGACCTTTCTGTTGCTTCTGATACTGTTGACCACAACCTTCTCCTTGATACCTTGTCCTTGCTTGATTTTAAGGGCTCTATGCTATCCTGGTTCTCTTCTTATCTCCCCCATCACTCCTTTAGTGTTTATTCTGGTGGATCCTCCTCTACTGCTATCCCACTCTCAGGTGGTATACCCCAAAGATCTGTCTTGTGTCCACTCCTTTTCTCTCTCTATACCCAGTCCCTTGGTTCACTTATCTCTTCCCACGGCTTTCAGTACTATCTTTACGATGATGACTCCCAGATCTACCTCTCTACACCTGAAATCTTTCTGGTAATTCAGGCCCGGATCTCTGCCTGCTTTTCTGACATTGCTGCTTGGATATCTCACTGCTGCTCGAAATTGAACAGGGTCAAAACTGAGCTTCTTATTTTTCCCTCTAAACCCTCCTCTTCCTTTCCTCCTTTCTCAGTCTCTGTGGATAACTCTCTACTCCTCCCTGTTTCCTCAGCTCACAACCTTGGGGTTGTCTTTGGCTCCTCTCTCTCCTTCTCCACACACATCTAAAACATGCCATTTCTTTCTCTATAATATCAACAAAATCCACCCATTCCTTTCTGAACATACTAAGCTACTTATCCACTCTTCAGTCACCTCTTGTCTAGACCATTGTAACCTACTCCTTGCTGGTCTCCCTCTGAATCATCTCTCTCCCCTTCAATCTATTCAACACTTTGCCGCATGGCTAATCTTCTGCCAGCCTCGTCATGCATATATTACCCCTCTTCTCAAGTCACTTCATTGGCTCCCTATCCATTTCCACATCTAGTTTAAACTTCACCTGCTGACCTACAAGTGCATTCACTCTGCAGCTTCTCACTGTCTTTCCTCTCTTATCTCTCCCTACATCCCTCCTCAGGAATTCCATTCTTCTGGCAAATCGCTTCTATCTGTGCCCTTCTCTTTTATTGCTAACTTCAGACTACTCCTTTTGCCTTGCTGCTCTTTGTCCCCGGAACAAACTACCTGAGTCTGTGCATCAGGCGCCTTCTCTGGCCTTTTTCAAATCCAGGCTGAAAACTCACCTCTTCGCTGCTGCTTTCAGATCTTGACTCACCTGGTCTCCTTTGTGTTTTTTTACCATTCCCCCTAGATGTATCCCATGTCTACAGCTACTGTGTTGTCTGTCTAGACTAAATTGTAAGCTCTGATAAGCAGTGACCATCTTTTACATGTGTCTGTGCAGTGTTGCATACGTCTTGTAGCGCTATATAAACGTTCAATAGTAGTAGTAGTAGTGAATAGTTTGCATCTTTCCTTCACTCCCTACCAGCAGACATTTAAGTTATCTCTTTCATTGGTACCAATGGTCTCCTATGTAACTGGCCTCTGTAGGAATTTTTCTCCTCATAGATCTCTCAGAATTTGTGTTCACCATTTACCTTTGTTTCAGCTTGCAGATAGATCAAGTCTCACCAACTTCTGTGTCAACTGCAATCTACAGCAAGTTGCTAGGTAGGTCACCTAAGATGTAGCAACCCATACTGTGCAAGAACCCCTTTTGGGTGATATTGCCTCTCCTGATGTCCTTGCAGGAAAGGAGATATGGGCTCATGGATACAGGGGACTCCTCCTCTCTGGTGACTGACAAGCCAGTCTATTCCTCTGTTACTTCATACTTCCAAAGGGGCAGGATAGGAGCTCCAGAATGTTCCTCACTGAGGAGTTTTCATTTTTTAAAGTGCCACCAAGCTAATGCTGACTCCTGGTGACCCAGCAGATCCTGGGTTTCCTTTGCAAGGTATGGCCAGAAGTGGTTGCCAGGCCTTTTCTTCTGAGGCAATGGAGGGTAAAGTGACTTGCCCAAGGTCCACAAGGTGTGCTAGTGGGAACAAACCCTGGTCTCTTGGATGCTAGGCTGTTGCTCTAACCACTAGGCTACTCCTCCACTCTCACTGGGTAGCAGAGGGCCCATTTTGGTAATCCCACTACATACACAATATGCTTGTGTTGCATACTTCCTTTAGTGAATGTTTACAATCTGACAAAGGCAGACAGCACCTTATACACTGACGAGTTTATTAAGGTTATTAGCTGTGTCCACTTTGTCAGCTCATGCCTCAATAGACTGGTCAGTCTATAAGGTGTCAGTTGCTTCTGTCATTTTTGCTGTTCCAGACTAAAATGGCTACCCCTCTGTTTAAGATCTGTATCTATGGATTTTAATTGACACAACAAATCTGCTTGGCATTTTTTACAGTGATACGTTTATTAATAATACCCTATTATGAGGTATATAAAATAATAGCAAACAATCATGGTTTATACCACCTGTACATCATCTTGCATTTTTTTTAATTGTTCCAACATTTGCTGGAATTCTGCTTCTTTCCGTTCTGCTTCTTCTTGTGTTGCTTGGTTTTGTTCTTCATAGGCCATGGCAACAACAGCCAGGATCAAGTTTATCAGATAGAAAGAGCCCAGGAAAATCACCAGAACAAAAAATATCATGTAGGTTTTTCCAGAAGCCCGCAGAGTCTGTGGAAAAGATGGAAAATATATATGTATAATATGCAGTATATATTTAGTTTAAAGATAACTATAATCTTTATATTATTTTAAATTGAAGATTAATATTCCATTTAAGTGCGTAATCTTGCCAAATGACATACTAGTGATTTGAATTTAGAATATTATTACAACATTTTATCACAATGAAAGCCAAGTGAAAGCACTGCCATCTGCATTCTCACCAGCTGATAAAGGTTTTCCCAGTAGTCCTGAGTCATCAATCGGAACAGTGACAAGAATGCCCAGCTGAAAGTATCAAAGCTTGTGTAACCATAGTTAGGGTTTTTACCAGTTTTCAGACACACATATCCTTCAGGACACTGACTATAAAGAAAAAAACAAAAACAAAACAAGAAGATGAGCACATGGATGGAGAAATTTCACTTACAGTTAATTTCCTTTCCTGGAATCCTGCTAGACCAGTTCAGACAAGTGGGTTATATCCCCCTGCCAGCAAATGTTGAAGACAGAGAAAATACCAGAAGCTTCTGAAACCAGCCCTAGTACCTATCGAGAATCCCCTAGAGGTCACCTTCAGTATAGCCCTGCAAAAGCAGTGGAACTATCTTGTTATGAACGACTGTACAAAGGTGCAATTATATACATTACTGGGGTCATTCCGTACCCTCTCCCAATCCCGTCTAACTTCCCCGTGCGTTGTACGAGGACATTAGATGGGGATGGAAAAGGGGCAGATCGGGGGCAGGGTTAAGACAGGCAGTGGGCGGTCATCGGCCCCAGACGTACAAGGCTGATTCCAATGTTGGCCCTGTATGTCTGGGGCTAGCAGCTTGAACGGGGAACTTATTCCACCTCGGAGGTGGAATAAGTTCCCCTAGTCGGTGGGAAATGTTGTGCCTGGGGTTCAGAAAGGCAGTAGGGGCAGAGGACATTTCCTGCAGCCCGACCCTAGCCTTGGGAGGCCAGATCGGGGGGTAGGCTGTGGGGAAAGCACTTTTTGAGCAGGCGGCCGGGGATCACGGCTTTTGAATGGAGCTGCAGTGCCATGGCAACCAAATGTCATGGCACCACAGTTCCATTCAAAAGCCCCGACTGAGCTAGCTGGGCACAGCCTGTACGTGCAAGTTGACCTGAATTGGGGTCCCTGCCTGCATGTACAGGCCTAGATGCGATTTTGATCCTGCAGGGCTATATGTGCCCCACGGGATCAGAATTCAGGCTAACTCTGTGTGTCCAGTTCCAACCAGGTCCACAGAGGGCCGGGACATCTGGGTCTGAATCAGGCCCTATATGTACACGCATTTACAACCTGCTTCTAGGAACAAGCATAGACAAACACACAATAAGGTGATTAGGAAGAAGGCCAACAAAAGACCCATTGATGGCCACACTGAATTAATGGCTCTGAAGAGGTGATGATCTATGAGTACACAGAGAGGTGTGGGTTCTGGATTAGTCTAGCAGGATTCCAGGAAAGGAAATTAATGGTAAGTGAAATTTCTCCTTCCAAATCATCCTGCTAGACTAGTCCAGACAAGTGGGTAGTACCAAAGCTACTCCACCCCAAGGAGGGAAGAAACAGCCACCGTCACCACAGAAGCCCCAAACCACACTGACTCTGTGGCTTGGAGGTCGAGGTGATAATGATGGGCAAAGGTGGACAAGGAGGATCAAGTGGCCACCCGACAAATGTCAAGGGGGTCTACCTACAACTGTTCCGCCCAAGAAAATGCTTGAGCGCATGTCGAGTGAGCCCGCAATCCTACGGGGATGAGCTATCCTCGGAGAATATAGGCAGACTCGATAGTTCGCTTAATCCAGTGAGCAATGGAAGATTTTGACGTGGCCAGCCCCTTACAGGAGCCAGAAAACAGAAAAGGTCTCAGTCACCTTAAGGAAGCAACATAAGACTCTACAGACATCTGCCGGTGCAGAGCTCTTTCGGAAAGGAAGAAAGCATAATCATCTGGTTCAGGTGGTAAGCCATGAGAATTTTCAGGAGGAAGGAGGGAACTGGTCAAAGGGAAACTCCCTCCACAGAAAAGATGAGGTACGGCTCCCGGCAGGAGAGAGCTTGATGCTCCGACACTCGGCGGGCCAAAGTTACAGCAACAAAGAAAGGTCACCATGAAGGACAAGTCCCTC
The DNA here is from genome assembly GCA_033557465.1 of Ichthyophis bannanicus. Taxonomy (NCBI): domain Eukaryota; kingdom Metazoa; phylum Chordata; class Amphibia; order Gymnophiona; family Ichthyophiidae; genus Ichthyophis; species Ichthyophis bannanicus. Next base: position 635,918,229 of record CM066036.1, on the reverse strand, counting down.
AATGTAACATTTGTCAAGGCTCAAAGGCAGATCACATAAGACACTTGAGTACAAGGGCCAGATTCCAGTGTGGAACTACAGGGCGCAAGGCTCGTACTCCAAGCAGGAACCCCGAAAACAGGTGACAGCTTATCAAAGCCATCTTGCAAAAAATACAGAACGTCCGACACCTGGGCCCGCTACAGTGAGAAAGACTGATGGGCACACAAGATCTCAAAAAGTCTCCACACCCTGGCATAGGTGAGCGAAGTAGAAGGCCGGCACGCTTTCAGGAAGGTGTGAACTACCTTCTGCGAATAGACTAGTCGTTGCCACTCAAGAGCCAGGCTGTAAACAAGTAGGGAGCTGGATCATCCATGACCATGGGACCCTGCTGCAAGAGTCCCCTGCGAGAGCCCTGTGGCAGAGGGGCCATGGTGATGAGGTGAACGCAGTCGGCATATCAAGCATGCTGCAGCCAATCTATTCTATCAGTATGACAAGGCTGGGGTGAGCTTCGATTCAACGCAGAACTCAGCCTATTACAGCTCATGGCAGGAAGAGATACATGAATGTGGACACTGGCCAGAGTTGGACTAGAGTATCCAGGCTCTGTGAGCTGGGCTCTCTCTGGCGGCTGTAAAAAGCCACTGTCTTGGCATTTGCCACTGTCGCCATCAAGTCCAAGATGTTATCTTCTGAAATGCCCAGGGGGAGAGTTCCCATTTGCTGTGGTCCAGGGCATGCCGAATGAGGAAATTGGCCTGCACATTCTCCACTCGCGCAATATGTTGTGCTGATAGGACATGAAGGTGGCGCTCTGCCCAAGGAAAGAGCAGATTCATCTACTTTGCAACCCCGGGACACTTGGTGCCCCCTTGTCAGTTGAGACAGACCACCATCGTGGCATTGTCGCAAAGTATCTGAACTTCCTGATGCACAACAGAGGCAGAAAAGCCAGGAGAGCCAGGCAGATTGCTCGGGCCTCCAAGCAACTGATGGCCCATCGAGATTCCCGAGAAGTCCAGGCACTCTATGCTGCCTGATTTCTGCAATGGGCTCCCCAGTCTGAGGGACCGGCATCGGTAGTCATGAGAGTCCAGCATGGGGCTTCTAGGGGCATGCCCTGCGATAGATGATCCTAACAAAGCCACCACTATAGGCTGGTGGGAACCGCACAGGGAAGCGGTAGCTGAAGGTCATATTCCTCGGAGACTGGCAACCAGAGAGACAGGAGTCAACATCGAAGGGGCTCATGTGTGCTCGAGCCCAGGGCACCACCTCGATCGTGGCTGCCATGGCCCCCAGAATTTGCAGGTAATCCCACACTTGGGGCCAAACCTGCATGAGGAAGGCTCGGAGCTCGGCCACAAACTTGCGATGGCGGTCATGGGTAAGGAAGACACAGGCCACTGCTGTGTTGATGTGTACGCCAAGGTCTCCAGGGATTGAGATGGCTGTAAGGAGCCCTTGGCATGACTGACTACCCATCTGAGGCTATTGAGAAATTGGAGCACTTGCTGCACTGCCTCCGTCGCCTCCTGGTGAGACTTTGCTCTGATGAGTCAATCGTCTAGGTATGGGTGAACCCGAATGCCATTGCAGCAAAGAGCAGCTGTGACCACAACCATGACTTTGGAGAAGATGCAGGGAGCCGTTGCCAAGCCAAAAGGCAATGCGCAGAACTGGTAGTGCTGGCCAAGGATGGCAAACCGCAGGAAGCACGGCTGCTCTTCGCGAATGGGAATGTGGAAATAGGCCTCCGTGAGGTCCAGCATTGCAAGAAATTCTTTTTGATGCACTGCAAGTATTACTATGCCGAATGTTTCCATATGAAACCGGGCTATCCAGAGGGAATGACTGACACCTTTGAGGTCCAAAATGGGTCAATAGGAGCCATCCTTTTTTGGAATGATAAAATAGATGGAGTAACGTCTTGAACCCCTGTTGGCCGGGGGAACCGGACAGATAGCATGGAAGTGCACCGCAGCTCTCTTGAGAGTGGATCCACACGGGGAGATTAGGAAGCATCCTTGATGGGTCTGGCACATTCCAGTACATAACCGCAGAAATAATGTCGAGCACCCACTGATCGGTAGATATTCAGGCTCACTGCCAGAAGAAAAGTGTCAATTGACTGCCAACTAGTGGGATCCCGAGGTGGACCCTAGGCCTGTCAGAGGGAGCAGGTGCACCCAGAGAACTTGGCAGAGGACGAATGTTGTCCTTACTCCGGCAGATGCCCCGAAAGGACTGTTGCTGTTTAGAGTCTGACTGGCTTGCCGCGAAGGAGAAGGAAGATCTGCAGGGGCAATACCGCTTCAAATCCTGGAAGTGGGCTCTGGAGGATGAAGAGGAGGATGCTCCAGAGCCTGACTGCCGAGACGTGACCTTGGGCTTGTCTTCAGGCTGGCATTGGGACTTGACTTCCCCAAGGTCCTCGATAAGGTTCTCCAAATTGTCCCCAAACAGCATCTTGTCCTTATAGGGCAGCAGAGCGAGGCAAACCTTAGAAGCTATATCTGCCAACTAGTGGCAGAACCAGAGCCACCATGACTGTCGCCACTGAGTGGGAAGCCAGGCAAAGAAGGTCATAGAGGGCATCCCCCAAGAAAGCCACCAAGGACTCCAGAAGTGCTGCCGCCGGGTCCTGCAGGAGGAGTTGAATTCAAAGCAGAAGGGTTTGGGCAGTCAGGCCTCCACAAATAGAGGCTTGGAAGGTGAGCAAAGAAGAAGAAAAAGCCATCTTTAAGAGATCCTCTACTTTTCAATCCTGTTGATCCCAGAAGGCTGCTCCGCCCTCAATGGGAATGGTAGCGTGTTTGGTTACCGCTATGACCAAAGCATTTACCTTAGACTATCATAACCAGTTATTGATGTCCCTGGAAGACCATACGTAAAAGCATCTCAAACACTTCATGGAGGGGAGAGAGACATTTGGGGCATTCCACTCCAGGGAGACCATCTTTTGGAGCTCCAGCGGGACTGGAAAGGCTTTGGGAGGCCTTTTAATCCACCCCAGAATGGGGTCCAATTGAGGTTTGCTGAAAGTAGTATCCTGTTAGTCTGGAACGTCTGAGATCCGAAGGGCTTCCGCAATTTTCACGATGAGAGCTGGCAATTCATCTCTGCGGAACAATCTGATGTCCTGATCACCATCCTGGTTGTCCCTTAGGTCCTCAGGGGGAGACCACTCACCATCCTTCTCATCAGACAGGCTGTCCATGCTGCCTTCTGCGGAAAGGCATTCATCATCCTCAATGGTGGCTGAGTCCCAGTCACCAGTGGCCCTGTAAACCTCTTTTGGCAGGCAGTCAGTTCCTGAGATAGGCTGAGCATCCCTGGATCTCTTCCTAGGGGTCACAGTTGTTGCGATGGCTGCCGTGGCCATGCGGGCGAAGGCAGACTGAACTTTACAAAGGTCCCAGGCCTTTTTGAGTAAGGACATAAACTGTTCTAAGTCAGGATCTGAAGCAGATGGCCCTTGGGAAGTCACCCCTGAGCTTTGTGGCAACAGTAAGGGCAGGGGAGGGGCATCAGCCACTGGTGAATACAGCATGGCAGGCAAAGTAGAAGAATCAGATTGTGATTCTGAGTCTTGCTTCCCCTGAGAAGACTCCCTGGGGTCCACCGAAAAAGCTGCATACAGCCGGTCAGTTAAACACCAGCATTTTGTACACAGGCCAGGCAGCACCCCAAAGTTAAAGGAATCATGAAAGGAGGTGAACCGCCAGTAGATGCAGCATTTCTGAACCCAAACTGCTAAAAGAAACACTCTCAGGAGCCACAGGAAAGCCAGAGCAGTAGTGGGAGAAAAAAAGAAAATAGCCAGCACAATCTTAGGTGCGCCGCATGGCAGGCCCGATGAAAACAGCTCTGGCAGGAAGAGGCGGCCACAGCAGTGATGGTTGTAGCTCGGCAGGAACCCTTGGTTCAGCAACAGACAGTAGTAAGCACTGCAGAGCCCTCAAATTCACTGAGCTGGAGCCCCGGGAGGGGGAGGGAGGAGATGTTACTCTCTGCAATCACCAGAGCCTGTCAGTAGAGCTGGTCAGCTTTGAAGTGTCAGAAGGCAGAGAGGATTGACACTGTGCTAACATTGGAGCCAGTGCAAACTAACAAACTAGGAATGAGGAAGCGTCCACTGTAGATAAGGAATACTGAGGATTACCCACTTCGGACTGTCGTGACCCCAGCCCCGGCCAAGGGCCTAGAGGCATAGGGCTGCCAATTTTAGTCCTCTAATAAAGGAATTAAACACTATTCTTGTCCACAGGGAGGCATTCTGGGACTTGTAGTTTTTCCTCGTTCAAGGATAGTCATGTAAGCCAAGGGTTAAAGGCAAAGACAAAAGTTTATTTTTCCCCAAAAAGCACTAAGGTTCAAACACACAACGTCAGGATATTCTTCTCCAAGCAATACTTCAGAAATTATACATAAGCTGGAACTGAGGAAGCTTCATAAGCTTTTAAAACATGTGCAGTTGTTTTCATAAGGTAATCAGCAAAATAAAATACAGCTTCTCTGTTTAAGAAAAGTTAAATGTCCTCATTTACCTTCTGCTCCTTTAAACACAAAAATGTAGAAGCTGGCAACGTTCTCTTGAGTTAGTAGGTATTTCTTAGCAAAACAAAACTAGGTTCATTCACACTGCTTCTCAAGACCTTTCTTTATCAAGCATTTCTTATCAACAGACGTTCATAGCTTCTGTCTGGCATAATGTACAATCCACTGGCAATTCACCTGATATGGAGTTTTGCTCTGCACAGTTCACTTGCATATCCTCTTGTTCTAAAGCATATACATCTGGCTCTGAACTCCCACAATCTGATCCTCGGTGAATGCTCTGGGGAAATCCCTGGACCTCCCTCCAGCACTGGTTTCCCCGGTAAGGAATGTCTATACCTCTAGTATGGGATCTCTCTCCCTGATTCAGTTGCCTTGGTTCCTCTCCGCTGTTCAGCCACGGTTCCTTGCTCCAGGCTGGGTTCTGGTTACTTCTAGCTATAGCCTTGTTCACCCACCTTTGAGCAGCTTGAAACCTTCGGTCCGAGACCCGAGGTAGAAGACTTCCCTGCTTTCTTTCTCTAAGCAAAGCACACGTGGTTTCTTGGCTCTCAGGCTCCTTCCACGTCCTTCTCCTTCCCATGATGTTTCCTCCTCTGAGTTCCTCTCTCTGAACTCCTGGAATAGCTGAAACACGCTGAACTCTCTGAACTTGCCCACGATTCTGGACTGGAACTGGAACACAAACAGTTTGAACCGCAACCTGATCCTGAACCCCTTTCTGCCCTTCTGAGCAGGGTTTATAAGGCTGCTTCTTAGCTAGCCTTTCTCTGTCTCTGCACAGGTGTTTGCCATTACTCCCTAAGCTTGCACTTACGTCAGCAGAGCTTGGGTGTGGCAAACTGGCTCTATCAACTCCGTGTTTTCTTTCTTTGACTGCAGTCTGAAACCTGTGAATTTCAGGAATGTCTCTTTCCTTAAAGGTATATTCACTATCTTTTCCTATTTCCATCGGTTCAGCAGGGCTCTCCTCATCACAGGACTCAACTGGGCCTCCTGACCAGGAGCCTGCTCCGTTCAACATGGGGAGCACTCTGATCCGCTTGATCTGGAACTTTACCCAAATAGTTCATGGGAAACTCCAGAGGAGAACCTCCTGTGTGCTCTGGAGACGTTCACAATTGCCAAAGTAGCTCAAAAAGGTACTGAGAGAGCCCATTCAGAGGGACTGTTAGAAGCTAAGGAGAAAAGCATTCACATCTGTTGGAGAAAGAGAAATACTAAAGGTGCCCCTATGGGATCTTCTATAGGTACTAGGGCTGGCCACAGAAGCTTCTAGCCTTTGCTGTCTTCAACATCTGCTGGCAGCGGGATATAACCCACTTGTTTGAACTGATCTAGCAGAATGATTTGGAATTGAGATTTTATAATTCACTTTTTCCAAATATGAACTCAGGGTAAGTTAAAAGCAAGTACACAAGTTATTTCCCTGTCCAAGTGGGCTTACAGTGTAATTGACTTGCCCAAGGTCACAAAGAGCATCAATGAGAGAAGCAGGATTTGAACCATGGCTTCCCTGGCTCTTAGCTTGCTGCTCTAAGCACTAGGCTATTCTTGAAAAAGTTATTACCCAATAGCTCTATTAAAATTATCAACTGTTCAAGACTGAAATGTTGCTTACCTGTAACTGGTATTCTCTGTGGACATGCAGGATAGGGAGTCCTCACATATGGGTAATGTCACCAATGGAGCCCACACAGGAGCAGCTTCCTAGCTCCAGATCATTCCTGAAACCTTTAGAAGCACTCCACTGCACATGTACGTCTATTCCCACTTCCTGGTGTCATTCAGGCCTGCCTCAGTCCTTAATTTTCCGCTGAGCCAATAGATTGCACCTGAAAAGCTCTACGCACCTTCCTATTTTGGGGTATTACTGCCATAATTTTCTCATGATCTTTTGCAAATATTTTCACTGTCATCCAGTACCAATACCTTATATTTTTTGTGTCCGTTTTTAAGTTCTCTTTATTTTACATAAAAATAAAGAAAGATTTATAGCAGATAGACCATACAGCTTGTCCAGTCTTCCTATCCATACTACTAACCCTTAAAATCACCTCCTTTTCCTCAGATTCCCTGTGCTTGTCCCATGCTTCCTTGATTCACATATAGTCCTTATCTCTACCACCTTGACTAAAGGCTATTCCATGTATCCACCACGCTTGCTATAAAGAAATATATCCTCAGATTATTCCTGAATTTATCGCTGTTCACCTTCATCCTATGGTTCTTCGTTCCAGAACTTTCTTTCAATTGAAAGGCTCTCCTCATGTGCATTAATGCCACAGAGGTTTTTTTAAAATTATTTAAAATGTCTGTAGCTGCATAAACACAAATATTGCAATAACATCAAAGTATTCAAACAGTTCACTATTATTCTCAAAAATAAATTACTCCCCCCTCTCCATCCAACACTCCTCCCCCTTCTACAACATTTGCCACTTCTCCCATTTTTACTTTGTACACCCAAATTGCACTTTAACAAAACCTTCATGCATATTTGATTTCCAGCGCCCACATGGAGACCAAATACTACAGAAAGCATGTATACAATGATGCCTATAAGCTGTTATTTCACTCACTGAAAAATTAAAGTCCATGGGCCCGATATTCTTTTGGGCAGGCTATCAATAAAGAAGAAACAAGCAGTCAAGAAATCCGATGACGCATTGCTCTTGGGAAAATGGATATGAAGGATCTAGACAAGATTCTCAAGAGCAGAGATGTCTCTCTCCATACAAAGATTTGACTTGTTCAAGCCATGGCATTTTCAATAACATCATATGGATGTGAGAAAGTAGGACAGTGAAAAAGACAGAGGAAGAAAATTGATGCCTTTGGATTATGGTGCTGGCGATGAATACTGTATATACCATGGACTCCCCAACGAACAAACCAGTCAGTACTAGAAGAGATCAAACCTAAGCTTTCTTTAGAAGCTCAGACGACAAGACTTTGACTTTCATACTTTGGACACATCATGCGAAGAGAGAAATCATTAGAGAAAGATAGGGAAGGTAGAAGGTCAACGCAAAAGAGGAAGACCACCAATGACATGGATCGATACAATAGCAGCTACGGGTGCCAGTCTGTCAACAATGAGTCGCCTGACTGAAGACCGAACACAATTTAGGACAACTATCCAGAGGGTCGCTATGGGTCGACACTGACTTGACGGCACTTAACAACAACATGTGCCACTATGGCACATAGCCCTGCCCACTGACCCTTAACCCTGGATATTCAATGCCAGGGTCATATGCAGCCCTGGCATTGAATATACAGCAATTGCCGCACACGCCGGAAGCCACATTAGGTAACAGGGCAGCAGCGATATTGCATGCGGACAGTTAGCTCCTGCGCCAGAAGATAGGTGAGGGTTTTTCACGCCTATCTTTTTGGCGCAGATCACTAACCAGGCAGCATACAATATCGCTGCTGCCTGGTTATTGCTTGCCGCTACCTCCGCTATGCCCCGATACCAACTGGATAGCATCGGGGTGCGTAGGAGAGTTAGAAGGGGATATTCAACAGCACTAACTGTGTAAGTGCCATTGAATATCCCGATTTAAGGCATTTACACGGTTTACTGAGCTGTAAACCATATAAATGCCTTTTGAATATTGGGCCCCATATGATTAGTCATTTTTTCCATTGGAGGCATGCTCATACCTTTCCATTCTCACAGCTGTAAACCACTAAACTGCAAGTTTACTCAGATGGTCATACCACCCATCTGAGGCTATATTTAGCAAAATAAATTTGGGATCTAATTCCAAGGGCATCCGAGTTATTTCTATAAAATACACAAGCACTCCATTCCAAAAGTCCCTACAAGCATGCATTAGGGTGGTATTGTTTAATTTGAAAGGGAATGAGGCAGGGCTGTCTACTATCCCCTCTGCTATTTGTCCTGGTTACAGAGCCCCTAGCTACAATAATTAGGGCATACTGAGGATGTCAACGGCATCCAAAATCAGCAGTATAAAATAGCATTATTTGTTGACGATATCATTTACATGCCTAGCCATCCATTTATATCCTTGCGCATGCTTACGTCTGACATACAAATGTATAGTCTATTGTCAGATTAGAAATTAAATATGGGAAAATCAAAAGTTCTGAAGATTAGTATGGCAGTTGTGGCATAATGTCCATCTTACAAGTTGTATTATGCCCCTTCCATGATAAATTTAGGCCTGTCCACTACCTTAGGTCATCTAGGATTCTTGTCAACAGAGGCCTATAGTTTAATACAAAATGTCTGGTCCAATACACCAGGACCACCCCAAATATTTAGATTCCTTGGCCAACTTAAAAGGGAAAGCATTGCATTTTGTATTAAACTATAGGTCTCTGATGACAGGAATCCTAGATGCTAAGGTGATGGACAGGCCTACATTTATCATGGATGGGGCATAATGTCACTTGTAAGATGAACATTCTGCCACAACTGTTAAATATATTTATGGCCTTATTTGCGGAAATTTCTGGGAAGGTGCTTAAAACTTGACAGTGCCGAATATTTAATTCATTTGGTAGGAAAGCCCACCCAGGATCTCACAGAGGATTTTATATCTTCCAAAATATAAAAGGGGTTTGCTTTTCTTGAGATCTTATTTTGTAGTTGCTCAAGTTAGAGAACCTTTTGATTAGTACAGATGGAGCACTGTCAAACAATGGGTATCTATAGGCAAGAATTTATGACTCTGCTTTGGGGAACACCATGGTGGAATGATTACAGCAAGGGCTAATTGATTAAAGGTAATCATTTTGTAAAACCACCTTGAGATGATGGGGAAGGGGAAGGGGTAAACTGCTGGATGACAAAGCCTAAATGTCTACCTATTGATATAACTGTTTTTTGCTCCAAGGATGGAAGGGGCAGTTCAGTGACTAGAGATGGGAATATTTAATATTGATTCTTTGATAGGAGAGGGAGGAGAAGTGCACCCAAATTTTGCAAGAATGATTTGAATTGACAGAAATAGACTACTACCCATACTTGCAAATCAGACATTACGTTGTGGGCAAAGGTCGTTCTGGTCGGCCTTCCCCAATCACAATTGCGGAGATTACAACTGGTTCAACACACAGCGTCACGTCTTTTGATGCATGCTTCACGTTTTGATCACATCACCCCTCTTCTGATTCACTTGCACTGGCTTCCACTTACCTATCGCATACAGTTCAAGGTGCTCATCCATGTACACAGATCCATTCACACCGGTGGTCCCCTTTACCTCGCAGATCAAATCCGTCTTCACTCCGCCCATCGTTCTCTACGGTCAGTTCATCTGAACCGCATGTCCCTTCCTTCTCCATCACAGGCTCATCTCAAATCCACCCGTTCTTCTGCTTTCTTCTTCTTAGGCCCTCGGCTCTGGAACTCGCTCCCCCCTGCCTTCAGTCTAGAACCTTCCTATAAAACCTTTAAGACCATGCTGAAGTCCCATTTGTTCTGCACAGCTTTTAACCTTCCCCCTCCCCCTACCCTCTCCTTTCCCCCAAATAGTTGATTTCAGTCGTTCTTAACCCACTTTGCCCTGTTGCTCTACTCTCCCCTCTTATTCTACCCTATCTCGTATCTTTCTTTCCTTTTACTTATGGCGTTCTTTTCCTTTTCAGCAGCCCTATTATTTTTGCTATTGTAAACCGCTCTGGTGGGAGTGGAGGAGTAGCCTAGTGGTTAGAACACTGGCTTGGTAACCAAGCAACCAGGGTTCGATTCCCACTAGCACTCCTTGTGGCCTTGGGCAAGTCACTTAACCCTCCATTGCCTCGGAAGAAAGGCCTGGCAATCTACTTCCAGTGACACTGCCAAGAAAACCCAGGAGCTTCTGGGTCGCCAGGAGTCAGGACTGACTCGAAGGCACAGACTGCATTTGCAAACGGCTCTGGTACCTTGAGTGTGAGCGGTATATAAAATGTATTAATAAAGGGATAAAGATAAATACACTCAAGCAGATCTTAAAGGGAGGGGGGTTACTTCTTCTGAGCAAAAGGTTTATTGTCTCACCTCTAGAATGGGCTCTGAGCCAATATGGTTCATTTGGGAGCTTGGAAAAATAATCTGGGAAGGGAAGAAGAGTGGAACTGGAGAAAGGTGTACAACCAAATAATAAAGATCTCTGTATCTGCAGCACTGATGTAGAGCAATATCTTACTACAATTTTGAACACAAGCAGTGCCTTGTGTTGGAGAGCTTGTGGGGATATAGGGAGCTTTTTCCAAATTTATTTATTTGTTGTTGTTAAGTGCCGTCGAGTCGGAGTCAACTCATGGCGACCCTCGGGATAGCTATTCTAAATTGTGTTCAGTCTTGAGTCAGGCGGCTCACTGTTGACAGACTGGTACCCGTAGCTGCTGTTATTGTATCGATCCATCTCATTGCTGGCCTTCCTCTTTTGCGCTGACCTATCTTGCCTAGCATGATGTCTTTCTCTAATGATCTCTCTCTTCGCATGATGTGTCCAAAGTATGAAAGTCGAAGTCTTGTCATCTGAGCTTCTAAAGAAAGCTTAGGTTTGATCTCCTCTAGTACCGACTGGTCTGTTCTTCGGGCAGTCCATGGAATACACAGTATTTGCTGCCAGCACCATAATTCAAAGGCATCAATTTTCTTCCTGTCTATCTTTTTCACTCTCCAGCTTTCACATCCATATGATGTTATTGAAAATACCATGGCTTGAACAAGTCAAATCTATGTATGGAGAGAGACATCTCTGCTCTTGAGAATCTTATCTAGGTCTTTCATAGCCATTCTGCCAAGAGCAATGTGTCGTCTGATTTCTTGACTGCTTGTTGCTTCTTTATTGATAGTTGATCCAAGTAGGTTAAAGTTGTTCACGATTTCAATTTCTTCTCCTTCAACGATGAACCTGTTGATTATGCTAGTTGTCATGATCTTTTTCTTCTTTACATTAAGGTGCAGGCCCATTTTGAGACTATGTTCTTTGATTGTGAGAAGCAAATGTTTCAGATCATCTTCACTTTCAGCCAGTAATGTGGTATCATCAGCATAGCGAAGGTTGTTGATGAGTCTTCCACCAATCTTCACACCTCTATTGTCTTCATACAATCCTGCTTCTCTGATGATTTGTTCTGCATATAAATTAAACAGGTAGAGGAAACGTATGCAGCCTTGTCTTACACCTTTGCTTATTTTAAACCATTCTGTTTCTCCTTGTTCCGTTCGAACTGCTGCTTCTTGATCAATGTACAGATTGTGCAAGAGTACGATCAGGTGTTCTGGTATACTCATGCTTCTTAATGTGGCCCAGAGTTTCTCATGGTTTACACAGTCAAAAGCCTTGCTATAGTCGATAAAGCACAACTAGATATCCTTTTGGTATTCTTTAGACTTTTCAAGGATCCATCTCACATCCACAATGATGTTCCTCGCTCTTTCCTGAACCCTGCTTGCACTTCAGGTAGTTCTTGTTCCAGGTATGGTTGTAGTCTCTTTTGATTAATCTTCAGTAGAATCTTGCTGGCATGTGGGATTAGAGCGATTGTGCGATAATTTCCACAGTTGGACTCAAGGAAAGAGCAAAATGTCATCTTCCATATCATTCGGCTAGACCAGTCCAGAGAAGTGGGATATACCAAAACTATGACTCCACTCAGTGGGAAGACAACACAACAGCTTGCAGAACCATACAGCCAAAGGCCATGTCCGCCCACGCATGGACATCCAAGTGGTAATACTTGAGAAAAGTGGAAAGTGATGCCCATGTTGCTGCCTGACAAATATAAGTAGGGGCTACTGAGCTCTGTTCCACCCACTAGGACGCTTGAGCTCAGTTAGAATGGGCACGCAAACCCTTCGAAACCAGATAGATCCACAGCAGATACGCTGAGGCAATAGCCTCCTTAATCCAGCGTCCCAACATAGACTTAGCCAACGCATCACCTTTGTGCGAGCTAGCAAACAGCACAAAAGATGGTCTGACTTACAAAAAGAATTCCTAATCTTCAAGAATCAGAGAGTCACTTTCCAGACATCCACAAGGTGAAGACCCTTGTCCTTTCCCCAATACTGCTCCTTAGAGGAGGGCAGGCAAATTACCTGGTTCACGTGAAAGGGAGAAATTACCTTAGGTAAGAAGGAAGGCACAGGCCAAATACAAATGGCCTTCTCAGTAAAGGATAGATAAGGATCTCAGCAAGACAGATCTTGAAGCTTGGAAACCCACCTTATGGAACAAATCGTGTCCAAGAAGACCATACTAAGAGTCAAGTCCTTCAGAGTAGCGCACTTCAGCAGCTTAAAGGGTGCCGACATCAAGGTCCTGAGCACCAGACACAGATCCTAGAGAGGGACCATGGACCAGAGGGGAGGATGTTGATGCCGAACCCCCTGAAGAAAATGCAAAACGTTCAGGTGTAAGACTTTGAGACTTAACAGCACTGGACCTCTGAAACAGCCAAAGTTGCTACCTAACCCTTCAGGGAGCTAAGAGAAAGGCCATTCTCCAGACCGTCCTGCAGAAAGGACAATAAAGACAGCACCTTGGCTGTCTCAGGAGCCAGCTGCCATGTGCTGCACTGTTGCTCAAAGAGGCAACAGACCCGCATGTATGCCAGGCTCCGAGTAAAGTGGAAACCATTGCCGGACAGTAGCCTTTACGCACTAGCTGTCTCCTTTCAAGAAACAAGAAGGGAACCAGGTCCTCCAGGACGATTGATCCTTGACTCAAGAGGCACTGAGACGGAGGCAAACGAAGAGGTGGCGCTTGCAGAAGCCACATCAGATCTCCAAACCATGCTCTCCTCGGCCAGTCTAGCGCCACCAGAATCATCCTTCCCAGGTGGTGCTCTATATGCCAAATCAAATGCCCCACCAGGGGCCACGGAGGAAACACATACAGCAGCCGTTGACTTGGCCATGGCAGGGCCAGGGCATCGATGCCCTCGGACCCTATCTCCATGTGGCAACTGAAGAGACACACTTTGGCACTGGAGAGGGTCACCATCAGATCCATCTCAGGACGACCCCAGCAGCACAGAATAAACTGAAACACCTCCTGATTCATCTCTCACTCTCCTGGATCCAGAGAATGCTAAGAAAGTCCACTGACACATTGTCCATCTTGACAAAGCTAGAAGATACTTCTCTGCCCAGGTAAACAGGAGAGCCATCTTATTTATTTATTTATTTATTTTATTTATTTATTTTTCTATACCGCGCTCTTTGGTATCAGCTCGGTTTACAAATAACATCAACTTTGTTCAGACACAGGTAAACGCCTGTGCTGGACTTACAGAGAACAAGGTTATTCAACTTGGATTAACGGGAAACTATATACAAGATCTGGGTTAAAGGTATTTTACATCTTTTAGGTAGTTATATCTTCAGGGCTAACCCAGCACTTCTCGTACCACCTTGCCGACTGACCTAAGTCAGCACCACAGTGTTGTCCAAAAACATTCAGACCATTCAGCCCTCAATCAGGGGCCAGAACGCAGAAAAGCCAACCTGATGGCCCTCGCCTCAAGGCAGTTGATGGACCACACCGCTTCCCTGTGGTAACAATGGCACTGGGTCGTGCAGTCTTGGCAATAGGCTCCTCAGCCCGAAAGACTGGCATCCATGATCAGAAGCATCCATGAGAAATCATTCAGCAGCACACGCTTCCTTAGATGACAGGGCTGCTGCTACCACTGCAGGCTGGCCTTCACCATTATCGGAAGCAGGAGCTTGAGCTGGAACTCTTGAGAACTCGGGGACTACCGAGTCAGCAAGGACTGCTGGAGTGGCCACATGTGGGCACACGCCTATAGCATCTTAATTGTTGCCACCATTAGTCTGAGGAGCTGAAGATAATCCCAGACTCTGGGAGACTGCTGCGAACAGAACAGCACCAAGCAATACAATAGCCTTTTGACTTTCTCCTCTAGTAGGAAGACTCTGCCCACTTGAATATTGAAACCTGCTCCCAGGAACTCCAGAGACTGATAAGGCAACAACTGGCTCTTCCCCCGATTGATCACCCAGCTGAGGCCTTCCAAAGAGAACACCAGGCGGTAAGATTTGTCTCGCCCAGCTCCTTCCCCAGCTTCTCCAAATCAGCCCCAAAAAGCAGTTTCCTTTTAAAGGCCAGTTGGGCCAACCAAGCTTTTGAGGATATGTCCACCACCCAGTGTCACAGCCAAATCTAGAGCCATGTCACCGCTGACAGGGCACTATCCCTGGCCGCTAAACGTACCAGGACATACATGGCATCAGAAAGGAAGGCCGTATCCAATTCCAAAAGAGGGGTAGTATCATCTGGTGGAAGAGACTGAATCCACTGGAGCAGGGCTCAAGAAGTCAGGCCTCCACATACTGCCAACTGAAAAATAGCAGTCACCACAGTGAATTGATTCTTCAACAACGAATTCATCTTTCAGTCCAGAAAATTCTTCAAGGTTGATCTGTCTTCCACAGGAATGGTGGTCTGTCTAGTATCTCTGTGACCTGGGCATCTACCTTGGGAATATCAAACCACACAACGCATTACTTCTCCAGGAGAGCGTATATCAGTGCTTCCCAAACCTTTTTCCGGTGTGATCCCATTTTAGCAGAGGAAAATTCATGTGATCCCAGATACTAATAAAAAAAATTATTACTCAGATAGCAAAAATATAAATATGTACATCTATGCTTTCTAAAGTAATCATTCAATGTACTCAACATGCCTGACATATATGAGATTTGAAGTTATGGCACAGCATTTTAAACATTTGCAGTGTGGGCAGGGCTGGTGTTAGACATGCAGGAGACCCAGGCAGAAACTGATGAGAGGGCCCCAAGCCCACCTGTAAGCTATGCCTCCTTCAGCCTGAGGCAGATTTGAGGTCCCCCTTGGCATGGGGACCCAGGGCAATTGCTTTGTTTGCCATCACCTAACACCAGCCCTGACTGTGGGGGCTGAGCATCTGGTGGGGAGTGTGTGTGGGTGAGTACAGATGTGAAGGATAAGTGACCAGGAACAGTGTGTGTATGTTTGAAGCTGAAGAAAGCACAGCTTGTTAATGGACTTTGAGATCCCTCCCAAATTTTTATCCTGAGTTGGTCCCCAGCCATATCTATCACCAGTTCTGGCAGATGTACATTCCAAAAGCTCATATATTTCAATCACTAAATAGAAAATAGCATTATTTTTTTCTACCTTGTTTTCTAGCCATTTTATTCTTCTAATTCTTTAGCATTGGCTTCTGCTTTTGTCTTCTCTTAGCTCTTTTTTCCGGGGTCACTTGTCTATTTGCCATTTCTTCTTACTCCTGTCTTCACCATCATCACCTACATCAATCCATAACACTAATCTTTCTTTTCAGTTTTCTTCCTTCTTCTTTTACCATTTAGTTGTCATTCTCCTGCTATTTGCTGCACTTACCCACAGCTTTCCATCACTTTCCCTCATCCAGCTCTCCCATTCCCAAGCCTCTTACTACCCAGTCTTTTACTGACTCTCCCCCTGTGTCCAGCATCTTCTCTCATTCCACTCTCACTTTCCCCATCCAAGGTCTCCCTCTCTCTCTTCTCTCACATGTTCTTTAGCCCCTTTCTACTACTACTAATCATTTGTATAGCACTAACGCCCATGTCCAGGATCTCTTCTATCTCCCTAGTTCCCACCTCCTCTTACCAGTTTCTTTTCTGTCTCTCTAGCTCTACACTTAATGTTCAGTCTCACCAGTGTTTGCACCCTCCATGTCCAGCATCTCTTCTCTCTCGCCTCCCTAGTACCTCTCCCCCCATAGTCAAATACCTCCTGTCTGTCTCCCTCCTTCCATTCCATCATCTCCTGTTTCCATAGATTCCCCCATGATCATTATCTCCTGTATTTCCCTAGTCCTCCCCTCCCATGTCCAGTATCTCATCTGTTTCCCAAGTTCCTCCACAAAGACAATCATTTCCTGTTAACCAGTCATCTTCCCACACATATCCAGCATCTCCTATCTCCCTGCCCAGTACCTCACCATATCAAGCATCTCCTTTCTATCTCCCTCTCTTCCCTATACAGCATCTCCTCTGCCTCCCTGTCCTATACCACCCTGTAGGACGCTGTGAGCGGGTCAAGACACAAATCCCCTTGAAGCCAGGTAGAGGGTTAAAGGAAAATGCGTTATTTACAGGGAGTTCACAGCAGTGGTAGCAGAGACACAGTTCTCTCCTCCCTCAACGATCCTTCATTCTTGGCTTCACAGCAGTAGCAGAGGAACAGTTCTCCCCTTCCCCAAAGTTCCTTCACTCTGGACTCCACAACAGTAGCAGAAACACAGTTCTGGCCCCCCCCCCCCAAGTTCTTTCACTCTGGGTTTCATGGCAGTAGCAGAGAAACAGTTCTCCCCTCCCCCAAAGTTCCTTCACTCTGGGCTTTACAGAAATAACAACACAAGCCTGCTGACCAAAGTGGAAACACCCCAGCTCCTACCTTCCTATAGGATCTCCTTAGAGGTAGGTGGTCACTGTGCACTCTGGAACACCTTGGGTTCTTCTCTCTCCCTCTCTATGACCTCCCTCCCAGTTAAAAGGGCCGTCCCCGGCCACATCCTTCCCAAATACATTCAAGCCAGGTTCCTTAAAGGGGCCCGGCTTCTGCTGCTTAAAGGAGCATGTCCTTAGTCTGGCTGGAGTTATAACAGTATGGGTAATGGGGAGCTTCTCATACACCCCATCATATATCCTCCCCTTCAGTGCAATCCTACGAGGGCAAGCATCCTGTGGCACTGGGGAGCCCAAGCAGGACAGAAAGTCTGCATTCAGATGTGCCTTGCCAGACCTCATAAAGAAACGGTTGGAGGGTTCAGGAACCGACGTAGTATCCAACTGTTGGTGTCCTGCTGTTGCACCCGACACTTGAGCGGTTGATGGTCCGTAACCAACATGAAGGGGCGACCCAATAGGCAATATTGGAACTTCTCTAGGGCCCATTTGATCGCCAGAACCTCTTTCCTTCTCAATCGTAGCATACTTTTCTTCCCGGGGCAGCAACCTCTGACTAATAAATGCCACAGAGTGTTCTTCACCCTCAACATCCAAGGCCAGGATGGCCCCCAAGACCCACCATCGAAGCATCTCTCTGGATGATGAAGGGCCTTGTAAAGTCAGGGCTGACAAGGACCAGTCTAGAGCACAAAGCTGCCTTTAACTTCCCAAAGGTCTCCTCCAACTCGGTAGTCCAGAGGACCTTGTCCGGAGCCTTCTTTTGGCGGAGTCGGGTCAAGGGTTCGGCCATTGCTGCCATCTGCTGAATGAACCGGTGATAATATCTACCATACCCAGAAAGGCCCAAACTTGCTTATTATTCGCAGGCACCAGTATTTGGGAAATGACTCCACCTTCTTGACTTGCAGTTGTACTTGACCATTCCCCACTGTATATCCTAGATATTGGGCCTCTTTACCTCCCAGGAAGCATTTGCATAGGTTGGCCATCAGCTTGGCCTTTCTCAGACTTATCAGCATGTTCTGTAGTTGTGACAAGAGCATTCTCCAGTTGTGACTGTAGATTATGATGTCATCATGGTAGGTAGCTGCATATCACCCATGGGGTCTTAGTAGGCAATCAATCAGGTGCTGGAACGTAGCAGGAGCTCCATGAAGTCCAAAAGGCAAGACCATGAAGTGAAATAGACCTTGGGGCATTGACTATGAGCGCTTCTCCCTGGCTGCCAAGGTTAGGGGAATCTATCAATAGCCCTTTGTCAGATCCAATGTTGAAATAAATCGGACTCTCCCGAGGTGCTCAATAAGGTCATCCATCTGGGGCATGGGATAAGCATCGCACTTCGAAACTGCATTTACTTTCTGAAAGTTGATGCAAAACCGGATGCTTCTGTACGACTTAGGCACCTGCATAATGGGGGATAACCAGTCGCTTTGGGATTCTTCAGTCATACTTAACTCCAGCATTCCTTCTATCTCCTTCACCATGGCTTGCCTCCGTGCTTCCAGGAGTTGGTAGGGCCGTTGGCGTACTGTCACACCATGATCCGTGATGATATTGTGGTAGGCGAGGTGGGTATGTCCTGGAACCTGGGAGAACACATCCTTATTCCTCTGGACCAGCTATAAGTCCCCCTTCTGGGTAATTGTCAGGTGTTCTCCAAACGGAACATGGCCCGGTTCAGAGGACCACTGTACAATGGGCTCAAACTCCTCTTCATGGACCATCATTGTTAGGACCGGAGTCCACTTCTTCAGAAGACTGATGTGGTAGATTGCTAGCTTTTATCTTTTATCTGGTTGAGCTACCTTGTAATTGACAAGCCCCATCTGTTCAACGACTTCATATGAGCCTGCCATTTACAAAACACTTTACTCTCTGAGACCGGGAATAACAGCAACACCCGGTCCCCAGGCTGGAAGGTCCGCTGCAATGCCCTCTGATTATAGGCCTGGACTTGACTCTCCTAAGCTTTCTCCATGTGCTGTCTGGCTGATGTTCCCACTTTCTTTATGCATTCCTGCATCTGCAGGATGAAATCCATTAAATTCCGGCCGGGGTTGGGTTTTCTCTTCCCAAGTCTCTTGCAGTATCTGCATGATCCCTTGGGGTTGTCGATCGTACAGCAACTCAAAGGGAAAAAACCAGGTCAAGCTCTGGGGTATTTCCCTGAAAGCAAACAGAAGGTAGGGGAGTAACAGATCCCAGTCTTTCCCCTCTTCATTCATGAACTTCTTCAACATTTGTTTTAATGTAATGTTCGACCAGGCCATGAAATGAGAGTCAGAAGCTGTAAAGATGTCTTACACATTGGAACATGGAACGTACGAAGCATGAACAAAGGGAAGTTGGAGGTGGTCAAGAATGAAATGGAACGTGTACAACTTGATCTGTTGGGTGTCAGCGAACTGAAATGGACTGGCATGGGGCACTTTGCATCAGATGATCACATGGTCTACTATGCTGGAAATGAAAGACAAAGAAGAAATGGTGTTGCATTTATAATAAAGAAGAAACTTGCAAGAACTGTAATGAAATACAATGCAGTCAGTGAACGCTTAATCTCTATTCGTCTACGAGGATTGCCTATCAACACAACTATAATTCAAGTATATGCCCCAACAACAGCTGCTGAAGAGAATGAAATTGAAGAGTTCTATGAACAAGTACAAGCTGAAATTGACAGAACATGCAAACAGGATATCCTGATAGTCATGGGTGACTGGAACGCAAAAGTTGGCAACAAAGAAGAAGGCAAAGTAGTTGGAAAATATGGACTTGGCAACAGAAATGAAGCTGGAGAAAGACTGATAGAATTCTGCAAGACCAATGATCTATTCATCTCAAACACCTTCTTCCAGCAACACAAGCGGCGATGTACACATGGACTTCACCGAATGGATTATATAAAAATCAAATTGACTCTTGGGGGGACCACTCGTCCTAGGCGGCTGTTTGTCAATCAGGGGATCGAGAACCCCAATGAGCTTGACTTTACCTTCTTCTCTTCCCCTCATAAATCCCAGTCTCGCATAGACTTCTTTCTAATATCAAAACTGTTAGTTCCTCAGGTAGACAATGCAAAGATTCACTCCCAACATATCTCGGATCACGCTGCTATTTCTTTTCAATTACATACCACTGCGCCCCAAGGGAATCCGGGGGCCTGGTTTTTTGATAGAGCCCTATTAACTCAACCAGAGTTCCAGTTAGAAATTCGAGCAGCCATACAGGACTACTTTCACTTTAATCTACCCCAGGACACTGCAAACTGGGCTTGGTGGGAGGGTTTTAAAGCGGCCATTCGTGCAACGATCACTAGTTATCAAATTCGCCTGCGGAAACAACGCAAGCAGCAGCTCCTCATACTAGACCAACAAATCAAAGCAGGCGAACGAGTTCTAACTTCACGTACTGATCCATGCGTCTTAGTTCGCTTACAGCGTCTCCGTTTTCAATATAATGCAATCCTCTCAACTGCAGCTTCTCAGAGTATTGCACTTCAGCAAGGGACATACTACCGTGAAAGCAACCGAGCCGGTCGACTTTTAGCTAATGCCTTGAAAGGTCAAAAAGAAGCCAAACGCGTTGCGGCCCTTCGCGCCCCACAGGGAGGGGGCATACTGACCACAGACTCCGATATCGTAGAACTTTTTCGGGATTTCTATACCCGTCTATATCAATCTGAATGTGAGTTCTCATCTGAGACCTTTGAGCGCTTGTTTTCTGGTATTCAGCGGCCGACCCTTTCTGAAGCTGATAGGGATGCCCTGGATGAACCCTTCTCTACTTCAGAGATCCATTCTGCCCTAAAACGAACAGCCTCGGGTCGAGCCGCTGGGCCTGATGGTCTCCCGACAGAATTCTACAGAACGTTCAGTGCAGATTTAGTTCCCTACTTAAAACTTTACTTTACTGCCCTTGCGGTAGATACATCCTCTTTGGGATCCTTTTCTGCAGCTAATGTGGTAGTTTTTGAGAAAGAAGGCAGAGACCCGCTGCTAACCGCCAACTACCGTCCAATCTCCCTACTTAATGCCGATTATAAGATCTTCGCAACGATCTTGGCTACCCGGCTATCTGACAGGATGGCCACCTTAGTCCATCCCGACCAATGTGGTTTTATACCCGGCCGCTCCACCGCTGACAATGCTCGGACCTTGTGCCATGTGCTATCCCGTGCTGCCAATTTAGACCACCCATGGGTGGGTCTTTCCCTAGATGCTGAAAAAGCCTTTGATCGCCTAGAATGGCCCTTCTTATTTGCAGTTCTCCGATGGTATGGCTTTGGGGAGGGCTTCCTCCGATACCTCCAAGTCATGTATTCTCAACCCGTTGCCAGTATTTGTGTAAATGCCATAAAGTCTCGGCCTTTTAATCTTCAAAGAGGCACGCGTCAAGGTTGCCCCCTATCACCAATGCTCTTTGATCTAGCTCTTGAACCCCTCGCCCTCCTTATTAGACAGTCCGCACGTATCCGAGGTATCCCCTTCAGTCACAGGGAGATTAAACTCTCTGCATATGCAGATGACCTTACGCTCTTTGTATCCCTTGATTCGGTCCCGGCTGTCTTGGACCTGATTGATGGATACTCGCAATTATCGGGCTATAAAATAAACTGGACCAAATCCGTAGCATTCCCACTGAACCGCTGGGTACATGAGGCTGACATGCGGGCCTTTCCTTTCCTTTGGCAATCCCGCATGGTGAAATATCTTGGCGTCCACTACTGTTCTCCTTTAGAAGACACTATTAGCTTTAATGCCAAGGAGGTAGTCTCCAAAGTCCGTGAGCTCACAAATCGGTGGTCTCCCCTATCCCTTACATGGTGGGGCCACCTAGAAACCGTCAAAATGATGATAGTCCCTAAAGTGAACTATATTTTAGAAATGCTGCCCTGCTTCCTCCCGCTACACACCTACAAAGACATAGAGGGCCTTCTCGTCCGTTATCTCTGGCAGGGAAAACCACCAAGAGTAGCTAAACACAAACTACAGTCTGCGAGGGAACTAGGGGGTACCCGCTTTCCTGATTTTCTTAGGTATCATCAAGCCTTCCTACTCAAACAAGGTGCCCGATGGCTAGCTGCCTCAACAGACAACAGACCAGTTTGGCTTGACATTGAAGAGGAGCTAAGTAGCCCAATTCCGTTGATCCATCTCCCCAGCATGTCCCATCAAGTAGACCTACGCCATCCCCCAATGATTGTTGATACTCTTGCGGCCTTTAACACTCTCATTCTATCACTGGGTTCAAATGTATGTCCTCAGGACGGACTCCCGCTGTGGAATAACCCCAGAATTCAAGTCCTAAATAAAACGATTGCATGGAAACCCTGGTACTCTAGGGGGATCTGGACACCCCAACAACTCTTCTCTGCAGCTCGTTGGAAGACCTTTTCTGACTTACAAAAGGAATTTGCGTTACCAGCGAAACATTACTTTCAATTGATGCAGCTTCAACATTGCCTCAAAAGTGCTCAAATCCTGCCGCCCTCTGCCCCTACTGAGAACGGGCTATTAGAACTAATTCACTCTATTAGTAGTACACATGGGGTAGCCTCTAACTTTTATAAATTATTATGTCAGGGTACCGACACTGCTACTTGTAGAGCTCAACAAGCCTGGGAACGCGAACTGCAAATCACTTTAACCCCTGTGCAATGGAGCGTTTTCTGGAGCAAAGTGGTGCGGGTTTCCAGATCTGCCTCTGTCACCCAAACTCTCTTCTTTTTTGCACATAGATGCTTTTATACTCCAGAAAGAATAGCCAAATGGAACGCCACTGCTAGGGACCAGTGTTGGTCTTGCCATACTGCTGTGGGAACCCTCGCTCATGTTCTTTATGAATGTCCTCAACTGCAGGTTTACTGGGGGCGGGTCTGGGGTCGTATTCAATCTATCTTACACCTCCACGAGCCTCTTTCTTGGAAGATTGTGGGACTCCGCTCAGTGGCGGAGGTCCCCTCTCTTCCTAAGAAGGGTCGCTTTCTCCTTGATTTCATGCTGGGTATAGCCATATGTTTAATCACGAGGAATTGGAAGGATAGCTCTCGAATTACTGCCAATGAATGGTGGAACCTCGTCTGCTTATATAGTAAATATGAGCAGATATCTCGGAGAGCTATTCCTCATATCCAAACTCACTTTCGCTTGTCTAAATGGCAGATGCTCAATGATTATGTACACTCTGCCCATTGCTCCGACATGTCTGTTTAATGCATACTTATCATGTTTTAGCTCACCGTTAGGTTTTGTACCACAATAATGTCAGTACACGCCCGTTTTCGGGAATGATTAGTTTCTAGAGAAGAAGCAGGGGGGAGGGGGGTGGTAGGGGTTTACTTTGGTGTATGTATCACATTCTATGTATGTATTTGTCTTTTAGCTGTATGTCTTCCTTTCCTTTGTTGTTATAAAACGAAAATAAAGCATTTAAAAAAAAAAAAAATCAAATTGACTACATATGTGGAAGTCAACGATGGAAAAGCTCTGTAACATCAACAAAGACAAAACCTGGAGCTGACTGTGGTACAGATCATCAACTACTAGTATGCAAACTCAAGCTAA
This sequence comes from Ichthyophis bannanicus, assembly GCA_033557465.1. Lineage (NCBI taxonomy): Eukaryota > Metazoa > Chordata > Amphibia > Gymnophiona > Ichthyophiidae > Ichthyophis > Ichthyophis bannanicus. The sequence continues at coordinate 635,894,679 of CM066036.1, read as the reverse complement.
AGTTGAAAAAGAGCAAACCCACTCATGAATGCAGCAAAATATGACCTTGAGAATATACCACTGGAATTTAAAGACTGCCTGCAAAATCGATTTGCTGCTTTAGATACAAATGACAGAGCTCCGGAAGAGTTATGGAATGACATCAAGAAGGTTGTGTTGGAAGAAAGCGAGAAGTCTCTACAAAAGGTGAAAAAGCAAAAACGGCCAAAATGTATGACGGAAGAAACTCTGAAAATTGCCCAGAAATGCAGAGAAGCTAAAGCCAGAGGAGAAAGAAAGACAATCGCAGAACTCAACAGAGATTTCCAACGTGCAGCAAGACAGGACAAGGAAAAGTACTACAATGACGCAAGGAAATAGAAGCAGAAACTATTAGAGGAAGAACAAGATCGGCTTTCCTAAAGCTACAAGAGTTAAAGAAAAAGTTCCAGCCTCGAATTGGAATGTTACAAGATGCTCAAGGTTCTATGTTGAATGATGCTGAGAAGATCAAGAAAAGGTGGAAGGAATATACAAAGTTTTTATATGATAAAGATCAAGTGGTCCAACAGCTGTTTCAACCTGTACCTTATGATCGGGAACCATTGGTGATGAAAGAAGAAGTTGAAGCAGCATTGAAAGCCTTATCAAAGAACAAAGCACCAGGCATTGATAGCATTCCCATAGAAGTATTGCAGCAATCTGATGCATCTGTTACCGTACTCACAATGCTCTGCCAAGAAATATGGAAGACAACATCATGGCCAACTGACTGGAAAAGATCTGTGTTTATACCAATACTAAAGAAAGGTGATCCAACTGACTGTGGAAATTATCGCACAATCACTCTGATCCCACATGCCAGCAAGATTCTACTGAAGATTATTCAAAAGAGACTACAACCATACCTGGAACAAGAACTACCTGAAGTGCAAGCAGGGTTCAGGAAAGGGCGAGGAACGAGAGACATCATTGCGGATGTGAGATGGATCCTTGAAAAGACTAAAGAATACCAAAAGGATATCTATTTGTGCTTTATCGACTATAGCAAGGCTTTTGACTATGTAAACCATGAGAAACTCTGGGCCACATTAAGAAGCATGGGTATACCAGAACACCTGATAGTTCTCTTGCGCAATCTGTACATTGATCAAGAAGCAACAGTTCGAACGGAACAAGGAGAAACAGAATGGTTTAAAATAAGCAAAGGTGTAAGACAAGGCTGCATACATTCCCCCTACCTGTTTAATTTATATGCAGAACAAGTCATCAGAGAAGCAGGATTGTATGAAGACAACAGAGGTGTGAAGATTGGTGGAAGACTCATCAACAACCTTCGCTATGCTGATGATACCACATTACTGGCTGAAAGTGAAGATGATCTGAAACATTTGCTTCTCACAATCAAAGAACATAGTCTCAAAATGGGCCTGCACCTTAATGTAAAGAAGACAAAGATCATGACAACTGGCATAATCAACAGGTTCATCATTGAAGGAGAAGAAATTGAAATTGTGAACAACTTTAACCTACTTGGATCAACTATCAATAAAGAAGCAACAAGCAGTCAAGAAATCAGAGGACGCATTGCTCTTGGCAGAATGGCTATGAAAGACCTAGATAAGATTCTCAAAAGAAGAGATGTCTCTCTCCATACAAAGATTCGACTTGTTCAAGCCATGGTATTTTCAATAACATCATATGGATGTGAAAGCTGGACAGTGAAAAAGATAGACAGGAAGAAAATTGATGCCTTTGAATTATGGTGCTGGCGGCGAATACTGTGTATACCATGGACTGCCCGAAGAACAAACCAGTCGGTACTAGAGGAGATCAAACCTAAGCTTTCTTTAGAAGCTCAGATGACAAGACTTCGACTTTCATACTTTGGACACATCATGCGAAGAGAGAGATCATTAGAGAAAGACATTATGCTTGGCAAGATAGAAGGTCAACGCAAAAGAGGAAGGCCAGCAATGAGATGGATCGATACAATAACAGCAGCTACGGGTACCAGTCTGTCAACAATGAGCCACCTGATTGAAGACCGAACACAATTTAGGATAGCTATCCAGAGGGTCGCCATGAGTCGACTCCGACTCGACGGCACTTAACATACCAATGTCTGCAAGGTCTTGACCTTCAATAGGCTGCACAAGTGTTTCATTACTCGAGAGACAAACTGTGTTCCTTGATCTGTGAGGAATTCAGCTGGGATCCACAGTTGGGAAAACAACTCCCAAAGAGCATTGGCTAATGTAGTGCTCGTTGTATTCCACACAACTATTGCTTCCGGGTACAAGGTGGCATAGTCCATGACCACTAGGATGAATCTATTTCCCTGGGGAGTATGCGCCAACGGTCTCATCAAATCCATCGCACCACTTTCAAATGGGGTCTCGACAATGGGCATGGGCACAAGGGGGGCAGGTCTAACCATTCGGGGTTGTGAAGTTGGCAGGTAGGGCAGGACTGGCAAAACAGCTGCACCTGTTTGTAAAGCCCTGGCCAGTAAAACTGAACAAGGATTCGCTCTTAGGTCTTGTTCATACCTAGGTGCCCCTCCTCCCCCACAAGGTATAATTATGAGCAAACTCCATTATCGCCGGTGATAGGCTTGGGGAATCACTAATTGTTCCAGCTTCTCTCTATATTGCTCCATGGGTAACCCTATAAAGGAGGTCCTGTTGTACTAAAAAGAAGGGAGAAGCCCTCGGGGATGTGTCCAGGCTGTCTACTGGGGTCCCTTCTAACTTGTGTACTTGGTCCCAGGCATTCATAAGGGTGTTATCTTCCATTTGGGCTCTTTTAAACTGGCCCAAGTTCCCTATATCAGCCTACCCCAGTGGGCGGTTCTCATCCTCCAGGACCTCCCTTTGGGGTGCTAGGTTCCCCCGGGACTCATCTATAGTGCCCTCTGAAGTACTCCCCTCCTCCACCCCTATATTTGCGTTATGGTGGGCCCTTTCCCACCAACATTGCCTCCGGAACTTGGGACTCTTGGGGTTCCCGACAAACATATCTGGGTCTCCTAAGGGGAAAAGTTCTGGGAAGTCATCCTCGATCACCTCATCAAGGCTGCCTTTCCTCCGGTCCCAGATGTCCATGAATTTAGGGAAGTCCTGGCCTAAAACCACTGGATAGCCAGGTAGGGTACAACCACTGCTTCCAAGGGTCTGCTCCGGTGGCCATTTTTAGCTCCACTTGTCGTCGTCGTATAGGATCGCTGATCACCATGGACGCAACTTAAGAGTCACAAGATTCTTATAATTAATTTGATATCTGGTCCTGTTGTCTCTGCTGCAAGGGTCCTTATGCTTCCCAAGTCCACAAGGGCTTGCAGGTGAGTGTCCTCAATTTCCACCAGTATTACAAATAACCAGTGGCTCATTAGGGACGCTTTCACAATACCACAATCATGTGAGGCCATAACATGTGTGTCCATGGGTTCCCCCATTTCTATGGGGCACTTGCAGGCATAGTGACCTTTTCCTTGCACCTGAAGTAGGTCAGATAGCCGGCCCTGGCTGCTTGGGCAGCTGGGGAGCATGGAGTCCTTGGTGCAGTGGTCCTCAAGGGTTCCAGTCTCGATGCCTGGCCCCCTCATCATACATGTCTTAGCTACCAACTGTGCTTCATAAAAGCCTTCCGCTATTTCTATGGCACTGTCCAGGGTCAGTTTGGCAAACTGACGCACCCATTGTCTCATAGGGGAAGATAAGCCTTCTAAAAATTGAGCGGTATATCAAATTCAAATAAACATAAACATAAACATACTTCCACTCCTGTCTTATCTTCTGGCTGTAGCCACTTCCATGCCATCTCCTTCAGCCTGTAGAAGAAATTCCAGGGGTTCTCTGTAGGTCCCAGAGTTCCCTTCCGGAACCGTTGGCGATAGGCTTCTGACATACAGCCTGTTCGCTTCAGTATAGCAGTTTTTACTGCCACACAGGGGGCCCTTCCATCCAGGATGGCCTCTTGATAGGCGGCTTGGCTTCTTCCTGTCAACAGGTTCCCTAGGTAAATAGCCCACATCCCTTCTGGAAACCCAGCCAGTTGGGCGGTTTGTTCGAAATTTATCAGGAAAGAGTCCGGACCTTCGCCCTCCACCATTTTCGGCAGGAGTGACACTGGCAGGTGTGGCTGCCACCCTTGGAGTATTTGGGACGTTATTGCGAGTGAGCTTTGTTGTAATTTCAAAGACTTTTGTAGTAATTGCTGTTGCTGGGTCCCTTGCACCTGCAAGAACTCTTGAAGCATCTGCTGCTGTTGCTGCTATCCTTCCACTAGGGCCTGGAGTAATCTCTCCGTTCTGTTGTATCAGTTCCCATCCACCTGGATAGGAGAAGGGGGGAAAGAAAAAAAACTCTTGCCTGTCTGGCACTAACTATACAGAAGGCGTGCCCTAACTCCAACAGGGCTTGCCCCTTTTTCTATATACCAAAACCACTCTCTTGGGGGTGGAGTTCTAACCCCAAAGGGACATGGGGTGTTCTTCTGTCCTTTGGTTAAGAAGAATCCCACCACTGCCACCATATATAGGACACTGTGAGCAGGGCAGGATACAAATCCCCACGGAGCCAGGTGGAGTGTTAAAGGAAAATGCTTTATTTACAGGGAGTTCACAGCAGTGGTAGCAGAGACAGGTCTCCCCTCCCCCAAAGTTCCTTCACTCTGAGCTCCAGAACAGTAGCAGAGAAACATTTCTCCCCTCCCCCAAAATTTTTTCACTCTGGGCTTAACAGCAGTAGCAGAGAAACAGTTCTGACCTTCCTCAAAGTTCTTTCACTCTGGGCTTTACAGCAGTAGCACCACAAGCCTACTGACCAACGTGGAAATACCCCGGCTCCTACCTTCCCTTAGGATCTGCTTAGAGGTAGATGGTCACTCTGGAACACCTCTGGCTCTTCTCTCTCCCTCTGTCTCCTCCCCTCCCGGTTAAAAGGGTTGGCCCCAGTCACACTCTTCTCAGGTATATTCAAGCCGGGTTCCTTAAAGGGATCTGGTTTCTGGTGCTTAAAGGGACATGTCCTTAGTCTGGCTTGAGATATATCAATACAGGGGATGGGGAGCTTCTCGTACACGCCATCACACACCTTTACATCAAGAATCTCTCTGCCATACAACCTATTCCATCCCCCATCATATCTAGCATCCTCCCTATTTCCCGTTCCCTGGTGGTCCACCATCCAACCTTACTTCCCCCTCCTCACTGGTCTAACATCTTCCCCAAGTCCTGCACCATCTCATAGAGAAAAATTAAATTGAAACCCCAAGAAGCCAGACTCTGTATGTAGTGCAACACCAGAAAAATAAACTGATACAGTTCCACCTGTAATGTGCAAATAGAAAGATTGCACATATAAAATCCATAAAGTAAAATATTTCAATCATTAAACTGAAAATAAATTATTTACCATTGTGGTCTGGCTTTTTTAATTTTTCTAATTGCCTTGGCCCCAATGTCTGGATTCTGCTTCCTATTTTATCTTAACTCTCTTTTCCAGAGTCTGAAGGCCATTTGGCACTTCTCTCCACCCAAATTCTTATTCCTATCTTTACTAACTCTCCTTGAAATACAGCTTCTTCCCTCCCCCTCATGCTCTCTGCCCAGCGTATTTCCCCTCTTTCACCCTCATCCATTGTTTTCCACCCCTTTCTCTCCCCCTCCCTGACCAGTATCTTTCTTCTCTCTAACCCCTCCAGTCTGTCTTCCCCTTCTCTCTCTCCCTCACATCTGCATCTCCCCCATTTCTCCAACCCTTTCTAGTATCTCCCTTATCTCTCTCCCTAGCCTCACTATCTCTATCTCACTAGGCCCTTCCTCCCCACATCTAGTATTACCTCTCAGTCTCCCTATGGCCCCCCCATGTCCATATCACCTCTCTGTCACTCAATGACTTCTTCCCCACCACATGTCCAGCATCTCCTCAGTCTCCCTCCACCTCCATGTCAAGGATCTCCTGTTTTACTTCCTCCCCTTGCTGTGCATTGATACTTCAACCTCCCAACCCACATAACAGAACTCTATGTCCCAGTCTAGCCCTGCTCTCTTCCACTCGCCGCCTCTCATCAAAGATGGCATAAGAATGGGGCCTTTCTGACACAAGCGTGTCATGTCAGAGGAGGGCAGGACAAGGAGGGCCGGCAGGATATTAAAGGAATGCGTGTGCTTGTATCAGAAAAGCCCCATGCTGGATTTGACGTTAAGAGGTCTCCTGGGGCATGCCCAAAAGCTTAATTCACTCCTGCCCCAAACCCATGTGCCCGTGATCCCAAAGGAGGATTCTGCAACCCCATCTGAGGTTGTAACCCACAATTTGGGAAACACTAGCAGACATCTTCTTACATGGGGAGTCGGGGGCATCCTACTCCCACCGGATCATGTGTTTTAAATTTAAACTGAAAACTCTTTGCTGCTACTAGTCCCTGACTGATTTAACAAATACACTGGATTCACAGATTGATTTATTTATTTAATACTCTTATATACCGCGCTATTGGACATCAGTGCAGTTTACATGGAACATCAAAGAAGTTTTACGGTGGGGTTACACTGTAAATTACAGATAACAGGGAGATTAACTTGGATAACATGTTAACTATTTACACAAAAGGCATAAGGTGAATACCCTATGTACATCACATTGTGGAATGGTTACCGGGTGGTTAAGGATCTGTGTTGCATGCAGGGCACTTTGGTGTACCTACTTCAGGGTAGCACTTGAGGAAGAGGTGATGCTTCAGGGCCTTCCTGAATTTAGTTATCTCTGTGATTGCTCGTATGCTGGGTGGCAGGGCATTCCAGCTTCTAGGTGCACAGAGACTGAAAGCTCTGTTTGCGGTTGACTGTGTGCAATCGGTTATTGTTTTGGGGATTACTATAGTATTTATTGCTGTGCGTCGTCTGGCTCTGGTGGGGGGAGTCATGAAAGTAAGGCTTGCAAGTGATGAGGGGGAGAGTCCGTTGATGGCCTTGAATGTTAGTAGTAAGATCTTGAAGGTGATCCTACCGTGAATTGGGAGCCAGTGGAGACTTTTGAGGATCGGTGTTATATGGTCACGTCTTGAGGCCCCATTTAGAACTCTGGCTGCAGAGTTCATGGCGCGTTGGAGTGGAGTTAGGGTGGATTGAGGTAACCCTTGCAGTATTGCATTTGCATAGTCGAGATGTGGAATAGTTAATGCCTGAAAGATCGTTCTGAAATCATCCGGTTGCAGCAGGGGGCGTAGATGTCTGAGTGTTTTGATTTTTAGATATGCTGATTTGACCATGTTGCCAATATGGGTCTTCATGTCCAGTTTTTGGTCCAGTGTTACACACAGGTAACAGATTGTGGACTTGGTTTGAAGTTCTACATCTCTGACTCTTAGGTTGGCAGGTGGGCAGAAGTTAGGGTTTCTGGTAATGAACAGCACTTCAGTCTTTTTGTGTTGTATCCGGAGATTCTGATTTTGGAGCCAGTTTTCCACTGCAATGAAACAGTTCGTTAGTGATGAGAGATCGATCTGGTCAGTCTTGAAGGGTGTGTATAGCAGTACGTCGTCCGCATATATCATGCAGTCAATGTTGAATGAACGTATGAGATCGCAGATGGGCTGCATGTAGATGTTAAACAGTAGGGCTGATAGGGAGGATCCCTGCGGAACGCCTTGTTTCTGGTGGAACGGTTTGGATGTTGAGGTCTATGTTCGCACATGCTGCCATCTATCAGATAGGTATGATTTACACCATGTTAGAGCTAAATCGCAGATGCCTTTCTCTTCCAGCCGTCTCAGGAGGGTCATGTGGCACACTGAATCGAAGGCTGCGGCTTGTCGCCTTTTGTTGCCATCCTAGGCGGTTGCCTAAGGTAGGGCGAGCACTCTTTCTGTAGTTGTGGGTTTCAAATAAATTGAAGTCCAAGAGGCTTAAGGCTAACACAGGAAATTTATTGATTTTTACTACTACTCCATACAGAGCTTTTAGAAACTCAGCGCAAGGGCAAGAAGAAACAAAAAAGTAGGATTTCTTCTCCTAACACAATTAGCTTCTGTCACTTCCAGAACTCACAAATCAGGCTTCATTACTTCTAGCCTTTAAACATAAATGCCAGTTTGCCCTTCTTGAAACTTCCCAACATTCAAACAAACTTTCTGGCTTCATTCAAGGAAACACTTCTAAAAGCACACAGGCTTTAAAACACTGTCCAGCCTGTTTCTTTTCTTTACTGGCTAATGCAGTTGTTTGAGCTTCACACTCTATAGTGCTCAAACACTTAACTTGTCTTGTGAGACAGAGCACATTCCATTGCAGAACATTCAGAGTCAATATCAGAAGGATAACTTCCTGTCTCCATTTCCTCAATATCTGACTCTTGTGTATCGTGGTTTAAACTTCTCCGGGTAAACCCAGGCTCTGCCCTTTCGAACAGCTCAAGAATTTTCTTCCAGCCAGACTTTCCTTTGCCTCTAGAATTCTCAGCATATACTGGCAATTCTCTCTCTCTCATTAACTGGCTTATTGTCTGCAGCTGGCTTAACTTGCTGTTGGACACAGGGTTCTCCTTGTACCAGATAAGCTTTCACCAAGCCTTTGGCTTGCAGTAAAAGTGTCCTCATTTAAGGCTCTCTCAGAAGGAAATCTCCTGCCTCCAGGCTCCAAAGCAACTCTCCTGCATTCTGGATTCCTCCCTGGCTTATGGCTTTTTCCCCTGAGTGTTCCAGCAGATTCTACAGTGTCCTCTAAGGCTGGGCTTCTCTTAGAAGTCTGTCTCAGCAGTTCCTTCTCCTCCCCCCTGGGCTGTCCTGGGAAATACCTTTCACTCTAGCTGCCCAGGAGCTTCTTCCTCCTTCCAGCACGTTAGGACTTCTGCTGTGTTCTGAGTCTCGGGTAGCTCCTCCCCTGGGAACTCCCTTCGTCCTGTGATGCTGCCCCTCAACCTCGGCCTCTGCATCAGCGTCAGGATCCTGCTCAGCATTAGCATCCACCTCTCTCCTGTTACTGCCCTCTTCCTTTTGTAATCCCCTAGGGACTCTCCCTGCACGTGTTTGAGCTGTAACCACGTGCTGCTTCCTCAGCTGGCCTTCGTTAGCCCTACAGCTTGTTCCTGAGCTAGGGCGTGGCTTGTAGTTAAGCACTAGATTAGTTTTTTTCTGTTCAAGAACATTTTGTGTTTCACATCCCCGCCTCCTGCTTCTCTCCCTCAAGGTAAAAGTTTGCTTTTTTCCTACTTCTAAGGGCTCGGGAACATTTTGGCCATCACAGGCTATATCCAAAAATATAAGAGCCATGCCGTGATGAATGTTGTCTATTGTGTTGAGAATGTTGTTGAAGAGGGAGGTGAGTAGTGTCTCCACACCATGGGCCGCTCTGAAGCCATGTTGACAGTGGTCTAGGGGTGCGGTATCGTTGACGTGTTGTTGTATCTGGCATTGGACCTCTTTTTCTATCATCTTGGCCAGGAGTGGAATACTGGCAATTGGTCTGTATGACTCCACTTTCTGAGGGTCGAGTTTGCTGTTTTTCAACAGGGGTCTGATGGATGTTTGTTTGAGATTTAGGGAAAAACTCCTGAGCTGAATGATGTATCAAAGAGTCTGGCTATGAATGGGCTAAACTCAGTTTTTAGTTCCTTTATCCAAAAGGCTGGACAAGGATCAGACTGCGCCGTAGAGGTGTTGATTGTGGAGATGGTGTCAGCAATTTGTTTAAGTGATGGAGTGGAGAAGGTTGTTAGTTTCCTTGCATTGCTTTGCACTTTGTTGGAGGCGGGTGCTTCGAGCTTGCTGGTTTGGCATAGCTTTGATTGAAGGAAGTCAGCATAGTCTTGTGCGTGGATCTCAGTTTTCTGCACTGGTCCTGGTTCACTCGTGAGGTTCTTGACTAGGTTGAATAAGTCGTGTGGTTTCTTTAGTGATCGTCGTAGAGTGTCTGTGTGTGCTTGTCTTATTTTCTCAGTTATCGCCTTATGGTGAGATGCTAGTTGGAGGTTATAGGCTTCTTGGTCTTCTGTGGATCGTGAGCGCCTCCATCGCCTTTCGAGTTTTCTGAGTTTGAGGAGGGAATCCCGTAGTTCTTTTGAGTACCAGGGCGCGGCAGCCCTTTTCCTTGGGGCTTTGTTGTGCACCGTGCATAGTGCAATGGAGCTAAGGCTATCATTCCAGCTGGAGACTAGTTTATTAAGGTTAGTTGATGTCGTGTTGAGGAGTGGCTGTGTGTGATTCGTAATGGTTTCCCTGTTGAAAGGATGGAAACAATGTGGGGTATTCTTGTGGCATTTGTTTTGTTACCAGGGGGCTTCCTGGGGTGGTTTTCCATGGGGATTAGGAACATGATTAGCTTATGGTCTGACCAAGGAACTTCAATGTAGGTTGGTGAGGAGTAGGGGGCTGCGTTGTGGACGGTTAAAGGAGCGAAGATTAAGTCCAGTGTGTTCCCTTTTGTGTGGGTTGGTTTGTTTATTAACTGCTGATATCCTAGGTCTGTCAGTGCATCAAGAAATGCTGTCGCTTGAGAGTCATGCAGGGATGGCAGGTTGAGGTCTCCCAGTATCCAGTTTGGGGTACGCAAGTTCGGAGTATTGCAGGCTAGCTCAATTATTGTGGCTAGGTCCTCATGGGAATGAATTAAAAAGGAATTCTTTAGATTAATCAGCTTTAATCTAAAGAATTCCTTTTTCCCCAAGATTTAGACAAATTCCCAGAAGTCAACACTTCCAATTGCAGATCTCTCTCCAGAAGTAGCAGTCCCCTTTTGTAGGACAATCTGAAGTGTGGAAGCTCTCCTCTCAGAAATGATACCCCAACACCAGGGGACATAGCCGCTGTAGAACCCCTCAAGGATGGGGAAAAGCCCACAGCACTGTCACCAGAACTTCTGGCTGGCTGGTTATTCTTACCACAGTACTGCCACCTCCTGCCCTGAGGGGGATCAAGCCCTCTAAGGATGACTCAGAAGCTGCCATGCAAGAAGAACAGAGTCCAGAAGCCAGAGATGAGGCACCCCTCTTGCCATGGGACAAACAATGTTTCCTGGAAGACACAGAGAGTTAAGAGTAGTTACTCACCTGTAACAGGTGTTCTCCAGGAGCAGCAGGAATCAGTCCTCACATATGGGTGTCATCGGCGCTGGTGAAGCCCCAGCGGAGCATTTCCCCAGCTTTCCATGAAAGCCTTTGGGAATGCTGGCATGCATGCGCGGTTCCCTTCCCGCCTAAAGGTGCCATCTTACTTCAGTCAAATGACATAGCTAAGAAGAGCACACAAAAAATGAAAAATAAACTATGTACAACTGCAACTCCAAGGGGAGGAGGGAGGGTTGTGAGGACTGATTCCTGCAGCTCCTGGAGAACACCTGTTACAGGTGAGTAACTACTCTTTCTCCAGGACCAAGCAGGAAGTCAGTCCTCACATATGGGTGACTCCCCAGCTCTGGGCTACCGAGGAACCCAGGCTGAACAAGAGGCCTCCCTCTAGTCCCAGCAGCAAAAAAAGGCTTTTCAAGGACATAACCTCCACCGGTAGCCCAACAGAGGGCAGGAGGGCAGGAGTTGCCTAAACCTCAAAGAGATTCCGGAGTACTGCTTGGCCAAAAGCACTGTCCCTACGGGACTCCCTCTCCAGACAGTAATGGGCCGCAAAAGTCTGGCTTGAAGACCAAGCTGCAGCCCTGCAGATGTCTACCAAGGGCACAGAGTGGAGATGAGCCACTGAGGCAGCCATTGCCCTGACACGATGGGCCGTGAACCTACCCTGCAAAGGAAGGTCAGCCGCCTTGTAAGCCCAGGTGATACAGTCAGCCACCCAGAAGGACAAGGTACGCTTGGTCACAGGCAACTTATTGGGGTCAAAAGAGACGAAGAGCTGGGTAGCCCTTCTATGCCCCTGCGTACGGTCAAGGTAGAAGGATAAGGCCCTCCTACAGTCCAGGGTATGCAGGACTGCTTCAGCCTGGCTTGCATGAGGCCTAGGGAAGAATGTTGGAAGAACCACCTCTTGATTGAGGTGGAAAGAGGAGACAACCTTTGGGAAGAACTTGGGATGAGTCCTGAGGACTACCCTGTTCCTATAAATCCTGGTGTAAGGCCTATCACAGACCAGGGCCTGAAGCTCACTCACTCGCCTAGCCGAGGTAAGGGCTATCAGGAAGAGTGTCTTCCAGGAGAGGAAGCGTAGTGGACAAGTAGCCATCAGCTCAAAAGGTGGGCGAGTCAGTTGCTGCAAGACCACATTCAACTCCCACTCAGGGGCAGGAGGACGGATTGGAGGCTTGAGCAAAAGCAAGCCCCTGAGAAAGCGGGACACCAAGGGGTGACCTGACAGAGAATGTCCCTCCACCAGTGAGTGGTGAGCTGCTAGAGCTGAGAGGTGGACCCGAACAGAATTGGACTTAAGTCCCTGATTTGATAAGTGCAGTAAGTACTGAAGCACTACTGGCACAGTACAGGAGAAAGGATCCTCTGCATGTAGCTGACATCACACAGAAAACATTTTCCATTTGAGAGCATAGGCTTTCCTAGTGGACTGTTTCCTAGAGGCTAGGACAACCTCCTCAACTTCCTGAGGCAGGCCCCAGGGAGCCAAGACTACCCTTGCAGCCTCCAGGCCATCAAATTGAGAGCTGTGAGATTGGGGTGCAGAAGGGAACCCTGCTCCTGAGAGAGAAGGTCGGGTTGCAACCCCAGAGGCAGTGGGGGATCCACCGCCAGTTGAAGCAGAAGAGGAAACCAAGGCTGTCTCGGCCACCTGGGAGCCACCAGCAGGACTGAGGCCTTGTCCTGAAGAATTTTGAAAAGAGTTTGGGCCATCAAGGGCGTGGGAGGAAACGCATACAGGAGGCCCTGAGATCAGGACATCAGAAAAGCATCTGGTGCTATCCTCAAAGGATGCGGTTGCCTGGAGCAGAACTTGGGTAGTTGCTTGTTCAGTGGACTGGCAAAGAGATCTATCCAAGGGAGACCCCACTTCACGAAGATCTTTTGAACGACCAAGGGATGCAGCTGCCACTTGTGGGGCTGTAGAATTCTGCTCAACCGGTCGGCCAGGCAGTTATCCTGGCCTGGGAGGTACACCGCCTTGAGAAGCATGTTGTGCTTTAGGGCAAAGGAACAAAGGCCCTGAGTCTCACGACAAAGGATCTGGGACCCAGTCCCGCCCTGTTTGTTCACATAAAACATGGCTACCTGGTTGTCTGTTTGAATCAAGACTGAGCGGTGAGCCAGGGCTGGAGAAAAAGCTTTGAGAGCCAAGCGGATAGCCCGAAGTTCCAGCAGATTGATCTGTTGGGCCGCCTCCCAGGGAGACCAGAGGCCTTGGGTGCACTTGTCCAGACAATGAGCACCCCAGCCCTTTAGAGAGGCGTCGATGGTGAGGACCACCGAGGATTCTGGCATTTGGAAGGGAATCCCCTTGAGTACATTGGGTGGATGTAGCCACCAGCTAAGGGAGGCTAAGAGGGGTTTGGACACCTTTATCCTGTTTTGTAAGTTGCCTGCGGCTTGAGACCACTGAGTCCGAAGGCACCACTGTGCAGGCCTCATATGGAGCCTGGCATTGGGAGTCACATGTACTGTCGAAGCCATGTGTCCCAGAAGCCTGAGGCAGAGTCTGGCGGAGACCAGGGACTTGTTCAGAAACGGTTTTGCCACGTCCATCAGTCTTTGGGCCCTGTCTTCTGGCAAGAATGCCTTTTTCAGTTGAGAATCCCACCTTGCCCCTATGAACTCCAAGTTCTGGGAGGGGAGCAAAGTGGACTTTGCGAAGTTTATGACAAAACCCACGTTTTGAAGCAGAGCAATGGTTCTGAGGGTGGCTTGTCTGGCCTCCAGGGACGTTTGACCCCTGATGAGCCAGTCATCCAGATAGGGAAAGGCAAAGATGCCTTGATTTCTCAGGTAGGCCGCCACAACTGCCAGGCACTTGGTAAAGACCCTGGGAGCGGAGGCCAGGCCAAAAGGTAGTACTCTGTACTGATAATGGTTTCCTCCCACAATGAACCTGAGGTACTTTCTGTGGTCTGGATGAATGACGATGTGAGTGTACGCATCCTTTAGATCTAATGAGCATATCCAATCTCCCTGCTGGAGGTAGGGCAGAAGGGTTCCAAGAATAAGCATCTTGAACTTTTCCTTCTCTAGGAACTTGTTGAGGTTTCTGAGGTCCAGAATGGGTCGAAGGCCACCGGTTCTTTTGGGTACCAGGAAATACCTGGAGTAGAATCCGTGACCTTGCAAGTGGGGAGGCACAGGCTCCACTGCCCTGTCCACCAACAGACCATGAAGCTCTTGTAGAAGAAGGTCTGTGTGCAGGGGAGGCCTTGGAGGCTCCCCTGGAAAATATGGCAGAGGCAGTTGGTGAAAATGGAGGGCATAGCCATTGTGGACTATGTCCAGCACCCAATTGTCCCCGGTGATAAGGGGCCACTGGTGGGCAAAGAGGGTGAGGCGACCTCCTGTGCAGGGTGGGGAGAGCAGTGGAGGAGAGGCTATGCTCAAGGAGTCAAAACCCCCCACCCTGCTGAGTGGTAGCAGGGGCCTGAGGCTTGGGGGTCCATTACCCTGGCCCTTGGCTTGCTGACCCTGGGGGGCAGCTTGGGCAGCCTGATACTGAGGGTACTGTTTGTAGGCAGTGCCCTTCCTCGGGTAAAAGGACTTTTTACCCGAGCCCTTCTTCTTATGTGAAGGGGTAGAGGTCTTCCTCGACAGCCTTGTCCGGATAAGGTGCTCCGTCTCAAGCTGAGCGGCCTTCTCGGCCACGGGTTTGCCAAAAAGGTTCTCACCTTGGCAGGGGACATCGACCAACTTGTCCTGAACCCATGGCTCGAGGTCCGATGACTGCAGCCACGCCTGGCGTCGAGCCGCGATGCCGGCAGCCACTACTCGGGCCGAAGCCCCGAAGCCATCGTAGGCGGCGCAGGAAATGAACTTTGAGCATCCCCGAATCCCCGAGGACAAGGTCTGAAATCTCTGCAAGGGTTCCCCGGAGAGACCAGCATAGAATCCGGCCAATTCTTTGGCCAGGTCCCGCAAGTACATGCCCATGTACAGCTGGTAAGACTGGACATGGCAAGCAAGCATCGACCCCTGGAAGCACTTCCTACCGACACCATCGAGGTTGCGGGCCTCCCTGCCGGGGGGCACCGCGGAATGCATCTTCTGGCTCTTCAGACGATGCATGGCCGATTCCACAACCATGGAATGGTGTGGTAGCTGTGCTTTCTGGAAACCAGGGCTTTTGCGGAGTCGATAAATGGAATTGACTCGCTTACTTAGAACCAGCGCCGAGGCCAGGGCCTCCCACATTCGGAAGAGGAGCCGTTCCAGCATCGGAGGAACTGGGACAGTAAAGGCCTCCTTCGGAGGAGAGTCATACTGTAGAGCATCGAGCTCCTCGGCTCGAGGCTCTTCCTCGGGATCGGCAGGGATGGCCAAGGCAGCGGCCATATCCCGGACGAACTCCGAGAACCTAGTGTCCTCCGGAGGGGATCTACTCTGGGGATCAGACTGCGGTGAGTCCGACGGGACGCACCGAGTCTTAAAAGTATCGGGAGACTCCTCGTCCTCCGTCTCCCAGGCGGACTCGTCCGAGGAGGAGTCAGGTTCAGACCCCGCGGGGCCCCGAGGCACCCACCCTGATGCCAGGGGCACCGGCGTCGACACCCTCGGTCCCGAACGGGAGGTCGAGGCAGACCTCGACTGAGGACGACTTCGAGCCACGAGGGTCTCGAGTATCGGCTCGGTCTCCGGGGTTGACTTCGAAGTCGACGTCCCGGTGGTCGGGGCAGATGCACCAGACAGGCTGGCCATCAGTGCCCGCTGCTGCTCCATGAAGGCAGACAGTCTGCACTCCAAGGCTGTCATCCTGAGACTCAGCTCGGGAGACGCAGCAGCCACTGACTCGGGCCCCGGCGGCGCCGGGCCCGACGTCGGCTCTCTGGGAGGAGAGTCCACGAGGACTACGGGGCTTACGTGTCCAGCAGACTCCGGCTCCACGCGAGGAACTTTTGCAGGCTTCTCTTGGTCCACCGGCCCGGGACGGCGGTCGGGGGTCTTAGACCTGGCCCTCGAGGGAACAGGGACCTCCTCCGACGCCACCCTCGCGTGCCGCTTCTTCCTCTTACGTTCCCGGTCGGGGGACCCCCTGTCCGAGGAGCTTCAACGGCGCTCGGGATCGGAATCCCGAGATGTCGAGGCCTCAGACGAGGTCTAGGCCCGGCCTGAGGCAGAGTCCGAGATAAACCTTTCCTTCTGATGCTGTCGACTCTTTAGTGCCTTGGAAGACATCTTCCCACATGGCCCACACGACTTGGGGTCGTGGTCAGGGCCGAGGCACCGAAGGCAGCAGTCGTGTGTGTCGGTGAGAGACATAATTTTCTTACACCGATCACACTTTTTGAAACCACTGGAAGCCATCGGGGAAAAAATAGCCCCAAGCGAGGTCAAAAGACCGGCCTTCCAGTGAAAAAATGAAAAAAGGGCGCGAACGCCAGCCACGAAGGGCAAAAAACGAAAAATGAAGAAAACGGGCTCGATACTGGTGTACCAAACCTGGCGGGAGGGGAACTGGCGTTGAACCGGAAAAAAAATAGCGAAAATCGCCGATGAAAAAAATCACTTTTATCTGGGAGAACAGGACACACGTCTGATGGGCTTCTCGGAAAAAAAGAGACTGAGGTAAGATGGCACCTTTAGGCGGGAAGGGAACCACGCATGCGTGCCAGCATTCCCAAAGGCTTTCATGGAAAGCTGGGGAAATGCTCCGCTGGGGCTTCATCGGCGCCGATGACACCCATATGTGAGGACTGACTTCCTGCTTGGTCCTGGAGAAAGGTAAGTATCACAACAGCGTGCACTCAGGCCGCCGCAACCCTGAAGGTGCACGTTAACACGTGTTGGAGCCACTGGGATGAAACATGTTCATGAACCGCGCAGCCGCTAGGTGCACAATAGGAAAAAATGCTACTAATGCGTGCAGAAAACAGCACGAAACCTCTACATCATGCCAACAGTCAATGGAGCTCTACCCTGAGTTGAACCCCAGATGGATGGAGTCAGGAGCCTCCAACAAGGACAATGACAAGGTCAAGCTCTGATACGCACCCCCTGAGAGCCTCAGGCAGAGAATCTGTGCCAGGCTCAGCTGTAGTCCCCTGAAACTGTTTTTTTGGCTTTGCAGGTAAAAGAGGACCTGGGAAATCCAATGCTTGCCCTGAGATAAGCATTGTGGAACCTGTGTGTATTTTTGGGAACCTGCTAGGTACTGTCGTCAGCACTCCCTAGTGGCCAGTGGCTGTAAGGGTAGGCTGAGCATTTTTATCGTTTCAAGGAGGAAAGGGCTCTTTAAGGCCAAGTGCAGGTTGGTCTTTGTAGTCCGGCTCCTTGTATGAACAAATTGTATAAGCCAAATAGAGGGTATTAAGGCTCTTATTTCCCCTTTAACACAAAGGCTCAGTAAGGCACAGAAATAAAGAAAGTCCTTTCTTTCAGGGTTTCACCAAACATAAGCAAGAAGAAAAACTGTTACAAGTTTCACAGTTGATTGGAGAGATTAACTGAAAGATTCTCTTACTTCAGATCAACTTAAATAAGCAAAACAGTTCTCTGGCATTTAGCACAAAACATGAGCATTCTCAAAGCAAAAAGGTCTGTTCAATTCACAGTTCTGCTAATGACTCAAGGCTACTAGCAATACACAAGGTACAATCCATAAATTCATCTGGAGGCATGGGAATAGGGTTCTCATGGTCTATTTCCATGGACTCTGGGTCACTGGCCTCTCCCTCTGAATTGGATGTCTCCCTTGCTGCTATACTTTCCCAGACTCTGTCTGTTTGCTTGTTTCCAATAGGGCTGTTCTAAGGCTCCCAAACGAACATGGCCTGTTCTTCTGCCCTTAAATACTGGTTTATAAAGCTCTGACTTGTTTCCTTTTCTTCTGCACTGAGCATCTGTTTCACCAGAGCTTCTAGGAGATAAACTTTTTTTTATAAATGAAGTGGCACCATACCTGGGCTTCCTCCTGTAGCCGGTATAACTGGAGCTTTCTCTCTGAGGCACCTCTCTCTGGAAACAGGCTCTCTCTTGGAACCTTCTGAGCAGTGCTTTTCCTTTCTGTAGTTCAGGAAAACCTGGTGAGGAATCCGGATTTCCTTGCTTCTGGGTAAAGGTAGCTCTGCTATCAGAACCTTTCCTTCTTGTACCTCTTAATCCTGATTCAGACTCCTCCGGTGAGCGTAGGCCTCTCTCAAACCATGGCTTTCTCCTCCTCTGTGGTCCTCTGCTACAGAGTCTCTCTCCAGACTGACTCTCCTCGAGCTGTCTTTCTGACTTTCTCTGCTCCTTTTCCAGCACTTACTATTCTGGGTGTTCTGCTTGATCCAGCTACGCTGCTTGGGCTGGAGGTGTCACTCCTTCCGTCTGAAGTGCTTTTCCTGGCAGTCTCTCTCTGGACTGTCCCTCTCTGGACTGCTTTCCTCCAGACTGCTTCCCTCTGGACCGGTTCCTTCTGCTGGCCTGCTTTCCTCTGGACTGGTTCCTCCTGCTGGCCTGCTTTCCTCTGGACCGGTTCCTCCTGCTGGCCTGCTTTCCTCTTAACTGCTTTTCTCTTATAAAGGCATTCTACCTTTGAGTTTCCCGGGCTTGTCGTCAGGTGCATCTGATTAGCTCTTACATAATCAGTGGCTGGGTGTGTTAACTCAGCCTCAGTAGTTTTGCTCCTGCTCCCTCTAGCTGGGCTGCAAGGTAATTGCATCCTCTGCACATCAACAGCTCTGTTAAAGACAGGGCTTTTTTCTAAGTCTGCACTCTCAGTAGCTTCAGCTTCATGACACATCCCCCTTCTTAAAATATTACGGGCTGATTCTTCATTTTCTCTACAGCACGTAATTCTTGACATTGCGTCGGCATTATAATGCAGCTTTCCTGCTCTATATTCTACTTTATATTCATATGACTGCAATGCCATGTACCTTGACACTTTTTTGGCTGACGTAATCAAGGCCAATCTTTCATGCCAATGTCGGAGGACATTTATATGGTACACTTGCTCATGTCCCTTTGTGTCTTGTATTAAGTATGAGGCTGGACCAAGTGGTTTGACCACCTTATAAGGTCCCTCCACTGAGCTTCAAATTTCGGGGTAGGCCCGGATACTAAACAGACTACCTTTTCTCCGGCAGTTAGTTCTCTGGGCTTTGTATTTCTATCATAATATCTTTTTTGCTTTTGCTGACTATCCTTCAGCTTTTCTTCCGCAAGACATGAGGCTCGCTTTAGATGGCTCCTTAAGTTTTTCAAAAATTGTGGTATTCCCACTTCGTTCTCTACTGGTTCCACCCATTGTTCACGTAGGATGTCTAACGCTCCTCTAGGTGACCGTCCGTACATCAGTTCATATGGCGACGTGCCTAGGGAAACCTGTGTTCTTTCTCTCCAAGCATACAATACGAATGGGAGCATCGTATCCCACTCTGTCATTTCTCCATCTAGAGCACGACGTAGCATTTGCTTTATACTTTGGTTCATTCTTTCCACCAACCCGTTACATTGGGGATGATAGGCGGCGGTCTTAAGATGGCGAATGCCAAAGGCGTCCCACACCTGGGCTAAGTATTTTCACAGAAAATTACTTCCTCGGTCCGTCAATACTTCCTGAGGAAACCCTACCTCACAGAACAGTTTTATAAGTTCAGTGGCGATGGATTTTGCTGACACGTTCCTTAAGGGAACTGCCCATGGAAACCGTGTGACCTGGTCCATGATGACGAGTATATACTGGAAACCCCTAGACGTTTTTATGAGAGGTCCCACTATATCCATTGCCAACCTTCGGATGGGATCCGATATTACTGGCATTGGCAGTAATGGTACCTCAGGTGGGCGTATGGAGGTTACTCGTTGGCAGGAGGCACACGATTCACAAAAACGCGCAGTCTCCTTAAAAACTCCTGGCCAGTAAAACCGAGCCAGTATTTGGTCAAGGGTCCCTTGCACTCCCTTATGACCCCCTACTGGGTGGTCATGAGCTAACCTCAACACTGCCAATTTAAAGGTCTTCGGCACTACCAACTGTTTACGGATACCTCCCGACCGTGGGTCTATACTCTCCCTTTATAACACCTCTTTCTCTATGATAAACCTGGGAAAAATATTTTTCTTCCCTTGGACGTGCTCAAACGCGCGTGCCAGTGCGGGATCATCTCTTTGCTCCTTGGTAAAAGAGGGGAATTTCTCCACTAATTCCGATGGAACCCAGGGTATTCCGCTCCCCCCTTCCAACTCGGCCCTGCCTTGAGAGCGGCATCTTCTCTCTTTGCGCTTCTCCACTTTAGACTTTCTTTCCCTTTCATTGGGGACAGTTATTAACTCTTCGTGAGATGGGAGGTCGTCTAAAGTTGCCTCCCGGGAACAAGAGGGTTTTTCTGAAGCTTTCGTCTGTGTATGTGTAGAGACGAAAACTTCCTGGGGTGTTAAACCTTCCTCCAAGCCTCTTTTAAATTGGGGCCAGTCTCTGCCCAAGACCATTTCTTGAGGTAATCTGGGTACTACAGCGACTAACATTTTTTTCTCTATTCCCAAACCTCTTACAACCAGGTTATATACAGGGTAAAATGTTGCAGCACCATGAACACATTTTATCTTTACCTCTCCCTCTGCTTGATCTGGTGCGGATTCAGCTTGCTCTTTAATTACAGACCAGAGCTTACAGGAAATCATAGTCTGATCCACGCCAGAGTCAAGAAGAGCCTTGGCAGCAACCCCTTGTACTGTTACGTCTAAGACAAACCCTTCACATAATGTTTGCCTATTCTCACCTATGAGAGCAGTACGTGCTTGACATTCACTTTTTACGTGACCCAATTTTCCACAGGTAAAGCATCTCCTAGAGTGACTCCTTAATACAGGGTTAACATTTTTCACATGTTGAGTTTTATACTGTGAGAGGCTTCCTGATGACTGCTTCAACGCACCCACTGCTGTTTTTGAAATTTCCCCACTCTGCTGGGTGGCCAATTCCGCCTCTAAATATCTCTGTTAAGATAATGGCTTCTGCAGTGCTGCGGCAGTTCTGCAGGATAAGGAAACTCTGCACACTTTGGGGTACTGCAGACATAAATTGTTCTAGAACTATTACATCCATTAATGTCTCGACAGTTTTCTCCTCAGGTCTTAGCCATTTAGCGGCTAAGCTTCTTAACCTGTGTCCTAACGCTTTCGGTGTTTCACCCAATTTAAGGCGTGCCACTCGTAGCAAGCGATTATACACAAGAGGGGTCAGACCCAGGCGATCCCTGACGGCCTTTGTTACCTCAGTAAAATCGTTTGCTGACGATGTGGGCATTGCTCTGTATGCTGAGAGCGCCTCCCCTGTGAGTGAAGCGGCTAGGCGAACGGCCCACTGCTCCTCCGGCCAGCCCACTGAATGCGTTATCCTTTCAAACAAGTCCAGGAAGTCATCTATGTCATCCGTGGTCCCTAACGTCCCTAAAGTTAAAGCATCATATGTCCACGGTCCTACCGGACAGTTACCCAGTCCAGAACTCTGTCCATGATAACTAGAGGCTGCTTCCTGCGACTTTTGTTGCTGTGCTACCCAAGCCTCCATCATCTTTAAGATGGGTTTCTGTTGCTCTTGCATGGCTTGCTTTCCTCTGAACTGCCTTTCTCTTATAAAGGCATTCTACCTTTGAGTTTCCCGTGCTTGTCGTCAGGTGCAGCTGATTAGCTCTTACATAATCAGTGGCTGGGTGTGTTAACTCAGCCTCAGTAGTTTTGCTCCTGCTCCCTCTAGCTGGGCTGCAAGGTAATTGCATCCTCTGCACATCAACAGCTCTGTTAAAAACAGGGTTTTTTCCTAAGTCTGCACTCTCAGTAGCTTCAGCTTCATGACAGTACTTGTGACCCAGATTGGCTACTTTTGGAAACAGAATACTGTGCTTGATGGACCTTGGTCTGACCTAGTATGGCATATCTTATGTTCTTATGATCTAGGTATTGCTTTTAGGGTGGTTGGCATGCAGATCCTTCTGAGAGCCTCTGCAATATTCAAGAGAGAGCAGAGGTGAAAAGAGGAGGGGGGAAGGGGCGCTGAGGTTGTGTGAGGCCGCTGAACTCTTCAAATCCTTCACATCTTTTTCTGGCTGCTCAACAGGCTCTTATGAGGGTAAGAGTGTGAAGATGGACTAATTTCACAGGTACACTACCAAAAAACTGCCTCCAGTTTTGCAACTGATTCCTATAGATTTTGGGGTGCTGAATCCAGGAAAAATAGCCAAAATGTTCCATCACGTCACGTTTTCTTGCAAAATTAGATTTCTTACCCATATAAGGAATGTTCACATAATTTCTTTTTAGCCGACTGCAGTTTATTTTCTTGGCCCAAAATAGAGGTTGTAATGGTTAGCTAACTAGAAACACTCCCTCATGATATTTTAGAGTGTTTTGTATTCATTTTATACATTAACAGGACAATTGGGAGGCGGGAAGCTAAATCCAGTACTCGCGCTGGCGCATGTTCTTTCCTGTTCGCCTCGCCTCGTTCGCTCGCTCAAACACGGTGGTTGCGACATGAACGTTCCTGTCAAATTTCAGTTTCTTGCAAGTTCATTATTACCTTTTGTTTGCTCAGTCGTAATCCAGCTTTATTCCGAAGTGGTTCACTACAGTTGTAGTTTGCAGTGCTGTGTATTTGTGATGGCTCACAGAGCCAGAGGTTGCGTCAACTCTCCGGACAGTTTTTGTTTTATTTGTGGGGAATATACCGTGAAAAAGCGGCAGAGGAACATTTCTGCATTTATTAAAAAAGTATATTTCGCCTATTTCGGTTTGAAGTTAGGCGATCAAGACAAACCGTGGGCTCCTCACAAAGTGTGCAAGACATGTGAGGAAGATCTACGCTTATGGATGAAAGGTAAAATACAAGCATTTCGTTTCGGAATACCTATGATGTGGCGTGAACAAAGAGACCACAGCAGTGACTGCTATTTTTGCTCTTGCATTGTGAAGGGATACAACTTAAAAAATAAGAACGTAATAAGTTACCCCAACCTTCCCTCAGCAATTAGGCCTATGCCTCATAGCAACGAAGTACCTGTGCCTGAACCACCAAAATCTTTGGATCATATTTGTGTGGACGGTTCTGATCATGATGAGACTCATCAGATGGCTTTTCCCGATGAGTCCAGTACTTCCGAGTTTGAAACTGAACCAGATCCGAAACCTGAACTTTTCTCTCAAGCTGAATTGAATGATTTATTCCGGGATTTAGGACTCCCAAAAGATGCTGCCCAACTGCTAGGTTCTCGGCTTAAACAGAAAAATCTATTGTCACCAGGAACAACTTTTTATTGGTACCGCAACCGCGAGACACAATTTTTGAAGTATTTCAGCAAAGAGGAAGATTTGGTATTTTGCAACGATATATACGGAGTGATGGAAAAGTTTAAACTCAAGTATGATCCTGCTGAATGGCGGCTGTTCATTGATTCGTCAAAAGACAGCATAAAAGGTGTTCTTCTTCATAATGGCAACACATTCGCTTCAGTTCCTATTGCTCACTCTGTTATTCTCCAAGAAAAATACGAGAATTTGGCCCTGATTCTTCAGAAGATTCGTTATGATGAGCATAAGTGGATGATTTGTAGAGACTTTAAAATTCCATCCATGCTATTAAGGCAGCAATCCGGTTTCACCAAATATCCCTGCTTCCTTTGCTTGTGGGATAGCCGGGCCCGCGACCTACACTGGGGGAAAAAAGACTGGCCAATTCGGGAGTATTTGAGACCCGGTGAGAAAAATGTTCTTCATGAGAGCTTGGTACCTCGTGATAAAATTCTATTACCACCTCTCCACATTAAGTTGGGTCTCATTAAGCAATTCATCAAGTCCCTTCCAAAAGATGGTGAGTGCTTTCGGTACCTTTGCTCAAAGTTCCCCCGACTTTCTGAAGCAAAGCTAAAGGAAGGAGTGTTTGTTGGCCCTGATATAAGGAAACTCATTTCAGATGGAGCATTTGCTGAAACGATGTCTGAGAAGGAAAAAGAAGCCTGGGATTCCTTCAAGGATGTTGTTCTCAAATTCTTGGGGAACAGGCGGGATGAGAACTATAAGGATATTGTTGCCAGGATGCTCAATGCCTTCAAAGAACAAGGCTGTAACATGAGCCTGAAATTCCATTTCTTGCACTCCCATGTGAACTACTTTCCCGAAAACTTGGGGGCGAACAGTGAAGAACAAGGTGAAAGGTTTCACCAGGACATCAAGGACGCAGAGAGAAGGTACCAAGGAAGATGGACCACCACTATGATGGCTGATTTCTGCTGGTTGCTGCTGCGGGAAACCCCAGATGAAAAATACGCCAAGCAGCGCACCAAGAGAAGCATTCGGGGGAAGAAGAAACGTGCCCACCAGGAGATTGATTGACCCAAGAATGACTTTAAAATCTAAACTGTGTTGACAAATATCGTGTTTTTACTAAACTTTGAAATAAAAATTTGCTAGTTATTACCACAGTGTCGGATCTCATTTATTAGAATTTTATTTTCACACCATCGGGTGTTTGTCTTCATGTATTGCAATGGTGCGGTTTGCGTTTTCTATTCTTACATACATACCTGTACAACATTTTTTGCACATTTCTTTGCTTTGCTTTGTGTCTAACCTCGCTCTTATATGCTCAATGTTTGTGCACATGTATGTGGCTGTTTTAAGTGCAGACAATTTTGCTACCATCACAGTGTGTTTTGTTGACATTACTCTATTCTTATGTGCTGCCTTGTTACAATTTTCTTTATTCTTATTTGAATAACTACTAAACAATTAGTATAAAGAATTCATCCAAGAAACTTTTATCTCGATCGCACTCAATCTGAAACGTTCACCTCAAACTGCTAACCCAATGTAGCAAAAAATCTGTACGTGATGGAGCAAATTGGTTACCAGATTTGGATTCAGCGCACCAAAAAACATAAAAATCAATCGAAACATTAGAGGCAGTTTAAAAAAAATTTTTTTTAGTGTACCTGTGTTTTCCTTCCTCCTATGGCTACCAAAAAAACAGTCTAGTGGAACCTCCCACACTGCGCTCAAGTCAGAGAGTCACCTCAAGGAGATCATTCACGGGCGTTTAAATCAATCTTTTCCTCTCAAGTCTTCAGATTTTCTTCAGAGAGGAGAAAATCCATCCACCATCTGCTGGAGAACAAAAATACCGAAGAGACCTCTGGTGGCTGAGGTGGATAAAGACATGAAAGTGATGTCATTGAAACCTGGGCTTTTCATATGTTCTTTGTCTCCACCAATTTGCTGGTAGGGGAACACAACCCATTTGTCTGGATTGGTCTAATCTTTATCTTTATTGAGACATTTAATATACCACACCTTCAGACATCAGGACGGTTCATAAAGCAAGCTACATAAGGTGCAATCAAAACGTATTGAGATATGTACAATAACACAACACTGACACTGACAGTTATTGCACTCAGTCTCCTTCAAAGTAGTTCTCTTTCTGATACAACACACTTCCTCCAGCCTTCCTGCTACTGCTGGAAACAATTTTGAAATGTCTCTTTTCTTAGGCTGTGAAACTGCAGTGTCGAATTTTGCTTAACATCTCCAAGTTGTCCAATCTCCTTCCTTGTAGTGGTAATTTCAGTTTTGGAAATAAGAAAAAGTTACAGGGTGTGAGGTCATGTGAGTACAGAAGCTGACGGACTTGCTCACTTTGGTGTTTGGCCAAAAATCTGCTGGAGAAGATGTGATGCATGAGCTGGGGCTTATTGTGCTGAAGCAACCATTCACGTTTCCTGTGCAACTCTGGCCTCTTACAACGAACTGCATCTCTCAAACGAGTCAGAACTTGGACGCATTACTCCTTACTGATGGTTTGGCCTTTTGGCGCATACTCATGATGAACAATACCCTGGTAATCAAAGAAAACTGTGAGCATGACCTTGACATTGCTCCCACCTGACGGGCTCTCTTTGGTTTGGGAGAGTCTGGAATCTTCCATTGTGAGGATTGAACCTTAGTTTCAAGGTCATGACCATAAACACATGATTCATCACCAGTAATAATTTTTTTAATGAAATCTGATTCATTTTTAATGCATTCCAACAACTCCCTAGCTGCAGACAGTCGATCTTCTTTTTGGTCAGGGGGCGAGTTTCAGAATGAATTTTGCAGACACAAGCCTCATCTGCAAATTGACAGTAAGAATGGACTGTACCGACCCAAAACTGATGTTCATGTCTTCAGCAAGCTCCCCGATAGTCAATGGACAATTTGAGCGTATTGCAGCAGATACTGCTTCAACTTTGTCTTTATTCCTACTTGTGGAAGGCCTTCTAAAACATTCATCATTGTCAACACATTGGTGGCACTCTCAGAAACGTTTGTACCAGTTATGAACTCAAACATGACTCATGCATTCATCGCCATGCACTTGTAATATGTATGCATGTGTTGTGTGGTAGAGAGTGTGTGTGTGTGTGTGTGTGTGTGTGTGTGTATATATATTGTGACAATGAAAGCTGTGTGGAAGAGATGGAATGTGAGGAAAATGAGGAATACACCTTTAAGAGCAGAGATAGCCAAGGTTTCCATAGTGACCACAAGCTAGAGGAACATGCAGTAGCTGAAGCTGAGCCCCGCCCAAGCCATGATGTAGGAGCAAGCTTGAGCCCTAGTGAGATGAGATACACGTGCAGGAAGCAGGGTGTGGTCGCTGCAAAGCACTGTTTTAAACCTGCTTCAGTGAGTTGTAGGAAAGCGTGGCTGAGAGAGAAGCCGGTAGAGCAGCTGAAAGCATGGCTGAGAGAGAAGCCTGGTTCAAAGCAACTCAGAGAGGAGAAATCTGGAAAGTTTTACTCCACCGTGGGAAACAGTTCTGACAACAAGGAAAGCACTTCTTGCTTAGAAGGTACGTCTGCTTCAGTGCTTAGCAGAACTTTGGCTGAAGACGTTGTTAGAGAACTGAAACTAAGTGCAGAAGAGAATGCTCAAGGGAACCGTGCAGGCAAGAGGACAGTGAAAGCTGTTACAAACAAAAGTAATCAGAGTTCAAGTAAAGACAGAGAGACAGACCTGAACGCTGTTGAGTTATTGGAGAAGCTGTTTCAGAATAGGAAGGCTCATTCCCAAAGCACTGCTGGTTGTGACCAGAGGGAGCAGTTCTTAGGAGAGCTTCACAAGTTTCTGTATAACAGTAAGCTTGAACCTATTGCCAAAAACCTGGAGAAAGATAAGCAAAGTGCAGCTTATTAAGATATGCAAGTTGATGTTTATGAGAGAGTTCCTGAGTGTGACAAAACAGAGATGGACTGTTCTTTTTGTAAAGCAGAAAGCTTAAACATGTGCTAGCCTTGAACTGTGGAAGGAAGTTTACATAGCATATTTGTTTAGCTAATGGAGAGCTGAGAGCGTCTGTGAGAAAGAAAGAATTCCCACTGAAACCTGAGGGTTAACTGCATCAGCCTTGGATAAAAGAGAAAAAGAATTTACCTGTTGTAAATACCAGCAGTAGCTGTGAAACTGTTTGTGCTGAAGAATGCTATGAACAGCTACTGTGCAAAGAGTCTAAATGAGTTCTGATGTTCCAGCCACATTTTTGTTCCTGGTGATTTTCATTTGGAGAAATAATCCCACTTTGCGTAGCGTTTGTGAATTTTGATGCGAGAGGGGAAACCCAAAAAACAAATATCTTTGTTTTGCCTTAAAAACTGCGAGTGGTCATACTACTTTGTCTGCAAATAATATAAGAACTACAAGTCCCAGCAACCCCTGCTGGAAGAAACGTCTTGTGACATTACTTAAGGGCAAATAAGGCAGCCCAGCTTTGGCCTAGGCAGGGGGTCACGACAATATATATATATATATATATATATATATATATATATATATATATATATATATATATATATATATATATATATACAGACACACACATACATATATACACACACATACAGGTTGATATGTAAATAGGCTCATACCTTCTACCGGTTAGTACAATATTACTGTTATTACTTTCAATGTAACTAATATTGTTATTATGTTCAATGTAATTAGTTCTTATGTTATAATATAATGCTTTTATTCTGTAAATCGCTTTGATTACCCGTGAAGGCAGTATAAAAAAAACCAACCGTTAATTAAATAAATAAATACGTCTCTTTGCGCAAATCTCTGTTTCTGGCAGAATTTAACACAAATTTGCTGTTCAATTTTTTCACATCGTAAATCTGACGAACTGCTTTTACACAATACCGAACATCATGTGATAAAAAGTATAGGTGTGCTGCAGCCACGCTACACTCTGCACATG
Source organism: Ichthyophis bannanicus (assembly GCA_033557465.1). Taxonomy (NCBI): domain Eukaryota; kingdom Metazoa; phylum Chordata; class Amphibia; order Gymnophiona; family Ichthyophiidae; genus Ichthyophis; species Ichthyophis bannanicus. The sequence continues at coordinate 635,866,398 of CM066036.1, read as the reverse complement.
TAGAGCACATAACTAGGTCACTGCATGCTTAATAGCATCATGGTGCAACATACTGTATGAGGGTAAGGCAGAAAAGGAAAAGAACTACAATAATCTGACAGGACAGAACGCAATCACATCAGAGAGTAGCAATCATACCAAAGGCAGGGAAGGGAGGCAAAAAGAAGAGTGAGGTCAGGTGACAGAAGGTGGCAGATCAAAGGCAGATCGAAAAAGGTGCGTTTTGAGGAGACTTTTAAATTTCTGAAAAGATGATTCGGTACAGAGGGCTGTATGGTGAGAATCCCAGAGGGAGAGACCTAGAAAAAAGAAAGCAGAGTGGTGGGTTGATTCAAGATGTGCATGTGAAACAAGAGGGAGGTGCAAACGATTGATTTGAACAGAATGAAGGCTATGGGTTGGGTTATGAAACTGGACGCAGTCAGACAGATATTGTGGCATGTATATGTAAATTGACCTGTGAACCAAGGTAAGAATTTTGTAGTGAATGTGGTATTTGATGGGCAACCTCTGAAGATCAATCAATAAGTAGTGGTGAAACATGATCAAAATGAGTGGCATGAAAAATGATCCTGGTGGCAGTATTGTGGATTATCTGAAGACAGCAGAAATGAAATTGAGATAAACCAACAAGAGACACATTACAGTAATCAATGCATGAAATTACTAGTGACAGAAGAAGAAGAGTGATCAGTGACGAGGTCATCAGGAAGGGGTGGATGGTTTGGATTTGCCGAAGAGAATGGAAAGAACGGTGCATTAGGAGAGAGAGGTGGTTGCCAAAGGACAGATCAGAGTTGAGACTGACTTCAAGATACCAAAGGGAGGAGCCAGAATACGGAGACCCAGAAGAGAAAGGGCCAGACAAGGACAGAAGCCACTGTGGGAGAACCACATGGCAAATGTTTTGGTAGAATTAAGATCAAGGAAGTTTGATGAAAGCCAATGGGAGACTTGGGCAAGGCAGTTGTCAAAGGGGGACAGATCTGGGGCAGAGGGCCTGGTGTGGTGGAGGTTAATTATGTTATTGGTGTAGTATACGCTGACAGACCAGACTGCTGAATCAGCAAAGAGGGCAAGGAACAGATTAAAAAGGAGAGGGGCTAGCACTGAACCCTGGGGGATGCCACAGGGGAAAGAAATGGGTGTAGAAGAGGTAGTCCCCGTGAAAACGGAAAAGGTTGTAGAGGAGAGAAATGTGTAGAACTAATGAAAGACTAACCTGCTTCCCGAAGATGTGATGATAAACTAAATTGTAAAAGGAAGAAATGTCAAGAGATACAGCTATAGAGACATCATCACAGTCGTGGGAGATGTAGAATTCATTGAGGAGAAAAAGAAGAATGGTCTCAATGCTGTGGCTGGATCTGAATCCAGATTGGCGGGGGTGAAGATAATGGATAGAGGCAAGATATGGTCTTTTAATGTATCCTGCACTTCAGAATTATGATGCTTGAATATTAGAATACCCATCCCTCCCTTTGAGGGCTCTGAGATATTCAAGGCCAAAAATACCTGTGGGAAGTCTGTATTCTGCAGCGAATGGGCATGAGCTTTTTTCAGATGGGTTTCTTGCACTAGCAAAATATCTGCCCTCACTCTCTTCCCCTCTTTCAACAGAAAGCGTCATTTTTACCAGAATTAAGCCTCTTAACATTTATCATAACCAGCCAGTAGGCATGTCCTTCCTGTGATGTCATCTAGAACAGAAAAATACAAAAACTCTCCCTCCACATACTATGAAGGCCCCAATCCTCCAAAGCAGCTACTGCTAGTCTGTCCCCTCCCCCAACCATTCCCATCCTCCCCTGCAAGACACTCCCAAATACTAGAAGTTCTTCCCCCCTTCACTACACACCCCAAACTATCACTCCTTTCTCCCTCATACACCTCACCCACCCAGCCCTCACACCTGGCCACCCCCACATCTGGCCCAGGCCATCCTCACACCGGTCTTAAACTCCCAGTGGAGCATGCTAGACCATACAATCGGGATGCAAGCCTTTTGATGATAATAGCAACCCTCCCAGCTAATAAATGAAGCAGATATCTGCATGGATACTCCCTGCAACACCATGAAACCCCACACTTCGACACTCATATTCACCCCCACACTTACTTCCTCCATCACACTCATACCTGTCCCTTCAAAAACAGTCACACACTCTCCTTTCATACTTCATTCCTTACTACCCTGAGAAAACCATCCAAAAGTCCTGATATTATTTGCATTCTTTAGCCAGAGTATTACCCTTCTTATAAGTGCTCTAGCATTGGTCAATAGTTGATTTCAGCTCTCAGTCACTAGGAATCATCACAACTAAGTTTTGTATCTTGGCGCTACTCAGCAAGTTGCATACAGCTTCAGCCCTCCTTTATCAGAGCCTCCCCATCATCCTGGATAGTAGGCACAATTGCTATTCCTCCTGACACTCACTTCTAGCGGGTTGATTCCCAGGGTGACTGTTCTTTTGCCTACATTAGCTTCACAGTTCCAATTCCGACCTCCTATAAAGCGTTAGCAGTTTCTTCAAGAGCCTGCATTCGATACTGCTTCCTGTAGATAGCAAAAGCAAGGCCGAATGGATAGATCCATTTGTATCTATATGAGGCCCTCAGACTGCAATCTTGTGGTAACAGACTTCATGTCCCACTGTTTTTGAAGGATAAGCAGCGATGTGTCAACAAAGATGGATATTCAATTACCATTCCAGTCTATGCAGCCAGTCTCTCCTTCAGTTTGCAGTCCTCCACGCATATTACAAGATCCCTCAGAAGATTGGGCTGAGGAGAACATAATGCCTGATGCACTCTAGCTAATGCTATGTCGGAGTAATCTTTGTCTTCTTTTAATGCTAGATTCACACTGCAAACTCTTTGTGCTGGAGCCATGCTATCTACCTACTTACTGATTTCAAGAAATTCCTCTAATCCTAAAATTGTCTTGAGCCAGTGTGCTTATGAACTCCAATTAGGGTTACCAACTTTTTCACCGAGAAAAACCCGACACCTGTGGCTCGCCATGCTCCACCCATTCTCCGCCCCTAGTCCCACCCCTGCCCCGCCCCCAGCCCCACCCACAAAAATTACCGAGGATACGTGTAGGCTAACTTCCTTGGTCAGATAATAATTAAACTGGGAACCCCAAAATCAAAACATGAAATGTACAACACTGGAGAAATAAAACTATAAAGTAATTTCCTCTTGCACTAAACAAAAACGCAAAGATGTTATCAATACACACTTCCCAGACCAAACATATTCCAGCTAATAAATTCAAAATAAAAAGTATTTTTCTACCTTCTGTTTGGGCGTTTTATTTTTCAGTTGCAATTGCTCCAGTCACTTTCTTCTGGTTTCTTCGGGTCTTCTGCGAGCTATCCATTTGTCCTTTCTTCTCTTTTAGATGTTTTCCATTCTCTCTCTATTTCTGCTTTAACATACTGATTGTTTCCCTTTTGCTCTTTCCCCAAATTCTTTCCTTATTCCTTTATCATCCATTTAAATTTCACCCTTCCATTCTCAAGCCCCTCACTCTCCCAATACCCAGCCCATCATAGACTTTTCTTCCACACAAAATATTTTTCCCCTCTCCACTCATTCCCCATCTATTCTAGTCCTCCCCCAAAATCAGTTCCCTTATAGTTCTAGACCCACCCAGCATCCACTCCCTTCTAATCCCATTCTCCCATGCCCTACATCAGCCCATTTCCAGTCCTATTCCAGCTCTTCATCAGCCCATTTCCAGTGCTAGCCCTCACATCACAGACCATTTCCAGTCCTAGCCCCCCCCCATCACAGCCCATTTCCAGTCCAAGTCCCCCATCACAGCCTATTTCCAGTCCTAGGCCCCCCCCCCATCACATCCCATTTGCAGTCGGAGTCCCCCCGCACCATCACAGCCCATTTGCAGTCCTACCCCCCCCCCCCCACTATCACAGTCCATTTGCAGTCCTAACCCCCCCTAATCACAGCCTATTTCCAGTCCAAGTTCCCCCTCCCTCCACCATAGCCCATTTCCAGTCCAGGTCCCCCTCCCCATCACCACCCATTTCCAGTCCATGTCCCCCCCCCCATAGCCCTTTTCCAGTCCAGGTCCCCCTCCCCATCAAAACCCATTTCCAGTCCATGTCCCCCCCCCACATAGCACTTTTACAGTCCAGGTCCCCCTCCCCATCACAGCCCATTTCTTTCCAGTCCAATGCCCCCCCATAGCCCTTTTCCAGACCAGGTCCCCCCCCCTTCACAACCCATTTCCAGTCCAAGTCCCCCTAATCACATCCTATTTCCAGTCCAAGTTCCCCCTCCCTCCACCATAGCCCATTTCCAGTCCAAGTTCCCCCCCCCCATAGCCCTTTTCCAGTCCAGGTCCCCCTCCCCATCACAACCCATTTCCAGTCCATGTCCCCCCCCCCTAGCCCTTTTCCAGTCCAGGTCCCCCTCCCCATCAAAACCCATTTCCAGTCCATGTCCCCCCCCCTAGCCCTTTTACAGTCCCGGTCCCCGCCCAACACAGCCCATTTCTTTCACGTCCAAGTCCCCCCCCCCCCCCATAGCCCTTTTCTGGTCCAGGTCCAGGTACCCCCCCCCCCCCATCACAACCCATTTCCAGTCAAATTCCCCCCTCCTAGCCCTTTTCCAGTCCAGGCCCCCTACCCCATCACAGCCCAGGCAGTCCTTGGCCTCCCCCCCCAGAACCGCGGCTGTCTGAGGCTTTAGAGGGAGCCGGGGAAGCCCGCGCGAGGCCCCGGCTCCCTCTGAACAGCCGCCAGCGTGAAGAGCCTTTTCCTTCACGCTGGCGGCTGTTCCTGTGAAGCCGCGAATGCTGGGAAAGGTTAAAGGGCATTGCCTTTAACCTTTCCCACCAATCGCGGCTTCACATGAACCTCCGCCAGCATGAAGGTAAAGGCTCTTCACGCTGGCAGCTGTTCAGAGGGAGCCGGGGCCTCGCGCGGGCTTCCCCGGCTCCCTCTGAAGCCCTCCGGATTGGCAAAAAAACCGGCTTTTCAAGGGCCGGTTTTGCCTCTGCGCCGGCAGCCGGCCTGGCCATGGAAAAACCGGCCAGGCCGGCTGAAAACCAGCCAGTTGGCAACCCTAACTCCAATATTGTGTGCATTGCATTCATAAAGACAGAGTTCCACTTCCTTGACCAAAGGCCTAATGCTGTAAGATTGAATTGTATTTCATCTATTTGTGTCAGTATCTCCTATTTCACATTGTTCACCTCTGCTTTCAGTTCCAGGAACTATTCTCAAGATCTTGAACGTAATCCCACAACTTTAAGTTTTGTTGCTCCAAAGCTAGAGTGTGCTTATGAACTTCAATAATGTTTGCATTGTATTCATAAAGACAGAGTTTTGATTCCTCCACCAATGGCCTAATGCTGCAAGATTGAATCACAGTTCATCTATTTGTGCCAATATCTCCCTTTTCACATTGCTCATCTTTGCTTTCAGTTCCAGGAACCATTCCTGCAGCTCAGTCCTTATAACATTTGCTCTGTCACTACCAACTTCCAGGCTTAGACTGTTGCCTGGAGCAGCCAGTCCCAGTGCCATTATTTCCTGCATGTGCCGCTTTTATTTGCTGCCATGATAAGCAGCTCTTAAATCTATTGTTTTATGATGAGCTGACAGTCACCACCAACCAGCATGATTCTGAAGAGCATCACACTCAAAAATACCCTTGAATATGGGCAGGCTGCTTTAATAAAGAGCTATATTGAGCCCAATTGCACAGAACTATGCAGCCATCCCAGAGCCTGACATCACTTCCTCCCCCCAAAGAGGTATTTAAACATCCTTATCATATTTCCACCTTTTTCCAAAAGTATACATATTGAGATCTTTAAATCTGTCCCCATATGCTTTATGCATTATCATCTAGGCAGGCCAAAACAGAGAGACCAACATCCTCCTGGCTTTTGCCACCACCTTGTCGAACTGTTTTGCCACCTTGAGATCATCAGAGGTAATCACACCAAGGTCTTTCTCCTGAACCATGCACACCAACCTCTCACCCCCTATTGTGTACATTTCCCTTGGATTTCTGCTACCTAAGTGCATGACACTGCACTTTTTCGCATTAAATTGTAATTGCCAAGCAATAGACCATTCTTCCAGCTTTTGTAGATCTTTCCTCATGTTTTCCACTCCCTCGGGGGAGTCCACTCTGTTGCAAATTTTTGTGTCATCTGCAAAAAGACAGACTTTTCCATTCAGTCCTTCAGCAATATCCCTCACAAATACACTGAAAAGTGCAGGGCCCAGGACCGAACCCTGGGGCACCCCGCTAATCACCTTCCTTTCATCCGAGTGAGCTCCATGTACCATCACCTTCTGTTGTCTGTCAGTCAACCAATTTCTAATCCATTTCACCATCTTGGGACCCATCCCCAAGCTACTGAGTTTGTTGACAAGCCTCCTATGAGGAACAGTATCAAAGGCTTTGCTGAAATCCAGGTAGATGACATCCATCACATGCCCCTGATCTAGTTCCTTGGTCACCCAGTCAAAGAACTCAATCAGATTTGTTTGGCAAGAACGTCCTTCAGTAAACCCATGTTGCCTCGGATCTTACAACCTGTTGGTTTTGAGAAAGGTCACTATTTGCTCTTTTCTACCTGTTTAGCTACTTTAAGATCATCAGACACAATCATACCTAGGTCCCGCTCTTCTTTAGTGGACAAAAGTACTTCACCCCCTATACTATATTGCTCCCTTGGATTGCTGCAGCCCAAATGAATGCTCTTGCATTTTTTAACATTAAATCTCAGCTGACAAATTCTAGACCATTCTTCAAGTTTAGCTAGATCCCTCCTCATGCTATCTACATCTTCTTGGGTGTCTACTCTATAGCAGATTTTGGTATCATCCACAAAGAGGCAAAGCTTACCTGACAGCCTTTCCGCTATATCACTATCAAAGATGTTAAAAAGAATCGGACCAAGGACAGATCCCTGGGGCACATCACTGATAACCTCCTTCTCAGAGTGAGCTCCATTTACCTGTGCCCTTTGTCGCCTCCCACTCAACCGATGTCTAACCCAAGCAGTAACTTTAGGGTCCATCCCTAGGGTGCTCAGTTTGTTTATAAGTCTTAAGGGCATTCAGAGCTCAACTCTAAATTGGTGTCGCTCATATCTAACAGATCGGCAACAACAAGTTTGTATGGGCAATCAAACATTGGATACGTATCAGCAAACCCAAGGAGTACCGCAGGGCTCTTCCTTATCTGCCTTGTTATTTAACATATATATACAACCAATATGTACAATCATACAATCCTTCGGCATTCTTTATCACATCTATGCAGATGATGTGCTTCTCTAGGTTTAGGTTTAATTATTTGATAAAAACCGCCTTTCTGGGGTAATCAAAGCGGTGTACAAGTAATAAAATACATAAAAAAAATTCATAAAATACATAAATTATACAAAGCATAAAAGAAAAACATAATACATAAAAACTTCGGCCATGGCCAGAAAAGGAAAAGAAGTATACAATTTTATAAAAGACAGAAGGGTAATATGCAGGGGGTACGGGACATGATACAACAGGTAGGTTGGTACAGCGAGAGTGGGTTCATACAAAAGAAGAGGGGATATTGAATGCCAGAGAAAAGAGATGGGTTTTAAGGTTTTGTTTAAAGGCTGCATATTGTGGTTCCAGGCGGAGGGAGGAGGGGAGAGAGTTCCAATGTGCAGGGCCGGCGAAGTAAAACGCAGATAGACGTGTGAGCTGGAGGTGAGCACGGGAGTGGGCGGGAAGGGCGAGACGATTGAGATGGAAAGAGCGGGGAGTGTAGCGAGGGGAATGGAAAGATAGAAGGTCAGACAGATAAGATGGGGTACCAGTGTGATAGGCTCTGTGAAGCAAAATCAACAGTTTAAACTGAGAGCGGAATGGGACCGGCAACCAGTGAAGATGGAAGAGCAAGGGAGTGACATGATCTCGAAGAGAGGAGTGAGTGACAAGACGTGCAGCAGTGTTTTGTATTCTTTGAAGCCTAATCACCTGGTTTTTGGGGAGACCAAGAAACAATGCATTAGAGAAGTCCACCCGTGACACTCCTTTTTCAACAGAAAACCCAAACTTCACTGGAATCATCGACTGTTTCAATGCTGTCTCCGACTGGCTAGCTGTGCACAACCTGAAAGTGAACTATAAAAAGACAGAAGTCCTTTTTGTCACAAAAGTCCCAACATTCATACCCCCGACAACCCTACATGTTAAGAATGCTGATCTGAAGTCTAATCATGAGGCTAGATATTTTGGTATCACTCTGGACCAGTCCCTAAACATGGAGCTCCATATAAGCAATATCACAAAGGCTGTCTAACATAAAATACATTCCCTCCGTCATCTCCAACCCTAACTGGAGCCTACTGACTTCTGTACTGTCTTTCAAGCCCTTATCACTCCGTTCTTCGACTATGCCAATATCATCCAACATGGTCTTCCTGGACATTCTCTCCATCCTTTACAATTAACATTGAATACTGCTGCATGATCCATTTACGGAGCTTCCAGATACGAACATGTAACTCCTCTCCTAATCCATCTACACTGGCTCCCAATAAGCAGTCAACTAAAGTACAAAACTCTCCTGATAACATTTAAAATTCTCTGTCATCCTATCTGCATCCTCAATGGAAGAACTACATTGGAATCCTGACAACAGAGCAAGAAGAAAAAATATGGCAAATACTCTTACCATCCCATCCATAGCTAGAAAAAGCTCCCAATTCACCACGAACAGAGCCTTCTCCCTCTTCGCCCCTCTGCTATGGAACTCCCTACCTGCTCCTATTCGTCTCATTTCAGATTTGGCCACCTTTCACAAAGCAACCAAAACACACCTATTCCATCTTGCTTTCGACCACATAACACTCGACTGCAACCTAAGAATGGAGACACACCTGCGGAAAACAAACAAAGCCATCTTCTATAAACTTAGGGTGATACAACCTCTAAGGAAAATAATAGCACCATGCGACTTCAGGTCAGTGGCTCAAGCGCTAGTTATGCCGCACCTCGACTACTGTAATGCCATCCTCCAAGGTCTACCCAAAAAATCACTAGGTATCCTTCAAATGGCCCAAAATGTCGCAGCTAGGATCATAATGGGAACAAGAGTATCTGACCACATCACCCCAATATTGATCGACCTTCATTGGCTTCCTGTTGCAGCTAGGGTACAGTACAAGATGCTAGTAACAACGTTCAAGCTGATCAACAACATAGCCCCCTCATACCTGTCCTCTCTTATCAGCACGCAACCAGCAAATAGGAACAGAAGAACTAACAACTTGGGCACCCTACAGGTCCCCAAAGCAATCCGAACGGTGAAAATGAGTACATGTCATAGAGCCTTCTCTTTTGCCGCGCCCACTATATGGAATCAGCTCCCTGTGGACCTACGTCTAACCCAGGACATTACAAGATTCAGGAAAGAGTTAAAAACCCACCTATTTAAATACTACTACAACCAGCCTTAAATATATATGCATTTTAAATCCGCCTGTGTAACCATGTATAGCCATGGAAAATGTGATTTCCTAAATCTGTAAATATGTAGTGTATAATGTAAATAAGTTTAACCCAAAAACTTTAACCATGTGTGCCGTGCCCCCCCCCCTCAGTCCTTTATGTATATACTCCCCACCCTGTCCTGATTGACACCTTCCAAAAGAAGAATCAAACCGCTGCTGATCGCTGGAAGCAGCGGTATATAAATGTGTTCTAAATAAAAAAAAAAAATAAATAAAAATAACATACAGCTTTGCCCATCAATATAATACTCAAGATTCTGTCAGACCGTAAATAGTTCCCCATTCTTACATGTTACTCTTGTATGATCTATTAATGTAAATTTGTTAATTGTTTTATACCTTGTTCACATGTTCAATGTAAACTGTTCCATGTAATATGCTGTTATATTGTAAACCGTGCTGATCATGAATAGTGTGGTATAAAACCAAATAAATAAATAAAATAAGTCGCCTGTGAGGAACTGTGTCAAAGGCTTTACTGAAATCTAAATACCCCACATCTAGGCTTGGCTTAATAGCTCTTTCCAGGACATAAAGGATTGGCTGCGCAGTAGTGGCTTGGTATTGAATGTAGAGAAAACTGTGTGTTACATTTTGGTGATAGTGAAAGGTCTGCATTGCAGACTGGTCAAATGATTGCGGGCAATTTAATTCCCTGGAAGGAGGAGGTCAGGTCTTTGGGGATGATGTTGGAGAGATGGGGTTCTGGGTGGGTCCAGGTGTCTAATGTGGTGTGGAGTGTATATTTTAAACTACTTTTATACATCAGGTTAGGCCATATTTGGAACATGGGGATCTGAGAATGGTGGTGCAGTCTCTTGTGCATGGTACTTTGGATTATTGTGACACATTGTATGTTCAATTGCTTGGGAGTTGTTCGGAAACTGCAGATGCTTCAGAATATAGTGGGGCAAGGGTCGTGAAGATGATCTGAAACATTTGCTTCTCAATATCAAGGAACATAGTTTTAAAATGGGCCTGCATCTTAACGTTAAGAAGACAAAAATCCTGACAATTGGCAAAACCAAGAAGTTCATCATTGATGGAGAAGAAATTGAAATAGTTGACAATTTTATCCTACTTGGATCAACAATCAATAAAGAAAGGACAAGCAGTCAAGAAATCCAATGACACATTGCTCTTGGCAGAATGGTTATGAAGGCCCTAGACAAGATTCTCAAGAGCAGAGATGTCTCTCTCCATACAAAACTTCAACTTGTTCAAGCCATGGTGTTTTCAATAACCTCATATGGTTGCAAAAGTTGGACAGTGAAAAAGAAAGACAGGAAGAAAACTGATGTATTTGAATTATGGTGCTGGCGACGAATACCATGTATATCATGGACTGCCCAAAAACAAACCAGTCATTACTAAAGGAAATCAAACCTAAGCTTTCCTTAGAAGCTCAGCTGACAAAACTTCAACTTTCATACTTTGGACACATCATGAAAAGAGAGAGATTGTTGAAGAAAGACATAAAGCTTGGCAAGGTAGAAAGTCAACATAAAAGAGGAATGCTGACAATGAGATGGATTAATACAATAACCGCAGCTATGAGTGCCACTCTATCAACAATGAGCTGCCTGACTGAAGAATGAACACAGTTTAGGTCACCTATCCAGAGGGTCGCCATAAGTCAACACAGACTCAACGGCGCTTAACATCAAGGGTCGTGATTGGATAAGCTGATGAGGAGTGCTAGGCTGTTATTAATGTAATTGTGCTGGCTCCCAGTTCAGAAGTGGTGCATTTATAAGTTGTTTAGAATAGTTTTTAAAATTTTAATGAAGACTGGAATTTTTAAGGAATTCTCTGTAATGGTATGTTCCTAATAGGAACTTGTGCTCATTGCAGGGATGGCTATTAGTGGTACTTAGTGTAGTGCAGATGCAAAGAGTGTCTAGCATGCTAAGGCATTTATGGTGGTGGCCCTTGAGTACTGGAATGGCTTACCAGATTAACTTCAGGATAAGGGGAATATGTCTGGATTTAGGTGGGCATTGAAGGTGTTTCTATTTCCTATGGGTTAGGGAGGGTTTGGGAGTGGGTAGAAATTCTATGTAGACTGTTTTAAGTAATTGTTCTGTGTTTTGTACATCATTTTGTATTCAGTAAAGCGGTATAAATCTATCTGTATTTATTTATTTATAAAGTTTGTATATGAAGCAATGGATGGTGAAGCAACTGCCCAAGATCACAAAGAGCATCATTGTGATTTGAACCCTGGCTTACCTGGTTCTCAGGCTGCAATACTAACCACAAACTTACTCCTCCAGAACACCCGGCTCTTTCAGTAAGTGGGAGTTACACCTAACAGCACTGCTATTTAAACCCACTGTTGAACTCCAAGACTGAGCACAGGTAGTACTCAATTCCTGTTCTTAACCTCTCTTACACTGCCTGTTGGCATGCTTAACTGTGCCTAGGTTTGTGGCCATATTTCTTCAACTGTTACCTGGATCATAGCCCTTGACTGCTCTAGAATCTAGTCCGTCTCTAGGTATCTATGTTGATTCGTTGGGGATGGGTGAAGAAAGCCCCCAGGTAGGTGATACATTAAATACCTTTATGGAAATGGGTAACAGGGGTAACATATGGAAAGCAGTGTGTATTAATGCCCGTAGCATGGGAAATAAGATCCCTGAAGTTGAAGCTTTGATGGGAGTGGCTGACTTGGATCTAGTGGCAGTTACAGAAACATGGTTCACAGAAAACCATGACTGGGATGTAACTATACCTGGCTATACTTTATTCAGAAAGGACAGGGTAGGAAGAAGGGGAGGAGGAGTGGCACTATATGTAAAAACTACTATTAAAGCTTTGGAATTACAGAGCTTAAAAGGGAGAGAGGAGGCATTGTGGGTTAAACTAGAAAGAGGGAAAGAGAAATCTATTTGCATTGGTGTGATATACAGACCTCCCTCACAAGAGGAAGAGGTGGACAGAGAGTTAATTGAAGACATACGCAGCATTGCTAGGAAAGGGGAAGTGCTACTGATAGGAGATTTCAATATGCCAGATGTTGATTGGCACATTCCTGCTGCAGTATCATCTAGAAGTAAGGAGATCCTGGATTCTCTACAGGGAGAACTAGTCAGGCAATTGGTAACAGACCCCACACGTGAAGGGGCCATACTGGACTTGGTGCTTTCCAATGGTGAAAGTGTTTCTGATGTTGTAGTGGGAGATCATTTTGCATCCAGTGATCACCAGATGGTGTGGTTCAGTATTAGGACTAGGGCTGTTAGAATCCATTCCAAGGTGAGGATCTTATACTTTAGGAAGACTAACTTTGCGAAGATGGGCCAATACCTCAGGGAGTCGTTAGTGGGATGGGAACAGCTGGGGGATGTAGAAAAACAGTGGGCAAAACTGAAAGGGGGTATTTTAAGGGCAACCAACCTTTTTGTTAAAATGGTAAATAAAGGCAAAAGGAACAGGAGACCGCTATGGTTTTCGAAGGAAGTAGCTGAAAAAGTGAAGAAAAAGAGGGAGGCCTTCATGAAATACAAGAGATCACAGAGAGAGGAAGACAGGCATCTGTATTTGGAAAAACTTAGAGAAGCTAGCAAAGTAGTCAAGAAGGCAAAGATTCAAAAGGAGGAGGAAATAGCCAATGCAATAAAATGGGGGGGTTAAGACATTTTTCAGATATATTAGTGAGAAGAGGAAGGGCAAAAGTGGTATTGTCAGACTCAAGGGTGCAGGGGGGGGGGGGAATATGTAGAAGCTGATAAGGATAAAGCGGAATTGCTTAACAAATATTTTTGTTCTGTGTTCACAGATGAAGAACCAGGAGCAGGACCTCAGAAAACACCCACAAATAAGAACAGAAGCGAGTGACATCTTGAACAATTTTCAGAAGACTGTGTTCGTGAGAAACTAGCTCAACTTAAAGTAGACAAAGCGATGGGACCGGATGGGATACACCCTAGAATACTGAGGGAACTTGGGGACGTTCTAGCAACTCCACTGACTGACCTTTTCAATGCCTCGTTGGAGTCGGGAGTGGTGCCAAAGGACTGGAGAGAGGCTCATGTGGTGCCTTTACACAAAAGCGGAAGTAAGGATGTGGTTGAAAACTACAGGCCGGTTAGTTTAACTTCGGTGGTGAGTAAATGATTGGAAACGCTGCTGAAAGAGAAAATAGTGAGGTTTCTGGAGTCCAGCGGATTACAGGATCCGAGGCAGCATGGATTCACCAGAGGCAGGTCTTGTCAGACAAATCTGATTGATTTCTTTGACTGGGTGACCAGGGAGTTGGACCGAGGGAGAGCTCTAGATGTGGTGTATTTAGATTTCAGTAAAGCCTTTGACACTGTTCCTCACAGGCAACTTATAAACAAACTGAGCACCCTAGGTATGGACCCTAAAGTTACTGCTTGGGCTGGAAATTGGTTGGGTGGGAGGCGACAAAGAGTACAAGTAAATGGAGCTCACTCTGAGGAGAAGGATGTTACCAGTGGTGTGCCCCAGGGATCTGTCCTTGGTCCGATTCTTTTTAACATCTTTATTAGTGATATAGCGGAAGGGCTGTCGGGTAAGGTTTACCTCTTTGCAGATGATACCAAAATCTGCAATAGAGTAGACACCCAGGAAGGTGTAGATAACATGAGGAGGGATCTAGCTAAGCTTGAAGAATGGTCTAGAATTTGGCAGCTGGGATTTAATGTTAAAAAATGTAAGGTCATGCATTTGGGCTGCAGCAATCCAAGGGAGCAATACAGTATAGGAGGTGAAGTACTTTTGTCCACTAAAGAAGAGCGGGACCTAGGCGTCGTCGTGTCTGATGATCTTAAAGTAGCTAAACAGGTAGAAAAGGCGACGGCAAAAGCTAGGAGGATGCTTGGGTGCATACGGAGAGGAATGGCTAGCAGAAAAAAGGAGGTGATAATGCCTCTGTATAAGTCTTTGGTGCGACCTCATTTGGAGTATGGTGTGCAATTCTGGAGACCGCACCTTCAAAAGGATGTGAACAGGATGGAGTCGGTGCAGAGGTTTGCTACTAAAATGATTAATGGGCTTCATTATAAAGCATATGAGGACAGACTTAAGGATCTTAATATGTACACCTTAGAGGAAAGGCGGGATAGAGGTGATATGTTTGAGATGTTTAAATACCTCCGTGGCATAAATGTTCAGGGAGAGAGCCTCTTTTAATTGAAAGCAAGTTCTGCTACGAGGGGACATGGGATGAGGATGAAGGGAGATAGATTCAGGAGTGATATGCGGAAATATTTCTTTACAGCAAGAGTAGTGGATCCGTGGAATAGTCTCCCAGTGGAGGTGGTAGAGATGAGGACAGTAACTGAATTCAAAAAAGCATGGGACCAACACAGAGGATCTCTAAAAGTAAAAAGTGGACTGTTGTAGTTGTTGTTATGGAAGGACAGACTAGATAGGCCATGTGGTCTTTTTCTGTCATCATGTTTCTATGTTTCTATCTCTCTGCTCCCTGTCCTGGTGCATGCAGCCAAGCCTGCCATCTATTGACAAAGGCTCAATTGAAGAGCTGTTCTAGATTAATTCCATGCCTCCCCCCAGGGATAGCATTCATAGAGGGAGGCCTCGCAATTGGAACCCTTTCCCTTTTTGGTTGCTCTTGTTTGGAGTAGGAAAGACAGTTCTTGATGTCAAGTTTGATGGGTACTCTTTTGGGGGAAGGTTTGAAGGAATTTTTAGAAAATGTAAATTGTAGCCTTTTTTGGATTATGTGAAGGACTCGCAAGTCTGTTGTTACTGGAGGCCATTTGTCAGCAAAATGGGCTCTCTTTTCCCAGCAGGATTTCAAGTAATGTTAAAATTGGCATACTGGCTATGTTTCTATAAGGAGCCTAAAATGTGACCTTAACTGTAAAGTCAAATTTCTTTCCTTTATGGTCACACAGCTGAGATCTCTCAGATTGAAGGGGAGATCATGACTGTACCGGGTAAGGTCTTTTCTAGTAATAGAACTTCTCTTTCTGGGAGAACGATTGTAACTACCTGGTATTCAGGACAAGATTTTAAGCTGCAACAGTATGTTTGTAGTTGAAGCAATCTTTATAAGATCCAATGCTCACTTAGCTTTATTGGCAAACAAACTGTCACCTGTGCATGGCCCATCTGTCATACATACCTTCCCTTAAACCTGAGGCTTAAAGTCAGGGCAATATACAGGTTCTCACTGAAAGTAAGCTTGTCTGTACAGGGCGATGCACACAACCAGACTGTCTAATAAAACCTGAGAAAGTTACAATTGTTCAGAACTTTGCTTAGAAATAAACTTCATATATTTGCTTACTAAGTAGGTGAAGAGGTACAAGTCTTGTAAGCTATGTGAAATAAGAAAAAGGGCAGCTTGTCCTCCAGCCTTTCAGTCTCAGGGTTACCAGATATCAAGCAGTCAGCAGTAAACTTAATATCTACAGTTATGTCTTGGAATACATGTATGTCTCCTCATACTGACCTATGTTGATTAGAAATTGACCTATGATGTTATGAATACGTAATACCTGACGTAGAACAATAAAGTGAAATTATGCTGTATCATCCAAAAGAGCCTTATAAATAAAGTAAACCATAGCTAATAGTTAGAGTAAACAAAGAGAACTTGTTTCTATTTGTTTCTCTCCGCAAAGCTTTGGTGTATCTATCTATATATATCTATATCTATATATATATATATATAGAAGTGTGTGGTATTTTATTGCTGTCTCTTAGATTTCCTTCTCATTGCTTTGAGTGTGGTTTTCCGTTACTCCAAGAGCCCTGCAGTGTTGCTGGTGAGGTGGGCGCAGAGTATCTTTCAGTTAGTGCCGTGACTCGGATTACAGATTTCTACATTCCTGGCAAGGGCAGAAGGTGTTTGTGAGTATTATATGGTGACAGCAATGGGCAATCTGTTAGGTAGACGGGATTTATCTCAGTTGTGTGAATGGCATGACAAAGCTAAGGTTTTAGCTGTTCAGAAAGGTAGCCCTTCTTATTGTATGCGTGAGAAGTATGGGGATATGGCTACTAATTATATTGTACACTGGCATGCAGTGACTAAGGATAATGTGCTTCTACAGTTTCCTTTGGAGGGAACGTTTTCTATAGATAAACTTCGTTATCTGAAATGTGCTTTGCAGGCTAAACGTAAATTATGTGATGCCCGTGAAGGGCTAATGTTTAATTGGTGGCAACGAATGGCACATGATACGAAAAATGATTTGTTTGTGTGGAAGAATGCTGGAGCTGATAAAGCGAGTGAATCACAGGAGACTGATAGTGAACAGGCAGGGAAATTCCCAGCCGTTCTTTCTTCAGAATATGATGCAGATGTGGCTGCACTGGTAGTTGGAGCTGGAATAGTCCCAAGTGCATCCCCATCGTCTCCCCCTGTTTCTTCTGAGAGTCATGTAACTTCTGGTAGGGGGAGGATAACTCGTGCAGCAGAACTAAGAGAAGAGATAAGGAATAAACAGAAGATATTGGGGGATGCAAAGTTTGAAGATTTCAATAATTGTAATGTTTCTCAGCTTAGAGAGGTGAATGCACTTTTTAGCCGTGAGATAGAAAGTATTGTACATATGATAGAAACCTTAAAGGGGATAGTAAGGAATAATATTTCTGCTACAAAGGAATTGGGAATTTCTAGTAAACTTATTGATAATATTGAGAAAGATCTGGATAAGCATTTTATAACCTATAAGGAAAAATGTGATCGATTATATGGTGATATAAGCTTTCTTCAGACTGTTTTACGCCGACATAATGATCCATGTTCAGTAACTGCAAAACCTGTAGAAGAAGATATAGTACCTGCATATCCTTTTCGTGTATATCCAACAGGACCTACAGGTACAATGACTGTACCTGCAAATTGGAGTCCTAAAGTAGTATTTGATTTGGCTAAAACCTTTCCTGATTACAGGGAAAATTCAGGTAGATTTGTATCCTTGTGATCTCAAATAATTAATAGTTATAATCCTACTTGGGCAGATCTAGATAATCTGCTCAGATCTGTTTTTATTAATCCAGCTGATTTTCATAAGGTAACCCATCCAATTAGAGATGATAATTGGGTATGGCCACAGACAGACCCTGTAACAGATCTTCAAGAACAGACACAAAGAGATAATTTTGTTTTATGTAGAGAAAAATTGTTAGAATCTCTTAAAACAGTACGTAAGCCTGTGAAGGACTGGTCAAAACTCACTTCTTTAACACAGGAAAGGGGTGAAAAAGTTACAGCTTTTCACACTAGGTGTATGCTAGCGTTTAAGGATTATTCTGGCGAGACAGAAGATACACCTTCAGGATTTACTAATATTTTTGTAAATGGTTTGATTCCAAGAATAAAAGAAATTTTGGAAACTTCAATAATAGATTGGCCTGCTAGATCAGCTGATGCAATTTTGGAGGGTGCACGGTACAGTGAGTTGAAATATCTCAAGGAATTGCAGGAGCAACAAACCAGATTAGATGTAAAGAAGACTAAACTACTCAATTTACAAATTGCTTCTATGCATCCAGCCCTGGGAAGGGGGTGGGGGAGAGGCAGGTTCAGGGGAAGCTATGGAAATTCTCAGCGAGGCAATTCTCAGCGAGGGCGTGGACAAGCCAGAGGAATGCGTGCTTGTTATCCATGTGGTGAGTGTGGCCATTTATAGCGAGAATGTCCACAGAATCGGAATTTGGATGGCCAGAGAGCTGAGTGCCTTCCTCCCCCACCTGCTGAGTTCACTCCTGTATATCAATGTTTTTCTAACCCAGAAGATTGTGATTCTTGGGATGCATGACTATTATTGAATCTGAATGTAACTTCTCAGGGTGAGTTAGAAGCTAAACTGGGAGGCTCTACTGTGAAATTCATCAATGATTCGGGAGCTACTACATCTGCGCTGCGTCTACAGGATTTGCCTGAAGTTTATCATACTCAGTTAGCACAAGCTCCAACAGTGCATTGTGAAGGCATTGAAGGTAAGATAATTCCTCACCATAAACTTGAAGCTTTGGCTTTGCAGATTGGAGAGACTGTTTACTCTACTAACTTTCTGGTAGGAGACACATTACCAGTGAATCTTTTGGGTCGCGATTTCCTGGCTTCTCATCATGCAACTTTACCCTGGATGGGTGGAAAGTTACATTTTCAGTTGTATTCTCTCTCTGAAGTGCAGCCCCCTGCGGATGTCAAAGTTATTCACCCTGCTCTCGGAAGACTTCCATCTACTCTGTGGGCAGTCCCAGGATCTAATGTCGGATGCCTCTCGATTCCTCCTGTGAAGAATACCTTAAAACCTGGAGTACAACTTCCTAGACTTAAACAGTATCCACTATCAGCAGCTGCTATAGATGGAATTCGTCCGGTAATTGAAGATTTACAGATGCAAGGTGTCATCTATCCTACTACGTCGCCATGTAATACTCCAATTCTTCCTGTACTGAAAGCTGACGGCAAGACTTATCGATTTGTGCAAGATCTGCGAGCTGTTAACAAGGTAATTTTGCCAATCTTTCCCTTGGTACCTAATCCACATGATATTTGGACACAGGTACCTTCAGAGACTACTTGGTTTTCTGTTGTAGATTTGAGTTCTGCTTATTTTTCAGTGAGAATTAGCAAAGAAAACCAATTTTTATTTGCTTTTCATTTTGACAATCAGCAGTATACATGGACTACGCTGTGCCAGGGCTACACTGACAGTCCTGCTTACTTCTCGCAGGCCCTAAGAACTGCATTATTAGATGTGAAGCTTGACCAATCCTCTTTAATTCAATATGTGGATGATTTGCTTTTGTGTTCACCAAGTTATGAGATTTGTCTATCAGACTCTTTGTCTTTATTAGCTCATATTAGCAAATTAGGACTGAAAGTTAATTTGTCTAAACTGCAATTTGTATCTCAAAATGTTATTTTTCTGGGTGTTGTTCTAACTCCAGCTGGTCGTGAAATTACTTCTGCCAGATTGGAACCTATTCTATCGTTGTCTTTCCTAGCGATACCAGTATTGTTACGTAGATTCCTGGGATTATTGATTTTCTGTAAACAGTGGATAGCTAATTTTTCAGACCTTACAGCTCCGCTTTATGTGTTGATTGGGAAAGAGGGTCCACAGGGTCTCATTGTACCTACGTTATCACAGTGGGAAGCTTTTGTAAATTTAAAGACTGCACTAAGCACTACACCGTGTTTGTCTTTTCCAGACTATTCTTTAACATTCAAATTGTATGTGGCTAGTTCAGCCATATCTGCCACATGTGTGCTTTTGCAAGCATTTCCAACTGGTCGCAAGCCGATAGGATATTTTTCAAAGCGGTTTGATTCAGTGACTTTGGGACTTCCTCCATGCTTGCGCAGTTTAGTATCAGTGGCATTTGCAATTACTGATTTTTTAGTGTTACAGCACCCTCTTGAAGTATATGTGGCACATTCCGTTTCTAGGTTGCTCCATTTAACTAAAACTCAGCCTTTGTCTTCCACACGTTTGTTGACTCTGGAATTGATAATTTCTTAGTCTCATATAAAAATATGTACTACGTCCATATGCAATCCATCTACGCTCCTGGCTCCTTTGGCAGATCGGGTGGAGGAGGATGGGTCCCATGATTGTTTTCAAAGTATTTTAACATCTTCCCGTGCTAGACCTGATCTCTCACCTGTACCCCTGCCAGCCCCGGATGTAACCTTATTTGTGGATGGTTCGGCTTTCAGAGATGAAATGGGAAAACTTTGATGACGTGGTTGAATCAGCTTCTCTGCCATTTTCTAGTGCCCAGTTAGCAGACGTTTTTGCACTGACACGTGCTCTTGAACTCTCTAGATATCTTCTAGCAAATATATATTCAGATAGCTCCTATGCAATGAGTGTGCTAT
This sequence comes from Ichthyophis bannanicus, assembly GCA_033557465.1. Lineage (NCBI taxonomy): Eukaryota > Metazoa > Chordata > Amphibia > Gymnophiona > Ichthyophiidae > Ichthyophis > Ichthyophis bannanicus. Next base: position 635,846,005 of record CM066036.1, on the reverse strand, counting down.
GGGATTTTGGCAATATTTGGTTGCAACGAGGATTTTTAACTTCTGCTAATAAACCAATTAAACATGCTAAACACATTTACCGTTTGTTACAAGCTGTTCTCTTGCCAGCATAAGTTGCAGTTTTAAAATGTAAAGGACATTCCTCTGCTGGTGATTTAGTTTCAAAGGGCAATCGTTTTGCAGACCAAGAAGCGCGGAAGGCTGCTCTTCAGGCATTAGTGTCACCAACGCTGCTGTATTTAAAGCCTTCTAACATGACTTTGTTCTCCTTGTCCTCTCTTTTACAGCAGTATCAAGACACTTCCCTTGAAACCAAAACTCTATGGACTTCATGGGGTGCATCCTGTGATACTCAGGGCTACTGGAAGAAGGAGCACCTACTCATTTGCCCTGACTCTCTTTTGTTTCCGCTTGCTCTGTTCCTGCATCATAAACTTCATTTATCCGCTGCAGCCATGACTCATGCCTTTGCGGTTTTGTGGTATCACCCGCAGTTTATTTCTGTGGCACAGGCTGTGTATGCTGCTTGCTTGGATTGTTTGCAGGCTGGCAGGATGGGGCCCCTTCTGAAGATTGCTGCTGCTCTTCCCAAACCTTCTGGACCATTTCTGATTTTGCAGCTTGATTTTACTGATTTGCCCTGTGCCAGAGGAGGGAGGCGGTATTTGTTGGTGATCACTTGTCTTTTCTCTCTGGTTGGGTGGAGGCTTATCCCACTACCAGTATGACAGCTGGGGTTGCCATAAAATTGTTGCTCACTCAGTTTATTCCTGTCTGGGGTGTACCTTTTGTTCTTTCTTCTGATCAGGGTCTGGCCTTCATTGCACGTGCCTGGGAGGATATTGAAAATTGGTTTGGTGTCAAAAGATAACTGCACACACCCTATCATCCGCAAAGCTCTGGCCAAGTGGAGCGGATGAATAGGACTCTCAAAGGTTTCTTGCGCACTATGACACAGGATTGGGCTACGGATTGGACAGAAGCCCTTCCTTTTGCCCTTATGGCGGTGCGTAACTCCCCCCAGCGCACTCGAGGAGGTCTGACACCATATGAAATAGTTACTGGACGTCCAGCTACTTCTCCACATGCCTTGGCAGTTATCCCAGACCCCCAGTTGTTGCGCAGCGATATCTTAACTTATTGTGCACGATTGCACTCAGTCCTGTCTGTTTCCATTTTATTGAAGGTGAATCCTCAACAAGATGCTCCTCCGGAATCATCACATCCGGACATGAAACCAGGGGATTGGGTCCTGATTAAGAATTTGCATCCAAAGACGCTTCTGGCTCCGAAATTCCTAGGTCCATTCTGTGTACTTCTGGTGGGATATTCAGCCTGTAAAGTGGAAGGACATTCTCGTTGGATACATCTTACGCAGTGTAAGAAGTCTCCCTCACAAGATCCGGAAGGTGGTTCTCCGCATCCATGATTCAAGAAATACAACGAAGACTCCTCGGACAACAGTGATATTGCAGAAAAAGATTTTTATGATTTAAAGTACTTTCAGAGAGAACAATGGTGACATCACAGAAAAAGATTATTGTATTAAGTAAATTCTGAATGGACTATTCATGCAAAATGCTATTGTTCGGCATTTATAGTATTGCTTAGAGGGATGAGGTCAGTTTAGATTAGTATTTTCCTGATATATATGTAATGACCTTTAGGTACTTAACCTCTACTTCATAAACTTATTGAGACTTAGAGGCTAATTATAGCTATAGTATATATCTTCATTATATAAAAGAGAGTATTAAGAAGAATAGGTATATTTTCAGTTTTGATTTAGTATATTTTTAAGTAATTATAGTTTTAGATATTTAAAAGTTTTGCTAAGAATGTTTTTATATCTAATCTTACTTGTGCTGCGGCATATTAGTGGTAGCAAAGCAGTGCTGCAGTTAGAACCTTGGGAATGTTATGAGGAATATTCAAATATTTTCGAGTCACAGGTACACTCAGTGACAAAACATTTTAATTTATCAGATTGTGCAGTGTGTCTTCCATCTGTGACAGCTACTCAGCATGGATTTCTACCTAGGGTTAGGCCTAAGACCTTCGAGGAGTTTCGTGACATAGCTTTTAATCTAACTACTGTACAATGGTCTCATACAAACCCCAGAACCTAGAATCGTTAGTTCTATGCCTCTACAAAATCCTCCAATATGTTTTATGGCTCAGGGTAAGGGAAGAAAGGTAGGGGATACTCCATGGAACATTTGTAGAATAGTAATGCTGCATAATTCTTCTATCTGGTATAAGAAATCCCATGTAGGAAACTCTTATATTTCAGTAGTACAATTAATGTCAGTTCAAGGGAACCAGGTGCATGATTATGAATTACTACAATATAATAGTTCTGGCTACCCTTTGAATGACTCTAGTTCAGACCTAAACATACCTAACTGGAGTTTCCCTTTACTAGGGTATTATCATCCCTGGAAACATAATTTGTCTGGAGGGCTTAATGAAATGGACATGACTCAGTGGGCTTTGAATAATTGTATCCAGAATATATCTTGTCCCCAGAATTTGACAATCTGGGAAGATGGCTTAGTGGCTTTAGAAGGAGATTATTTTGTGTGTGGTACGTTTGCGTATACAGAGCTTCCCAGAGGTTGGTCAGGTACTTGTTATATAGCCCAATTAGATACCCCGTGGCGATTTGTACCTTACCAAAACATTACTTTATTATCAACCCTGAACAATTCTTTTAGAAGAAAAAGGGATGTTTCTCCACAGGATAAGGCCATAGAGGCTGCTCAACAGCTGGTAGACACTACAAAACCTTTAACTAAATCTCAAATAGATGCATTCACAGGTACTGTGTGGCTTTCAACCTTTGGAGCTATAGCACCCACCAGAGAATATGGTACCCAGATTATGCGACTACAGGCAGTTGTTGAACTTACAGCCCTGGATCTCACTGAGGCAATTCGTGTATTGCAAGGTGCAGTGAACAAAGTGTCAGCTTATGCAGCCCAGAACCGAATGGCTTTAGACTATCTCCTAGCAAAGGAAAATGGTGTGTGCGGAGTAATAGTTGGTTTTTGTTGTAGTATGCTTGATAATAATGGAAAAATAGTAAAAGGCCTATTAGATAAAGTTAGAAACCGTATATTTGTTTCAAGTGATAATGTAAGTTCTTTTTCAGATCTATTTGATTCTGTTTCTTCATTTTGGAATTCATTATCCAGGCCTTTGCAAGGCATGTTAGCATCATTACTTGGCTTTTTGGGGATTCTCATTCTGGGAGTATTAATTCTCTTTGTAATATCAGCCTGCTGTAAGAAATCAGTGGAATCACTGACCCCTACAATGATGTTACAGATTGACCCAGAATCTAGTCTTAATTCCACTTTAATGGCAATGTCTGAGTTTCCTTACTTTGGGAATGATTCTTTACAGAATCAGAGGAGGGACTGAAAGTAAGCTTGTCTGTACAGGGCAGTGTACACAACCAGACTGTCTAATAAAACCTGAGAAAGAGTTACAATTGTTCAGAACTTTGCTTAGAAATAAACTTCATATATTTGCTTACTAAGTAGGTGAAGAGGTACAAGTCTTGTAAGCTATGTGAAATAAGAAAAAGGGCAGCTTGTCCTCCAGCCTTTCAGTCTCAGGGTTACCAGATATCAAGCAGTCAGCAGTAAACTTAATATCTACAGTTATGTCTTGGAATACATGTATGTCTCCTCATACTGACCTATGTTGATTAGAAATTGACCTATGATGTTATGAATACGTAATACCTGACGTAGAACAATAAAGTGAAATTATGCTGTATCATCCAAAAGAGCCTTATAAATAAAGTAAACCATAGCTAATAGTTAGAGTAAACAAAGAGAACTTGTTTCTATTTGTTTCTCTCCGCAAAGCTTTGGTGTATCTATCTATATATATCTATATCTATATATATATATATATAGAAGTGTGTGGTATTTTATTGCTGTCTCTTAGATTTCCTTCTCATTGCTTTGAGTGTGGTTTTCCGTTACTCCAAGAGCCCTGCAGTGTTGCTGGTGAGGGGGGCGCAGAGTATCTTTCACTCATGATTAAGGCTAAACCTCTAACAAACCGTGTCAAAACAATCATATGTGGCTCGCACAAAATATTTAATATATGCATTGTTTGCAGATAATAAACTAAGAAAGTCCTAAGATGGCAAATGCAAATAGGCCATGGCAGATTTGAGCTCCTGTTGCTCATTTAACTCTTTGTTTTCCTCCTATTTTGGCCTCACTTTCTGTCTATGATGGTGAAATGCAAGGTCTTACCCCTCATTCTATTCTATCCAGTCAAGTTTCAATGCAGAAGTTCATTGTTCCAGCCGCAGATTACATATTCCCAGGTATTGGAGTAGAGACTTGAAGTGAAGCCTCTGATCAGTGACGATCAACTTCTCCCTGACCCAAGAAAAGTAGAGACCACCAAATGTTTGAGTGTTCCTGCGGCACAAGAGTTGCTGCAGCTATTCTGAGCATTTGGAGGGGCCGACTTCTAAAAGGTGATATTTTACTTACCAGATAATGTCCTTTCCTTGAGTCCTGCTAGACAAGTCCAGACAAGTGGGTTGTGTTCCCCTATGAGCAGGCTGATGAAGACAGAGAACCAATGAAAAGCACAGGTTTCAGTGACATCACTCCCATGTCTCTATTCGCCTCAGCCACCAGAGGTCTCTTCAGTATCCATGCCAAAGCATATGGAAAAACATGGCAAGCCTCACACAACATCAACGTGGGCAACAATGAACAATTAATAGTAGAAAACTATGCACAGGAAAGCATAAACAGAAGGCTGTCAGTTGAAGATGAACCTGCAGAGACAAGTATATAACTCATAACAGACCCAAGGGTACCACCGCAGAAGAGAGCAAACAGTTCCAGGGGCGGGCCCTGGACTGTTCCAGCAGGACTCAAGGAAAGGGCATTAACTGGTAAGTAAAATATCACCTTCCATATCGTCCTGCTAGATCAGTCCAGACAAGTGGGACTACCAAAGCTATGCTTTCACTGGCCGGGAAGAAGACACAGCAGCTCACAAAACCTTAGAGCTAAGGAGGTGTATGCCTAAGCATGAACATTCAAGAGGCAATGCTTGACAAAAGTGGAAAGTGATGCCCACGTTGCTGCCCAACAAAACATCTGCAGGGGCTACTGAGCTCCATGCTGCCCATGAGGAAGCTTGCGCTTGGGTAGAATGGGTGCGTAAACCCTCTGGAACTGGCTGCTTTCACAGCAGATATGTCGAGACAAAGGCCTCCTCAACCCAGCGCCACAAAGTAGACTTAACCGCCACATAACCTTTGTGCGGGCCAGCTAACAGCACAAAAAGATGGTCTGACTTATGAAATGAATTTGTAACCTCCGAGTACTCGAAAAGTACCCTCTGCACATCCACAAAGCAAAGATCCTTATCCTTCCCCCTCCCCCGACACTGCTCCTTAGAGAAGGAGAGCAGGCAAACCACCTGATTCATAAGAACATAAGATAAGCTATACTGTGTCAGACCAAGGTCCATCAAGCCAAATATCATGTTTCCAATAGTGGCCAATCTAGGTCATAAGTACCTAGCAGTTTCCCCAAAATACACAAGTTCCACAATGCTTGTATTGGGTCAAAAAGTGATATCCTGGGTCCCTTTTAATAATGGTGTATGGACCTTTCCTCCAGGAACTTGTCCAAACCTTTTTTTTTTTTTTTTTAACTTGAACTTTATTGAAATTTTCATACACCACTTATTCCAACAATTACAGCTACAATAAGTATTTACATGTACATTCAACCTCTCTCTTTTTTATCCCTAATGTCACCACCCCCTCCTCTAATATCCCAACCTACCCCATCCTGCCCTTTGCTTACTCTTGCCATCTTATAACTCATAACCCCCATTCCCTCCCCCTCCATCCCCCTCCCCCCACCCCCCCACCTCCCTACCATCCCCCTACTCCTCTCCTGTAAACAAAAATCTCATGCTTTTAACCGAAACTCTAAGCCATAGCCCTCACCCCAACTCCACCTATCTCCCCTCCCCATCCTCAACTCCTCCATCCTTCCACATGCCCTCTCTTAACCATCTCCACACCCCCTCCCACCGTTTCGCCATTTGTCCCCCCCTGCTCTTTTTTCCCCCCGTTAGCTTGCACATAAAATATAGTTCCGACATTCGCTTAGCATAACTGTCCATAGATGGTAACCTCTTTCTATTCCAATACCATGCTATTTCGCATCTCGCAGCCATGATACAATACCAGATGATACTCCACTCTCCGTCCCACTTCCCATCCTTCTTTTGCAGGAGACACATTTCAGGAGTAAGCTCTATACATGATACCACAATTTTATTAATGTTATCCCCTATTTTCCCCCAATACTTCTGAACCACTGGGCATGACCTCCACATATGCATCCATGTTCCCCCTGCACCACACTGCCTCCAGCATTTATTTATCTTCAATACCCCCGCTTTATGCAACCGCTCCAATGTGAGATACCACCTACTCAGCACTTTGAATCCATTCTCACGCAGTGACTATGGCTATAGAGAATTTGGCTATTCCCATCGCTACTCCCTCCCATTCCACCACCTCCCATTCCACTCCTAAATCCCTTTCCCACGCTTCCATATAACTCAATTTCCCCGCTCCCCTCGCAATTAACCCTTTGTATATTCTAGACATCATGCCCTTCTGCCCCATGGAGCCCAAGCATGCCCCTTCAAACCATTCAACTCTCCCCCCAACATCCTGCCCCATCTTCCTCTGTCTAATCAAAGACCCCATTTGCAAATACACGTACCTGTCTGCTTCCGGCAACCGATACATATCCCTCAAAACCCTGTACCTCTTTCCCTACTAGTATCTGTGACACCTGACTTAATCCCTGCTCCGCCCATCTTCTGAGAACTGCCCTACTCGGGTCTACTCCTCCTTCACAACACGCCTGCAGGGACACTGTATGTGACCTCCTCTTATCCCCCACCATCCTCTGCCTATGCTGCTGCCATACATTTAAAGAGTGCCCCACCAAGGGGTTGTCTCCCCGCGCTCCCCCCCCCCCCCAAACTACCCTTTCCAACTCTCCAGGGGCAAAATCTACTGCTTCCATCATGAACCATTGCTTGTATGGTTCCCATAACCATGCATACACCGCCCTCATCTGTGCTGCTTTGTACTTGTATCCTGTACTTGTAGTGTTCTCGCTGCCACCCTTGGCCTTTTACCCCCCCCCCCCCCGATAAAACCCTCCACTTGTTTTTGTATCTTCCTCAATATTCTTCTCGGTATCGCTATTGGTAATACTTGAAAGTAGAACAGGAACTGGGGAAGCAACATCATTTTGACAATCGCCATTCGCCCGAACCAAGAGTAGTACCCCATGCTCCACCCCCTCAACTGTACCTCCATTTGCCCTAATAGTTTTTTATAATTTAACTCAAATAATTCCTCCAATGCCCTCCCCACCTGTACCCCCAAGTACCTAATTGACCTCTTTGCCCACTTAAATGGAAAACGCTGCTGCAGCCCCGCCTGCTGCTCCTCCTCCCCCACCAAACTTAATATTTCTGACTTCCCCCAATTTATCCGGAACCCCGCTACCTTCCGATAGCCCTGTATCTCACTCATTATTGCTGGTAACGTTTCCCCTGGTCTCGTGATTGTTAACAGTATGTCACCTGCAAAGAGCGACATGCGGATATTCTTTTTGCCCCACCCATACCCCCTTAATATCTTGGCTCGCCCTTATTCGCGCTGTCAGGGGCTCTAATGAGAGCGCGAACAGTAGTAGTGATAAAGGGCAGCCCTGCCGAGTTCCCCTCCCCAGAGGAAAAAAGCATGAGTACCCTCCATTTACTCTCACACATGCTTTAGGACTTACATACAAAGCTTTTATCCAATTCACAAACTCTGCCCCAAACCCCATGGCTTCCAACACCGAAAATAAAAATTCCCATGACACTTGATCAAATGCTTTTTCGGCATCAAGCGAGACCAGCAGCGCAGGGTCACCAGATCGCCTTGCTCTCCAAATCACATTTAGTACTTTCCTGATGTTATCCGCCACCTGCCACCCCGGTATAAAACCTGCTTGGTCATCATGAACTAACTTACCCAGTATTTTGTTGAGCCTCATCGCTAATATATTTGCCATCAGCTTCGCGTCAATATTTAAAAAGCGATATTGGCCTGTAGGACGTGCACTCCTGTGGATCTTTCCCTTCCTTGTGTATAAGGGTAATGCCTGCCCATCCCATCGTGTCCGCCAATTTCTCCCCCCGCCTTGGCATATTGAATACTTTTGTGAGGGGTTGCACTAGCAGACTCCCAAATTTTTTATAAAACCGCGCCGTCAGCCCGTCTAGGCCTGGGGCTTTTCCTAGCTTCATATCCTTATTCGTCCGTGTCACTTCCTCTGCTCCAATCTCTCTGTCTAGATTTTGCCGTTCCCCTTCTTCCAACCGTGGCAACCCCACTCCTCTCAAATAGTTATTGGTCGCCTCCGCTGGGCCCTCTGATTGGGCAGCATAAAGCTTCTGATAAAACGCTACAAACTCTTCTCTGATTTGGTGATCATCCCGCAGCACCCCCCCCCCCCCCCGCTTCTAATCTGTATGATCCTATTCCATTCCTTTCTCTTTTTTAACTACCGTGCCAAATACTTCCCCGCTTTATTACCCCCTTCGAAGAAGTTCTGCCTCAGCAGTTGCAGGTGATGCTTTATCCGTTACGCCTCCAACGCATTCAGTTTAGCCCTCGTCTCCAACACCGCTCCCTGGTATTGCCCACTACCCCCCTGAGCATCTTTCCCCTCCAATACCACTAATTGGTGCCTCAACTGCAATTCCTGTTCCTCCCTTTCCCTTTTTATCCCTGCTCCCCACTTTATTAACACCCCCCTCACCACTTCTTTGAAAGCATCCAATACTACCCCCATCCCTCTTTTACCTCTCCCTCCCCATTCTGTTTGAAATACTCCGGTATTAATTGTTCCACCTCTCTCAACACCCTGGTATCCTCCAACAAGCCTTCATTTAGTTTCCAGTATTGCCCCCTTTTACTTTCACCCCGCACCCTCACCTGTACTACCACTGGGGCATGGTCTGACCAGGTTATGGGTTCAATTTCTCCTCCCTTTATCCTGCCCACCAACTCCTTCCCCACCCAGATAACATCTAGTCTTGAATATGTTACATGAGCTGCCGAAAAAAAGGAAAACTGTCACCTACCATGCATCTATCAAATCATTCTCCTTCACAAGCCTATGATATCTCTGTCTATCCGCCCCTCGCCCTTCCCTCTTGCCCGTCGTGTCTCTCCCCACCTCCCAGGGCATATTGAAGTCCCCTCCACAAATCATCACTCGGTCCCCCATTAAAGTGACCTGCTTGCTTAACTCTTCCCAAAAATCTTTCTGGGACACTGTGGGCGCGTATACATTTACCACACAAAACCACTCCTCCCCAATTTTCACATGCAACAATAGATATCTCCCCCCCTTATCCCTTGTCACAGACTGAACTTCTGTTTTATGCTCCCCACTAATAAACACAGCCACACCTCCTTTCTTTCTTTCCCTTAAATTTGAGGCAAAAATGCAATCTCTATAGCCCTTAGGTTGCACTACCGATTCATGCTTTTTTGTAAATGTGTCTCCTGCAGCATTACAATTGCAGCTTTGTGCCTTGTTAATTCTTTATACAATTTCTGTCTCTTCCAGGGTGAATTCAACCCCTTCACATTCAACGTGACAATTTTCAAATTACCACCTAACAATACTCCCCCCTTACTTCTGTGCCCCCTCTCTCCTATCCCCCCCTCCTCTCCCAACCCCTTCCCTTCCCCTCCCTCCCCATCCTATTTCTCCGTTGAGGAGATACCACTTCCATTTCGATGACCGAGAATCAGACTGTGACTTGCCCCTGCCCCTCTTTCCCCCCCCCCTCCATCTCTCTCCTTGACCCCCTGCCCCCCCCATCCAACCGCTATTGTGTTCACTTCTCATAGGCAAATCCCTCTTCCCCTACCCTACCCAAGATCCCCCCTCCTCCCTTATCCAGCTCCTCCACAACTCCCCGCTGCCTTCCCCTCCTTCACCCCTCCCTCTAACTACCCATTACTAACCAGCATCTCTATATGGTACATATAACAACCACCCAAAACCCTGTCCTTATTAGGTGTCATCTGACTCAAGTCCATATGTTGTCCTCAACTTCTGCCTGTTTCTTTTTCCATCACTGGTCCTCATTGTCGATCCTTGGCCAGTCTTGCCATTCTCCTACCACCTTCTGCTGCTCTCTGCCACCTCAGGCTATCCGCCCTAGAGGTATCTGCGCCATTGTCAGTTGTTTTAGTTGGATTTCTCGTCTCTTCAGGGAGGTTTGCTGCTCCTAAGTCTCTCAACGCCTTCCAAGCTTCTTCCCTTGTCTTCACTCTCCGTGACCGCCCTTGCATTGTAATCAGCAATACAAATGGGTACAGCCATTTATATCTCAGGTCGGCTCTCCTCAGGTAAGCCGTCACCTCCTTTAACTCCCGTCAACGTTGCAGCGTTCCCTGGGACAAATCCTGGAACAGTTCCAACTTATGTCCTTCCCACTGGAAGGTTCTTAGTTTCCTAGCTGCTCCCAGTAGGCGTTCTTTCATCTTGAAGGAGTTCAAACAGACCACAATGTCTCAATCCTCTATGTGCCCTTTCTATTTATAGAGGATCCCCTTCATCCTCCTCTGCTATTTCTGCGGCTTTTAATAGTTCTCCAAATACCTTTTGAACCACTGCCTCACTGTTTTTATATGTGGGATCCTCCGGGATGCCTCGCACTCTGATGTTGCATCTTCGGGACCGATCCTCCAAATCTTCCGTTTTGACTTTCATCTCCTCTTGAGCCTGCCACAACTCCTCCCAGCCCATCTGGATTCTCTCCACAGCTACCTCCTGTTGTTCCAACTGAGCCTCTGTGCCTTCCACGTGCTCTCTTAGATCCGTGATGTCTTGTTTAAGTGTTTGTAGGGCCTCTTAACTCGTTTTTTACTCCACTGATTTCCTCCTTCAAGTCCTCTTTTAATTCTGTAAGCCATTGTTTGATTTTTTCAGCTACTCCCGAGCACTCCTCACTTTCCATCTCCTCCGCCTGCTCTGGCAGTGACTCCGCCATCGCTTTTCCTGCCTTCTCTCCCTCCTTCCCTCCTCTGGTTGACGCATAGGGGAATCAAAATTCTGCCAGTTTTTTCTTCATGGAACCCTCTCTTTTGGATTTCTCCATTTCTTATTTTTATTGAGTTCCACTCCGTGTGCAGTGGCTACTATGGAAAGCTCTGCTGTTCTCCGCCTCCTCGTGGAATGCGTTGTCTGGTCCGCTAACTTCTCACGCTGACTAAGGCGCAACTGTTCCTCCTGACAAGGATAACCACCTAATTATATATTTATGTTGCCTTTATCACTGGGCTTACTTGCTGCTGCACTCGCAGGGCAGCCTTGATGTTGCTTGCCTGTACTGCACCACTCTTCAAAGTCTCTTCCTGCTGTTTTTTTTTTTGCTCGCCTGTGTGCCATATTTTCCCTCCGATTCATCTCTCCCTTCTCCACACGCACCCTCGCACCGCTCCACTTGCACCTCCGGGCTGTCGGGCTCACCAGCTTCTCCGCTGGGTGCCGGTCACTCTGCCTGTTGCACTGCCGTGCAAGCACACTCTTCTTCTCCTCTCCTCCCGACCTGTGGAATTTCACTCGGGCCTCACTGCTCCCAAATCAGCTGGGCCTCCCTAAATCGCCAGTCTCTCTGCCTCCAGCTCTCCTCCGGACAGTCCAGCAGTGTATTTCTGCCGCTTCAGCTCACTCCGACCCTCCTCCTGCTTATGTACTGGCACTTTGCCCCGTTCTCGGCACTCTCTGGCCTTCGCCTTTCCGTTTCAGCCACCCTCACCTCGTGTTCAGTGCTTCGGGTGAATCTCTTAATGGGCCACACTGCCTCCCTGCGGTTCCAATGGCCCTGGGCCATTTGATCTTGCCAATGGTCTCCCCAGCCCAAGAAACTCAAATCATTCATCCAAGTTACCTTGGGGCAAGTTACCTCAGGCTAGACAGTTGGGGGTTCAAATCCCACTAGAGGACAGCAACCTTGGGCTGGAAGGACTGGGGTTCCTAGTCCCACAGGTTCTCCTTGTGGCCTTGGGCAAGCCACTTAACCTTCTACTGCCCATGTTCCCTGTAAAATAGTTATCTCCAAATTATAATGCCCTGTTCAATGTAATTTCAGTTTGTTCAATGTAAGCCATCTTGATATCATGAAAGGCAGAATATAAGAAATATTAAATAAAATAAATTATGGGAATATTTTATTGCGTAGTTTAAAAACCATCATTATTCATTTATATTTTATTCTAGTTGCAATGGGAAACCAGTGCAGGTTATGGAGAAGTGGAGTGATACGGTTGGAATGGTGTGCTTTATGGATTATTTATTTATTTATTTATTTTACATTTCTTCTATACCGCGCTATTAAAATCAGTGCGGTGTACAATGAACACAACATACTCCAATGCATACAAGCAACATTGAGTTTACATAGAACAAGGGATGATAAATGCATGGGATAACCGGGGAAACTATGTACAGTTGACTTATATATATATATATTTAAACTATATATTTATATTATGCATGCTGCTAGATTTTGCGCTACCTGGAGTTGTTGGATAGTTGGACATAGTGCTCTAATTTCTCTGGGGGAAACAACATGCACAAGTCTGTGAGATCACGCATGATGTCCTTCAAGAATGTGCTCATGTAGAGCTGGTAAGAGTGTACCGGAACCACAAGCATAGAGATTTGGAAGCATCTCCTTCTGGAGGAGTCCAACCTCCTAGCCTCCCCATCAGGGGGCATTGAGGAATCAAACTTGGTGCTCTTAATCCTCTTAAGGGTGGATTCTACCACTAAGGAGTGGTGTGTGGAAGCTGAAGTTTCTCAGACCCAGGAGCTTTTTGAACTCTGTACATCGAGTCCAGACTCCTACTGACTGGTGGCACAGTGAGGGGGTTCTCCCAGATTCTCATTTATAGCCACTGTAGGATGCAATGCACTGGCATCATCACTGCCTCCTTAGGAGCTGAGAAGTATTGGAGGATCTGCAACTCCTCCGTCCTGGGCTCATCCTCCGTCTCTAGTGAAAATGGTATGACCATGGTCATATCCCTCATGAAATCCTGGAAGGACATGTTCTTCAGAGGAGACTTTCACCATTCATATGGAGGGGAGGTGTCTGATGAGAGCTCAGGAAACCTGACCTCTGACAAGTTCTCCAGTCACCCAGCCATCAAAGTCAGACTCTGAAAGGAAGTCAAACTACCTCTGAGATTCTGCCCAGAGCTCCCTCCAGCTTCGAAGGGAGTATGAGCTTTCACATGATTTATGATACATTGAAGGTTTCCGAGGTTTCTCCAGGGCATCAGAATCCGAGACACTCGAGAGGGATATAGCCCCACCGAGGACCAGCATCGGATCTCTTTGATGCCCCAATGTTGATGCCTCCACAGGCACAGCATGACACTCGAGGACTGACTGCACAACACTCAATGCCAATGACATGGGCACAGAAGCACCAGTCAGCTGCTTCTCCAGAAATGATGCAAAGCAGACTTTGAGTGCTTGAAGGAGGCGCTCCTCCATGACTGCCAATTCTTAAGGCTTTGAGGCCTGAACAGCTTTGACCAATGTTTCTGGCATCTGTGCGAGGATATTGGCATGGCCTCGTGACATGGTCAGTGCTCCTCCAAAACCCTGGAGATTGAGCAGTCCTCTCTCGGGGGCACCTTGATTGGGCCGCTTGCGCCCATCACTCTTGATATCTTGCTTGGAAGGACTCTTATACCGATGCACCCGAGGCTTCGCCAGCACTCAGATGGATCCCCCTTTGACACCGATGGAGATAAGGCCGAATCCTTCTTCGACTCCCGGTAGAGACTGGTCAATAGCCAATGCTGCGGGTGCTTGGCTCTGATTGAGCCCAATAACGTCTTGATGTCAATGCACCATCAGCAGATTCCTTGAAAGCCTTGAAACTGATGGCAGTGCTGAAGACGCTGAATCAGACCTCTAGTCAAAAAGGGATTCTCTCTGTTTCTCCTGACCTTTCAGGCCTCTCCTTGTCATCTGCAAACACAAATTGCAAAAAGAGAGCTGGTGATCAGGACCCAAGCACTGGAAGCACCAATTGTGCCTGTCGATAACTGATTGTCCTGGAACACTTGGTGCACTTCTTGATTCCACTGGCCAGTTTCTGGGACATATCCGGGAAGATGACCTGGTTGGGCCACAGGGAAAGCAATTGAGAAAATGAAAATTAATGAAAGAACTGGAACTGATGAAGGAACCGATGGATCCAACGCGACCGATGGAAGGCACTAATACTAACACAACACTGGAAGGCCCTCAAAAGGGAAAAAGGTTTGCCGGTGGAGGACTGAAACAACATCTGTGGAGCTCCGCAAAATAACAAATACCGGAGAAGATGGCACCGTGGCAGCAGGCATAAAGGGAGGTGCGCAGGCGCAATGGAGCCTCCCAGAAGCTTTCAATAGAAGCTGGGGAGCGTTCCCATACGGGGCTCTATCGAAGACGTCACCCATATGTGAGGACTAACTCCCTGCTTGTCCACGGAACAGAGTCCAGAAGGAGTACCTCGCTTGTCGCACATTTCCTGAAAGACGACTTAAGTTAAGACAAGTGTAACAGCAGCATGTGCTAAGGCCATGGTGGCCATGAAATTGCACATTAATAGCACTTGTAAAGCAATGCACGAAATGGGTGCTTTGGCAAGAATGCTTGTTGCAGCCGCTTGAGCAGAACGTGTGCTAAGACTGCGCGACCGTCAGGTGCACGACAGTAAAGAACGCTAGTAGCGTGCAAAAAATAGTGGGAAACCACCACACCATGCCAACAGTCACCGGGAACCCTCAACACGGAAAATGACGTGGTTAGGCCCTTTAGAGCTGTAGGAAGAAAACACATGCCAGACTCAGCACTTCTCCCCTGTAACAGTTTCTCTTGGTTTTCAAACACTGTGTTTTAAGGTGGCTAGCAGGCAGATTCCTCTGAGAGCCTTCTGCAATTGTCGGAAGAGAGGAGGAAGGGGGCATTGAGATCGTGTGATGCTGAATTTTGCCAATCCTTCTAAGTCCTTACAATTTTCTGGCTGCTCTCATGTAAGAGTGCAGAGCTGAACCGATTTTCCCTCCTCCTATGGCTACCGAAAAGACCGCAATCTAGTGGAGCCTCCCACATGGCACTCAATTGAGTCACCCTCAAGGTGGTTGTTCACAAGTTTTTAAATCAGTCTTTTCCTCTCAATTATTCAGATTTTCTTCAGCATGGAGAAAATCCATTCACCATCTGCTAGAGACAAAAGAATACTGAAGAGACCTCTGGTGGCCAAGGCAAATAGAGGAATGGGAGGAATGTCAGTGAAACCTGGGCTTTTCATTGGTTCTTTGTCTCTACCAATCTACTGGCAGAGGAACACAACCCACTTGTCTGGACTGGTCTAGCAGGAGTTTTTGTGTGTTACAGAGAGGTAAATTATTAACCAGAACACAGGTGAAGAAGAGAATCCTTGACAGATATTCCCCAATACGTGAGCAGCAAACTACTGTTATTGTGAGATCACCAATCATAACATTCGAAGAATTTGGTCTTCTACAGTTCATCTGGAGAAGTCGGTTTCTGCCCATTTGAGTAAAACGGAAGTATTTACCTCGGCTGTTAAGTCTACAATTCAAAAGCAGGAGGCAGATCCTGCAGAACACATTTATTTATTTTATTTAACAGGTTTTATATACTGCTTTATCATTTCAATCAAAGTGGTTTACATTGTAACTTAAACTTGGGAATGTACATTAAACAGGGATGTTGATAACTTGGATTTTTCTGAGGTAATGGAGGGTTAAGTGACTTGCTCAAGGCCACAAGGAGTGCTGGTGGAAATTGAACCCTGGTCTCTGGGTTCCTAAGTCAGTGCTCTTAACCATTAGGCTACTCCTCCATTCTGCATGGAAAAAAATTGACTGGGTAATAATTTGGATTTGATTCAGAAAACAAAGAAAGCTATAATTGAAGAGTCTATGTTGATTCATAATAAAATCAAGAGATTAGAAAACTTTTCAGAGAGATCTAATTTAAGATTCATTAATTTTTGCAAATCTGCTGGTGTTTCCCCTGTTGAGATGTTTTTAAAAAAGTATTTGGTAGACACTCTCTGTATGCTGAATAAGGTAATTCCCCTACTACAAAAGTTTGTTATTTGCCAGCACAGAAATGGGAAAAGCATGCTCATGGTATTCTTTCCAACCCTGCTGAGAGAAAGCGCACACGCACGTGTGTGTATATATATGTATATACCCGTCTGTATCTGGATTGCCTCTCTGTGTGCGTCTTGTATCCAACGGTGTGGCCGTTGGGGCAGTTGTAAGGGGGTGGGGTTTTGAGAGGGTGTGGGAAGGTTAGCCATTTGATACAGTAGAGAACAAAAGAGCCAATTTGAAAAAGAATCTCCCAACTATTTTTCACTGTACGTTTCTATGCTACAGAAGCTGGAAGTTCTTCTCCCATAGAAATACACTGGACCGATTTGTTATTTGGAGGGCTTATTTCTCTGAAACCTCCTGTCAAGTTTGGTCCATTTTCAAACTCAACGTGTCTTTTTATTGTTCTTTCCCATATGCTGTTTCATCCCATTCTGTAAAAATTTCAGAGTTATTTTGCCTCCTGACAGACGGACAGACAGGCAATCTCAACCCCTTTCATATAATTCTTTCCAATTTCCACTGAGCTGGAAAGAATAAAAAATGGGCAGACACACAAGGAAGTCGTGGGGAACAAGCAGAGCTTTTTGAGGACAACCTGAACCTTACCCAAATTTGGGAAGGCTCAGTGGACAAAGACAAGAGCTACTCTTCTGGTTACACGTGTTCGAATCCAATAGAAACTGGATTCTTAGGCTTTTCTTTTATAATGAGGACAAGTTATTTTTGGGCAATAAGATCTGTTTTCTTTTCTGATGTATGTCATAAACTTAGGTTAGAAGGAAATAGTTTCTTTTCATGTGCCAAACGTATTTTTCCTTTCTTTTTCTTGTAAATGCATAGATAAATATGGGAATAACCATGATGAAATTAGATCTTACCTGCTAATTTTCTTACCTTGAGGCCCTCCAGTCCAGTCCAAATGCATGGGTTAAGCCCTATCACCAGCAGATGGAAACTGAGAACCACTGGTTTTGATGCTATCATCCTATAAGGGACCTGTACAGACCTCCCATCACCAATATTTTGAATAACCAAGTAGACTCCACAGGAGTACTCTCTCACAACTGATAACTGATAACGTCTATGTAGCAAGTTTTGTAAATAGTTTACCCCTGTTATCCAAGTTTTTTGCCCTGTTATCTGTAAACTCATACGTGTTAACTGTACTGAGCATTTTTGTTCCATGTAAACCGCACTGATGCCGAATAGTGCGGTATATAAGAGACTGTAAATAAATAAATAAATAACTACATCATTAACACTAACAGAACAAGTACAACTACTCCATATAGGAACCAGGAGCAACACGTTGCTTTATGTTCATTTATTTCTCCCCTTTCTAGAAACTGAAAGGCTCTTCTATAACCTCCAGAGAGAACCAAGGAGCACAAACTCGGAAGGATACCCATGCGCCCACGAAATTCTTCCACGTCCAGGCTCGCACCACTGAATGGGTGGGTTCTGGACTTGACTAGAGGGACTCAAGGAAAGAAAATTAGTAGATAAGGTCTAATTTCACCTTCCTCATGGTCCCTCAAAGCCAGACCAGATGAGTGAGATGTGCCAGAGCAGTACTCATCCTTGGGAGGGACCCAAAAGCCCAGCCCGCAACATGTGCACCCCAAAACTCGCATCCCCACACGCTTGCACATCCAGCTGTTTAGAGAGAAAGGAGGGAAAGCACAGTTACTTACCTGTAACAGGTGATCTCCGGAACAGCAGGAATTAGTCTTCACATATGGGGTTCGTCGGCGCCGACGGAGCCCACACGGGAATGCTCCCCAGCATCCAATCAGAAGGCTTTTGGGAGCATCCCTCGCGCCAGCTTCCCGCCCTTCCCACTGTCTCTCCCAAGTTGCGTTTAATAGCTGAGACAGAAGGAGAGGAGAGGAAGGAAGAGAGAGAGAGAGATAGTTACAACTCCTAGGGGAGGTGGGTGGGTTGTGAAGACCAATTCCTGCTGTTCCAGAGATCACCTGTTACAGGTAAGTAACTGTGCTATCTCCAGGAACAAGCAGGAATGAGTCTTCACATATGGGGACTCCCTAGCTGAGGGTGCCAGAGGAGATCCCAGAATGCGCGCCCCTGGACAGAGCGGCATCGCCCAACCTGGATCCCCGGCATCCCTTGAGGGATGGAGGGTAGGAGTTGAGAAGAGTTGCCAAGGCACAGCAACCGAAGACTACAGGGGAGTCTTCAAAACCACGTCAAATATCATTAACCGGTAATGATCTAGCACAATCTAGAGCTTACCTACTGGATTGTAGAAGGCAGAGCTGCGACGGGTACTGTAGATGCAGTAGCGAAGTCTTCAAGGGAACTTCACCGCAGAGAGGACGAAGTTCCCAGTCCGGGCGGGCTGGAGATGCAGGTGTCAACCGGCACCGGAAAGACGGCAGGTCTTCACGAGGAGCTCTAAGAAGCTGAGAACTCCAGTAGGAGCAGAGTCCCCAATCCGGAGGACTAAACAGAAGACTGACCGATCTGGGAGAACCCAGCCCGGAGAAGAACAGAAGTGTACCCCGGGATACTGAGGGGTACACTGTCTACCCGAGCCGGCAAGGGATAGGAAGACAATGGGTTCGAAACCCTCCAGACAAGGAGGCGTAACCAAGGGGCTGTTGACATCACAGCAAGTTTAAGCATAACCGGTCCGAGCACCCGAGCCGCAGAACGCAGGCAAGCGGGCCGGCCGGACCCCGTAAGAAATAACAAAACGTCAGTACCGACAATTGGGGATAGTCGGTAAGACACAGGGCGCTATAACATTTCCCAAAAAGCGCCCGCCTGTACCGATATATATCCAATAACAGGTATAGATGTATATTGGGCTATAGGTGGGCCCGGGAGCGCCCACCCAGGTTACTCAACCGGTATGGACACGTGAGAACGATACTGCCAACTCGGACCGGCCCTTGATCCACAGGAGGGCGCCTACCTGGAAGGTGGCGGGAGGAAGGGCCATCCAAGCGATGGGCCTATGTGCGTGGAGCAGGGCAGATCGGCGAGGGTAGCAGTATGGTTGTGTGACCGCCAGATCAGTTGGGGAGGAGCACATCAGGAGTACGTAGACCCCTGAGGCGTCCACCTGACAGTCACCAGAACGTGTCCTCCGTGCCACAGTGAAGGCAGGAGGATAGAAAACCCTATAGCCACGGCGTGACCGTGGGGCCATCTCCGGCCTATATAAAAAAAAAACCCTCGGGGTTAGGGTCAAGGCCCTCTGTCTACCGTAACCTGACGGACCCAGGGATTTCTCTGCGAGAGCAGAGACACAGACCATGGGGGGGGGGGGGGGGGTTGGTCCGGCCCTGTCGAGGAATGGTTCGGCCACGCTCGGAGAGTAGCGGCCAAGGCCTACACTGGGAGAAGGAGATTCGGTGCGCGATCCCCTCAAGCCGGGGGAACCAGGCAGAGGGGAATCCGAGGGATGTACCCGAGGGTAAGTCCGGAGAAGATTAGCATGGCCCTGAGGAGCCAGGCTAATCTAGCGTGGGAAGGTTCCCCCCCCCCGGGGGAGGGGGCTCCATACCTCCAATCAAGCAGCCGAACCGCTTGTCACACTGAAAGAACCCCAGTGTAGAACTGGACAGTAACTTCATGTAAGAGGAGTTAAGCGCAAACTGCCACATACCGTAGCCTAAGGCTGCCTGGCATGGGCAGCCTGGCACGAGCCATGGCACTGCTGACCGGTGTGAGACGTCCCTGGCATGGGCGCACCCAGCAGGCGGGCAGAGGGATGAAACCTCCTCCTCTTCAGACAGGAGGGTCGGGAAGGACATTTCCTACCCCCGGGAGAGGCGGAGGGCTGCGGGCGGCCAGAGCCAAACAGGTCGGCGGAGCACTGAGCAACCTGACGCAAAGCCTCGCCAATGAAGAGGTTCTCCCCGGTGCACGGGGAAGTACCCAGGTTATGTTGTGCCCAGCTGCACAAGTCGGAAGCCTGCAACCAGGCTGTATGACACGCCCCTATGGCTACCGCAGAGGGCCTGCTAACTGACTCGAAAGAGTCCACGGCAGCCCGAGAAAGAAACCAAGAGATATTCCTGCAATGGTAAAGAAGCAAGGAACAGTCAGGGGCCCAAGGGGCCGACACAAAGGGAGACAAAAGAGATAACCTCTCGGTGACCTCCCGCAGCGCCAGGCTCATATAGAAAATATATGAGAGAATCCTGGAAGCCAACATGGACGCTTGGAAGGTTCGCCGCCCAAAGTTGTCCAGAGTTTTAGACGCACGATTCGGGGGGCAGGAAGAGTGCTTCTTCTTGCTTCCGACCTTCCTCAGGGCCGATTCCACCACAATGGAATGATGGGGAAGCTGGTGCATCTGGAAACCCGGAGAGGGGGGCACCCGATACCGGGCATGCATGGCTGCAGTCGGTGCCGGTACCTGTAAGGGCCAGCGCCAAATCCCAAGCAGGAGATCCCGCAGGGAGGGAGGTAAAGGAAGCATTACGGCTGCCTGTTCCGCAGTACCCGGACTTAGCGAAGGGCCCGGGATAGGAATGGCGAGCAAGTCCGCCATGTCAAGGAGGAAGTCCTGAAAAGACGGCTCTCCCAGAGGGGCTATCCCGGGGGAGGCCGAGGCGGATGGGCCCGCTTGAGCACCAGGGGACCCACCGTGCTGGTGCACGGGAGGAATCGCTCTAAACAGAGGAGGGTACTGACAGTCCCAATTCGAGGCAGTCGGTACGGCATCGTCAGAGCCCGGGATCGACTCCAAGGGGGGCATCGAAGGGAGCGACGTCCCCGACGGGCCCGCGGAACTCTGCCTCGGCCCCGATTCCGGGGGCGGGTCTGCCCCCGGGGCAGTCCGCAAAGGCGGCTGGAGTGGTGCCGAGGCCGCTGGAGAGCAGTCGAGCGCAGCACTGCACCGTCGGAAGAGACCGGGGTCGGATCCGAAATGCGCCGGAGCCACGCTTTCCAGACTGGAGATCGATTTGAGGCTGGGCATCGAACAAAGCGACGCCTCCTTAGGGGGCCCCGGTGTCGGCGGCCGCGCCGGTGCTGCCATTCCCGCGAATGGAGTCGGGGTCGCGACGATCGGTGCCAAGGGCAACGAGGGCTTCCCAGGCCGAAACTCGGCGAAGAGGGAAACACCCGATGTCGGCTCTGACGCCTGGAGAGAGGCCCTCCTAGGCGCCGGGGTTCTGCCCGCGCCTGTTTTATTGAGAGGGAAACCCTTACGGGGCGTACTACGCGGCCTCGAGGGTACCCAGGTAACCCGCCGACAAGCCCCGGCGGGGAGCGAGACGCCCAGCCCCGGCTCCGCGGCGCTTCTTTGGGTCGACTCGACCGAAGGACCCGGGTCCCGCGGGCAAACTCCAGTGACGAGTGGAGCACTCGACGCCCGCGTAGATGCCGGGAGGTCGGTGGCATCCGGGGGAGGCCCCGGCCCCGCGCAAGGTGGGGGTGCCAACCTGCCCGACCGGGATAGATCGATCGGCTCCACAGGTGGAGCCCGGAGGCGACCCCTGGCGAAGAACGGGGCCCTTGTTCCCGAGACCGCCACGGGAGGGGAGGGGAGGGGCGGAGCTGCTCAAGGCCAGTACCGCCCCCGCGAAAGCCGGGGCGAGTAGATCAGCCTTGGCGGAGCCGAGGGCACCCGGTGCCAATCCCCGGCGGGGAGTGGGGCCACCGACTCAGACGCCGAGGACTTGGTCCCGCTCGAAGCGGTCACCACCTCCGCGCATGGCAGGGGTGTGGGCACGCCATACCAGGTCAGGTTGGTCCGACGATCCCCGGTGACGAGTGGAACACTCGACACCGACGCCGATGCCGGGGAATCGGCACCGCCGAAAGCAGGTACCGCCCCCGCGCAGGGCCGGGATGCCATAGAGCCAGACTGGGTCGAGTCGATCGGCCCCGAAGGCACCGAGGACACCAGTCGACAGTCCCTGGCGAAGAGTGGAACACTCGACGCCGGCGCCGATGCAGAGGGATCTGCATCGCTCGAAGCGGGTGCCACCCTCGGGCATGGCTCGGGAATGTTCTGTGAGGAGCGAACCTCAGGAACAACCCGAAACCCCGTGGAGGCTCTGGAGCCCGAAGACTCCCTCCGGGGTGTAAGGGACTGGAGGGGAAGGCCAGAGCCGTCGTCATGCAGCGCATGAGACTCACCCCTCAAGGCTCGGTTAGTCTTAACAGACTGTTGTTGGGTTACCTGATCCTGGCGAGGAGAGAACGCTGACGACCGCTCCTCAGAGGGAAAGACGTCATCGAGGGACACTCAAAACAGGGAGGGTCTTCTCCCGACGCTGAAGCCCGGGGAACCGGGGGAGAAGGGGTCAGGGCCCCAACAGGAGAGACACCAGGCATTGGAGTCGGAGCAGAAGACAACATGCTCACTATACTATGCCATATTTATTCTCACTATATTTGGCATATTTATTCTGTACTTTAATTAACTTCTTATCCACGGCATTATAGATTAACCAAAATAACCATGTATATAGTTGCCATGTATATAGTTAATTGTATATAGTTACCCTGTTTTCCACCAAGTTTATGTACCTTGTTCTTTGTAAAAAAACCAATGCTGTTTGTACCATTGTGTTTATATTTGTTCATATGTAAACCGCACTGATTTAAGAGCGCGGTATATAAGAAAAATAAATAAATAAATAAATAAATAAATAAATAAACAACATCTCCACAGTGGGGGCACTTCTTAAGGGAAGAAGGCTCCATGCTGGAAAGCCCGGTAGGCCTCAGAATAACATGAGGAGGATGCTCCTCGAAGGAAATAAAGGAAAACCAAAAATAAGGAAAAAAGGGGGCACCAGCGGTGCCAGAGTCAGCGGGGGAAAAACCGCGACCACAGGAACAAAAAAGAAGAAAAGAAGAAAAAGTTTCTGCGGTGACAGGAGTTACGTCCTGTCGGCTCCGCGGAAAAACGAAAACTGGGGAGAGGCAGTGGGAAGGGCGGGAAGCTACCGCACAGGTGCGAGGGATGCTCCCAAAAGCCTTCTGATTGGATGCTGGGGAGCATTCCCGTGCGGGCTCCGTCGGCGCCGACGAACCCCATATGTGAAGACTCATTCCTGCTTGTTCCTGGAGATCTGGCTGAATAACTACCTTTTCTTTGGAAAATTGCAAAAACGGTTTGTATTCGACCTGGCTTGCAGCTCAGAAATTCGTCTCACGGAGCATATCGCCACCAAAGACACCCCTTTCGGGGTGAGGTCTTTCAATGAAGTTCATCACAGCACCTCAAACAGAGGCTGAACCAACGCTGACAAGACCATATTTGGGTCCCAAGAAGGCACTGGTTGCTTCACCAATGGTCGTACATGTTTCACACTCCTCAAGAAATGTACTGTCACATGCATTCTGAGAGAGCCAATCACGCCTGAAGAATTGCCAGACTATCCAGAAGTGACAGGGAAAGAGGCCTAAGTCCCCTTTCTTCGCATCAGCCTTTGAATATCCACCAAACGCGCACATCAATGAAGCTGATTGCTTCCTAGCTTGAAGAAGAGTCTTATTGATCTGCGAGGAGTAATTGCTCTTGCTCAACCATGCCCTTTCAAGAGCCAAGCCGTAAGCGAGAACCAATCCACCTGCAGCATCATGATAGGGCCCTGAGACAGGAGCCCATCTGTTTCCGGTAGCCGCCATGGATCTGCCACCTTCAACCTTACCAATCTGGTGCTATTAGAATTACCAACCCCTGATGGACTTCTAGCCTAAGGAGTACTTGGCTTATCAATGGCCAGGGCAGAAACACATATAAGATGCCCTCTCTTGGCCACCTTTCAGCCAGAGTGTTCAGACCTTTCAACATCTTCTCTTGACAATGGCTGAAGAAACGGTCTACCTTGGCGTTTTCCTGCTGCCACCATCAGGTCCATCACTGGTTGCCCCCAGCAGCCTACAATCTGCTTAAAAACCTTCTTGCTCAAAGACCACTCACCTTGATCTAGCCAATGCCAACTTAAGAAATCTGTTTGAACATTTTCCTTTCTGGCTACATAAGCCACTGACAGAGCCTACAGAGGGCCTCCACCACAGAAGCAGAGGCTCCACCTCCTTCACTAGACCCAAACTGCCTGTGCCACCCTGGAGATTGATGTAAGCCACTTTGGTCGAGATGTTGAAAAAGACCCGCAATGCCTTGTACTGAACAAGGGGCCGGAATATCTGCAGGGCCAAGAACATCGTTCGCATCTCCAGGCGTTTTATGGACCAAGTCTGTTCCTCGGAGGACCACTGCCCCTGCATGACCTCCCACTGACAGTGTGCCCCCAGCCCATCAGACTGGCACTGGTCATCACCAATACCCAGTCCTAAGGGTCCAGGGGCACCCCCGCAGCCAACTTGTCCACATCCAGCGATCACTGGAGGCTCTCTCTCACTTCATCTGGGCACCACAACCTCTTCCAGAAAGTGTGACTCTGGGGAGACCATAGAGACAACAGCGCCCTCTGGAGGGGTCACATGTGCGCCCTGGCCCACAGCACTAGATCCAATGCTGCCGCCATGGACCCAAACAACTTTAGGTAGTCCCATGCCCTCGGGGACCTCACCTTGACAAATGCTTGCACCTGGGCTTGCACCTTTAGGATCCTTTCTGATGGCAGAGAGATCACCCCCACTTTGGTGAGGGAGGAGTGGCCTAGACACGGTACCTCAAGCCAGAGGGCTAGGGGTTCAATTCCCCTGGGAACAGCAATCTCAGGCCGGAGGGAGTGGGGTTTCTAGTCCTATAGGCACTCCTTGTGGCCTTGGGCAAGCCACTTAACCCTCTGTTGCCTCAGGTA
The DNA here is from genome assembly GCA_033557465.1 of Ichthyophis bannanicus. Taxonomy (NCBI): domain Eukaryota; kingdom Metazoa; phylum Chordata; class Amphibia; order Gymnophiona; family Ichthyophiidae; genus Ichthyophis; species Ichthyophis bannanicus. The sequence goes on along the minus strand of CM066036.1, from coordinate 635,820,946 downwards.
CACGTGTAGATTGTGAGCCCTTTGGGGATGAGGGAATCTCTACAGTACCTGCTTGTAACGATTGTAAACCGCTCTGATGCCCTTCAGCCTGGGCAGTATATCAAGAAATTGCATAAACATAAGTATACAATCTCCTAAGCAGGTCAGATGTGACTCTTGGCGAAATTCATGACCCAGCCCAAATGCTGGAGGCAGTCCATTACCATGTCCATTGCTCTTTGACTCTCCTGGAATGTCTTTGCTCTGATCAACCAGTCATCCAGGTAAGGGTGTACCAATAGTCCTTTTTGCCAGAGTGCTACTGGAGCCACTACTATCACCTTTGTGAAAGTTCAAAGTCCCGTGGCTAACCCAAATGGCAGGACCTGGAACTAAAAGTGGCCCATCGGCATTGTGAAGCGTAGAAATTTCTGGTGGTCTTTCATGATAGGAATGCGTAGGTAGGCCTCTGAGAGATCCAAGGTGGTCAGAAATTTTCCTTTCCTCTCACTACCATTATTACCAACTACAAGACTTCCATATGAAGATGCGGTATCTTTAGTATCCTGTTGACATGCTTCAGGTCCAGGATGGGCCGAAAGGAACCTTCCTTCTTGGGCACCACAAAATAAATGGAGTAACGACCAAAGCCATACTCCTCCAGGGCACCTCGACCACTGCTTTGAGCTGAAGAAGCCTCTTGAGGACTCCGCCATAGCCCTTGCCTAGGTAGGAGCCTCATAGAGGGACAGCTCAAGCACATAACCATTGCGAATCATCTCGCGGGCCCACTGATCAGAGGTAATTTGGACCTAGGTAGAGTAAAAATCCTTGAGACGCCTGCCCACCAGCACCACCTCCCCTGGGCCTGCAAACCTTCATTGTGACTTCTTGGGAGCTCCAGAGGTCCCTGACGAGGTAGTCCCTTCCTCCTCCTCAGCCTCCACAAAAAGGCTGACTGCTGGAAGGGTACCGGGACCATTGAAAAAGCTTGAAACATGAATCTCGCGATCTGCAAACGTCATGAAAACATCCACGAAATGATGTGGCTGCCTTAGCCCTTGAGGCTTGTCCTCAGACAGTCATAAGACCTTAGATCCTCCAAGTTCCTTGGCTAACTTTTCCAGTGCTTCCCCAAAGAGCAACTATCCCTTGAAAAGAAGCTTACTGAGTCGAGCTTTGGACGCCACATCCACTGCCCAATTCCTGAGTCATAACAGATGCCTCACCAAAACTACAGACCATATTCTTAGATGAGGCCCTCACCAGATCAACGCATCTGTTAAGTAAACAGACCCTGATTCCAGTTTAGCCACCTCTGAGGGCCCCTCTAAGGAGCCTTCCCCTATCTCAGGCAAACTCTGCACCCAGCAGAAGCATGACCTTGCCACATAGAAACAGCACACTGAAGCTTGCAAGGCCAGGGACAAGACCACAAAGAACTGCTTCAAAACTGTCTCCAAATTTCAGTCCTAGGGATCTTTCAAGGTGGCACCACCTTCTACCAGGATGGGTATTTTCTTGGTCACCATGGAGACCAAAGCATCCACCGATGGCAATACAGATGAGTCATGGACCGACTGATCTTTAAGCCGATCTCTGGGGCCTCCCACTCTGCTGAGATCAAGTTCCAAATCACACTATTAAGCAGAAAGACATTTGCAGGCTTGCAAATCCCTTGGAGCAAAGGGTCCCCCGTGACCTTCTCCGGTACTGGAGGCTGCCCTAGAATGTTCAGGGCTACTAGCAAGTGGGATATAAGGGCCATCAGCTCCTCATGCCAGAAAACTTGAATAACTGAGGGATCCCTCCCAGGGCGGAAGTTCACCTCCCTCCAGTTCCTCGACAGAGGGCTCCCAGCACTCCAAAGGGCCTTCCAACGGGTCCTCAGAGCTTCCGGACCCCACGGAAGCCTTCCAGGGGTTCTCATCCCCCCTGCACCGCTTGATCACTGGCTGCTCCTTAGCCCTAGACAGCACAGCCTCTTTCATGTCTTTAGCCACTATGGGCCCGATATTGCATTGGGTTAAGCACCATAGCCACATAGGCTGCCCACCAGCCCCTTAACCCCAGATTTTCACTTCCGCTGTGACGGAAGTGAAAATCCAGGGTTCGCTACACAGCCGGAAAGCTGCTGATCCTAACTGGACAGAAGTGATTTTGAATGTTGCCCAGTTAGCCTCGGCACCTTAAACATATGCGAGTGTTTTCCTTGCCTATCTTTAAGGTGCATAGTGTTAACCGAGCAGCATCCAAAATCGCTGTTACCAGTTAGCGCCATTCCCTACTTCCGCTCCAGAATGCACTCAACATGCCCTGATAATAACCGGATAGCATCGGGGCACAAAAGGGACTTAATCGGGAATTTTCAAAGGCACTAGCCGTGTAGGTGCCTTTGAAAATCCCTGAGTAAGGCATTTTCACGGTTAGCATGGGCTATTAACCGTGTAAATGCTTTTGAAAACTGGGCCTGATATCTGGAAACTCCTCCTGCCTCAGGCCCTGCTTCATGCAGTAGGCCTGGTGGAGGAGTAACACAAACTCTGGGGAAAATGGAATTACCTGTAACTCAGCAATCCCGCCAGAGAAACTGCCCGCTTTCTGCATGTCTTTCTACCTGCTGGAGTCCCCACCAGATCCCCCACGGGCTCCTCCTTATCAGCCTTCCCCCTGAGACTCATGGCAGCGTTTCCTGCCAAAACTGCGAGCCTGCACATCAGGGAAGATGCAGACTTCGGGTCAAGCATGGCCTTGCCCGATGCGCCCTCAGACTGCTGCAGGGTAAGAAACTGTTCGGGGGGTCTCGTCAGACTTGCAATTGTGGCAGAATCCTGCATCAGAAAAATGACCTCGCCAACTGCCACATGACCCGAAGTCTGCTGGCCCACCGGCATCATGCGCCGCAGTTGCCACAGAGGCACTCCCAGCTTAGGAGGAAAAAAAAACAGCAATCACGCTCTCTGGAGGCAAAGTAGAGCCGTACAACCCAGGGGTATTCTTACTTTATCTTCCAGCTTGCCTCATCATCAGTCTTTGCCTTTCACTGTGCTCTGTTTAACTGGTGTGTTGTTTTTTTTAATTGTGGCACTTGCACAGACTCCTAAGTCCCCTCCCAGGAGTTGGAGAGGAGGACCGAGGCCTCCAAAGGCTAGGCAAACCCCCCTGGGATGAAGTGGGGATTCATTAAGGGAGGGACCCAGTCCAACGAGTTTTTCAGCTATGACCCAACCGTGCCCAATACTAAGCACTGGGTCCTATATGGAGCAGCCTACTCCTCTCTGGTTTAAGACTGAAAGGCTCCCTTCTTTCTTTCATGTTCAAAGTGTTTTATTAAACCAATAATGCAAAAAAAAAAATCAGATTAGATCACAAAAATACAAACAATAGAAAACAAGCGATTGAGGTCTGTATAACAGTTATTAACATATTTTTCTCCCCGTTCCACTCCCCCACCCCAACCTCCCTCCCAAGATCAAACAGGTTACTACCTATCAATAGGAAGTTGTACTTTCTGATGTATGGGAACTCTTACACACAACCAGATGCGGGTATTCCCCCAGTCAGCAACCTCCCAATCACCCATCTTTTCCTCCCACCCTTCCTGCGAGAGACATTCCCAGCAGGGTTACTGTCAATCCTCTCTTAAAGGTCATTTAAGACATAATAATGGCTACGTGGGGGTAACACCTGAATAAAATTGTCCCATACTGCAGGAAAGCAAGGAATGTATCTGTGTTCCGCTTTGGCCTAAATCTTATCTATTTGCAGGCGCTGGTCAGAGCATTCTGCCATTGCCAGTAATTAGGGGGATCTACAGACTTCCAACCCATCAAAATTATTGGTGTTGCCAGTGCCCAAGACAGTTTCAGTCAGTACCGTCTTCCCCCGTGACCCCCTACTCCCCCCCTCCGGTGGGGTTAGCACTCATTGTTGTCAAAGGACCCATTCTGTGAATGAGTGAAGTTCTTTCCAATAGTCCTATACCTTCAGGCATGACCACAGCACGTGAATGTGTAGGGCCCCGTTCTCCCCACACTTAGGGCCATCCCTTGTATTTCATAGCTCACAAGTGACCGGGCGCGAGATATGCACATCTAACTACCCAGTATTGCATGTCACAAAGAGACCATAGCTGTAAGTCTGTGAATCTTACCAATACGTTTCCATAAATCTTCCCCCATTAGAGATGTACTGAGATCTGCGTTCCATGTCTCAGCCTGCCGATGACAAACGATTTTTGAGGCCCTGGTCACAAAGGACGATTGTACTCGAGAGATCGTTATCCTGCCTGATTCTTCATAGAGGAAAAAATCCTCATCCTCCAAGTCAGTGCAGAAGGCACTGGACAAATTGTCTCTGTCCACACCTTGAATATAGCTACGAAGTTGGTAGTAAGGAAATAAGTCTCTTTCGCCTAGTCCAAATTGAGAACAAAGTTCTGGGAAGGGTATTTCAGCATCTTCTGTCAAGACCTGGTCTAGATATTGTAATCTCAAGTGCTGCCAATGTCGAAAGCGTGCAGAGGACATGCCCAGTGTAAAGTCTGCGTTCCCATGAATCGACAGGTAAACCGAATGGGAGCCTGAGTGCTTTAGCCTTGAACAGTTCCATCTCCATGTCTGACGTTTAACTCGAATGAGAGAGCACCTTCGCACCAAGGCAGGCAGCTTATACACAGACTCATGCAGCACATATCATAGCGAAAGGGGTGCGGTCAGGGCCCTTTCACAGGCCAAATAAGTGCATTCTTCTGTGTCGAAAAGCCAGTCTTTTAGATGGCATAGTGACGACACTAGGTTGCAAACCCTAAGATCAGAGACCCCCATGCCCCCGCGGCACCAAAAACCCTTAAGCATTTGTAATATTATGCGGGTACAAGACCTGGTCAAAAAAAGCGGGACAATATACAGTCTAACTTATTTAGATCCTTCCTTAAGAGCCAGATGGGCAGCATTTGGAGCACGTAGAGCCAATGTGGAAAGAGTACCATCTTGAATAAGGTAATTCCATCTCCTAGCGAGAGCGATAGGGCTTGCCACTTTGCAAAAAGCTTTGCAGTTTGAACTAGCAGGGGTGCTACATTGTATTTATAGAGGTTTTCAGGGACAGCTGGAAGAGTCACCCCAAGGTAGTGGAATGACTCGCCCAATGAAGTGAGAACCCTCCTTGCCAGGTGGTGCACAGTGAGTCTTGACTAGTTAATGCCTCTGATTTGTCTAAGTTTAATTGATATCCCGAGAAGTTACCAAATATTGTAAATTCATGTAGCAGGGTCATAAGAGATCATTCCGGATATGTTAAATGAACCAAGAAGTCATCAGCAAAAGCAGACAACTTAAATTCATAGGGCCCCAAACACATCCCTGCGATCTCGGAGTTCACACAAATATGCAATAGCAACGGCTATAATATAAGTAAGAACAGGGGAGATAAGGAGCATCTCCGTCTTGTCCTACTTTTCAAGGGAAATTGTGCTGTATGAAGTCCATTGACCAAAAGCCGTGCCTAAGGTTCAACATAGAACATTCACACAACTTGAAGAAAAAAAACCCCAAAGCCGAAATTTTCCAGCGTTAAAAACACGTAGTTCCACCCCACTCTGTCAAAATTCTTCTCGGCATCAAAGCTAATAAGAAGTGAGGGAATCTCTGCAAAGATACAATAATGCATGGACACGAGAATTTGGCGGATATTTCCTACTGCCTGCCGACCCTTGACAAAAGCCCACCTAAATGGGGTGAATCAAGCTGGGCAGTATTGGTGATAGACCCTCTGCCAAGACCTTTGATGTGATCTTAAGATAGACATTAGACAAAGAGATAGGGTGATAAGATCCAAGGAGCAATAAATCATGTCCCGGCTTCGGGACAAGTGTAATTAAAGTTTCATATCTGTGGTATAGAAAAGACTGTAGGGCAGCTAGCTATTGGTACATCTCAGTTAAAGGAAGACAGACTTTATCTCTAAGCAATTGGTAGAATTCAGCGCTAGACCCATCTGGGCCTGGGGCATGCAGTGTGGAGACCCTTGATTACCTTTTGTACTTCACTAGGGGTAATCGGCATGTTCAATTGGGCCCAATGGCTCAGATTCAGTTGGAGGAGGTTACATTGTTTTAAATAAGAATTTGCCTCCTGACCATCTTGATTATCCACTATGTATAGTGCTCGGTAGTATGTCAGGAATGCTTCCTCCACTTCTATTTGAGAGGTCTGCACCTTCCCATCCAAAGTCCAAACTGCTGCCACTGATCTAGGGCTGTTTTCATTTTAACTAACAAGGACATCAATCTGCTCAGCAATTGCCAAATCTATAAAGTGCATATTTATAGTGAAGCATAGAGCATTTGGCCTGTGTGTGAATGAGCATATTTAACTGGCTTTGGAGAGTCAAGTATGCCGTTCGGTTTCTTCGGTGTCATGGTGCACCAATCTCCTACGGAATGTTCAGAGTTGAGTACCCTACTCCACCAACTGGTGATTACTATCTTTCTTTCACTGACTCCAATCAATACCCCCCGTAGGTAAACTTCAGAGGTTTCCCAGAAGAGGCAGGGGCTGTCTTTGTGTATTGCATTAGTTTCCTCAAAAAGGTTCCATTGCTCATTCAAGAACTGTGCGAAGTCCGCTTCCCCTTTGAGGCAAAAAAGGAACCACTAGCACTTACCCTCACTCCACATGGGGGATATCTGAACATCTATTCATGTCATTGCACGGTCTGAAATTGAATGCCCCCTATCTGAGCACTTTCAACCTGATTCAATAGTTCTTGGGAGATCAAAAAGTAGTCGATATGAGCCCTAAAGAGGTAGGTGTAATTGCGCTCACTTGGATGAAGTGTGTGCCAAACATCAAGAAGGTCACTGCTATCACAAAGGCCCACAATATGGCATCATTGTCTTGAGTCACCTTCCCTCCTCTGTTTAGAGCAATCCATCAGGGGGTCCAAGACACAATTATAGCCCCTCCGCTGCTCCCTATTGCCACTGGACCACCAGGACTAAAAAGGTATGCCTTTGGGGGGGAGTCACGGGGTTGGGGGCCACAGGGTCACTCCCCTTTACCAGCTCACTAGCCTGGAGTTTGTTTTCTCTAAGGGCAAGAGAGAGGAGAGATCGGGGGACTGGTTGATTAGTCAGGATTAATTGGAGTAGATTGGGGGGAGGGGTGGTAGGAAGGGCAGATTCTCCAACTGGTTAGTCGGGCTTTTAATGTAGTCTGGGGGTTCACTGATCCCCCCCCACCCCCCGAGCAGTTCCTGATGGGGATCGGGAGCTTTTCAGGGGGGATCGGTGCTGCAGTGGGGGGACCAGCAAGATATTTTAATATTGTTGGTGCTGCATATGTAGATATCTGTGGCCCAAAAATACTATTTAAGAGGGGGGGGGGTGGCCCTATCATGGCATTAGAGGCTTGATTGCCTCCAGGGCAGATGGCTGCTGTCAATAGCAGAAGCTGCACTACCGTATAAACAGACTCAGGCAAATAATGCCACCTCTTGAGGTGGTGGTATTTGCAGCCACGATCAGGCCCGATTTTGGCAGCCACTGTGCTAAAATGTTTTGCGCGATTGCTGCAACAACTGGAACACTACTCCCCATCCCGATCCCATCCCCCACTCCTGCACCATGCGAAAAGCAGAAATCACAGATGTGATATTGGCTTTTCTCACATATTAGCTGCTACCGCAGGGTGATAAATCTACATGTACGGTAGCAGATAACGCACCTTAGTAGACATTCCCCTTAATTTGAAACCTACTTTCGGGTAGCTATAGTTTATTCTTTTCTATGTGCATTGCTTTCCACTTGTCCAAATAGCATAGTTACTCATCTGTAGCAAGGTTCTCTGGAACAGCAGGAATCAGTCCTCCCATATGGGTGACATCAGCACTGAAGGAGTCTGTACAGTAACCTCTCCCCAACTTTCAAAGAAAGCCTTTGGGAGATCCACCACGCATGCATGGCTGCCTTCCAGCCCAAGGGTGACATCTTGCCTCAGTATGATGACATAGCTCAAGACGGCAACAACAAAAATAAAAAAGCAAAAAAGCAAAAAAGGCAACTCCACGGGGGAGGAGGGAAGGTTGTGAGGACTGATTCCTGCTGTTCCTGGAGAACTACGCTTTCTCCAGGAAGAAGCAGGAAGTCAGTCCTCACATATGGGATTTCCTAGCTATAGGCTACCGAAAACCTGTAAGCCACAAGCGACCCAAAAAACTAACTCTGAGAAAAAGCAAGAGTGCAGTTCGGTCGCAAGATCTTAGAAGCGACCCCGGCATCAGCTAGGGAAATCAGCTCTCCGGTAGGGCCAGAGAGCAGGAGTTGCCTTAAACCATGATGGGGTACTGTCTGGCTGAAGGCGCTGTCCCACTGGGACTCCTCCTCCAGGTAATAATGTGCTGCGAAGGTGTGAACTGAGGACCAGGTGGTGGCCCGGCAGATCTCCATTAAGGGAACTGAGTGGAGGTTTGCCACAGAAGCCGCCATGGCATGGACACTGTATGCTGTGACGTGACGCTCCAGTGATAGACTGGCCTGACCATAGGCGAAGGCGATGCAGTCTATCACTCACATGGACAGAGTATGCTTGGAGACCGCTATGCCCAGGTGATTAGGATTGTAGGCAATGAAGAGCTGTGAGGAGCGGTGATGGGGCTTGGTCCATTCCAAATAATAGGCCAATGCCATTTACAGTCTAGTGTATGAAGAGTAGCCTCTGCCCTACTGGTCTGAGGAGGCGGGAAAAAGGTGGGAAGCATCACCTCCTGGTTGAGTTGGAACAGGGAGACCACCTTAGGGAGGAACTCAGGGTGCGTCCGGAGCATCATCTATTCCTGTGAAACTTGGTGTAGAGGGCATAAGTTAAATTTGGAACCCAGCAGAGAGCTTGTAGTTTAAATTTAATAGTCACTCAGGGCCTAGTATCAGTAAAGTACTTTTAGTTTAAATTTAAAACACAGAAGAGAGCTTTCTGGTTAAATTTGGAACCCAGCAGAGAGCTTGTAGTTTAAATTTCATAATAAGTCAGAGCCTAGCAGCAGCAAAGAGCTGTAATTTAAATCAAATCAGAATATAACTTAGCATAAAAGGCAAAACAGGGTCAATACTCTTTGAGCAACAAATAAAGTCTTCTAGAGACCTTTACAAAGAGGCCTTCTACCTAGGGGGCAAAAGACCTGTGAAACATTTTCAATAGGTGTTAACACCAGGTGGCAGGTCAAAAGGCCATTTTGAAAGACTCCTTCTATCCAAGCAAGGACTGTTAATCACCCAGGAAGTTGGTAACAGCTTACCTCAGCAGCACAGGACAGGGTATTGTGTAGCAGCCCTCTTTTAATAAGTGCTATTTCCCTCCCTCCCTCCCCAACACCCACCCACCCCTGGGATAATCGTAGCTTTATAGATACTTACACATCTTAAAGGAAAGGAGGTGCTCTCAGGTGAAGCTCGTTATCTAAATCAGTCATACACTAAGGGCCTGAGATTAATTAAGCTTCAGGTGAACAAGGTATATTAAACGTATTAGGTACAGTTTTATTAGTATACATATCCATAGCAACACTTAGTAAGTAAAGAACTTAGATCCAAACACAAGCTTAAAACTAAGATGCAGACAGCAGTCCAGCAGCGAGATGGGGGCTTTCCAGTCTTTTGCATTGAGTGTCACATGCATGATTTTCTCCCAGTTGGTGAGAGGTCTTACATGTGCACTAGGTGCAAGGAGCTCTTTGCTCTCAGGGAACGAGTCCGTTCTCTAGAGGCTAGAGTAAGACTTGGAAAACATAAGACAGAGAGGTACATAGACGAGACCTACAGGGATATAGTTCTGAAGTCCCACCTCCAGTCTGGCAGCATCCCTGTTGCCATGGAGAAGAGAGGTCACGTGACAGGAGAGCATCACCCTGGTGTGGCAGGAAGTGATCCTGTAACTAGGACCTGTCCTCCAGGCGATGTAAAACCCTCTCGCACCGAGGATGTTTCTCCAGGGCCATGTGCCCATGAGGGAAGGGTTAGGACAGCCATTATAGTTAGTGATTCGATCATTAGGCATGTAGATAGCTGGGTGGCTGGTGGATGTGAGGATCGCCTGGTAACATGCCTGACTGGTGCGAAGGTAGCGGACCTCACGTGCCACCTATATAAGGTCTTAGTGCTGGGGAGGAGTCTGCTGTCTTGGTACATGTCAGTACCAATGACATAGGAAAATGTGGTAGGGAGGTTCTGGAGGCTAAATTTAGGCTTTTCGGTAGGAAGCTGAAATCCAGCGTTCTCCGAAATACTTCTTGTTCAACGTGCAGGACCCAAAAGGCAGGCAGAGCTACGGAGTCTCAATGCGTGGATGAGACAATGGTGCAGAGATGAGGGTTTTGGATTTGTTAGGAACTGGGGAACATTCTGGGGAAAGGAGGGGCTCTTCTGAAGGGATGGGCTTCACCTTAACCGGGATGGAACCAGGCTGCTGGCATTAACCTTTAAAAAGGAGATAGAGCACCTTTTAAACTAGATAATAGGGGAAAGCCGACAGTCGCCCAAGAGCGCATGGTTCGGAAGAACGTATCCTTGAAGGATACTACCAAAAGCAGAGAGGTTCCAAAAAAGAGTAAAGTAGCACAAATGCCCTCGAGTATGGAGCAGAGACAGCTTAAAGATCCCAAATTACCCATGTCTTCCAATAGCCAGATTCATATGAATAAAATACAGTCTCTAAAATGCTTGTATGCAAATGCTAGAAGTCTAAAAAATAAGATGGGAGAGTTAGAATATATAGCACTAAATGAAGGGTTAGATATGATTGGAATATCAGAGACATGGTGGAAGGAGGACAACCAGTGGGACACTGTGATACCTGGTTACAAACTATATCGTAATGATAGAGCTGATCAAATTGGTGGAGGGGTTGCGCTCTATGTTAGAGAGGGCATTGAGTCAGAAAGGATTCAAGTTTTGTAGGAAACAAAATTTGCTATAGATTTTCTATGGATTGAAATTCCATGTCAAAAAGGGGAAGGCGATGGCAGTGGGGGTGTACTATCGACCACCTGGCCAGAATGAACAAATGGATGATGAAATGCTCAAAGAAATCAAGGAAGCTAACAAAAGTTACAGCGCAGTAATAATAACGGGTGATTTCATTTACCCCTGTATCGACTGGGTCAGTGTCACGGCAGGACATGCTAGGGAGATAAAGTTCCTAGATGAAATAAATGACTGCTTCTTGGAGCAGCTGGTTCATGAAGCGATCAGAGGGGAAGCCATATTAGACCTAGTCCTTAGTGGAACACCAGATCTTGTGCAAGAGATAAGGGTGTTAGGGCCACTTGGCAATAGTGATCATAGCATGATCGCGTTTGATTTAATTAGTGGAGGAGGGATAGTAAGGAAATCCACAGTACTACCTTTTAACTTTCGAAAGGGAGACTATGATAAAATGAGGAAAATAGTTAAGAAAAAACTAAAAGGAGCAGTTGCAAAGGTTAATGACTTACATCAAGTTGGGTTTTGTTGAAAACTACTATCTAGTAAGTCCAGACCAGCTGTATTCCATGCTTTAAGAAAAGTGGAAGGAAGTCCAAAAAACTGTCAGCATGGTTTAAAGGTGAGGTCAGAGAGGCTGTTGTTGCCAAAAAAGCATCTTTCAGGAAATGGAAAAAAGAGCCAAACGACGAAACCTGGAAGCAGCACAAGCACTGGCAAGTCAAATGCAAGGCATTGATAAGGCAGGCAAAGGGAGAATTTGAGAAGAAGCTTGCTGTGGAAGCAAAAACACGAAATAAAGACTTTTTCAAGTACATTCAGAGCAAAAAACCTGTGAGAGAGTCAGTTGGTCCATTAGATGATAGAGGGGTTAAACGGGCACTAAGAGGCGACAAGGCGATAGCGGAGAGACTGAATGAATTCTTTGCTTCGGTCTTTACAGAGGAAGATGTAGGGATGTTACCCATAACTGAAGTAGTATTTAAAGGTGCTGAAGAATTGAAGGAAATATCGATACATCGGGAAGATATATTACAACTATTAGATAAACTGAAGAGTAGCAAATCACCTGGGCCGGATGGTATACATCCAAGGGTGTTGAAAGAACTGAAATATGAGATTGCAGACCTGCTACTAGTAATCTGTGAATTTTCATTAAAATCATCTGTAATACCTGAAGACTGGAGGATCGCCAATGTAATGCCAATTTTTAAAAAGGGTTCCAGGGGTGATCCGGGAAACTACAGACCGGTGAGCCTGACGTCAGTACCGGGAAAAATGGTAGAAACCATCATAAAGAACAAAATTACTCAGCATGTAGATAATCATGGCCTAATGGGAGACAGCCAACATGGCTTTAGACAAGGAAGATCTTGTCTTACAAATCTGTTATGTTTTTTTGAAGGTGTGAATAAACAGGTGGACAAAGGTGAGTCGGTTGATATAGTATATCTGGACTTTCAGAAAGCCTTTGACAAGGTCCCTCATCAGAGACTTTTGGAAAAACTAAAGAGTCATGGGGATAGGAGGCAGTGTACTATTGTGGATCAGGAACTGGTTAAAAGATAGAAAGCAGAGGGTAGGGCTAAATGGCCAATTTTCCCAATGGAGAAAGGTGAATAGTGGTGTACCCCAGGGATCTGTGCTGGGTCCGCTGCTTTTTGACATATTCATAAATGACCTGGAAAAGGGAATAACGAGTGAGGTTATCAAATTTGCAGATGACACAAAACTATTTAAAGTTGTTAAACCCAAGAGGATTGTGGAAAATTGCAAGAGGATCTTGATAAATTGGAAGACTGGGCATCAAAATGGCAGATGAAATTTAATGTGGACAAGTGCAAAGTTATGCACCTAGGGAAGAACAACCCAAACTATGGTTACACGATGCAAAGTTCCACATTAGGAACCACCACCCAGGAAAAAGATTTAGGCCTCATTGTGGATAACATGTTAAAACCCTCGGCCCAGTGTGCAGCAGCGGCCAAGAAAGCAAATAGAATGCTAGGTATCATAAGGAAAGGAATGGAAAATAAAACAAAAGATATTATAATGCCTCTATATCGTTCCATGGTGAGACTGCACCTTGAATATTGTGTGCAATTCTGGTCTCCGTATCTTAAAAAGGATATAGCGTTATTAGAAAAGGTTCAGAGAAGAGCCACCAAAATGGTAAAGGGGATGGAAAGATACTCCTATGAAGAAAGGCTAAAAAGTTTGGTCTCTTTAACCTGGAAAAGAGACGGCTGAGGGGAGATATGATAGAAGTCTATAAATTAATGAACAGAGTGGAACGGGTAAACGTAGATAGATTGTTTACGTTATAAGAATATAGAAAGACTAGGGGACATGCAATCAAGCTACAAGGTAAACTAAGACTAATAAAAGAAAATATTTTTTCACTCAACGTGTAATCAAACTCTGGAATTTGTTACCGGAGGATGTAGTAAAGGCTGTTAGTGTAGTTGGGTTTAAAAAAGGTTTGGACAAGTTCCCAGAGGAAAGGTCCATAAACCATTATTAAGAAGGGACCCAGGATGTCAATGCTTGACCCAGTACAAGCATTGTGGAACCTGTCTCTTTTGGGGAAACTGCTAGGTACGTATGACCTAGATTGGCCACTGTTGAAAACAGGATACTGGGCTTGATGGACCTTGGTCTGACCCAGTATGGCTTATCTTATGTTCTTATATGTTCAGAGCCTGGAGCTCACTGACCCTGCAGGCAGATGTGAGCGCCACGAGGAAGACCACCTTCCAGGACAGATATCTGAGGTGGCAGGAAGCCAGAGGCTCAAAGGGTGGAGCAATGAGCTTCAAGAGGACCACAATGAGATTGAAGCCACTACCGGCAGACAAATGGGTGGTTGAGAGAGCAGGAGACCCCTCTGGAAGCAAGCCACGAGAGGCTGAGCAGAGAGGTGTTTCCTTTCAATGAAGTGATGGTGTGCCGATTGCACACTGAGGTAAACCCAAATGGAGTAAGACTTCAGACCAGCATTAGGCATGTGCAGCAGGTACTGCAGCACCAGCTGGACAGAACAGGAAAAGGGGTTCACATCCCTCTCTGCACACCAAACTGAGAAGTTACGCCACTTGAAGGCGTATGCCCGCTGGGTGGAGTCCTTGCATCGGGCTAGCAGGACCTCCTCCACTTCCCTGGGCAAGTCAAACTGGGCCAGGGTTACCCTTACAGCAGCCAGGGCATCAGGTCCAGGGACCCCAGGTTGGGGTGCAGTAGAGAGCCATCCTTCTGCGAGAGAAGGTCCGGGGCATTCCCTAAGGGGACTGGAGCGCCCCAGACAGGCTGAGGAGCAATGGAAACCATGGCTGCCAGGGCCACCGGGGGGGCTATGAGGATCAGGGTGGCCCGGTCAAGCTGGACCTTGAAGAGGGTCATCAATGAGCAGCGTGGGAGGGAAGGCATAAAGGAGACCTTTCATCCATGGAATGAGAAACATATCGGCCGTCACTTGGGATAGGTGAGGCGCTCTGAAACAGAAACGGGCCAGCTGAGCATTAGCTGGACTGGTAAAGAGATCCATCACAGGAAGGCCCCAACAGCAGAACAGTCGGTTGGTCACTCATGGTGCTGGAGAATCCAGCTCAGACAGTCCGCCAGAACATTGCCCTGGCCGAGGAGGTACAATGCCTGAGGAGCATCCCACTCTCGCTGGCTAAAGTGCAGAGATGGCAGCATCTGAGCACAGGAGACAAGACCCCATGCCCCCCTGCTTGTTGATGTAGAACATCACCACCTGATTGTCCGTCTGGATCAGAACAGCCTGGTTCTGCAGGTAATACTGAAAAGCTTACAGAGTGCAAATGATGCCTCAGAGCTCTAGGAAGTTGAGTTGTTGAAGGCTCTCCGATGCCAACCATAAGCCCTGATTGCAGAGGTCACCGCAATGAGCTCCCCAGCCCAACTAGGAGGCATCCATGGTCAGGACCTTTGAGGGGTCGGGATTTAAAAGGGCATCCCTGCCAGCAGGTTCGGTATCTGTTGCCACCAGGCGAGGGACTTGGCAAGGGGACGGGTGACAGTCACCCTGTCCAGCAGGCGCCCTGTCGCCTGGGAACACTGGGAGCAGAGGGCCCACTGGGCTGGCCGCATGTGAAGACGGGCATCAGTCATGACTTGCATTGTTGAGGTCATGTGCCCCAGGAGTCACAGCATGAGCCAGGCAGAGGCTGAGTTTCAACCTTGGACCTCTCTCGCGAGGGCTGCTAGACACTGGGCCCTGTCAAGAAGGAGGAAGCCTCTTGCTTGGACTGTGTCTAGCAATGCCCCTATGAATTCCAGACTGAGTCAGTTGCGGTAGGATTTGGGGTAGTTGATAACAAATCCAGGTGCTCCAGAGTGAGAATGGTGCAGTGTGACACCTGCTGAACTACCTCTGACTAGCCAGTCATCCAGATAGGGAAAGACAAACACCCTCTGCAGCCACAGATGGGCAGTGACCACCACTAAGCACTTGGTGAACACCCTTGGGGCCGAAGCCAGGCTAAAGGGTAGGACACTGTATTGGTAGTGGCCTCCTCTGGTGATAAACCGGACATACTGCCAGTGTCACAGATGGATGGGAATGTGCGTGCACATATCTTTGAGATCCAAGGAGCATAGCCAATCTCCCTGGCGGAGGTAAGGCAGCAGTGTTCCAAGGGAGAGCATCTTGAACTTCTCCTTTACCAGGAACCTGTTGAGATCTCAAAGATCCAGAATAGGACAAAAGCTGCCGGTCCTCTTGGGAACCAGGAAGTATCAGGAGTAGAACCCCTAACCCCTGAGGTGGGGCAGGGCTAGTTCCACCGCTTTGTCAACTAGAAGCCCAGCAAGCACTCGCTGGAGCAAGTTGCGGTGAAGACGAGTCATAGGCAGTTCCCCTGGAAAGAATGGGGGCTGTGTTTGATCAAAATGGATGCGGTATCCCTCTCCCACCACCTGGAGGACTGAGGTGTCAGTGGTGATACTGGACCACCGGTTGGCAAAGAACATCAGATTCCTCCTACGTGCTGGGGGACTAGGCATCCTGGGGGAGGAGAGGCTATGACCAACGAGTCAAAAGTCTCCACCAGGTTGCGGCTGGGGCGCTGCCTGGGGTTTGGGGGCCTTAGACTTATGGGGGCTGTGCTACTGTCCCCTGGTCTGCTGGCCCTGTTGGGGAGCTGGGAAAGACAACTACTGGGGGTAGTTTTCCATATATCCTCCTCTTTTTTGGATAAAGGAGAGCCTGGTCCCAGTCCAGAAATTGAACTCTTCGGCAGCCTTATTTGTCATGGGCTTGCCAAAGAGATTCTCCCCCTGGTATGGGACATCGACCAGCTTGTCCTGCACCCATTGCTCCAGGTCAGAGGACTGTAGCCAGGCCTGGCAGTGGGCACTAATTCCTAGCACAGCTACTCTGAACCCGAAGCTCTCATAGGCCACCCAAGAGATGACTTTGGAGCACTACTTGACCATCGAAGTTAGGGGCCAGAACCATTGAAGAGGTTTTTCTGCCAGCCCAGCCAAGAACCTAGTGAGCACCCTCGCCATGTCCTGCAAATACATGCCCATAGAGAGCTGGTAGGCCTGGATCCATCAGTTGAGCATCAAGCCCTGGTAGCACTTTTTGCCCAAGGCATCCATGAAACGGGCCTCCCTGCTGGGGGGCACTGAGGAGTATGTCTTTTGACTTTTGATCCTACACATGGCCGACTCTGCCACCATGGAGTTATGAGGCAGCTGTGCCTTTTGGAATCCTGGGTTCCTGTGGACTCGATACATGGCACTGAGTTGCCTGCTCACAACTGGCATCAAGACCGGGGTCTCCCACATGTGGAAGAGAAGCCATTCCAGGATGGGGGAAACCTGCACCGTGAGTACCTCCTTCAGAGGGGCCTCGTGCTGAAGGGTTTTGAGGTCCTCCTCCTCGGACTCTGTGATGAAGGCCAAGGCCTTCACCATGTCCCGGACAAACTCCAAAAAAGGAGAAGCCCTTGGAAGGGGACCTGCACCGGTCCTACGGAGGGGAGGGATCTGGAGGGATATCCCAATAGAGGCGGGTATCAGGGAACTCGTCATCGGTCTCCCAGTCTGTGTCGGAGGAGATGTCGAGAACTCTCCGGGCCTCAAGACCGCACCAGGTCACTGGTGCCATGAGGCCCTGGAGCCTATGTGCTCCAAACCGGAGGCGCAGGCCAGGGAAGTCCTCCATCCTGAGCAGGACCGAGAACAAGGCCTGGAATTATCTTGAGGCCGATGGTGTTTGAGGATTAGTTCCATGACCTAAGGAGATGCTCTCATGGTGGAGGGGGCCGGTGGTTGGGATCAATGACCCGGAGGAACCAGGCATTGGTCCACACTGCTGGATCAAAAAGGCAGCGATGCTGAGCTTGAGGGTCACCATTCTGATCTTGAGACCAGGAGGCTCTGAAGCTACTGGCGTGGGCACCGAAGACTTCGGGCCCAAAACTGACTCCGTCAAGCGGGTGTCCACGACGAGGATGAGTTCGGGAGACCAAGGTTGATCTCTCGATGCCGATGGCACTTTCTCCCAAATGGGTAGATTGGAGGGCCATTCTCAACCACCACCCTTGGCATTGCACCAGGTCTCTGATGCTGGTGAACATGGGCCTTACCCACAGCTCCAGCATCATCGCCCGACGATGCCACTGACAACATCCAGCTCTTTGGGAGATGGCCTTCAGATCCCCTTTCAGATACCCCGAACCTTGGGGCTCAGAATGGGCACGGCCATCACATAAGGCCAAGATCACTGTAGCGGCCCCCAAGTGTACTGGCTCCACAAGCGACACTGGGACCAAAACGGTCATGACTACGTTACTCTTGTACTTAGAAAGCTTTTCAAAATTGAAAAAAAGTGCTTAACTTAGTCGTTCCCTTCTTTGTCTTTCCCCCTGGGGGATCATGAAGATTTATCAAGAACTATAGAACACGGAGGTCATTGATGCAAAGTGGCATACCAGTTTAAGTCTAAGACTGAGTCTTGAAGGACGTGCCTCAAAGAGTCTGAGACCCCTAGTTCTTTAAAGATTAATCTTCACTAATGATTAACGTTAATAGTGATGTAACGGATAGGAAGTTACTTGAGATATAATAGAAGGAAAGAACTCCAAGATTGGATCTTATGAATTGAATGAAGATTTGAATAAGAGATAAATCACAATCTTAAAGGTAAAAATAGAGTGGCGACCATTTTTCTAAGTGACATAATTGGCCCTCTGAAAGCAGACCATTAACTAGAGCAATCAGATGACATAGCTAAAAGACGGTAAAAAATACAAGATGGTAAAGAAGCAACTCCAAGGGGAGGAGGGAGGGTTGTGTGGACTGATTCCTGATAGCCCCAGAGAACACCTGTTACAGGTGAGTAACTACGCTTTCTCCGGGAACAAGCAGGAAGTCAGTCTTCACATATGGGACTCCCTCGCTACAGGCTACCGCAAGCCCATAGGGAAAAATGACGGTCGTCCAAAAGGGCAGCCATGAGCAGCAGCAACTGAGTCAGCAGATACAAAATGCAGTAGAACACATGTGTCCGATGGAAATCAATCCTCTGGTAGCCTGAACACAGAAGTTTCGGAGGGCAGGAGTTGCCTAGACCCTGAAAATATTACGAAGCATGGCCTGGCCAAAGGTGCTGTCCCATTGGGAATCCCTCTCCAGGCAGTAAAGAGCTGCAAAGGTATGGACTGAAGACCAGGTGATGTCCCGGCAAATGTCCAGCATTGGGATAGAGCGCAGGTTTGCCACAGAGGCTGCCATGGCACTGACACTGTGCGCCATGACCTGGCCATCCAGCGTGAGCCCAACCTGCTCATAGGCTAGGGTGATGCAGTCTGCCACCCAGGTGGACAGTGTCTGTTTGGTCACCGCTTCTCCCAGCCAACTGGGGTCATAGGAAACAAAAACTGAGAAGCTTTCTGGTGGCCCTGGGTATGCTGATTATAGAAAGATAGGACCCTCTTACAGTCTAAGGTGTGAAGGACAGTCTCTGCCCTGGTGGAGTGAGGCCTTGGGAAGAAGGTGGGCAGCACCACCTCCTGGCTGAGGTGGAAAGGAGATACCACCTTCGGAAGGAATTTGGGTTGTGTATGTAGCACAATCCTGTTCTTATAGAACCTGGTATATGGCACCTCTGCCACTAGGGCTTGGAGCTTGCTCACCCTGCAAGCGAAGCTGAGCACCACTAGGAACACAACCTTCCATGAGAGGTATGACAGATGGCAGGTAGACAGAGGCTCAAATGGTGGGCGGCGAGTTGCGCCAATACTATGTTGAGGTCCCATTCCATCGCCAGAGGGCAGATGAGGGGTTTGGACAGCAGAAGGCCTCTCAATAAGCAGGTCACCAGAGGCTGGACCGAGAAAGGTTTGCCCTCAAGAGGGTGGTGATATGTCATCAGGGCACTGAGATGCACTCAAATGGAGCTTGATTTGAGCCCGAATTGTGAAAGATGAAGAAGATAATGCAGCACCAGCTACACCAAGCAGGAGAACGGGTTCACCCGTTGCTCCATGCACCAAACCGAGAACTTGCACCATTTGAAGGTGTAAGCTCTCCTGGTGGAGGCCTTAAGGGATGCCAGCAGCATCTCATCCACTTCTCCCAAGAGACTGAAAGGGGCTAGGGTCACCCTTTTAGGAGCCACGCTATCAGTGATAGGGACCCCAGGTTGGGGTGCAGGAGAGAGCCCTCCTCCTGAGACAAGAGCCCCGGGGAGCTCCCCAGTGGAATCGGAGTCTCCACTGTCAGTTGGAGGAGCAACAGGAACCATGGCTGCCTGGGACACCATGATCAGTGAGCCTTGAAGAGTGTTTTGGCAGGCAGCAGCATGGGTGGGAAGGCATACATGAGACTTTCCGACCACGGAATGAGAAATGCATCTACCGCCATCCAGGACAAGTGGGGCTGCCAGAAACAGAAGTAGTGCTGATAAAGGGTCACTTTTAGAGTAAAATTCAACACTGGAAACCAACATAAATCCCTCCACAGAACACACAATTCTCAAAATAAATGATGGTTCATATAGACATAAAAAACAAAGAGGAGTAAAAGACCTCAGAATCACTGGGGTTTAGAGCAAACAAACAGGCATATGCACCCAAAGCTCCCCCACATACATCAATGGCCAGAAAAAACTCCTCACTCAACAATGAATTGAGTATAAACCCTTTGTTCTCTTCTAGAGCATATCTCAAGCGATTCACAAATCGTAACTACAATCAAAATCAATAAACGTGTGCAAGAACGCATGGCAGGGATGGAGTATATCATGAGAGGCTGTTCGCTGACTATATGGCATTTGTTTTTAGTGGACTTCCCCTTGAAAAAGCACATACTGAAATGCCTAGCTGGTACCGCTGATGGCATTGGGGATTTGGAATGAATGTCCAGCAACTGTATGCAGCTATTTGCAGCCATTTGAGAGTCATTGAAGAGCTGTTGAAGATAAGTGCAGCCTACTGGAGTTTTTTGATTACTATTTGATTTGTTTATTGTTTTTGATTGTAGTTACGATTTGTGAATCATTTGAGATATGCTCTAGAAGAGAACAAAGTGATTATACTCAATTCATTGTTGAGTGAGGAGTTTTTTTTGTTTGTCCGCCAGAGCGTTGTCCTGGCCTGGTAGGTATACCACCTGTAGGAGTATTCCCTGTTGAACTGCGTAGGAGCACAGTGTCATCGCTTCGCGACAGAGGATGCAAGACCCTGTGCCCCCCCCTGCTTGTTCACACAGAACATTTCCACCTGATTGTCTGTTTGAATCAGCACCGGCTGGTGCCTTAGGTGGTGACAGAACGCTCGGAGGGCTAGATATATATTGCCCAAAGCTCCAGGAGCTTAATCTGCTGGTTGCTCTTGGCTTGCAACCAGCTGTCCTGGGTGCGGAGTTCTTCACAGTGAGAGGCATCCATAGTGAGGACCCCTTAGAGGGCTTGGGGTTTGGAAGAGCATCCCTGCCTGAAGGTGTTGGGGATTTTGCCAACAAATCAGAGATTCCTCCAACTGGTGGGTTACTGAGACTCTGTCTTGGAGATGGCCCATGGCCTGTATCCACTGGTCCCGAAGGCACCACTGAGTGGCCCTCGTGTAGACAGGCGTCTGGGGTGACATGGACCATGGAGGCTATGTGCCTAAGTAAACACAGTAGAAGCTGAGCTGACACCGAGGGACAGTGTTGCACATCTACGGCAAGTGCTCTGAGACAGTCGGCCCAGTACAGGGGAAGGAAGGCCTTTGCCTGAAGAGTGTCCGACCTTGCCCCTATGAACTATAGACATTGTGTCAGGAGGAGGTGGGGTGTGGAGTAGTTTATCCCAAATCCCAGATGTTGCTGGACCTGGATGGTGCATGCCGTGGCCTGATGCACTTCTGTGGCCGTGCCTCCTTTTATGAACCAGTCATCTAGGTAGTGGAAGACAAATATCCCCTGGAGAAGGAGGAAGGTGGCCACTACTGCCAGGCATTTGGTGAAGACCCTAGGGGGGGAGGCCAGGCCAAAGTACCCTGTACTGCTGTACTGGTAATGGCCGCCTCCCACCATGAAGCGAAGGTACTGCCTGCGGCTAGGGTGAATGAGGATGTAAGTATAGGCATCCTTCAGATCCAAGGAGCATAGCCAGTCTCCCTGTTGGAAGTAAGACAGCAATTTTCCAAGGGAGAGCATCTTGAACTTCTCCCTCACCAGGAATTTGTTCAGGTTGAGCAGGTTCAGGATGGGCCTTAGGCCCCCTGTTCTTTTTGGAATAAGGAAATACCTGGAGTAGAACTCTTTGCCTCTGAGATGCTGGGATACTAGTTCCATCACTTTGTCCTCGAGAAGGTCTGCGAGTTCCTTCAATAAGAGGTCCTGGTGAAGGGGAGACCTGGGGGGCTCTCCCAGGAAGAAAGGAGGAGGTCTCAAAGCCAGATGGAGGAGGTAGGCCTGACCACCTGAAGTGCCCAAGAATCAGTGGTGATGGCTGGCCACCTGTGGGCATACAGGATTAGACGTCCGAAGCCTTCTGCTTACGAGGGCCATGCCCACGTCCTTGGCCTGCTGACCCTGCTGGGGAGGCCTGAAAATGTGGGTAGTTTTTGTAAGCAACGCCTTTCTTCAGGTAAAAGGGCTTTTTACCCGGGCCCTTTCGCTGAAAAGGAGCAGTGGTCTTTTTGGAGAGCCTGGTCCTCATCATGAACTCGGTCTCCAACTCGGTAGCATTTTCAGTCATGGGTTTGCCAAAGAGGTTCTCTCTTTGGCATGGGACATCGACCAATTTGTCCTGAAGCCATTGCTTGAGGTTGGAAAACTATAGCCGAGCCTGGCATCGGGCCATGATGCCTGCCGCTGCTCCTCAAATCGCAGATTTGAAGCCATCATAGGCTGCTTGAGAGATAAATTTGGAGCACTCATGGATGGCTTTGGCCAAGTTCTTGAACTTCTGCAGGGGTTCCTTGGAGAGATCAAGCCAAGAACCTGGCGATTTCCTTCGCCAGGTCTCTCAGGTACATGCCCATGTACAGCTGGTAGGTCTGGATCCGGCCACTTTTTTTTGGTCCACTTTTAATTTTTCAACTTTTTGGTTTTCTCTTTCTTTAATCAACTTTTTTCATGCATCAACTTAATATTTCATTCTAAATGTAGTCCATAAAGTTCAGATTATAAAATTGATGCATGATAGCGGCTTTGAATAATATAGTCTGACAAAATGTTTTGGAATATTGTGATAAGGAAAGCTGTGCTAAACCCATGGAAACACAGGATAGTGGTGACTATGTCTTTAAGACAGGAGACAGGCAAGCTTTTCAGAGGGCTAAAGCTACAGCCAAGCAAAAGAAACACGTACTTGCTGAAGCTAAGCCACGCCTAAGCCCCAACGTGAGTGCAGGCTTGGACTTTAATGACAACCACCAGTGCAGAGAGAGGTGTGTGGTAGCTAGGAAGCAGCTTTTTAAACCTGCTTCAGTGCAGAGAGAGAGGGCAATGGCAAGGGCAGCAGCAGTGAGAGAAAGGACGAAGGAAGGAGAGAGGAGCAGTTCCAGCAGCAAAGGAAGCAACCCTTGTGTAAAAGGTACGCTTGAGTCAGAGACCAGCAGATGTATAGCTGGGGAGATTGCTGGAGAGGTGGAACAAAGTGCCGTGCATTGTGTGCAAGAGACAGTTCAGAAAACCCAAGCTGCCAGAAGGGGGGTGGAAGCTGTTATAAACGAACGTAACCAAGACCCAGCCAAAGGCAGAGACATAGTGCTGAACACAGCTGAAGAAGTTAAGCTTTTGTTCCAGGGAAAGAAGCCCCACGCTCCTGTTACAGCCAATGCTTACCAGGGAGAGCAGTTCTGGAAAGGACTTTTGAACTTTCTACAGAATAGTAAGTTGGAAAACACTGTTGAAAATCCTGAAAGAGATAAGCAATTTGCAGAACAGGAAGGTATGCAAATTGACACTCGAGTCAGATTCAGTGTATGACGAATCACAGATGGATTGTTCTTTTTGTATGAGGGAAATTGAAAGTTGCTAGAAAGGGCTGTAAAAAGAACCCTTTTTGAAGAGCAATTTTTCCTTAGCCAGGAAAGTGCTAAGACCTTCTTTAAGCTAAAGAACTTTGCTAAGAACAGAAGTTGAATTAAAGCAGCATTATTGGAAAATGACCAGAATTTACCTATGCTGAGATGTGTACCGAAAACAGCTGCCGTGTTTAAAAGAAGTATTTCAGTTCTTTAACTTCACATGTACTTTTGTTCCTGTAAGGTTTCTGTTTTGGAGAATAATCCTTTTGCCTGCGTTACCAGTGAATTTAATGCGTGGAAAGAACCCAAAAATAAATTTCTTGTTTTTTCCTTAAACAACCCCAGTGGTCACACACTACTTTGTCTTTAATGAAAAGAACTACAAGTCCCAGGATTCCCTGCTGGAGACAGAAATAGTTTTATTTAAGGACAAATATGGCAGCCCTTTGCCTGTGAGCCACCGGTCCAGGCAGGGGGTCACGACAATATGTACTGAGCAAATGCTAGTGGGGTAAAGATTTTAATCATTGGTACCCTGCACAGGTTTCAGTTTGTGTCATTTCTAGGACATGATTATTGGCACCCTTATCGGTTTGAACAGAACCACCATATTCCCAATGCAGTAAAATCAGATGCACCTATGATCAATTGTCAGTACTCACATGACTTGAATCAACCAATGAATGATGGTTCTAATGTTTAAAATGGCCATATTCACTCCCTAATCCATTTTCACAGTGCTGAAGACAAGAGAGCTGCCTGAGACAATCAGAAAAGCCATTATCACCAAACATCAAATTTCAAAGAGGTACAGGGCCATTTTCAAAGATCTTTGCAATGTTAAAAAGTTTTCTGCTCATGGAACTGTCAAGAACCTCCCAGGATATGGTGGGAAAAGAAAAATTAATCCAATTATTTCTCAAGATATTGTACACAACATACCTAAAATGTAAGGGTGCCAATAATGTTGATCACAACATGTTTATTCATGTCTTCAAAAAATTCAGCAAATTGGGGCAAAACCTCCCCTGGTTAAGTCTAATCTGGCTTTGTTTCATTAAACTATAATTAACTAGGTGTTCTGTAATTTTGTTGTTTATAGTCATTTCTACCATTTGCTGCGCACTAAAGTCAGTTTCACCATTTTGTAGTTTTTACAGATTACCACTAGAATCCTTTCTGAAAATTGATGCTATCTTGATTACTCTCCAGTCTTCAGATACTGTAGAGCAGTGGTTACCAACCTGTGGCCTTCAGACCAAGTCACAGGAAAGAGAAAAAAGAGAGGCTTGTGGGGATTGGCTGTGCAGAAGAGACAGACTGGTAGGGATTGGCTAGGGGGTGAGAGAGAGACAGACTAGAGGGAACTGGCTGGGGGGAAGAAGAGTGAGACTGGTCGGGACTGGTTGGTGTGAGAGACAGGAAGGGGAAGGGAGATAAAGAACTGGTGGGACAGGCTTGTCACTGAGAGGAAGGGGTCCAGGAAGAATGGTGAGGAGAAAGTGTGGGTCCCTGGAGGTTAATAAGGGGTCCATACAATCAAAGACAGAGAACATCTGCTGTAGACAATTTTAATGATAAGTTACAAATTTCTAATGGTAGATCTGCGATTTCATTCTTGAGTTCTTTCAGTTGTCTGGGATGTTCTTTAGTTTGCCAAATTTGCCATATTACATTTTCCAGCTTCATTGAAATTTGTTTCATTTCCTCCGAATCATCATCTTACGTACCACTTCTAGCATGGATAACTCCATTATATCTTTCACAGTAAAGATCAAAGCAAAGAATTCATCTGAGGCATGTTTATAAACAGCTGCATCAGGAACATGTGGTTTGGCCATGTTTCTAGTAAAGAAGTCAGTGTGAACTGCAGGAAGGCATATGCATCCATCCAACTGCAGTTAGTGCTATCAGGTCATATAGCACTGCATTGAGTGGGCCACAGGTGCAACTAACACCACCCACTGGGATGGTTTTGCACCTGTACTACTAGCATCAAGCATGGTTAACATGGGCCACTAATGCCAATGCTAGCTGTGATACGATTGGAACACCCCTATCCTGCCCAATCCTCACTGTCAAACATGCTACCAGGGTAGCATTGGTTATTAGCATCCAGGCTTGCACTACTTTAGCACTAACCCTGCACATTTAGTAAACATGCTCCTTAGTTTGTCAGTTATGGTCTTGTCCTCCCTGAGTGCCTCTTTTGCTACTAATTATCTAGTGGTCTAACAGACTCTCTCAGACTTCATGCTTCAGATGCACCTGAAAAACATTTAAGGGCTTGTTTACAAAGCCACGGTAGCGGTTCGCAATCATTATCAGAGCCGCGTGCCCATTGAAATCAATGGGGCCGCAGCTCCGATAACGATTGTGAACCGCTACCGTGGCTTTGTAAACAAGCCCCTTAGTTATGAGTCTTTTCATCTATTGCAAACCTCTTTTCAAATTCTTTTTTTTTTTTGCTTTCCTTATCAGTATTTTGTATTATATTGCCAGTGCTTATGCTGTTTCCTGTTTTCTTCATTTGGATCTTTTTTTTTCCATTTTTTAAAATGTTCTTCTGGATGTAACAGTTTCTTTTACCTTTTAAAAATGCTATCTGTCATTTAGCCTTCCTTCAGCCCTTATTATGTGGAATACATCTAGACTGGGCCTCCAAGATGGGGTTTTTTTTTAACAGCGTTCACTCATGTATAAATGCTTAACTTTTGTAGCTCCTTCTTTTAGTTGTCTTTTTTTTACCATTTACCTCATTTTAATATAGTCTCCCTTTTAAAGTTAAAAAGTTGATTTCCTTAGTGTCCTCTCTTCAAGTCAAATTTAACCATGCTATTATCAGTATTGCCAAGTGGCCCCAGTGCTCTTACCTCCTGCACCATATCCTGTGCTCCACTAAGGACCAGGTCTAAAATAGTCCCCCCTCTTTTTATTTATTTTATTTATTTATTTCAATTTTTTATATACCGCGCTATTTACAATCAGCGCGGTTTACAGAGAACCAAAGACCAGAACAACAGGCTGTTCGGTATTACATAAAACAGGAAAATAAATTTGGATAAGAACACATACATGTGCACAAACACTGAGCATATAAGAGCGAGGTTAGACACAAAGCAAAGCAAAGAAATGTGCAAAAAATGTTGTACAGGTATGTATGTAAGAATAGAAAACGCAAACCGCACCATTGCAATACATGAAGACAAACACCCGATGGTGTGAAAATAAAATTCTAATAAATGAGATCCGACACTGTGGTAATAACTAGCAAATTTTTATTTCAAAGTTTAGTAAAAACACGATATTTGTCAACACAGTTTAGATTTTAAAGTCATTCTTGGGTCAATCAATCTCCTGGTGGGCCCGTTTCTTCTTCCCCCAAATGCTTCTCTTGGTGCGCTGCTTAGCGAACCAGCTACTCCATAAAGCAGTCATTTATTTCATCTAGGAACTTTACTTCTCTAGTATGTCCTGATTTGATGTGTTGTCATCCCTAATTTCTGTTAATATTTCATCATTTGTCTGTTCATTCTGGCCAGGTAGATGGTAGTATGCCCTCGCCACTCTTCACATGTGGAATTTCTATCCATAAAGACTTCTATGGTCATTTTTATTTCCTCTAAAACTTTTATTCTGTTTGACTCAGTGTCCTCCAACATATAACCCTTCCCCTCCACTGATTTGATCCACCCTATCACCGAAATGGAATTTGTACCCTGGTATTATAGGGTCCTATTTGTTAGCTTTCCTTCATGAGGTCTCTGAGATGTCTATTATATCTCTTTCTTAATTCAGTGCTATATATTCTAAATCTCCAATCTTATTTTTTAGGCTTCTACATTTGTATACAGATATTTCAAAGTATGTTTTCTGTTTAATTTTATAAACTGATTTATAATTGACAGGTCAATAATTTAGGTCTATTTTGTAGAGGATACAGTCACTTGCTGAAAATATAATACGTTCCTCCAAACTACCGTCTTGAACTAGTTATCTCTTGAGATGTATAATTCTTCCAACTGTTTTATAACTTATAAGTGTATTTTAATTAGAACCGGGTCTCAGACAATTATCAGTACGTATTATGGGATAAAATCCCCTTTGTACTTACTTTGCATCAATGACCACAGTTCATTAATTGGTTCCTGAACTCTAGCATTCGGATCTGCTGATTAGCATGGTCTTTAAACTTCCAAGTTCACATTGATATAGTATTATGCAAGAATGCAAGAAGTAACAGGAACTTAACTTTTGGTTGATCTCATCTGTGCGTATAGCTGAACTTTCCCCGACGCCACCAGTCGGCACCGCATTCGCGTTTCACAAAAGTTTCATCAGGGGTTAAGTTTCATCAAAAGCTTATGTTATAGCGAAAATGAGTCTTTCAAGCGCTAACCTGCGTGTTCAACATCGAGCTCCTCGGCGCGACGTTTTTGGAGCCGAGGAGCTCGATGTTGAACACGCAGGTTAGCGCTTGAAAGACTCATTTTCGCTATAACATAAACTTTTGATGAAACTTAACCCCTGATGAAACTTTTGTGAAACGCGAATGCGGTGCCGACTGGTGGCGTCGGGGAAAGTTCAGCTATACGCACAGATGAGATCAACCAAAAGTTAAGTTCCTGTTACTTCTTGCATTCTTGCATAATACTATATCAATGTGAACTTGGAAGTTTAAAGACCATGCTAATCAGCAGATCCGAATGCTAGAGTTCAGGAACCAATTAATGAACTGTGGTCATTGATGCAAAGTAAGTACAAAGGGGATTTTATCCCATAATACGTACTGATAATTGTCTGAGACCCGGTTCTAATTAAAATACACTTATAAGTTATAAAACAGTTGGAAGAATTATACATCTCAAGAGATAACTAGTTCAAGACGGTAGTTTGGAGGAACGTATTATATTTTCAGCAAGTTATAATTGACAGGGACAATTTGCATTTGTTCGACTCTGGTGACTTTAAGTGAAGAGCAGACAGAGTTATATTTGCCTTTATTGCAGTCTCTATATCAGAATGCCATAACTTCCCTGTTTTGATAGTATCCTTCAAAGACAGCCCATTCCAAACCATGCAATCCTGAGCGACTATTGGCTTTCCCTCTGTTTGTAGTCTAAAAGCCCTAGGAGACATTTGGGAACAAATTAAACAATTTGAAACATGTTCAAGTACTCAAAAGCCAAACAATCATGAACAAAGTTTCTAACCCCCCCCCCCTTGTGGTCACTAATAGATATTTTTCAGCTTCAAGCACAGCATCATTTATATTGTAGGTTTTTAACAGGTAACATAGGAAAATGGAGTCAGCCATGTTAAAAGTAAAAATTTGTACGTCTTAGAAAAACCATCAGGCATCTTCAAAGATAAAGGCAAGCTATCTTAAAAATAAAAGTTAAAACAAAAAAATGAAGAAACACTGAAGGAGCCTTGTGTAGAAAGTGAAAAAAATGTGTCCATGTTCCTCCACCAAAACAACGGACTTGAAGGGACCTCTGCATCTGTGAGATGCCAGCTGCACATCAACAGAAATCACTTTGGCCTTTTTAGCTCTAGTTAGTAAATGCTAGGTCTCCCAGCACTGTTGAATGGTGCCAACCACATGTGCGACTTGTCCAGGAAGAAGGGGGTCAACCTACTAGTCACACTGTTTACTATATTCTATGTAATGCAGTCGAATGTTTGATGAATCCCCTTTGATTCCCAGATAAAGTGGTACAGAAAACCAGATAAATAATTAATAAACCTTTCTACTGAAATATAGAGTAGTTACTCACCTGTAACATGTGCTCTCCAGGAGCAGCAGGAATCAGTCCTCGCATATGGGTGACATTGACCTCGATGGAGCCCCCATGCGGAGCATTTCCCCAGCTTTCTAAGAAAGCCTTTGGGAATACTGCACGCATGCGCGGTCCCCTTCCCGGCTAAAGGTGCCATCTTGCTCAGTCAGATGACATAGCTAAAAGACAGCACAAAAAACAAAATGAACTATGTACAACTGCAACTCCTAGGGGAGGAGGGAGGGTTGTGAGGACTGATTCCTGTTGCTCCTGGAGAACACCTGTTACAGGTGAGTAACTACTCTTTCTCCAGGACCAAGCAGGAAGTCAGTCCTCACATATGGGACTCCCCAGCTCCAGGCTACCGGGGACCCAGAGCTGAAAAATAGAGCTCCCTCTAGACGCAGCATCAGAGAAAGAATTTCGCTGAAACATAACCCCACCGGTAGCCCAACCAGAGGGCTGGAGGGTAGGAGTTGACTAAACCTCGAAGAGATTCCAGAGCACTGCCTGACCGAAAGCACTGTCCCTACAGGACTCCCTCTCCAGGCAGTAATGGGCCGCAAATGTCTGGCTTGAGGACCAAGTTGCAGCCCTACAGATGTCTGCCAATGGTACAGAGCGGAGATGAGCTACTGAGGCAGCCATTGCCCTGACACGGTGGGCCGTGACCCGACCCTGCAAGGGAAGGTCAGCTGCCCTGTAAGCCCAGGTGATACAGTCAGCCACCCAGATGGACAAGGTACGCTTGGAGACAGGTGACCCCAAGTTATTAGGGTCAAAAAAGAGCTGAGTAGCCCTCCTATGCCCCTGCGTATGTTCAAGGTAGAAGGATAAGGCCCTTCTACAGTCCAGGGTATGCAGGACTGTCTCAGCCCGGCTGGCATGGGGGGCTTAGGGAAGAACGTTGGAAGAACCACCTCCTGGTTGAGATGGAAAGAGGAGAAAATCTTTGGGAGGAACTTAGGATGAGTCCTAAGGACTACCCTGTTTCGATAGAAGCGAGTGTATGGCCTGTCACAGACCAGGGCCTGAAGCTCACTCACTCGCCTGGCTGATGTCAGGGCCACTAGGAATAGAGACTTCCAAGACAGGAAGCGGAGAGGACATGTAGCCATCGGCTCAAAAGGTGGGCAAGTTAGCTGCTGCAAGACCACATTCAACTCCCACTCAGGGGCCGGTGGACGGAGAGGAGGCTTGAGCAAGAGCAAGCCTCTGAGAAACCTGGACACCAAGGGGTGAACTGACACAGAGTGTCCCTCCACCAGCGAGTGGTGAGCTGCCAGGGCAGAGAGGTGGACCTGAACAGCATTGGACTTAAGGCCCTGATTGGACAAGTGCAGCAGGTACTGAAGCACCACTGGCACAGTTCAGGAGAAAGGATCTTCCTTGCGTTGCTGACACCACAAGGAGAACTGTCTCCACTTCAGGGCATAGGTTTTCCTGGTGGATTGCTTTCTAGAGGCCAAGACCACCTCTTCCACTTCCTGAGGCAGGCCCCAGGGAGCCAACACTACCCTGGCAGCCTCCAGGCCATCAAATTGAGAGATTTGAGATTGGGGTGCAGAAGGGAACCCTGATCCTGAGAGAGAAGATTGGGTTGCCACTCCAGAGGTAGTGGGGTTTCCACTGCTAGTTGAAGCAGAAGTGGGAACCAGGGCTGCCTCGGCCACCTGGGGGCTACCAGAAGTACCGAGGCCTTGTCCCTTAGAATCTTGAACAAGGTTCAGGCCACCAGAGGCGTGGGAGGAAACG
Source organism: Ichthyophis bannanicus (assembly GCA_033557465.1). Classification (NCBI taxonomy): domain Eukaryota; kingdom Metazoa; phylum Chordata; class Amphibia; order Gymnophiona; family Ichthyophiidae; genus Ichthyophis; species Ichthyophis bannanicus. Next base: position 635,789,960 of record CM066036.1, on the reverse strand, counting down.
CATACAGGAGGCCCTGGGACCAAGAAATCAGGAAGGCATCCGCTGCTAACCTCAGGGGATGTGGTTGCCTGGAACAGAACCTGGGTAACTGCCGGTTCAGGGGACTGGCAAAGAGATCTATGGATGGAAGTCCCCATTTCAGGAAAATTTTTTGAGTCACTAAGGGGTGCAGTTGCCACTCGTGGGGCTGCAGAACCCTGCTCAACCTGTCTGCCAGGAAGTTCTCCTGGCCAGGGAGATAAACAGCCCTGAGAAACATGTTGTGCTTGAGCGCAAAACAGCAGAGGGCCTGCGCCTCCTGACACAGGGGCCTGGACCCAGTGCCTCCCTGTTTGTTCACACAGAACATGGCCACTTGATTGTCTGTCTGTACCAGAACAGACTGGTGAGCCAAGGTGTGAGAGAAGGTTTTGAGGGCTAAGCGAATAGCCCGAAGTTCCAGTAGGTTGATCTGCTATGCAGCCTCCCATGGAGACCACAGGCCCTGGGTGCACTTGCTCAAACAATGAGCACCCCAGCCCTGCAAGGAGACATCGGTCGTCAACGCCACTGTGGAGACAGGCACCTGAAAAGGCACCCCCTGTAGTAAGTTGGGGGGGTGTAGCCACCACTGTAGGGAGTTCAGGAATGGTTTGGACACCCGTACTTTGTCTGTGAGGCTTCCCGTGGCTTGCTTCCACTGAGTCCTGAGGCACCACTGTGCAGGTCACATGTGGAGGCGGGCATTTAGGGTCACATGCACTGTCGATGCCATGTGGCCTAGGAGCCTTAGACAGAGTCTGGCGGAAACCCTTGGCATGCTTAGAAACTGATTTGCCAAGTCTATGAGCCTTTGTGCCCTGTCTTCTGGCAAGTAAGCCTTTGCTTGCAGGGAGTCCAGCCGCGCTCCTATGAACTCCAGGTTCTGGGAGGGGAGCAAAGTAGACTTTGCGAAGTTTATGACAAAGCCTAGGTGTTAAAGGAGGGAAACAGTTCGGAGGGTGGCTTGCCTGGCCTCCTGGTAAGTCTGACCCCTGATGAGCCAGTCGTCCAGGTAGGGGAAGACAAAAACATCTTGATTCCTCAAGTAGGCCGCCATCACTGCCAGGCACTTTGTAAAGACCCTTGGGGCGGAGGTTAGGCCAAAGGGTAGTACTCTGTACTGGTAATGGTTTCCTCCCACAATGAACCTGAGGTACTTTCTGTGGTCTGGATGAATGAGGATGTGAGTGTACGCATCCTTTAGATCTAAGGAGCATAGCCAAACTCTCTGCTGGAGGTAGGGCAGAAGTGTTCCAAGAGTAAGCATCTTGAACTTTTCTTTCTCCAAGAACTTGTTGAGAATCCTGAGGTCGAGAATAGGCCTGAGGCCACCGGTTCTCTTTGGTACGAGGAAGTACCTGGAGTAGAAACCGTGGCCCTGCAGGCGGGAAGGTACAGGCTCCACCGCCTTGTCTAGAAGCAGACCTTGAAGTTCTTGAAGGAGGAGGTCTGTGTGCAGAGGTCGTCGTGGGGGCTCCCCTGGGAAGTAGGGAGGAGGCAACTGCTGGAAATGGAGCATATAGCCCTTGTGGACTATGCTCAATACCCAAGCATCTCCTGTAATGGGTGGCCACCTGTGGGCAAACAGGGCTAGACGACCTCCTGTGCAGGGATGGGGCAGCAGAGGTGGAAAGGCTATGCTGTGGGAGTCAAAACCCCCCCCCACCCTGCTGAGTGGGAGCAGAAACCGGAGGCTTGGGGGTCTTTTGCCTACAGGGCCCATGTCCCTGCCCCTTGGCCTGCTGACCCTGCTGGGGAGGCCTGGTACTGAGGGAAAGGTTTGTAGGCAGCTGCCTTCCTCGGGTAAAAGGACTTCTTACCCGAGCCCTTCTTTTTATGAGAAGGGGCAGACGTTTTTCTGGACAGCCTCGTCCTAGTCAGGTGCTCGGTTTCGAGCTCAGCAGCCTTTTCGGCCATGGGCTTGCCAAAAAGGTTTTCACCTCGGCAAGGGACATCGACCAACTTGTCCTGCACCCAGGGCTCAAGGTCCGATGACTGCAGCCATGCCTGGCGTCGGGCCCCGATGCCGCTGCCGCTACACAGGCTGAAGCCTCGAAGCCATCGTAGGCCGCTCGGAACATGAACTTTGAGCATTCCTGGATTCCCGAGGACAAGGTCTTGAACCTCTGCAAAGGTTCCCTGGAGAGGCCAGCAGAGAACCCGGCAATTTCCTTCGCCAGGTCTCGTAAGTACATGCCCATGTACAGCTGGTAGGACTGGACACGGCAAGCAAGCATGGAGCCCTGGAAGCACTTTCTGCCGAGCGCCATCCAGGTTCTGGGCCTCCCTGCCGGGAGGCACCGCAGAGTGCATCTTCTGGCTCTTCAGACGATGCATGGCCGATTCTACCACCATGGAATGGTGCGGCAGCTGCGCCTTCTGGAAGCCAGGGCTCTTACGGAGTCGACAGATGGAATCGACCCGCTTGCTCAAAAACTGGCACTGAGGCCGGTGCCTCCCACATCCGGAAGAGGAGCCGTTCCAGCATTGGAGGAACCGGTACAGCAAAGGCCTCCTTCGGAGGAGAGTCATACTGGAGGGCCTCGAGCTCTTCGGCTCGAGGATCCTCCTCGGGGTCCGCGGGAATCGCCAAAGCCTTGGCAACATCCCAGACGAACTCCGAGAACCGGGTGTCCTCCGGGGGGGAACCTACTCCAGGACTCGGACTGCAGTGCGTCCAAAGGGACGCACCGAGTCCGAAAGGTGTCGGGGAACTCCTCGTCCTCCGTCTCCCATGTGGACTCATCTGAAGAGGAGTCAGGGGGCTCTGACCGTGCGGGCCTCGGTGGCACCCACCCCGACGCCGAAGGCACTGCCGTCAACGCCCTCGGTCCCGAGCGGGAGGTCGAAGGTGACCGTGACCGAGGACGACTTTGAGCCTTCATGGTCTCGAGTATCGGCTCGGTCTCCGGGGTCGACTTAGACATCGATGTCCCGGTGGTCAGGGCAGATGCACCAGCGAGGCTGGCCATCAGTACCCGCTGCTGATCCATGAAGGCAGACAATCTGCACTCCAAGACTGTCAGCCTGAGTCCAAGCTCAGGAGACTCAGCAGCTACCGACTCGGGCCCCGGCAGCGCCGGGCCCGACGTCGGATCCCTAGGAGGAGAGTCCTCGAGGACAACAGGACTTACGTGCCCGGCGGACTCCAGCTCCATGCGAGGCATCTTGGACGGCTTCTCCTGCTCCAAGGGCCCGGGGCGGCGGTCGGGGGTCCGAGACCTGGCCCCCGAGGAACCAGGGACCTCCTCTGATGCTGCCCTCATGAGCCTTTTCTTCCTCTTACGCTCCCGATCGGGGGACCCCCTGTCAGAGGAACCCCAGCGGTGCTCGGGGTCAGACTTCTGAGATGTCGAGGCCTCAGACAAGGTCCGGGCCCGGCCGGAGGCAGAGTCAGAAAAAATCCATTCTTTCTGATGCTGGCGGCTTCGAAGTGCCTTGGTGGACATTTTGCCACACGGGACACAGACCTTAGGATCATGATCCGGTCCCAGGCATCGAAGGCAGCAGTCATGCATGTCAGTGAGAAACATCAATTTCTTACACCGATCACACTTTTTGAAACCACTGGAAGCCATCGGGGAAAAAAGAACCCCCGCGAGGTCAAAGGACCGGCCTTCCAGGGAAAAGAAAGAAAGGGCGCGAACGCCAGCCACGAAGGGCAAAAACCGAAAAATAGAAGATGGGCTCGATACCGGTGTACCGAACCCGGCGGGAAGGGGAACCGGCGTCGAACCGGAGAAGACAAACAAAGAAATCACAAGAAAAAAGTCAACTTTTCCGGGTGACACGGACAGACGTCCGTTGGGCTCCACGGAAAAAGAAAGACTGAGCAAGATGGCACCTTTAGGCGGGAAGGGGACCGCGCATGTGTGCAGTATTCCCAAAGGCTTTCTTAGAAATCTGGGGAAATGCTCCGCACGGGGGCTCCATCGACGTCGATGTCACCCATATGTGAGGACTGACTTCCTGCTTGGTCCTGGAGAATATCAATATAATAGCATTTTGGGTATCAGAATGAAGTTCTTTGTTTTTTCATGTTTGTATATTATAGAACAGCTTTATAACGTGATCAGAGACATACAATGTGATGCAACCTTTTCATATTTCTTCTACTTATTCCTCCTTTACCATGGGGCATGGTTACTAAAGCTTAGCATGTGTTAATGGACATCACCACATGCTAAGTATTGATGCAATGCATGCCATCAAGTTGCTGCTGAGTTCTGATGACCCAGCAGCCCCTGTGTTTCCTTGACAAGATGTGGCCAGAAGTAGAGTGCCAGGTCTTTCTTCTGAGACAATGGAGGGTTAAGGGACTTACCCATGGCTACAAGGAGTGCCAATGGGAATTGAACCCTGGTCTCTTGGTCAACAGGCCATTGCTCTAACAATTAGTCTACTGCAAATGTGGATGGTAATTGTATAAGGGATGCTTAGTTCAACACAAGTTGTCACACACATATTTAGAGTGCATTCTATAAAGTAAAATACATGGCATAAGTGGTGAATATACCTGCCCCAAATCTGGGTGCAACACCTTGAGAATACCCACAACTAGATTTGTAGGGAGCACACATATGTCATCTGAAATTGGTGATTTACGTGCACTGATGGTGCACAGATGTCCATGGCATATTATAAATGACCTCCTAAGCATCAATAAACATGCCCCATATATAGCATTTTTAAAAATATTGCAAAACTAGTTACGTCTCTAGCATATTGATCTCAACCCTTACAATTGCCATCTTGTCTTACTTTCTTTAGGCTTTTTTCTCTGTTTGATAACTACAGGCACTAAGCACATTTCAGATGGGACAACTGGCAGACTCTTCCACAGTTGACATTATCATCACTTATTGGTCAGTGAGCAGCAGCACTGATAAAATTTCAAACAGCAACTACAGCACCTAAAGGATACTAGGGTGTTGTACCCAACATGCCAAAATTGCTGAAACTATGGCGCATTAGGTGCAACCCCACCTTGTTAACTGTCAAAGGTGTGGAAAGCATTTCCCCAGCAGTTAATGTGGGACACTGCCCTCAAACGTCGGCGATATTACACGGGTGCACTTAACTCCACCCACTGAGGTGGCATTAGGTAAACCTGCACTAATGCAGTTCATGCGTGGTGTGAACACTGCACTAACTACACTGCACTCATCACTCCTACTCTCTGCCCCTACCTCGCCCATTTACGACCCTAACGTGGTTTGCACAATTAGCGCATGAATTGTTCTGCGCTAATTGTCATGGCTCCACGCTAGCTGGCAACGTGTCCCAACGCATTTTCAACACATGCAAGAACACACGCTGCCAGCTAGCACCCATTAGTAAAAGACCCCCTAAGTATAATTTTCTAAACAGCTCTTCCATTTTAAAGTTATTTGCAGAATACCACAGACAAAAGAAAACAGGTATTCCCCTGAACATATGAGGTTCCTATATTGCATTCAGTTCACATGCTGCCTATTAATTCTGTAAGCTGCAGGTTAATATTCTTATAATTTTTCTCTTACCCTGTATCTGAACTGTTACCACAAAGCAGAGGATCTAGTCCCTCTTCCAGTTTGTAAAACCGACCTGTACAAAAGCATAAAGTTATGGCAATAAATAAAATCAAATTTTATATCACCTGTGTATGCAAGAAGAAAACAGAAATTAATAGCTAGGAAATAGGGGATTATTGTCCCCCTAATATCATTATTACTACACAACCATAGCTTTATAATTCATTTTGGTTGCAAAGCATTCGAACAGAAATACCTCACTATTGCATTTTAGTGAATATTTAAACATTTTCAACAAGTGAAGAATGACTACTGGGATAATAACACATGCACTGCTTATAATGGTGATCATTTATTAACAGTGCATGATAATGCATTAACACATTATTTACCACAGGACCCATATATAGGCAAGGTAAATTTTATGAGTATCTACTCAACTGTGCAAAGTACTTTTATTCAAACTCAAGTTGCTCATAAAATAAACCTCTCCCACAAGTTAATTAGTTTAACTAAAAATGTTTGAGAGTTCAGATGTCCATTTAGCAATGTGCGTTAGCCAGGGGCGGCCCAAGGGGGGTGCGGGGCCATGTGCGGAGACTCGGTGCGGGGCCTCATTTGCATAAGGGGCCTCATTTGCATAAATATTTGCATAATGTTACCATACACAAACTTTTAGTAAACATGCCTCTTAATGAGTGTATGAATAAAGAAAGACTAAAAGACTTCTACATTACTATAATCCAGTGCCAACCGCCAGACACATTAGGAACTACTACAAACACTGCCCACTTAGAACCCATAGCAAACCCGCCGTATCCTAACAGCACTACCAGGACTCATAAAGCACCATACCCTAACTATCAAAAGGAAACGCTGCAAATATTAAACCAATACATTTCAGAGAACAACAATACATGACCTACTGGGGAAAGAGAACAAGTGGCAATGTCAAATAGGAATCACATAAACAGAATACCTCAGCTCAGTTACACATGCAGAACATATACCATCACCAAACAAGGAATCACAATTTAGAAACAGGAAGACAATAATTAAACTGGGAATCCCAAAAGCCAAACTTGGAATGCACAACACTGTAGAAATAAAACTATACATTAATTTGCTCTTGTACTAAACAAAGCGCAGACGTTAATGATGCACATTTCCCAGAGCTGACATATTCCAATTAATAAATTCAAAATAAAGAGATATTTTTCTACCTTTTGTGCATTTTTTTTCAGCTGCAATTACTCCAGCCACTTTCTTCTGGTTTCTTCGTGTCTTCCGCTAACTCTTCATAGTCTGCTGTCCATTTGTCTTTTCTTCTCTCTTCTAGTTTTTTTTCCATTCTCTCTCTACATCTGCTTTAACATACTAATCTTTCTCCTTTTGCTCTTTCCTCATTCCTATTTCATCCACTCAAATTTTACCCCTCCATCCTCAATCCCCACTTACTCTCCCAATATCCGGACAATTTTAGATTTGTCTTCCCTCCCACACAAAATATTTTTTCACTCTCCATTTCACTCTCCCAGCTCCATCCCATTCTAATCCTCCCCCAACATCAGCTCCATTCTAGTTCCAGTCCCACCCAGCATCCGCTCCCTTCTAGTCCCCGCATCAGCCCATTTCCAGTCCTAGCCCCCCATAAGCCCATTTCCAGTCCTAGCTCCCCCATCTATTTGCAGTCCCATCCGAGTCCCTCCATCAGCTCATTTCCAATCCCAGTCCCCCATGAGCCCATTTCTAGTCCTTTCCTAGCCCCACCATCAGCCCATGTCAAATCCTAGCTCCCCTCCACTCAGCCCATTTCCAATCCAAGCCCATGAGCCTACTTCCAGTTCTAGCCCCTTCATGAGTCCATTTCAATCCAAACCCCCACCACAGCCCATTTCCAATCTTAGCACCCCCCCAACAGCCAATTTCCAGTCCTATTCTAGCCCCTCCATCAGCCCATTTCCTGTCCTAGCCCCCCCCACTCACCCATTTCCAGTCCTAGCTCCCTCCCCCTCACAACCCATTTCCATTCCAAGCCCCCGTCCCCATCAGCTATTTGCAGTTCAAGCCCTCCTTCCACTCAGCCAATTTCCAGTCCTAGCCTCCTCATAGCCCATTACTAGTCCTAACCCCATCAGCCCATTACGTCCTAACCCCCCCATCACCCTATTTCCAGTCGTAGCCCCCCCATCAGCCTATTTCCAGTCTTAGCCCCCCCATAGCCCATTACCAGTCCTAACCCCCCCCATCAGCCCACTTCCAGTCTTAGCCTCCCCCCCCGGCCCATTACCAGTCCTAACCCACCCCCATCAGCCCACTTCCAGTCTTAGCCTCCCCCCCCAGCCCATTACCAGTCCTAACCCCCCCATCAGCCCACTTAGCCCCCCATAGCCCATTAACAGTCCTAACCCCCCCCCAACATCCCACTTCCAGTCTTATCCTCCCCCCCATGGCCCATTACCAGTCCTGACCCCCCCCCCATGGCCCATTACCAGTCCTAACCCCCCCCCTATCAGCCCACTTCCAGTCTTAGCCCCCCCAACAGCCCCTTACAAGTCTTAACCCCCCCCCTCAGCCCACTTAGCCCCCCCATGGCCCATTACCATTCCTGACCCCCCCCCCATGGCCCATTACCAGTCCTAACCACCCCCCCCCATGGCCCATTACCAGTCCTAACCCCCCCATCAGCTCACTTAGCCCCTCCATGGCCCACTACCAGTCCTGACCCCCCCCCCATGGCCCATTTCCAGTCCTACCACCCCCCCATTGCCCATTACCAGTCCTACCCCCCCCCCCATGGCCCATTACCAGTCCTAACCCCCCCCCCTGGCCCATTACCATTCCTTCCCCCCCCCCCATGGCCCATTACCTGTCCTTACCACCCCCCCATGGCCCATTACCATTCCTTACCCCCCCCCATGGCCCATTACCAGTCCTAACCACCACCCTCCCTCATCAGCCCACTTCCAGTTTGGCCTCCCCCCCTCCCATAGCCCATTACCAGTCCTTAACCCCCTTCTCCCCGATCATCCCAAATTAAAACAAAAAAAAAACCCCAAACAGGCTGCGTCTGCCGCGGCAGCATCAAGAGCGCTGCCGCGGCAGCCTCAAGAGCTCTGCCGCGGGCCCCCCCCCTGCCCGGCAGAGCCTCCCTGCCCGGCAGAGCCTCCCTGCATCTCTGCTTTCTTCAAGTCACAAAACTCGGGCTTCTTTCAGAGCCGCGAGAGTTTCTTTTCTCGCGGCTCTGTTAATCCCGCCGGGGCTGATGGGATTTCCCATCACCCTCGGTGGGATTAACAGAGCCGCGAGAAAGGAAACTCTCGCGGCTCTGAAAGAAGCCCGAGTTTTGTGACTTGAAGAAAGCAGAGATGCAGGGAGGCTCTGCCGGGCAGGGGGGGGGGCCCCGCGGCAGAGCTCTTGATGCTGCCGCGGCAGAGCTCTTGATGCTGCCGCGGCAGAGCTCTTGATGCTGCCGCGGCAGAGCTCTTGATGCTGCCGCGGCAGAAGCAACCGGGTTTTTTTTGTTTTTTTTTTAACTTGCGATGCTGAAGAATGTTTTTTGCGCGGGGCCCCCTGAAACGCGGGGCCCTGTGCAAAAAACATTCTTGCTCAATGGACGGGCCGGCCCTGGCGTTAGCGTATGTTATTAGTAATTACTCCCCACTGCAAATAATAGAGCCACTGTAAATAACATACATTACTTCATTTTGTACCTTCATAGACAAATCATTTCAACCAGATGAATTGGCATGTTACCGCAAGACTATTAGTATGAGGTATTCTGCAGTAAATGTGGATTTGTACATTAATGCATATATACAATATGGTTACCCAAATACTGATATCCACATATTTGTTTTATGAAAACATGAAACTATTGTCATTGTCTTGAAGATGACTAATCTTACTAAGAAAACATACAACTCATCAATACAATTATCATTCTTTTCAAGTAAAAAATACAAGGCAACAGTTTGATCCTAATTTTTCCATTTATCTTCACAGTAAATATAATTTTATAGATTTATTTCCTCTATACCAGTTACCATCAGAGCGTGCGGTGGTAGCACCCATGGATATTCACTGGCAGTAAACGTGTTACTGCGGCTGAATATCCCAGTCAAGGGGACCAACACAGTTAGCGGGTCGGCTAACTGTGTTAATCTGTTCCAATATTGGGCCCATAGCTTTTAGTACAAAGTTTAAGAGCACCAGAGAAACCATCTTCTAAGAGTTTAAGGAGATATGCACTCTTCTACAGTTTGCACCATTAAAGGCTTTTATGATAGCAGAAAGAGTCAGATTTCATATAAACAGTTCTCTGAAGTCCAGAATGGGCCTGTACCCTCCTGTTTTCTTTGGAATGAGGAAGTATGGAGAATAAAAGCCAATTCCCTGCTGGGATGGTAGAACCTCCTCTATTGTGCCCTATAAGAGAAGGGAGGTTACCTCTTGCAGCAACAGAGCAGTGAGAGGGGGCTGAGAGCGGAACTCTCTTGGAGAAGTCCAGGGTGGTAGACTTCGTAGATGAAGCTTGTACCCCTCCCGTACTATGGACAATGTCCACTGCTCTGATGTGATAAGATACCACCTGTGGGCAAAGTGAAAGTCTGCCAGGGATGTGGACGGGATCTGGAATATCCAGAACAGCTATATTCTCTAGAAAGGAATCAAAGACCCTGAGTAGGCTAGGTCTGCTGAGGTGGCTGTGACATAGAAGTCTGAGCTTTTTTTGCTGCTTTGATGGTTGCTGCCCCTTTTGAGGAGCATGATGTTGACACTGTACAGCAGGACTATAAGAAGGATAGTACATCTTCTTATTGAAAAAAAGCTTGCTTTGCTGCTTTTTTCCTAGCTGGGTTCGCAGTAGATCTAAATAGCCTATTGAGAGTGGTGTTCTCGGATTCTGAGAGGCCTTGTCCTGCTAATCCTTGCTAAAATGGTTTTTACCAGTGCAAGAGATATTACCAAGCTTATCTTGAACTCATTGTTCAAGATCAGATGCTTGGAGCCAAGCAATCCTGCGTGCACCGATGCAGATGGATGAAGTTCTGCTGATGCACTCAAAACAGTCGCAAGTTGCCCTGTTAACAAACTTTTAAATATTCTGAGCATGCTTTACAAGGATGAGATAATCTGCTCGCTTGTCATTGGAGAGAAGAGGAGCCATTAACTCCAAATCTTAAGCCACCTCTCTAAGGAACTACCCATACAGAGTATGTAGGAACTGATCCTGGCCGATAACATGGAGGCCTGAAAATAACGCTGACCAAAGGTGTCGAGGGTTCTCGATTCCCTACCTGGAGGATTCGAGGAATGTGTCTTAGCACTTTTTATTCAATGTGCATGAGTCCCAGCCACAGCACAAAGGAAACAGTCTTCCACAGTCTTCCTTAGGCAATCCAAAGGGGTTCCCAAAGGGCCGGTCGTGCCCCTTGGGTCACATCCCTTCGGCCACATGTCCATGGCCACATCCCGCGGCATCAGACAACTTTTATTCCTTGGTCACAAGGAGGGAGGAGCTCTGACAACCAGCGTTCTCAGGTGGAATCAGGAGCACAGGTGATCAGCTGTACCAGGCAAGATAGATCCAAAATGCGTCTCAGCAGTCCCGTGGTACCAGTCAACTTGAGGGAGGAGCTCTGACAACCAGCGTGTTCAGGTGGAATTGATACCACTGGTGATCAGCTGTACTAGGCAAGATAGATCCAAAATGCGTCTCTGGTCCAATTTGTTTTTTAACATTTTTGTTAGCAATATTGCTAAAGAGCTGTCAGGTAAGGTTTGCCTCTTTGTGGATGATACCAAAATCTGCAACAGAGTAGACACCCAGGAAGGAGTAGATAATATGAGGAAGGATCTAGCTAAGCTTGAAGAATGGTCTAGAATTTGGCAGCTGAGATTTAATGCTAAAAAATGTAGGGTCATGCATTTGGGCTGCAACAATGCAAAGGAGTGGTATAGTATAGGGGTGACGTACTTCTGTCCACGAAAGAAGCAGGGGACCTAGGCATGATTGTGACAGACGATCTCAAAGTAGCTGAACAGGTAGAAAAGGAGACAGTGAAAGCTAGAAGGATGTTTGGGTGCAGAGGGAGAGGAATGGCCAGCAGAGGAATGGCCAGCAGAAGAAAGGAGGTGATAGTGCCTCTGTATAAGTCTTTGGTGCGACCTTTATAAAGAATAAAATTACTGAACATGGTTTAATGGGAGAAAGCCAACATGCAAAGCAAAGTCTTGTCTTACTAATCTGTTATATTTTTTTGAAGATATGAATGAACAGGTAGACAAAGGTGAGCTGGTCAATGTAGTTTATCTGGATTTTCAGAAAGCCTTTGACAAGGTCCCTAATGGAAGCTCTTGGCAAAATTGAAAAGACATGGGATAGTAGGCAATGTACTATTGTGGATCAGGAACTGGTTAAAAGATAGAAAGCAGAGGGTAGGGCTAAACGGCCACTTTTCTCATGGGAAAAAGTTTAACATACGAGTAAATGACCTGAAAATGGGAATAACGAGTGAGGTGATCAAATTTGCAGATGACTCAAAATTATTCAAAGTTGTTAAAATACAAGAGGATTGTGAAAAATTAAGAGGACCATTATAAAGTGGAAGACTGGACATCCAAATGGCAGATGAAATTTAATGTGGACAAGTGCAAAGTTATGCACCAAGGAAAGAACAAACCAAACTATGGGTCCACAATAGGAACCATCAACCAGGAAAAGGATTTGGTTGTCATTGTGGATAAAACATTGAAACTCTCTGCCCAATGTGCAACAGCAGCCAAGAAAGCAAATAGAAAGCTAGGAATCATAAGGAAAGGAATGGAGAACAAAATCAAGGATAATATAATGCCTCTGTATCATTCCGTCATGCAACCGCACCTTGAATACTGTATGCAATTCTGAGCACCATATCTTAAAAAGGATATAGCAGAATTAGAAAAGGTACATTAAAGAGTCACCAAAATTATAAAGAGGATAGAAGGTTACTCCTATGAGGAGAAGCTTAAAAGGTACGGCTCTTCAACTTGGAAAAGAGACTGCCGAGGGGAGATATGATAGAGGTCTATAAATTAATGAATGGAGTGGAATGCATAAATGTAGATCAGAAGTTTACTCCTTCAAAAAGTAGAAAGACTAGGGGACATTCAATGAAGCTATAATGTAGCTCATTTAGGACTAATAAGAGAAAATTTGTTTTTCACTCAACGAATAATCAAACTCTGGAATTCCGTTACCGGATGATGTAGTAAAAGCTGTTAGTTTAGCTGGGTTTAAAAAAGGTTTGGACAAGTTCCTGGAGGAAGAGTCCAAAGTCCATTATTAAAGAGGACCCAAGAAATCCACAGCTTACCCCGGGATAAACACTGTATGTGTGTATCTTTTTGGGAACCTGCCAGGTGCTTATGACCTTGATTGGCTACTGCTGGAAACAGGATATTGGGCTTGATGGATCTTGTTCTGACCCAGTATGGCATTTCTTAGGTTCTTATGTTAATTGAGATACTGAATGGAGCACTTAAGAGACAGCTCTGTATATGGGTTGTTCAGTGGAAGCATGTAAGAGATGCTTAACTGAGGAAAATATTACTTTCAAATAGAGCAGTTGAAATTGGAGTAGCAATGGAGACTGCTGCTAAGGACACAGTATAATTACAAATAAGACAGCTGCAAACTTACACAAAATAAGGCCAGGGCAAACTCTGCAAAGGTCAGGAACTTGTTATAGCTGTGGAAAAGGTTGGAAAATCCTTTAAACTGCCATTTTAAAGATGCCTATTGTAGGTGCCGAATCTTAGTGCACTTTAATAAATTTGCCCCTTTATGTTTTTAGTTTTAGTTTTTCTGTTATTAATTGCATAAATGATCTGTTTGTTTTTGTGTTCAATATTTGTTTCTAAATGTTTTATTGTGTATGGTGTATTGTTAACCAAATAGGGGGATGTTTACTAAACAGCGGTAGTGTACTCCGTGCGATACTGGCGCCATAGCCCCCTTGAAATCAATGGGACCGCAGCTCCAATATCACACGGAGTTCACTACCGCCGTTTAGTAAACACTCCCCATAGTGTGGTGAAAATGTGCAGTATTTAAATACAATAAATGAAATGCAACAGAAGAGTCATATTCAGGCAGCATGTCAAAGTAGCACAAGGAGTGCAGCTGAATACAAATTATTTCTAGGCTATGAGATGCTGAAAAAATTGACAGTGATGCAGATGTCCAGAATGGACTTGCAAGTCTAGAAACGTATCATATTCAGAATAGATTGGCAATCTAGCTGACACTCACAGTAGTAGGAACTGGACACTGGGTCCACAGTATTAGTTATGGCCCGCTCAGAATATGAAACAGTGTTTAAAGACGTTCCATTGCAGAAAACTTCACAATTATTAAAACCCTATATAATCTCTATTATGGTTTCTCACATATGTGTGCTGAGGTCCCTTTCAAGGCCTGGCAGATCCCCCTTCAGTCAGTAGGAGTCTCCTGCTGCTGATTCAGTCAGTTGAGCAAAAACCTTTGAGGAGCGTGCAAAGTGGAATCCTTCTCAAAGCTAGATTTGCTTTTCACTATAAAAATCCTAAAGCGATCTTAATTATTCTGTTTGAAATAAGCTTGCAAAAGGTGGCAAGGAGAAGTTTCTAGAAGTTTCTAGTGAGCATGGTAAAGACAGGAAAACAGGAGCAAGCACCAAAAAGGAAGCAGTCACCCATCCCCCACATGGGGTGTCAGCTTTGCAGAGAAGCCATTGCACTGAATACCAGGGCCGGTACAAGAGTATAAGGTGCACAACCCTCCCTCCCCAGTCAAAATAAATAAAAAAGACAGACATCCCAGCTATTCATTCGGGTTCCCTAACACTCCATTCAAAAAATGGTAGTCTGGTTAGGCAGCTGGGACCCTGACCTCTCTCCCTCCACCCTTCAGACAAAGGGGATCCCCAGACCCTCTCCACCCCCTCGACCTCCCCCCATGCCCTTACCTTTATCCCTGGTAGTCTAGTGGCCACCAGGGGCAGGAGCGGTCCTTCCCACCCCTGCCCCCATCTTCACAGCTCTTCAAAATGGCACCACGCTGGACTCCTCTCTTTCTTTCCACCAACACATTTCCTCTGTGGTGCACTCCTGCTTTTTTCACCTCCGTAGAATCAGATCAATTCGGCCTTTCCTTTCTCCTTCCGCCATTACTACTCTTGTCATGTCCCTCGTGATCACCCGCCTTGACTACTGTAACTCTCTCTTTACTGGTCTTCCCTGTCATCAATTACGTCTTCTCCAGTTAGTTCAGAACACCGCTGCTCGTCTAATCACTTACTCCCCCGTTACCGCCCATATCACTCCATCTCTCTTCATTGGCTCCCGATTAAAGTCCGGTTCATTTATAAACTTCTCACTATTACCCACGAGGCTCTCCACACTGGTACCCCGCAATACCTGGCCGACATTATCCATCTTCAACCCGTTCCTCGTCTCCTCTGCTCCGCACATGGCAACCGTTTCTTCCTCCCCTCTCCCTCTCAGGCCCACCTTGAACTTACCCGACATTCTGCATTTTTCTTTCTGAGCCCCGCTTTATGGAATTCACTCCCTCAGCATCGAGCCTTCCTTCCCACGCTTCAAAGCACTCCTCAAAACGCACCTTTTCTGTCAGGCTTTCGACCTTCCACCATCCACTGATGGCTCTGGCCCTCCCTCGTTTGCCCCCCCCCCCCCCCATATCCAGCATGTCCCATACAATGTCTGCTCTCTGCCATGGCTTATTTTGGTCTGTACACATCTGCTATCTGTGGGGCAACCCTGCCTGTCTTCTCACAGTCTGATTTGTGGCAATGCTCCCCTGCTCAGGCCTGTGTGGGCATGGGAGGGGGATCTTTGTGTCAGCTTACCTAGTAGCAAGCCTCCAGAGGTTTCACCATTCTCAAAGCTTGTATAGATCCCGGATTGGGTAAGTATATATATTATGGCACGATCCGGGGAATCTTGCAACAGCATCAGTAAGTTCTCCCAGTGCATTGCACCCTACTTGCATATTGAAGGAGTAGAATGCTGTTGAATTGCGGAATGTGGTCTCCCTCTGTTGAGGGGACCTCAGGGCCAAATGCATACAATCAATCAACCCCAGCACAGAAGGGAACACGCCACTTCATGAAATGGAAGCATTCTCGGTTGCCTCTCCTGCACTGTGTGAGGAAATGCATTTAATCCAAGGCACACATCAGGAAAGTGCTCATAAACTGGGGGATGCACTTGAACACTGCTGCTTGGCTCAGATCTGCAATGCCTGCCAGCACAGATTGAAAGGCACCTGTTGCAAAGAAGGTGAGTGCTGTTGTCACCTTTAGAAGCACAGGCAAGGCCTGCCCCTTATGTGTTATTGCACTGCAGTGGGGCTCCTGGCACAGCTGATGTATGGCTGTTCTGTTAAAGCAGAACATGGTGACACTGTGTTCATCAATAAGGTCCATGTACTGGCTTCTCAGCCTAAGTACCCTATGATAAGGTAGCCTCCTTGTTGCCCTCCTCTTTTTTCTATCTGGGGATAGGTCTCAAGGTGGTGAACTGGATCAGAAAGTGGTTGACTGACAGAAGACAGAAGGTGGTGGTAATGGAACTCACTCAGAAAAAAGGAAGGTGTGTAGTGACATGCCACAAGGATCGGTCCTGGGATCGATACTGTTCAATGTATGTGTGAGTGGAGGAGTGGCCTAGTGGTTGGGGCAAGGTACTTCAGGCCGGGGGTTCAAATCCCACTAGAGGACAGCAACCTTTGGCCGGAAGGACTGGGGTTTCTAGTCCCACAGGTGCTCCTTGTGGTCTTGGGCAAGCCACTTAACCCTCCATAGCCCATGTTCCCTGTAAAATAGTTATCTCCAAGTTATAATGCCCTGTTCAATGTAATTTCAGTTTGTTCAATGTAAACCGCACTGATGCAGAATAGCGTGGTATATAAGAGAATGTAAATAAATAAATAAATAAATATTGCAGAAGGACTGAATGGAAAAGTCTGCCTATTTGCAGATGACAAGTTTTCAACAGAGTGGACACTTCTGAGGGAGTGGACAACATGAGGAAATATGTAAAACCACTGGAAGAATGGTCTAATGCTTGACAGTTACAATTTCATGCAAAGATGTACAGAGACATGCAGTTGAGATGCAGAAATCCCGAGGAATTTATGCAATGGAAGGTGAGAGGCTGGTGTGCATGAACCAAGAGAGGGATCTCGGAGTGCTAGTATCTGATGATCTCAAGGTGGCAAAACAATGCGACGAGGCAGTAGCCAAAGCCAGAAGGATGCTGGGCTGCATAGAGGGAGGAATAAGCAGTAGAAAAGAGGAAGTATTAATGGCCCTGTACAAGTCGTTGGGTGAGGCCTCACTTGGAGTACTGTGTTCATTTTTGGAGACCATATCTCACAAAGGACATAAACAGACTTGAAACGGTTCAGAGGAAGGTGACCAAAATGATTCAGAGCCTGCGCCAGAAGACGTATGAGAAGAGACTTGAAGACCTAAATATGTATACCCTAGAGGAGAGAAGGGTAAGGGAAGATATGATACAGACTTTTAAATACTTAAAAGGTATCAATGAACAAACAAAGCTCTTTCAAAGAAGGGGAACTGGAAAACTAGAGGACACATGATGAAGCTACAAGGTGGTAAACGTAAAAGGAATATAAGGAAATATTTTTTCACTGAAAGGATGGTGGATGTATGGAATGGAGGTGGTGGGGGCATACACAGTGACGGAATTGAACATGGCATGGGAAAGACACAGTGGATCCCTTCATAGCAAGAGGATGTAATCAAAGCAAACTTAAATATCTTTTAATAGAGGGGGGCTGACCTGCATGGAGCAGCAGTTATAACCACTCTAGCTACCTTACTGGGCAGACTAGATGGATGATGATGGCCTTTATCTGATGTCATATACTAATGTTATTATGTTACTATCTGACTCATGCAACATAGCCATGGCAAACCAAGCATTCATTTCCTTCATGCATTACGGATCCCAACACCAGTTCCTCCCATGGAACCCTCCAACCTTACTGTGCACATACACTTTCACTTGTAGTAATGAACCATTGCAGTCACCAGAAAAATTGGCAAAGTCCTGGCCTTGTTCCATGTATCCGGCAGGAATAACGGGCATGTTTGCGAGAAATGTCAGAAACATCCACGGGGCTTTCTGGAATACTGTCTACACGTCTCCGAGGCAGCCATGCCCCTGTTCTGCCCCCATGCAGGAATGTGCAGACATCCCTGTGCACCTTAGATAAACGTCTGCGAAAGCCGTGAACCGGAATACGGTCTTACACAAAGTCACTGCATATACAGCTCCGGGCACATGCAAACGCTCTATTCAGCTCCTGGAATGACCCTATATATTAACTCATGCCCTAGAAGCATTCAAAGAAGGGATAGGTATCCTAAAACATTTAAAGGCAAACATTTCCATTGATGTAACTGCTCAGCCAAAATTACACAAAACCTGTCCTGTTTCATACAATACCTATTCAATGGTAGAAGCAGAATGTCAAAACTACTGGTATCCCAGAGACTCCAAACCACACAAAATAAATCTCCAGTTATTAGCTCATCAATGACAAAGATCTTTGTTTCACCTAAGCTATATCAGAGTTTAATGCTCTGAATTCTTTTAAAAGTGTCACTGAATGACTGGGCAATATCTACAGTGCCAATTTTAACACACAACGGGGGAGTCAGATTGTATGGAGACTTCAAGGTTACCATAAATCCTGTGATTGTAAACCATTTAGGTATTTGCTACGATGCGAAATCTGCTGAAAACAAATACTCATTGGCTTTGATCAAAGATCCTTTTGCCTCTTTTGGAT
Source organism: Ichthyophis bannanicus (assembly GCA_033557465.1). NCBI lineage: Eukaryota > Metazoa > Chordata > Amphibia > Gymnophiona > Ichthyophiidae > Ichthyophis > Ichthyophis bannanicus. The sequence goes on along the minus strand of CM066036.1, from coordinate 635,771,558 downwards.
GGACAAAGATTTAGGAAAATAGACTTAGATAAGGTATATCTATAAATGGAGCTAGATGAAAACACCTCACAATACCTCACAATTAACACACCAGAAGATTATACCATTACAACAGGATGGTGCTTATGGCAGAAAGCCATGGGTTATGTTTTGCAAGGTATTTCACACACTCACTACTATATGGATGATGATATTGAAACTGGATGCAATAATGCTGAACATCTAGACTTTAAAAAAAAAAAGTACTCACACATTTAGTGGAGTATAATTGGTGGACAAATTATTGTCAATAGAAGCTAGGAACAATAATTCCATTAGGCATGAGATCCCATAAGGCCATTTCATTTGGAGAAGGACTAGATGGACTATCTATACAGCTGCAGCCAGGAATTAAAAGCAGCCTCGAAGAGGTGAGTTTTTAGACTAAATATGAATAGCGCCAGAGATAGAGCCTGCCATGCTGACTCAGGTAGTCTATTCCAGGCACACAGTGCAGCAAGGTGGAATATATTGAGTATACAGTTGTAAGTTGAAAAAAACTCAACTTTGCAGAAAGCAGTTTCAAAGTTTGAAACAAGTGGTAGCGAATGGGGCAACTTTTTATCATAGGTTTCCCTGTAAATGTATAATTACACTGCAGAGGGACACTTATTTTTCAGCATGTGTCTCAATTACAGAAATGTTTGCCTGATAAAACGAAGTAACAGGTTAGGAGGTATTAAAAGTTCATTCTATATAGATCACCATTGCATATGGCATTTGTGCTTAATTTCCTATGGGTATTTTTCCTTTAGCGAATGTTGTTTTTCCCCTTGATGTGGGCTAGACCATACTTTATTCTTGGGGGGGGGGGGGGGAGGTTGTGTTTTTGTATCTGCTTTGGTTTTCCTTAAATTGATCTGAAATATATAGAAGAAAAGGGCAGAGACAACAGCGAACTGCCTGAGGAGGGCTGTGGAGAGATAAGAGGAGAGGTAATGAGGAGCAGTTTAGTGAACGCACTTGTAGGTCAGTAGTAGAAGTCTGAACTATATGTGGAAATGGGGGTACTAGTCAATTGAGCGATGGAAGTTTAGCCATGCAGATGAATTTTGAATGGACTGAAGGGGAAAGAGGTGATTCAGTAGGAAACCAGCAAGGAATAGGATACAATAGTCTAAATGGGAGGTGATGAGAGTGAAGGAGAAATTTTCACTTATCGTTAATTTCCTTTCCTGGAATCCTGCTACACCAGCCCAGACAAATGGGTTTAGCTCCCCCTACCAACAGATGTTGGAGACAGAGAAAAAACCACCAGAAGTCTGATTGACTGAGCCCTGGTAAACATATATCTGTACCCCTAGGAGTCACCCCCCCCCCAGTATTCTCTGAAAAAGCAACAACCAAAGGATAACCAGGAACCGTGTGACTATGTACAAATTCAAAAAAGCAAGGGACAAACACAGAGGATCTATAAAGGAAAAAAGGGGACTGTTGTAGTTGTTGATATGGAAGGACAGACTAGATAGGCCATGTGGTCTTTTTCTGTCGTCATTTTTCTCTGTTTCTAAGGAGCAGGCCTACACGAGGGGGGGGGGGGGGGCGCAGTGACAGAGTCAGTGCCCAGCAACTTGAGCCTTGGCTCACCCTCAAGGCCACCGCTCGACCAGATACGGAATGGGTGGGCTCTGTACTGGTTTGCAGGATTCCATGAAAGGAAATTAATGGTAAGTGAAAATTTCTCCTTCCAAATCATCTTGCTAGACCAGTCCAGACAAGCTAACTGTCCTCTGGGTGGGAAGACAGAGCCATCGTGACAACTTTAGCTCCACATTGTGCCTCTCCTCGAGCCTAGAGATCGAGCTGATAGTGACATACAAAAGTGGACAGGGCGGACCACGTGGCCGCCCTACAGATGTCCAGGGGAGCGACTTGTGAGTGCTCCGCCCATGGTGCTGCCTGAACCTGTGTAGAGTGAGCTCGGAGACCCGAGGGGACAGGCTTCCCTTGGAGAATATACGCTGATTCAATGGCCTGCCGCAACCACCAAGAAATGGTGGACTTGGAAGCCGCAAGGCCCTTACGAGGGCCAGCTAACAGCACAAAGAGGTGATCGGACTTGCGAAAGGGATTTATCACCATCAGATACCGGCAGAGTGCCCTGCTGAGATCCAGCACCCAGAGCCCCTTATTTGAGCCTGTACATTGAGCTTTAGAGAAGGCTGGCAGAGAAATGGCTGATTCAGATAAAAAGGTTTAAGCACCTTTGGAAGAAAGGAGGGAACCACTCGCAGGGATACACCCTCCTCCGAGAAGGAGAGATAGGGCTCCGGCAAGAAAGAGCTTGAAACTCCAAGACCCTCTGAGGGAGAGATCCCAGGGCGGCACCGGTGGACAGACCGGCAGACTACCACCTTAGCCACTTTGAGGAATCGAGCCACATCAGTGTGGGAAGCGATGGAGTGACCCCCCCACCGGCCCGCAAAAGCAAGTTAATGCCGCAGCATGAACCAAAGAGACCCGAGAGCCAGGCCTTTGTCCAGGCCTTCCTGAAGGAAGGCGAGGATCTCCGGAATTTGTGTCCACCATTGGAAGAGGCGGTGCTGCACACACCATGACTCAAACACCTACCATACTCTAGTATACACCAACTATGTCGATGGGCGGTGCACCCTAAGCAGAGTCGCTACCACCCAATGTGAGTATCCCTTGTGGCTTAAACGGCAGTGTTCAGGATCCAGGCTGTAAGTGAGTAGGGAGCAGAGTTGTCCATTGTGATTGGACCTTGATGTAGAAGGCCCCTGCGAGCCCCGAGGTGTAGAATTGGGGGGGGGGGGGCTGTGCCAAACAAACGAGGTCCACATACCACAGCCTCCGAGGCCAGTCGGGGGCCACCAGTATCACCGCCCCCTGATACGCCTGGATCTACCTGAGGACTTTGTTGATAGGAACCCACAGGGGAAAAACATACAGCAGTACCCACCCTGGCTACGGTTGAGTTGGGCATCCAAACCGCGAGACCTGCGCTCCCTCCTGCGACTGAAGAAGACTGGCACCTTGGCATTCCCTGCTGAGCCATGAGGTCCATCGTCGGCTGACTCCATGCCTGGAAAATCTATCAAAACTCCCAAGGGGGGGGGCTCCCATTCCCCAGGATTGAGAGCATGACGGCTTAGGAAATCTGCCTGTATGTTGTCCGCCCCCGTGATGTTTGGGCCGACAGGGCCTGAAGGTGCGACTCTGCCCAGAGAAAAAGGAGGGCTATTTCCCTGGCTACCCCCGGACACTTCATGCAACCCTGGCGGTTGAGATGGGCCACTGTCATTGCATTGTCCATCAGCAGGAAGAATGCATGGAACAGGAGAACTTGGCCGGTGCCAAGTAGGACATGTTCCTTCTCCCAGTGCCTCAAAAGGGCTGTGATTTCTGACCAAAGCAGCCTGACAAAGCAGAGCCCGGTGATCTACCAGGGTAGTAGCGACAGAAGTCGTGAAATCTGGAGGTACGCCGTGTGGTCGGAGAGTAGTACTGCGAAGACCGGTGTGCAGAGGACCTTAGCTTATCTTCCGGCAGACGCTGAGGTCTAACCTCACCCAGATCCTTGATGAGTCTGTCAAGGTCCTCGCCGAACAGCAGCTTCCCTTTCAATGGAAGCTTCAAGAGGCGCTTTTAGAGGCAGCATCCGCCGACCACTGGCAAAGCCAAAGCCATCATCGAGACATGGTGACCGCAGCCAGCGACCGAGCCGAAAGACGGAGCAGATCATAGAACACATCCACCAAGAATTCTGTGACTGACTCCAGGCGAGTCAACGCCAGATCCTCTGGCAGGCGCTGAATCCATCGGATGCTTGGAGAGACAGGGTGGAAAACGAGAAGGAAGTCTTAAGGAGGCCCTCGACCTTCTCGTCTTGTTGGTCCCGAATGTCAGACGGCTGCCTAGGGTGAGAACTTACACAATCTTGACGATGCATATATTCATATGATTCTTGCAAGGTATTGTGGGTAATGTAGTTCTTTCACTCCAAACACAGCTGAAGACAATAATTGAGTTGTGAAACCAGTGGTAAGGCCAATAAAATACTTCTTTTATTGTTGGGGTTTAATTCACCCAGCACAAATATGCTTGGTAGCAATATAAATGAGGATACTTGCTTGCAGTGTTTAAATGGATAACATAAAGTCACAAAGCACATCAGAAAACAACCTTCAGCTTGTCAGGCAATTAGCTAATGTTTTCTTAGCAAATTACCAAATGAAAAAGGCACAAAGAAATAAATGAACTTTGCTTGTTAGGTTAACTTCTGCTTATTTTCCACTCAGATCCAGCAGTGATTCTCCCTTGCTCACACACACAATCAGGTGCAGCTTTAATTACTATCAATTGACCAGCAGAAACCCTTTAGCTGGCTGGCTGCTACTGTGTGAACCCAAATCCTGCTTTAAGAGCTGTTTGCAGTGGAAATAAAAACAAAGTTAGGTTTCTTTGTGATGGCTGATGTGTTTGCTCACAGAAAGCTAGCAATAGCACTTGGATAAAGAACAGTCCATGTAATCAATAGTTTCATCTGCTGTATCTCCCCCTTCATCAATCAGCATAGGGTCACTATCATACATTGGCACAGATGAGTCTTTCCATAAGGCACTATCATGAGAATGCTTATTCCCTTGCTGCCATTCACTATTATAGATAGGGTCTGGATCAGTGTTCATACCTGAGCCTCTCCTGCTATCATAATTCCTCTCTGTATAGCCTGGCCAGTATGTAATCCAATTCTGATGTCCAGCCTTCCAATCTTGATCCCTGGACACTGGATCTCCTCTCACATACCTTCTGGCATAGGTCTGAAAGTCCTTTCCACGTGCAGTCTTCTCTCTTCCAGGTAGCCACTGGTGATTCCTATCTCTGCCATTCCATTCCTCTGGCTGACTCCAGTCCAATGGACTCTGCTGGCATTTGGAATACCTCCCAGTATAGGTACTGCCTTGGAATCTCCCAGACCTTCTAATGGCCTTTCTTCTTTTCCTTCCAGAGAGTTTCCTTCTCTCTCTATCCTCTTGGCTTGGCTTCTGTTTCTCCAGGTGATGCTGGTGCTTGAGCTTGGAGCTGTTGCTGTCTCCTTTCCTGAAGCCCTTTCTGTAGCTTTTGCTGAAACTGTTATCTGTAGAATAAGCTCTATTCTTATTCTGTCCTAATGTGTGCTCCTCCCTAACACAGCACAGCTGTGTTGAATCAGGCCCTGCCCTTTGAGATGAGTGCTTAGGGATTACCTCATAGCTCTCTTGATTGCACACACGTTTTCTCACTTCAGCCCCTCTCATGGCTGCTGGAAACCTGGTGCATTCTGGGACTGGTAGTCTTTTATGTGAAAACTCTGTTTTCTTGCTTCTACCAGAACTGACAGGTTGCTTGTTCAGAGTCACATCATCTTTTCTATAGCTCCTACCTGAGCTATGATAAGCTTCCTTATCACACGAAGCACCGCACCATCCTCTACTAGAATGGTAGTGTGTTTCGTAACTCTGGTCACAAGTGTGTCTACTTTCGGATATGCGAGCCATCTCTCCAGATCAGCCGCTGACCAGAGGTAGTATTGGCCTAAGCGACTAGCAGTACGCAGGGAGGCATCAGGACAGTCCAACTCCTGAGACACCATCTGTTGGAGCTCCACCGGAAAGGGAAAAGCTCTGGAGGGCTTCCGAATGCCCTGTAAAATGGGATCTGGCTGAGACAGCGGCTGTGAGGGCTGCTGCTTTGGAGGATTTGACAAGAATAGAACCTCTACAACTTGAGCAATCAATGCTGGCAAGTCATTTTTCCAAAATAGCTGTATATCCTGTGTATCGTCGTGCCCATCCACTGAAGCCTCCGATGGGAAGCATTCCCTATTCTCGCGGTCTGACAATTCCATGTTGTCATCTGCTGAGGAAACGTCATCTTATGGACCTTTAGGCCAAGAGTCTGAACCCTAAGAGACCTCTTTGGGTGGGCGGCTACCTTCTTTGGGGGCCTCAACCCCTCTGAAATGCTTCTGGGACCCCGGCACCGAGTGTGGTGTGATGTGAGTGGAAAAGGACTCCGAACCAACCACAGAAGGGTCTGAATGCCAGAGGGACAATGCCTGCTTGAAGAGGGCTAGGAACTGGGAATCTGTGGACTGTGGAGGTGCTGACTGTGGACGTGCCTCGCCAGAAGCAAGAGACAGGATCAACAGTTGTGGCTCCAGAGATTCCACTGTAGGGGGACCTGGCCTAGGGTCTGCCGGGAGTGGAAGTGCCGAGGCAGAGCTGTCCTTATCCTGAAGCGCAGTGGTCATCGTGCTGCAGATTTCTCCTAAGTGAGCCGAACACGCAGCACATATCCTATCCTTCAACTCTCTGTGCATCCTGTTGCACACAATGCACCTCTGCAACGAAGGCATCCTGATGAAGAAAAAGAGGAGGACTAGTCATCTGTTGAAAACTGCCACGGGGCGGTGTAATGGCCGGCGGGCCTGAGCCCTACATGGATTTCTCCCTAAGATGTCACAGCAGCTCTAACCATGTGGCTGAGAACAGCAAAACGAAGTTTCACCCTTAAAATGTCCGCTGCAGCTGAGACCACATGGCTGGGAGTACCAGTAGCTGGGAACTGCAAAACGGAGTGTCCCCTAAAATGACCGCATGGCTGGGAGCAGCAAAAAGGAAAATGGCTGCCACAACGAGAGCCACTGCCGACGTATATGCCAGAAAGAAAAATTTAAGGTCCCGTGCTCAGAAAACCACCACTGCTGTCAAGAGCAAGCTGTCCAGAGAGCTGGTCTGTTCCCCTGCGAGGGACAGCTACATGCAGCGAGGGGAGGGGGTAGCAAAGACTCACTGCGCTGGAGTTCTGAAGTAGTAGCAGAGCAGGGCAAATGTTGAGATAGGCTGCAAAATTAGCAAAGATCCTGGAGAAGGTTGCTGCCGAGATCTGAGGGCTCCCCTGCTACCAGCACCACAGGTCCTCATTAACTGAAGGTGGAGGAGTGGCCTAGTGGTTGGGGCAAGGTACTTCAGGCCAGAAGGTCGGGGGTTCAAATCCCACTAGAGGACAGCAACCTTAGGCCGGAAGGACTGGGGTTTCTAGTCCCACAGGTGCTCCTTGTGGTCTTGGGCAAGCCACTTAACCCTCCATAGCCCATGTTCCCTGTAAAATAGTTATCTCCAAGTTATAATGCCCTGTTCAATGTAATTTCAGTTTGTTCAATGTAAACCGCACTGATGCAGAATAGCACGGTATATAAGAGAATGTAAATAAATAAATAAGCCAGCTTCCCCCTCGCTGTGGGGAGCTCACAGGGTCCTCCAGACCAGGAGCTCAACCCAAACGCATCAATCAACTGCGGCTGGAAAATCCTCATGTGCACCCTGGAAGCATCCAGTGAAGTCAACAAAAAGGAAGAAAGAAAGCCCTGAAGGAAAAAGGGATAGACATCATCATCTCCTGGAGACAGAGAAAATACTGGGGGTGACCCCTAGGGGTACAGCTATATGTCTATCAGAGCTCAGTCAATCAGGCTTCTGGTGGTTTTTTCCTCTGTCTCCAACATCTGCTGGTAGGAGGAGCTAAACCCACTTGTCTGGACTGGTCTAGCAGAATGATTTGGAATAAGGGTCTTAGTAATGTGTTCTAGCAGGAAGAGACAAACTTTGCTGATGTTAGAAAGAGCTGACAGGTTTTACCTATTGTTTTGTATATGTGCAGAGAAAGAAGAGTCAAAGATGACCCCAAGATTGCAAGATGAGGAAACTGGAAGGATACCAGTGTTACCCACAGAAACAGAGAAGGGGAGATGGGTTAAGGGGAAATAATAAGAAGTTCTATTTTGGCTATGTTCAGCAGGATATCCAGACATCAGACAAGATTTGAGTTTGGATTTCAGGAAAGATTTCTAGTATAAAAGTAAATTTGAGAGTCATCAGCATAGAGACGGCACTAAAATTCATGGGAGGAGATCAGCGCACCAAGGGAAAGAGTACAGAGAGAGAAGCAAAAGGGTCCCAAGGCAGAGCTATGAGGTACACTGATTGAAAATGGGATAGCAGTAAAGGAGGATCCACCAGACCATACATTAAAAGTACAATGAGAGAGATAAGCGGTCTCTCCAAAAAGAAACCAAATTTGCTAAAGGGGGCGCCAGCGAGCCAACACAGCAGGCTCACGATAATGGTGATGTGTAGTGGCGAACTTGAGTTTTAGCCTCCCACTTGCTCAATCATGCCACGTGAATCAGTTATGGACTATATGCAATAAAGTGAACTCGTCTCATGTGCCTTTTGCTATTTCTGAAACATGTCAACACAGGCGGCCTTTCAGAGTGGATTTCAACTTCAGGAACAAAAAAGTCCACAGGGGCCAAATCTGGAGAGTACGGAGGCTGCAGGACTAGAGACATCTCGTGCTTTGCCAAAAATTCACGGATAAGGAGCGATGAGTGATTGTGACACGGTTTGCTTTTTGCTCATCTGTCCACAGATGTGGGACAAATTTTCAGGCACACAATGCATCTGAAGTTTTTCATTCACAATTGTGTGACAGAAACTTTTATTGATGCCTATTTCTTCAGCAACTTCACACACAGGCGACGATCCTCAAGAATCAAAGCATGCACTCTCTTAACGTGATCATCGTCCATTGACTTTGAAGGCCATCCAGTTTTGGGATCATCTTCAGGGACTTACTGGCTGATCTGAAACATTGGCATTGTTTGTAGCTTAAACAATCCTCTCCATAAGCTTGCTGCAACATCTGAAAAGTCTCAGTAAAAGTCAATTTCACTCAGAATTTCATGCAAACACGTTGCTCTTCAAGATCCTTCATATTTCAATTTGCAAAAAATAGCCAAAGGCACATGAGATGCATTCACTCTACCTCATGTAGACCATAACTAATTCATGAGGCGTGAACAAGCAAGTGGGAGGCTAAAATTCGAGGTCACACTACACATCACCATTATTGTGAATCTGTTATGTTGGCTCACTGGCATCCTCTTTAGTAAATTTGGTTTCTTTTTGGACAGACTTCGCATGAAGAAAACCAAGACAGAACAGAGCCCTAATATCCAAGCGAGGACAGGGTATCGAGGAGAAAGTGATGATCAACAGTGGCAAAAGTAGCAGACAGGTGAAGGAGGACATCAGCATCATGCATCGGGGAGGAGGTTGCAAGAGGGGGGGCAGTGGGGGGATTGGATGCCACTGCTGTCAATCGGTAGAATCCAACCCCCCACAGCCCCCCCTTCTGACCTTCTCTCCCCTGATGCAGGTATGATGCCGGTGTCATGGATCAGAAGATCTGTGGCACCCACACAGGTCCCCCCCCCCCCATACCCCCTTCAGTATCCCATTTCCCTGTATAGCACCCAAGCACCTGGGTCAGGCTACGTTGCAGCACTGGAAGACCATCACCCGTCACCTTACTGGACAGTGCCAGAGACGGGGAAGGCGCAGAGGGGTACTGCTCCTGCCTCGAACACTGATAGATCACTAGGAAAGCTCCGGTAAGAGCCAGAGGTGTTATGGTGGGCCCAGATGACTGCAGTATGAGGGTGGGGCCAGACAGCCTGACCCATGTGGTTGGGTGTTGTCCAGGGGGAAGGGGGGGACTGAAGGAGGAATGGGGGGACCTGTGTGGGTGCCACAGATCTTCTGATCTATGGCACCGGCATCATTCATGCATCAAAGAGGGTCAGAAGAGGGAGCTGGGAGGAGGAGGGTCAGATGCCTCAGCTGCTGATCGGAAAGGACAGAGCAACTACTTGCTCCATCCTTTCTCTTCTCCTTTTTTAGCCCGTGTTCCCTGCATCAGCAGGCAGCGTGGGAGGACCCACACTACCCACAGATGCAATGAACACAGTCCGGTGTGGTAACTGACTGCCCTGTGTGGTATCTATAGTGCAGAAGCTGGCCACTCCCTCACACACATTTTGCACCCACTGCATAGCGTTTTGACATATGCCACACAGTAGATGCAAAACCATTACAACACTTTAGTAAACAGACCCTAATTCATTTTCCAATACAAGAACAGATCTTATTAAAAATTATTATCTAGTAATATTTAGCGTCAGCCATTATTATAATCTTGCACCAATTTTTTTTGACACTTCTGCAAAAAACAATGTTACCAAGGATTTGGAAATTGCACTTGCAAAATTAAGCTTTCTGAATAAAACATCTAGAAAGTGTAGTTACTCACCTGTAACAGGTGATCTCCGGAAACAGCAGGAATCAGTCTTCACATAAGCGTAATGTCGGTACCGACACAGCCCATGCGGGAATGCTCCCCAACATCCAGTAGGAAACGTTTTGGGAGCAAACCTGAAAGTCTGCCTTCTCACCTTCACAATTCATCTACTCAGTTGAGAATGTAGCTGAGAGAAAGGCGTAAAGAAAAAACAACAACCTTACAACTCCCATGGAGGTGGGCAGGTTATGAAGACTGATTCCTGTTGCTCCCGGAGATCACCTGTTACAGGTAAGCAACTACACTATCTCCAGGAACAAGCAGGAATGCAGTCTTCACATATGACACTCACTAGCTCCCAGGTACCAGATCGGCATGGGGAGAGAGCAGCATGATCCCTGAGGCTAAGGCATAGGGCCGAGAGCGTGGAGACCATGTAATCCCTTGGACTCAATTCCAGGGTGCTATACCATCTCTAATGATAGTCTGGTTTGTTGTGAAAGTCTGGGATGGAGAGTAGGAGTTGAGGCTAAGTCCCAAAGAGGTCCCGGAGTACAGGTTGGCCAAAGACAGCATCCCGACGGGAGTCCCTGTCCAGACAATAATGTGCAGCAAAAGTATGGATGGAGGATCAGGTAGCTGCCCGACAGATCTCATCAATGGATACTGAGCGGAGGTTGGCTACGGAGGTTGCTCTGGACATTATGAGCAGTAACGTGATCCTCAAGGGACATTTCTGCCACAAGCAAACAAAATGCAATCTGCTATCCATCTGGATAGAGTTTATTTTGTCATTTGTAGACTAGGGTGACTGGGATCAAAGAATATGAACAATTGAGAGGATCTTCTGTGATCTTTAGTTCTATTCAGTTAGTAAGCTAGCGCTCATTTGCAGTCTAAGGTATGTAGCGCTACTTCAGCTCAAGGCACATGTGGCCTCAGGGAGAAAATGGTAAGGATCACTGATTGATTCAGTTGGAATGAGGACGTGTGGATGGGTACGGAGGACTACCTTGTTATGGTGGAACCAGGTATAGCGTAGTTACTCACCTGTAACAGGTGTTCTCCAGGAGCAGCAGGAATCAGTCCTCACTTATGGGTGACGTCGGCGCCGACGGAGCCCTCGCGGAGCAATTTTCCCCAGCTTTCAAAGAAAGCCTTTGGGAATTGCAGCGCGCATGCGCGGTCGTCTTCCCGCCCGAAGGTGCCATCTTAGCCAGTTAGATGACATAGCTAAAAAAGACAGCATAAAAATTTGCAAAAAGAACATAAGCAGACGATTGCAACTCCAAGGGGAGGAGGGAGGGTAGTGAGGACTGATTCCTGCTGCTCCTGGAGAACACCTGTTACAGGTGAGTAACTACGCTTTCTCCAGGACCAAGCAGGAAGTCAGTCCTCACTTATGGGACTCCCAAGCTCAAGGCTACCGGAGACCCTAAGCACAAAAATGAGCTCCCTCTAGCTCAGCAGCACAGAAGGATAGAATCTTCGCTGAATTATCACCCACCGGTAGCCCACATCCGGGATGGAGGGTAGGAGTTGCTCAGACCTCAAAGAGATTACGGAGGACTGCCTGTCCGAAAGCACTGTCCCTACGGGACTCCCTCTCGAGACAGTAATGGACCGCAAAAGTCTGGCTCGAAGACCAAGTAGCGGCCCGGCAGATGTCTGCCAGCGGAACAGAGCGGAGGTAAGCCACTGACGTGGCCTTTGCCCGAACGCAATGAGCCGTGACTCGACTTTCTAAGGCGAGTCCGGCTGCCCCATAAGCCCAAGAGATACAGTCCGCCACCCAGATGGACAGAGTAAGCTTGGAGACCGGGAGCCCCAATTTATTGGGGTCAAAAGACACAAAAAGCTGAGCAGCTTTACGGTGCTCCCGCGTACGGTCAAGGTAGAAGCTCAATGCCCTTCTACAGTCCAGGGTATGGAGGACCGTCTCAGCTCGGCTGGAGTGTGGTCTGGGAAAGAAGGTTGGAAGTACCACCTCCTGATTCATGTGAAAAGGGGAGACCACTTTAGGCAAAAACTTTGGGTGAGTCCGTAGGACTACCCTATTCTTGTAGAATCGAGTGTAGGGGGGATCAGACACGAGGGCCTGCAATTCACTTACGCGCCTAGCGGAAGTGAGGGCTATCAAGAACAGTGTTTTCCAAGACAGAAAACGTAGAGAACAGGTAGCCATAGGTTCAAAAGGCGGACAGGTGATCCGCTGCAAAACCACATTCAGGTCCCAGTCAGGCGCTGGCGGGCGCAGAGGTGGTTTAAGTAGAAGGAGACCTCGGAGAAACCTCGCTACGAGAGGGTCATTGGAGAGAGGTCTGCCGTCCACTGGCACATGATGTGCTGAAAGAGCACTGAGGTGAACTTTGACGGAGTTGGACTTAAGTCCCAGATTAGAGAGGTGCAGCAAGTACTGCAAGATCACCGACACCGGGCAGGAGAAGGGATCCTGAGACTGTTGGGTACACCAGACTGCAAAGCGACGCCATTTAAGGGCGTAGCATTTGCGGGTAGAAGGCCGTCGCGAAGCTAAGACGACCTCCTCCACCTCCGCCGGCAGGAGAAGGGGAGCAAGGACTACCCTCTCAGCAGCCAGGCCATAAGGTTGAGAGACCTGAGGTTGGGGTGCAGAAGGGACCCCTGATCCTGAGTGAGGAGATCCGGTTGTATCCCCAGAGGGATTGGGCCCTCCACCGCCAGTTGCAGCAGGAGAGGAAACCACGGCTGCCTGGGCCAGCGAGGGGCCACCAGGATCATGAAGGCTTTGTCTCGGAGAACCTTGAAAAGAGTCCGAGAGACCAGCGGGATGGGAGGGAAAGCGTACAGAAGGCTCCCTGACCACGAGATCAGAAAGGCGTCCGCCGCAACCCGAAGGGTGTGTGGCTGACGAGAGCAGAAGCGAGGAAGCTGCCGGTTGTGAGGACTGGCAAAGAGATCCACCGTGGGGAGACCCCACTTGAGGAAGAGCTTCTGAACTACCAAGGGATCCAGACGCCACTCGTGCGGCTGGAGGACCCTGCTGAGTTTGTCTGCAAGGCAATTTTCTTGGCCCGGGAGATAAACTGCCCTGAGGAGAATGCCGTGACTGACGGCCCAAGAGCAGAGCTTCTGTGCCTCCCGGCAGAGGAGGAAGGAGCCCGTGCCCCCCTGCTTGTTCACGTAGAACATGGCAACTTGATTGTCCGTCTGGACAAGGACGGACTGTTGGGAAGTCAGGTGGGAGAAGGCCTTGAGAGCGAGGCGGATCGCCCTGAGCTCCAGGAAGTTGATCTGCTGAGCAGACTCCCACGTGGTCCAGAGGCCCTGAGTACGTGCCTCTTGGCAATGTGCTCCCCAGCCCAGGAGGGATGCATCGGTGGTCAGCACCCGGGTCGGCTGAGGTGACTGGAAAGGCATTCCGAATATCAGGTTCGGCTGCCGGAGCCACCACCGGAGAGACGAGAGCAGCGGCTCGGAGACGCGCACTAGGTCTGCCAGGCCGCCTGTGGCTTGTCGCCACTGCTGGCGGAGACACCATTGAGCAGACCGCATGTTCAGGCGGGCATTGGGGGTCACATGGACGGTGGAAGCCATATGGCCAAGCAGTCTCAGGAAGCGCCTGGCGGAGACCAGGGGCTGGCTGCGAAAGCGGTCGGCTAGGTCCATGAGCCGTTGAGCCCTGTCGAGCGGTAGGTACGCTCGTGCCCGAGGAGTGTGCAGCCTTGCGCCGATGAACTCGAGATCCTGTGAGGGGAGCAAAGTGGACTTTGCGAAGTTTATGACAAAGCCCAAGTGCTGCAGCAGAGTCACCGTGCGGCACGTGGCGTTGGTGACCTCCTGAGCGGACGCTGCTCTGATGAGCCAGTCGTCGAGGTACGGAAAGACATAGAGGCCGTGAAGCCGGAGATGGGCCGCCACGACCGCGAGACATTTTGTGAAGACTCGCGGTGCGGAGGATAGGCCAAAGGGCAGCACTCTGTACTGGTAATGATTTCCTGCCACCACAAACCTTAGGTATTGGCGGTGGCTTGGGTGGATGAGGATGTGCGTGTAGGCATCCTTTAGATCCAAGGAGCATAGCCAATCTCCCTGCTGGAGGTAGGGCAGAAGGATTCCAAGGGTAAGCATTTTGAACTTCTCCCGCACAAGGAACTTGTTGAGGTTGCGCAAGTCCAGGATGGGTCTGAGGCCCCCTGTTCTCTTTGGTATCAGAAAATACCTTGAATAAAAGCCTTGACCTCTCAGGTGGTGGGGCACCGGTTCCACCGCCTGTTCCTGCAGAAGACCTGCTAACTCCTGAAGGAGCAACTCCCTGTGCAGAGGGGGGCGCGAAGGTTCTCCCGGAAAATAGGAGGGAGGGACCTGATGGAAGTGGAGAAGGTAGCCCTCTCGCACGACCTGAAGCACCCAGGCATCTGCGGTGATGCTGGACCACCTGTGGGCGAAGTGAACCAGCCGGCCTCCGGTGCTGGGAGGGACCAGCGGGGGGGGAGAGGCTATGCTGAGCGAGTCAAAAACCCCCTCCCTGCTGAGCAGGGGCTGGTGGTGCAGGCTTGGGGGCTTGCTGCCTACGGGACCCGTTACCCCGTCCCTTGGCCTGCTGGCCCTGTTGGGGAGCTGCAGGGGCCTGATAATGGGGGTACTGTTTGTAGGCAGCCGCCTTCCTCGGGTAAAAGGACTTTTTTCCCGAGCCCTTCTTTTTCTGGGAAGGGGCGGAGGTCTTCCTAGAAAGCCTGGTCCTGGTGAGAGTCTCAGTCTCAATTTGTGCAGCCTTTTCCGCCATGGGCTTGCCAAAGAGGTTTTCGCCTCGGCAGGGGACATCGACCAACTTGTCCTGTACCCAGGGCTCAAGGTCCGACGACTGAAGCCAAGCCTGTCGGCGGGCACCGATGCCGGCTGCGGCCACTCTAGCCGAGGCCTCAAAGCCATCATAGGCTGCTCGGGACATGAACTTTGAGCATTCCCGAATGCCCGTGGACAAGGCTAGGAACCTCCGCAAGGGCTCCTCGGAGAGACCAGCGGAAAATCCGGCTAGCTCTTTAGCCAGATCCCGGAGATACATGCCCATGTAGAGCTGGTAAGTCTGGACACGACATGCGAGCATAGAGCCCTGGAAGCACTTCTTGCCAAGGCCATCCAGGTTACGGGCCTCCCTTCCAGGAGGCACCGAGGAGTGCATCTTCTGGCTCTTAAGACGATGCATGGCCGATTCCACTACCATGGAATGGTGTGGCAGCTGTGCCTTCTGAAAGCCAGGGCTCTTGCGGACCCGATAGATAGAATCGACCCGCTTGCTCAGGACCGGCGAGGAGGCCGGACTCTCCCACATGCGGAAGAGTAGTCGTTCCAGCATAGGAGGAACCGGCACAGTAAAGTGCTCCCTCGCGGGAGAGTCATACTGGAGGGCGTCGAGCTCTTCGGCTCGAGGCTCCTCCTCGGGATCCGCAGGGAAGGCCAAAGCCTTGGCCATATCCCTAACGAAGTCCGAGAACCGGGCATCCTCCGGGGGGGACTGCTTCCGAGGCTCGGACCCCGGTGAGTCCGATGGGACACACCGAGTCCGGAAAGAATCAGGTGACTCTTCCTCCTCAGACTCCCAGACCGACTCCGACGAGGACTCGGTGGGGTCGGCCCGGGCAGGGTGCGGCGCCAGCCGCCCCGACGTCGAGGGAGTCGGCGTCGGCGACCTCGGTCCCGAACGGGAGGCCGAGGGTGACCTCGACCGAGGATCGACTCGAGTTCTCATTGACTCGAGGATCGGCTCGGTCTCCGGGGTCGACTTGGACGTCGACGTCCCGGCGGTCGGGGCAGCGGCGCCAGCGAGGCCAGCGAGCAGTGCCCGCTGCTGGTCCATGAAGGCAGACAGTCTGCTCTCCAAGGCCGTCAACCTGAGTCCGAGCTCAGGTGACCCAGCAGCCCCCGACTCGGGCCCCGACGGCGTCGGGCCCGACGTCGGCTGTCGCGGAGGCGAGTCCAGAAGGACTACAGGACTTACCCGGGCAGGCATCTCCGACTCCAGGCGAGGTCGCTTCGGGAGATGTTCCTTCTCCAAGGACCCGGGGCGGCTGTCGGGGCTATGCGACCTGGCCCTCGCGGAGCCAGGAGCGTCCACCGACGCCGCCCTCGCGGGTTTTTCCTTCCGACGATGGTCCCCGGAGGGAGAACCCCGGTCGGAGGAGCTCCGGCGACGGTCCGAGCTGGAGCCCTTTGACACGGAGGCCTCCGACGAGGTCCGGGTACGGCTGGGGTCAGCGAAGATTCTCTCGCGCTGATGCCGCCGACTTCTCAACGCCTTCGAGGACAGTTTGCTGCAGGGCCCACAGATCAGTTCCTCATGATCCGGGCCCAAGCAGCGGAGGCAAAAGTCGTGTGTGTCGGTTAGTGACATATTTCGGTCACACCGACCACACCGCTTAAAGCCACTGGCAGCCATCGGGGGAAAAAGGGCCCCTGCGAGGTCAAAGGACCGGGCTGCCAGGGAAAACGAAAATGAAAGCTGACTAAGTCAGAAAAACCGAAAAAACGCTAGAGGACTCGAGACCGGCGTCGCGAGTCCGGGCGGGAAAACGATCGGCGTCGAACCGAAAGAAAAAAGTATAAAAGAAAGAGGAAAATCAACTTTTTCGCGGGGACAAGACGGGGACGTCTGCAGGGCTCCGCGGAAAAAAAGAAGACTGGCTAAGATGGCACCTTCGGGCGGGAAGACGACCGCGCATGCGCGCTGCAATTCCCAAAGGCTTTCTTTGAAAGCTGGGGAAAATTGCTCCGCGAGGGCTCCGTCGGCGCCGACGTCACCCATAAGTGAGGACTGACTTCCTGCTTGGTCCTGGAGAAATGGTGGATTCACCACTAAAGCCTGCAGTTCGCTGATGCGGTGAGCTGATGTTATCGCAATGAGCAAAATTACTTTCTAAGACAAGAACTTCAGTGACATGGTGGCTAAAGACCCAAAAGGAGGCTTTAGAAGTTGCGCTAGAACTACGTTAAGGTCCCAGGCCATCGGAGGCACCTTAATGGGTGGCTTGAACAGCAGTAGATCTCACATGAAGTGTGCTACTAAAGTGTGTGAGGAGATAGGCTGTCCATCCAGTGGTTTGCGATAGGCCGCGAAGGCATTTAGATAAACTCTGAGTTAGTCTTGAGACCTGTTGAAGACAAGTGAATGAGATATTGTAGAAGGGATTCCTCTGGGCAGGTGAAAGGGTGAATGATCCAGAGGGCAAACCTTCACCACTTGAAGGTATAAGATGCCTTGTGGACTGCTTGTGAGATGCAAGCAAGATATCTTTGATCTCCTTTGGCAGGTCAAATGCAGCTAGAACTAGCCCTTCAGCAGCCATGCCATGAGGCGAAGTGCGTGAAGATTGGGATGAAGAAGCGTCAATTGTTCCTGAGAGAGGAGTTCATGCACAAATCCTAGTCTGAGTGGCTGAGTATGCACTAGGCCAAGAAGCAGAGGAAACCATGGTTGACAGAGCCAAAAGGGAGCTATGAGGATCATGGAGCCCTTATTGACCTGTAGTTTGAACAGCGTTTTGGATATCAAGGGGACGGAAAGAAATGCGTAGAACTGACCTTATCCCCATTGGAGAAGAAAGGTGTCTGGTGCTTGTCGTTGCAAAGACGGAAGGCTGGAGCAAAAAAGTGGGAGCTGTGTGTTTTGCGGAGTGGCAAACAGATCTACGAGTGAGGTTCTCCATGTTCAAAAGATAAAAGCAGCCGTTTCCCAATGTAGGGTCCACTTGTGTGGACGAAGGACTCTGCTGAGCCTGTACGCAAGGACATTGAGCTCGCCTGGGAGATACACCATTTGAGATGAATGTGGGGTGTGATTGTAAAAAGCAAAAGTACCCTGTCTCCCCTTGTTTGTTCACATAGAACATGGTAACCTGGTTGTCTGTGACCCGCCGAGTATGTTCTGTGGAGAATACCACCACTGAAGAGACTTGGTCAGTTGAGGGGTGATGTGGATCTTGTCTCTGAGACACCCCTTTGCCTGCTTCCATTGAGAAGACAGAGTCCATTAAGTTTGATACATGTGAAGTCAAGCACAGGGGACTACATGGACCGTGGAGGCCATGTGACCGAATAGACAGAGCATTTCTCCAGCCATGGCACAGCTCTGCTGTTGCATGTGCTGTGCCAGCTCGATAAGGCAGGCAGAGTGATCTTTGATCTTGTGGAAGAAAAGCTCAGGCCTGTTGAGTGTCTAAGAGTGCTCCAATAAACTCCAGCCTTTGTGTTGGAGTGAGGTGAGACTTTCGAAAGTTTAGGACGAATCCCAGATGTTTGTGCTCGATGATAGTACGGTGTAGGGAGAGTGACCTCCTGGAGGGAGTCTCCCCTTATTAGCCAGTTGTCTAAGTAAGAAAAGACAAAGACCCCCCCAAAGTACAGAGATAAGCCGCAAATACTGCCATGCATTATGTGAACACTCTTGGTGCCGAGGCTAAGTCGAAGGGCAGTACCCGGTATTGGCATTGGTTTTGTTGGAACAGGAAATGCAGATAAGTCTGTGTTGAGGGTGGATATGTGCATATACGCCTCCTTGAGGTCTAGAGAACATAGCCAATCTTGCTTCTGGAGGTATGGCAGAAGAGTTCCTAGGGAAATCATTTGAATTTTTCTGTGACAGGAACTTGTTCATGTTTCTGAGGTCCAAAATGGGCCTGAACCCTCCTGTTTTCTTTGGAATGAGAAAATATGGAGAGTAAAACCCATCCCCTCGTGTTGTGGAGGAACTCTTTCTATGGCGCTCTGAGACAAAAGGATGGACACCTGTTCTCTTAAGAAAATGCTTTCAAGGAAATGGGTGGGACTGTGAAGCTGATGGGGGGTAAGATTTCGAAGTAAAGGAGATACCCTACCGTGACAATGTTGAGAATCCACTGCTCTAAAGTTATGAGGGCATAGGAGCAGATTCTGTCTGCAATGTGAAGGGGCTGGGGACCCTGCAGAGGCAGAGTGGCAATACCCTCTATGAAGGAGTCAAAAAACAGGAGCCTTGGGCTCCTTTGGGTGGCAAGGGCCCTGCTGCAGATTGCTGTTACTGCCGAGGCTGGTAAGTAGTTGTAGGTGGGTAAGAAGAGTAATATCTCTTCTTTTTTGAAATAGAAAGATTTCTTTGGTTGGGTCTTCCTTTTGGAGGGGTCAGCCGTCTTTCTGGAAAAGCTTTTGAGGATGAGATCATGTGTTTCAATTTCACTGGCCTATTCTCTCCAACGTTTTCCAAAAAGGTTCTTCCCTGTACAGGGGATGTTAGCCAACTTATCCTGAACCCACTATTTGAGACCTGATGCCTGGAGCCAGGCTATCCTACGAGTCCCTATGCAGATTTCTGAAGTTCTTCTTGTTGACTCAAAGGCATCAAAAGATGCCCTGGTAAGAAATTTTGAGGCATTTTGACCTTGCTTGATAAGAGCTTGGAACGCACTCCTCTTATCATCGGGGAGCATGGGGCAAACACCTCTAGATCCCTCGTGATATCTTTAAGGAACATGCTCAGGTATAACATGTAGGAAGTTAATCCTAGAGGTGAGCATGCATGCTTGAAAACCTCGGCACCCAAAGGCATTGAGTGTTCTCGATTCCCTACCCGGAGGCAGGGAAGAATGTACTGTAATAACACAGCAATATAGTATATGACGGCAGATAAAGACCAGTATGGTCCAACAAGTCTGCCCAGCAAGGCAGCAAGAGTAGGTGCAAGAATGGTTCTTTGAAATCTTTATTTGGCGCATCGCCGATTCCACCACCATTGAGTGATGTGGGAATTGAGGCTTCTGAAAGCCTGGACATTCAGGTACTCAGTACATGGTATTGAGTCTTTTGCTAATGGGTTGAACCGTGAGAGGAGCTTTCCATGCGAAGACCATAAGATCTTATAAGATATGATGTATCAGTAAAGTGAGGGAGGAGTGGCCTAGTGGTTGAGGCAAGTTACCTCAGGCCAAAGGGCCAGCAGCTCAAATCCTGCTAGAGGACAGTAACCTATGGCCAGAAGGACTGAGGTTTCTAGTCCCACAGGTGCTCCTTGTGGCTTTGGGCAAGCCATTTAACCCTCCATTGCCTCAGGTACAAAAAAACAGATTGTGAGCCTTTCAGGAACAAGGGAAAAATATATATAGTACTTGACTATACACTGCTCTGACTGGTAGAAAAGCAGTATATAAGCATAGTTGAATAAAGTAGTCACTTTTTTGGGTGTGGAAGGGTATGGAGTATCTTCAATTCCTCTGCTTTCAGTTCCTTCTCTGGGGCAACTGTAATGTCCAGTGCTGCTGCCATGTCATGGATAAAGTCTTGGAAGGACATGCCCTCCAGTGGAGTCCTGCACCACTCCTGAAGAGGTGATGGGTTAGAAGGAATGTCTGGAAGTTCCTGGGAATGGCTTGATTCTGAAGATGTGGGCTCAGAGTCTGACAAAAGAAAATCTTGTTTTTGACCTCGATACCTTATCAATGTCGAGGTTCGATGCCAATCCTGATGCTCAGCGACAGCAAGAGGACTATCCATGGTAGGCTGTTGGTACCTATGTGATCGGTCAGTTCCAATGGGGGCATTGGTTTTGAGAGGCACTCCAATCCAGGTTCGAGGGCCGGCATCAAAATCAATACAGCTGGCTGTAGGCAGGGTGCCAAAACCTGCATTGTTGGAGCTGTGGAACATGTCGGTACTGAGGCTGCCAGGAGTGCGGTCATACTCCTCTTGATAACCAGCATGCGCTGGTCTAGGGAGATGTCCGATGCCTGGGTAGATTCACCTACAGGGCTTTGCGCCACCATCCCAGAGCATGGAACAGGTAGCTCACCAGACGTTGAACCCTCGTGAGTGTCCCAGAGCCCCTTTTGCGCTTTGGAGGAAATGTACTCCCGCTGGGGCTGTTTGGCTGGCTGGTCTGCATCTTAAGCACCTTTTGGTGAATCTCGGCGTCGATGCTGGGACTTTCCCCTAGGTCTTGGGATCGGTCTTCAATGCCAATGACTGTTTACTCTTAACTTTTATGTTTGGACTTAGAAGAGACCTGAGAACCATGAGAGGAGGTTGATGCCCTCGATGAGGTGAAAGCCACTGAAATCGAGTCCAGGGCAAACAGGGATCCATACTGCCTGACTCTGTTCTTTAGGCTTCTCTTTGTCATTTGTTGGCACAAAGGAAAATAATCTGGTAAATGGTCCAAACATTTTAAACACTAGTATGTTTATCCGTGGCTGATATTGTACCAGAACATTTGGTACATTTTTTAAAACCAGTTATTGGTTTATCCATTATAGGAAAAACATTCCTCACTGAGAGGGGTTTGAAGGCCTGAAGGCCTAGTAAGTGGTGAAACTGCAGAAACAAAAGAAAATAATTACTTTTAATTTATTTTTCTAAAAGAAAAAAAAATTTCGGGGCTGCTGCTATTTCTGACGGAACCAGCATCGACAGAAAGACAGAGCAAAAAAGAGTTTTTCAGCAGTGACAGGATTTTACAACCTGCTGGCTCCGCAGAAAATGAAAAACTGGGGAGAGGAGTTGGGAAGGTGGGAAGGCAGATGCATAGGCATGGTAGAATGCTCCCTAAAGCTTTCCTATTGGGGAAGCTGGGGAGCATTCCCACACAGGCTCCGTCTGAACCAACATCACCCATATGTGAAGACTGCATTCCTGCTTGTTCCTGGAGAGGTAATTTTATCTAAATTATATTTTTTTAATCATTCTGGGTCAACTCCTGCCACTACTGTACGTTAAACCTCTCCTTTGCACTTTGATAGCCACATAGCAAAGCAATTAATAAAAATTATATCTATGGTTCTTACTTTCTTCACTGATGTACTCCGCATAGTTAAATGTGCGTACAGATCTATTGACAAATGCACCATTTTCACCAACTGTACTGTTGAAGTAGGAAACAACAGTAAGTTCATAAGCAGACTCATCCGGAGGCCACTCTACACATTTATTCCTCAAGTGGCCCATGAACAGCTGCAGCCCTATTAGTGCAAATACACTCAGACAAAACACAGTCAGAATCATTACATCTGAGAGCTTCTTCACAGACTGAATCAAGGCTCCAACAATAGTCTTCAAGCCTGAAATATTAAAAACAGCAGGTGTTATTCTTTTTATTTATGGTTATACAGTTACCATGCAAAGCACAAAATTCTACAATTAGAAAGATCTGTTTCATGCAGAAGCAGAGAAATAAAGAATGCCCATGAAGCAGTAAAGTTGAAAAACCTGATAACTTGAGGAGATGAATATAAACAAGATGAGAATGTGTGTATCTGCAACTGTGAATGCCAATAAATTAAATAAAATTGCAAAATGCTTGTTCTCTAATAAATATTTTTCCCCATTTATGCTTCATATAAATCCTATATGAAAGATAATCTCACTTTTACATGCTGCCAACACCTCTTGCCCAAATTTTCCTTGGCTACTTTTTAATTGCATGCTGTATTGGTCCAAATACAGAGCTTATTCACATTAGTTTACATTACATTAAAATGTACATTTTAAGACTGCATGCAGTTTGGAAAAGTATAGAATTTTAAAATAATTACACTTATGCAGTGCCCATGCCAGTATTTATCTACTTTTAGCTTTTTTGTTGAATTCATTTGTTAAAGTGATGCAGGCTTCAATTGAAATTATAAGCAATATGCATATTACAGTATACTGTATAAAAGTAAAATTTAGCCTAAGTACATTTTAGTGAATTAGTTTGCTGAATATGTAAAAGAAAACTTGACAACATCAGATGCTTACTTTCACAAGTTAAATACTGCAATGTCTCATGCAAAAATGTGTTAAATTCCAAGGCTGATTTAACACTAGAAGCCCCAAAGTGCGTCAATTGACGCAAATGCATCTTCAAAGTTGTATACCAGCGCCACTGCTAGAACCATGTCAGTCATGTTCCATGACTTTGTTAGCAAGGTCAAGATGTTCAAATATGTGTATCAAAAATTAATGACAGATGCACCACCTAGCGGGAAAATGAATTTATACCTAGAAGCCCCAAAGTACGTCAATTGACGCACTCAATTGTCTTGGATGCGTCAATTGACATACTTTGGGGCTTCTAGGTATAAATTCGTGTTCTCACTAGGTGGCGCATCTAAATCACTGTTTACAGTTTTACTCCGACATTACAAACAAACACACGATGACGTCATGTAATGACATCACATACTGCATGTATTTAACAAATAAGTAACTTCACATTAATTCACATCTGCATTTCATGCTAAACGCAGTCATTGTGATAATGCGTCAATTGACGCACTTTGGGGTTTCTAGGTAAAATTCCTTTTGGGGCTTCTAGTGTTAAACAAGAAAATGATGTAAAAAGCAAGAAATCTGTTCTCTAGATTCTTGCTTTTCTGCTTCTGTATCATGAATGGAAAGCAAAAGGCTTATGTTTAATAAAACTAATCTCAGCTTTAATGACATAAGAGTCAGCCTAAGTATTTAACCAAAATTAATTAGCTCTCACCTGGAATGACTGATATTGTTTTCAAAGCTCGGAGAACTCTGAATGTTCTCAGCGCTGAGACATTGCCCAGGTCCACAAACTCTGTCACATATCTGTAATAGGGGAGTTCACACACAAACACAATGACAGGACACAAAGAAACAACTGGATGTACAAGGGACCTAACATCTTACACCGACTACTTCTTACCTGGAATTACAGAAATAGTTTTCAAAGCTCTCAATACCCTGAAAGTTCGAAGAGCTGAAACATTGCCTAGGTTTACAAATTCTGTTACATACCTGTAGAATTAAATCACAGTTATTGAAAATCTAGGAACAGCAGTTTACTGTTTTGGTCTTTCATTAAAACCTCTGATGATATTCACAAGTGAATTCATTCAAATAACTACAGTGACCGGAGATGTGCAAATGGTTCATTTTTCTAAGTGGTCTTTCATATTCAGATAGCCCTTACCTTTTCATATTACTTCTTTTTTCTAAATTCTTCCACACTGATGCAGAGATTGCATGCTATCCAGTAGGAAGAGACAAAAATCTTTTTTTTTTTTGTTACTTATAAGTGATGCTACTATCCCCTTTTCAGACTAATAAGGTTTGTGTGTGTGTGCGTATGTATATGTAGGTGAGTGTGTATTAGAGGTATGTAGGCCAAAAAATTTGTGGATTTTTTTTCATTACGTATCGTTTCTCATCAACAGTGCACACTATTGCTCAACAGTGTATTCTATTACACAATAGTACACACTACCAACAAGAAACGGGAAATAAAAATGTCATCATTTTCCATTGTGTTCACATCGCCCCTTTTGTTTTAAACGAAAGCACCTCCCTAATGTATATAATCACATACACAAATATATGAAACTACAGTATAACAACAAGAAAAAGCTTTCATGATGTCACTGAGGCTGGTCATTTTTATTAAGGAAAGATTATCTGAATTGTATAGTAAAAATGTAACAGACTTAAGTTAGCATGTACAGTGCTGCCCAAATCAATGGGTAATATTTTTCCTAGTTCATCTAAAACACTTGGGGGCCATAAATTATATCAAGAGACATAAGGAATACTTAAACAAATTGAACTACTGCACATCCATAGCTCTACACAAGAATATCTTTCCCTCCAGATCACAGCTCGAATTGTTCCCATTCCATGCGCAAAACAAAAATATTAAAAATACATCTCTTACAGAAAACTAGTATCTTCTAACACATCTAAACAGTTCCAAATGAAGATCTATCAAAACCTTGAACTCTATTAATGATTCTAGGAAGGAAACAGAAAATATACATAAGTGCTGCCAGACAAAAATGTGCAAATCTTTAAAAATTCCTTATCTTATACATCACTAGTGATGCTTCCAAGTTTATAAATACTAGATTTGACTATAAGAAATTCAGAAAATCAAACTTCCCAGCACCACAACCAAAGCCAGGCACTAAAGAGGTAATTGTATAAGGGGCTTCTGGATTTACATGTTTGTTTACGTTTACCTGCATAAATCACCTTTTATACATGTAAGAGGTGATTTATGCAGGTAAACGTAAACAAACATGTAAATCCAGAAGCCCCTTATACAATTACCTCTTTATACATGTAAGACTCTCACTTGGTTTGCAGCTTGTCGTGCTGTGAGGACTTGCGTGCATCAGTGATGCTGAGAGCTAAACTATCGGTAGTTTAACTACTGGCAGGGTCTCCCAAGATGGACAGGTCTCAGCTGAGGTGCCAGACTAAGACAAACCACCCATCTGGGCAGCAGCAGAATGGGACAGTGTTGACGGCGGAGGATCACATTTTTGAGACAACGGCAACACCACCAAACTTAAACTGCGCGGAAGAAAGGCCCGGCAATCTACTTCTGTATCTTGCAATGAAAACCCAATGGATAGTTACAACAAAACAAATTGTGCTATGGTGCTGGAAGATGAGACCCCCAGGTCAGAAGGCAC
The DNA here is from genome assembly GCA_033557465.1 of Ichthyophis bannanicus. NCBI lineage: Eukaryota > Metazoa > Chordata > Amphibia > Gymnophiona > Ichthyophiidae > Ichthyophis > Ichthyophis bannanicus. The sequence goes on along the minus strand of CM066036.1, from coordinate 635,745,951 downwards.
TCAACTAGCTACTGGGGAAGAGCTGAAGACTTTTCAGAGTAAAGCCAGCATTTATGATGTGGTTGGATCAAAGCCCTCGGGAAGTCTGACTGCTGATGTATCTGCGCATGAAATGAGAGTCTGAAGCTGTAAAGATGTCTTACACATTGGAACATGGAACGTACGAAGCATGAACCAAGGGAAGTTGGAAGTGGTCAAGAATGAAATGGAACGTGTACAACTTGATCTGTTGGGTGTCAGCGAACTGAAATGGACTGGCATGGGGCACTTTGCATCAGATGATCACATGGTCTACTATGCTGGAAATGAAAGACAAAGAAGAAATGGTGTTGCATTTATAATAAAGAAGAAACTTGCAAGAACTGTAATGAAATACAATGCAGTCAGTGAACGCTTAATCTCTATTCGTCTACGAGGATTGCCTATCAACACAACTATAATTCAAGTATATGCCCCAACAACAGCTGCAGAAGAGAATGAAATTGAAGAGTTCTATGAACAAGTACAAGCTGAAATTGACAGAACATGCAAACAGGATATCCTGATAGTCATGGGTGACTGGAACGCAAACGTTGGCAACAAAGAAGAAGGCAAAGTAGTTGGAAAATATGGACTTGGCAACAGAAATGAAGCTGGAGAAAGACTGATAGAATTCTGCAAGACCAATGATCTATTCATTTCAAACAACTTCTTCCAGCAACACAAGCGGCGACTGTACACATGGACTTCACCGAATGGATTATATAAAAATCAAATTGACTACATATGTGGAAGTCAACGATGGAAAAGCTCTGTAATATCAACAAAGACAAAACCTGGAGCTGACTGTGGTACAGATCATCAACTACTAGTATGCAAACTAAAGCTAAAGTTGAAAAAGAGCAAACCACTCATGAATGCAGCAAAATATGACCTTGAGAATATACCACTGGAATTTAAAGACTGCCTGCAAAATCGATTTGCTGCTTTAGATACAAATGACAGAGCTCTGGAAGAGTTATGGAATGACATCAAGAAGGTTGTGTTGGAAGAAAGCGAGAAGTCTCTACAAAAGGTGAAAAAGCAAAAACGTCCAAAATGGATGACGGAAGAAACTCTGAAAATTGCCCAGAAACGCAGAGAAGCTAAAGCCAGAGGAGAAAGAAAGACAATCGCAGAACTCAACAGAGGTTTCCAACGTGCAGCAAGACAGGACAATGAAAAGTACTACAATGACACTTGCAAGGAAATAGAAGCAGAAACTATTAGAGGAAGAACAAGATCGACTTTCCTAAAGCTACGAGAGTTAAAGAAAAAGTTCCAGCCTCGAATTGGAATGTTACAAGATACTCAAGGTTCTATGTTGAATGATGCTGAGAAGATCAAGAAAAGGTGGAAGGAATATACAGAGTTTTTATATGATAAAGATCAAGTGGACCAACAGCCGTTTCAACCTGTACCTTATGATCGGGAACCATTGGTGATGAAAGAAGAAGTTGAAGCAGCATTGAAAGCCTTATCAAAGAACAAAGCACCAGGCATTGATAGCATTCCCATAGAAGTATTGCAGCAATCTGATGCAGCTGTTACCGTACTCACAAGGCTCTGCCAAGAAATATGGAAGACAACATCATGGCCAACTGACTGGAAAAGATCTGTGTTTATGCCAATACTAAAGAAAGGTGATCCAAATGATTGTGAAAATTATCGCACAATCGCTCTGATCCCACATGCCAGCAAGATTCTACTGAAGATTATTCAAAAGAGACTACAACCATACCTGGAACAAGAACTACCTGAAGTGCAAACAGGGTTCAGGAAAGGGCGAGGAACGAGAGACATCATTGCGGATGTGAGATGGATCCTTGAAAAGACTAAAGAATACCAAAAGGATATCTATTTGTGCTTTATCAACTATAGCAAGGCTTTTGACTGTGTAAACCATGAGAAACTCTGGGCCACATTAAGAAGCATGGGTATACCAGAACACCTGATCGTTCTCTTGCGCAATCTGTACATTGATCAAGAAGCAACAGTTCGAACGGAACAAAGAGAAACAGAATGGTTTAAAATAAGCAAAAGTGTAAGACAAAGCTGCATACTTTCCCCCTACCTGTTTAATTTATATGCAGAACAAATCATCAGAGAAGCAGGATTGTATGAAGACAACAGAGGTGTGAAGATTGGTGGAAGACTCATCAACAACCTTCGCTATGCTGATGATACCACATTACTGGCTGAAAGTGAAGATGATCTGAAACATTTGCTTCTCACAATCAAAGAACATAGTCTCAAAATGGGCCTGCACCTTAATGTAAAGAAGACAAAGATCATGACAACTGGCATAATCAACAGGTTCATCGTTGAAGGAGAAGAATTGAAATTGTGAACAACTTTAACCTACTTGGATCAACTATCAATAAAGAAGCAACAAGCAGTCAAGAAATCAGACGACGCATTGCTCTTGGCAGAATGGCTATGAAAGACCTAGATAAGATTCTCAAGAGCAGAGATGTCTCTCTCCATACAAAGATTCGACTTGTTCAAGCCATGGTATTTTCAATAACATCATATGGATGTGAAAGCTGGACAGTGAAAAAGATAGACAGGAAGAAAATTGATACCTTTGAATTATGGTGCTGGCGGCGAATACTGTGTATACCATGGACTGCCCGAAGAACAAACCAGTCGGTACTAGAGGAGATCAAGCCTAAGCTTTCTTTAGAAGCTCAGATGACAAGACTTCGACTTTCATACTTTGGACACATCATGCGAAGAGAGAGATCATTAGAGAAAGACATTATGCTTGGCAAGATAGAAGGTCAACGCAAAAGAGGAAGGCCAGCAATGAGATGGATCGATACAATAACAGCAGCTACGGGTACCAGTCTGTCAACAATGAGCCGCCTGACTGAAGACCGAACACAATTTAGGATAGCTATCCAGAGGGTCGCCATGAGTCGACTCCAACTCGACGGCACTTAACAACATGTAAGATGTTCACCATTCTGAAAGTAATTGCATCAGGCCAATTGTGTGTACTTTCAGTATGGGCGTGCATGTGGGCAAAGCACATCTTTATATATATATTTTATAGAATACAGCTGAGTGCGCATAAGATGCACACAGTGATTTACACCAGCTCTAGAGATCCTGCAAGTGACTGCAGCTTTATTTCCACACATTAGCAGCCACCTTAAGCTGCTCTCCTATACATTCAAAGCCGCACAGATTTGACTGTGTAGAATAGGCATGACTAACATGCGTAAAAATTGTGTTAATCCAGCCACTCCTTATAGAATTACCTTTTGACTATTTGCTTTTTCATTAAAAATGCATGCTCTAGAACTATACAAACACAGATCTTGTTTTAATAAAGCTGCTACAAGAAATACAAGTCTTATAAAAATACAGAAACAGTTGAATTTATATACTTTCCTCAATAAAAATTGACTATTACCAAAAAGAAAGAGAAAAAAACATTTGTAATCCCCTCCTCACTTGGGCTCAATATGTAAGTGACGTTCCAGTCAAACAAGCGCTCTTATGATGCCTATACTTTCAATGTCTTGAGTTTTAAATAGCCAATGATTCTCTCTATGTATATAGAATACTTTGCTTTGTTTTGTTCTTGAAATACAGGAGGGTAGAGATATGTGAATGGAAGAACCAGACAGACATAAAAATAGTAGAAAAACAAGGTTGTTTACCTCAAACTGGTTCTCTCTATGCAGAGCAAGATAAATCAGTCACATATGTGAGGTGAAATCATCCAACAGCACCAAAGATGAAGCTTTAGCTTGCATTAGAAAAACCTAGGCAGCTTTTTTGCCCACAGAAAGCCAGCACTGCGCACTTATGTGGGCCACAAGGCTTATGTAAATTAAAGGTTTGAAATCCAAAGGGAGGAGAGAAGGTAATGTAACATAGTATGTGACAGCAGATAAAGACCAGTATGGTCCATCTAGTCTGCCCAGCAAGACAGCAAGAGTAGGTGCACCTACCGCTCCATGTAGGTCAACCATCCCCATTTCTTTGTTTAGGGGTGCACCGACCACTCCGTGTAGGTCACCCCTATTTGTTCAGATATAAGAAATAGTTATGCTTATTTGGATTTTATCCTGTTGCTATAAAGGGATCCACTGTGTCTGTCCCATGCCATTTTGAATTCTGTCACTGTGTTTGCCCCCACTACATCCATTGGGAGGGCATTTCACCACCTTTTCAGTGAAAAAGTATTTCCTGACATTGCCTTTCAGTTTACCCCTTGCAGCTTCACGTTATGCCCTCTAGTTTTGCAGCTTCCTCGTCTTTGGAAGAGGTTTGTTTGTTTATTAATACTCTAAGTATTTAAAGGTCTGAATCATATCTCCCCTATCACTCCTCTCCTTCAGAGTGTACATATTTAGGTCTTCAAGTCTCTTCTCATAAGTCTTCTGACGCAGACTCCAAATCATTTTGGTAGCTTTCCTCTGACCGCTTCCAGCCTTTTAATATTCTTTGCGAGATACGGCCTCCAAACCTGAACACAATATTCCAAGTGAGGCCTCATCAGCGACTTGAACAGTGGCATTAGTACCTCCTCCTTTCTACTGGTAATTCCTTTCTGTATGCAACCCAGCATACTTCTGGTTTTGCCCCCGTCTTGTCACACTGTTTCGTCATCTCTTGGTCAGTGCAATCTCTCGCCCTCTATCACATACAATTCCCTTGGATTTCTGCTTCCCAAGTGTGAGACACTGCACTTCTTCACATTAAATCTTAACTGCCAAGCATTAGATCATTCTTCCAGCTTTTGTTGATCTTTCTTCATGTTTCCCACTCCCTCAGGGGAGTCCACTCTTGCAAATTTTGATGTCAACTGCAAAAAGACAGACTTTTCCATTCAGCCCTTTGGCAATATCACTCATGAATATACTGAACAGCACCGGTCCCAAAACCGAACCCTGGGGTACACTGCTAATCACTTTCCTTTCATTCGAGTGAGTTCCATTTACCATCACCTTCTATCGTCTGTCAGTCAACCAGTCACCTTCTGTCGTCTTATCCAGTTCACCATCTTGGGACCAATCTCCAAGCTGTTGAGTTTATTGATAAGTCTCCCATGAGGAACAGTATCAAAGGCTTTGCTGAAATCTAGGTAGATCACATCCATCGCATGCCCCTGATCTAGTTCTCTGGTCACCCAGTCAAAGAACTTGATCAGATTTGTTTGGCAAGATCGTCCTTTGGTAAAACCATGTTGTCTTGAGTCATGCAACCTGCTGGTTTCGAGGAAGCCCACTATTTGCTCTTTCAGGAGCGCCTCCATTACTTTTCCCGCCACCGAGGTAAGGCTTACTGGTCTGCAGTTTGTCACTTCTTCCCTATTACCACTTTTGTGGAGAGGTACCACATCAGCCCCTCTCCAGTCCTCTGGAACTTCTCCTGTCTCCAAGGATCTATTAAAAACATCCTTTAAAGGACCTGCAAGAACTTCTCTGAGCTCTTCAGTATCCTGTGGTGTATCCCATCTGATCCCATAGACTTGTCCACTTTCAGTTTTGCAAGCTGTTCTAATACATCATCTTTTGTGAATGGTGTGGTATCAACTCCATTCCCATTTGTATATTTGTCAAACACAGGTGGTCCTTCTCCAGGATTTTCTCTAGTGAAAACAGAGCAGAACACCAGTTCCAGGTAAGCAGCATTGCCTTTTCTGTGGACAAGCAGGACAAATCAGCTAAACATGTCTGGATTCCCAAACAAAACCATCTTTAAGTCCTTTATTCACACTCTTAAGACTATCTGCAGAAAAGGAAATTTGGCCCACAAAAAAAATAAAAAGCAGAGTCAAATTTTTACACAGATTTCTTACAACCATTTGCTAGAATTTTATCATGATAGTGAGAGTCAGTATCTGAATAAGAAGCAAACGTATGAAATTTACTTCATGTAGCAACTTTTCATTCATTCTAATTTGATATCTTGCTCTTCTGAAAAGCAAATCAAAACAGTTTATATAATAAAAGCATTAAACAAAACAATTAAATTATTACCCTTAAAACAAAAACATAAAAGAAAAGAAAAAGAAACAATAGCTGGGTTCCATCAGAGTTCCAGACCAGGCTGCATATTACTGCTACATGTTTCTACAGAGCTACTAGACATATGAGGTGTGACAAAAAAGAAACGAGACTGTCCCATAAATATTTTATTACAAACTCTACAGAGAAATTACGCATTGTCCCCTTCAAAGTAATCTCACCCAGAGTTAATGCACTTCTGCATTCGCTTCTGCCACGTATAGAAGCACTCTGTAAAGTCCTCCTTGAGGTCCCTCAGCTCCCTTATCACAGTGACCTTGATCTCTTCTACAGAGGCGAAATGAGTTCCTTTGAGCAGTCTTCATCCTGGGGAAGAGCCAGAAGTCGCACGGTGCGAGATCTGTGGAATAAGGAGGGTGGTCGAGAACTGTGATCTGTTTGTTGGCCAAGAACTGCCTCACACAATGAGCGTGATGTGTGCGGGTGCATTGTAGTGGTGGAGCAGCCATGACTTGTCTCTCCACAGAGCCCGCTTGCTGCGCCGAACCCAGTCATGGAGGCGATTGAGGACCCTGCTGGTAGAAGTGCTGGTTGACTATCTGACCCTCAGGCACAAACTCATGATGGACCACTCCCTTCTGGTCGAAGAATGTGATCAGCCTGACCTTGATCCTTTATTTGAACATGCGCGCCTTCTTGGGTCTGGGTGACAGTCGAGTCTTCCACTGCAGGCTCTCTCTTGCTTTGAGGGACCTACTGCAAGACCCAAGTCTCGTCTCCTGTGATGGCTCAGTCAACGAACTCTGGATCTTCTCCAATCTTCTCTAGCAAGTCTCGACAAAAATTGACCCGGTGCTCCTTCTGGTCGTCCGATAAAAGCTTGGGCACCATTTTGGCACATACCTTCCGCATCTCCAGCTCCTGCACCAAGAAGGTCCGCACTGACTCCCTGTTCAGGCTGAGCTCCTCAGTATCATCCGCACTGTCAATCCGTGAGCACTCCGCACCAGCTCGTTCACTCTGTCAATGTTCTCAGTCGTCTTTGTCGTGGAAAGCCGTCCTGCCTTGGGGTCATCCTCCACCTCCTCGCGGCCAGTCTTGAAGCATTTGTGACACTCGAAGATTCGTGGCCTTGACATTGCATCTTCTCCATAAGCCTTTTGGAGAAGTTGGAGACACTCAATTGGGCCCTTCTCCAATTTAACCAGAAATTTCAAGTTGATTCTTTGCTCCATATTTCTGCCACTTCTAGTTGTGTGACAAAGCGATGGAGCAGTATGCTACAAAAAAACCTGAAAAAGAAAAACCAGAGTGAGGGAGATGAAAAATATTATAGCAGAATAGTGGCGAGATGTTGCACAACACAGTGACATAAGCGTTTAGCCAACTGGCATTGAGTCATGGGCGTGGCTGCCACAGTCTCGTTTCTTTTTTGTCACAGATCGTTTGCAGCACTGTACATATACAAAGTAAGACAGTTCCTGCTCTACAGAGCTTACAATCTATACAGGACAGACAGAGCAAACAGATACTAGGGATCTCATTTACAGGAAATGATTAAAACACACATGGGTATTAAACGGGAGACTAAGGTGTCAGGAATCAAAAGCAGTCCGGAAAAACTGAGGTTTTATCTTTAATCTGACTAGGGCTAAAGATGGAGCCTGACATACCAACTCAGGGAGTCTATTCCAGGCGTATGGCTCAGCGAGGTGGAAGGAAGATAGTCTGGAATTGATAGTGGAGGGGCAAGGCACAGATAAACATGATTTACCTGATGAGCAAAGTTCTCAAGGAGGAGTATAGAGAGAAATAAGAGAGAGAAGGTAATGAGGACCTGCAGAATAAATGCACTGAATGTGGAAACAGATAGGGAGCTAATAAAATGGTTTGAGAAGAGGAATTATGTGAGCACTGAGACCTTGAAAGAAACATTAGTCATGCAGCTGAGTTTTGAATAGACTGAAGGGGACAGATGTGGTTCAATGGGAGACCGGCGAGAAGCAGGTTATAGTAGTCTAAGTCAGAGGTGATTAGACAATGGATAAGGATTCTGCTAGTGTGTTCTGAAAGGAAGGGGTGAAGTTTGCTGATGTTAGAAATAGTTTTTTGCCTATCTTTTCAGTTGGATGTGTGCAGAGAAAGAGAGAGGAGATTAAAGATGGCCCCAGGGGATCACGTGATGACGGACTAGGGAGCAGACATGTTCCTCCTGCTCTCCCGCACCAGACCACTAAAGTGCTGATTTTCCAGAGGGTGACAGAGTTCTATAGCTCAACACAGAGAGGCAAAAAGGATGGAAACAAAGGTGGAATCCAGAAAAGCCTCCAAAATGATTGTAAATAAGGCAAAAGGGGTCAAACCCTTCTTGCAACCAACCATGTCTAAATGTCTAATCCTGCAAGATGGCGGTAGCATGGGGCCAGAAGGATCATCGCACTGTGAAGATCGACCAATGGAGAACATTGCCAATACAGAGACTGGAAGGGTGGAAATGTCCCTCCACTGGGGCACAGCAGTGATCCTGGCAGCAATCAAAGAGGGAAACGCAGACCTTGCAGGAAAATTGCGTGTAATATAATACAAGGAGAGATTTGAGAGGCAAGGACCAAAATTCAAGCCACGGTGCATAGAGTAGAACAAGCAGAGCAGCGGATTGCAAGCACAGAGGACGACATGCATGGACTAAAATGGGACTCCAGCACTCACCATGGACCGATACAAAGACTTCTTTCCAAGGCGGACAACCTGGAAAGTAGGTCGCACTGGTCTAACATTCGCATCTTGGGCCTGGCAGAAGGGAGGCAACACAAGGTATGGAAGATTATGTGGAGAAGTTGTTAAGAGACTTATTTAAAGACCCCCTCTCCCTATAGAATATGTGGTAGAGCGTGCTCACAGAGTTTCAGGGGGGGGGGGGTCCCCACGGGCAGGAAAACGGCCCAGACCTGTGCTAGCCAAGATTCTTAATTTCAGGCACAGAAATTGGATTTTAATGCAGGCAAGTAAAGTGGGAGCAATCTGCTACAAGAATGGCAAGATCAGATATTCACGAATTACAGCACAGACTTAGACAGGCGGCAACCAACCTTCTGTAAGGTGAAGAAATGATTGGTAAGTATACCCAGCTAAACTGCATGTGCAATGGAAGGGTGAATGGCTGTATTCCACGGAATCTTATGAAGTCCAACAATTTCTGGCTGTGCATTATCTGGAAGTTCGGCGGCAGGCAACACAGGCAAGGGGAGTCCCTCCAGAGAGGCTGACCTACTACAATACAAGGAGAATCTTCAAAAGGTAGTGCAAGCCTTTGTCCATAGTAATGCAGAAGAAGGGGACCAACAGATGGGGAACCCTCACTGCGAAGGGGCATACTGAAAAAGCAGAGCTCGGATCCGGCCTGGATCGGGGGAGAGGGGGTCCTGAAACCTCCCCCCTACTAAACTTATCAAACTGATGACTCCTCACTGGTGGCTTGCAGAGCTGGGGTCCCAATTGAGATGGGGGATCCTGGTGGAAGGATGTGAGATTGCTGTTCCCCCGAGTGGCATGCAGGTGTGGTGGCAAAGGCCAGCCACCGGAATTTCCCCACACCCCCAGCTAGGGGAGGGACTGGTTTGCTGACATGGCCCGGAGGGTGTCCTTCAGTAGGCCTCCAGGTTTGGACTCTCACCAGTGCTTTTAATTATAATTGTATGTTATTGTGGTTTATACTATGTTGGAGTGTGCTGTGTAGGTGCGCGGGGGCGGGGGGGCAGTGAGTGTGAATGAGGTACAATGTGCTTGGACTTGAATATTAAATCTCATCTATTAATGTGTGGGGGCTTCAAATGGCTAGATGCAGAAAGTTAGTTCTGAGTGAGCTGCCCGCATACCATTTAGATGTAGATTCATCAGTTCTGCCTAGTGCCCATTGGTCACAGAATGCTCTATAGACCCCATTGTGTGGTCTGACCAAGTACTGATACATCTCCAAATGGTGGGGGGAGGGACATGATAGACAAGAGCAAACCTGGTGATTGAATGTCTCTCTCTTGGGTGATAAGGAGTAAATCAGCGAAGCAAAGGAGACAATTAGATCATACATAGCCGAGAACGACCAAGGTGAAGTTACCCAGCCTACTCTATGGGATGCTTTGAAAGCAGTTGTACGAGGGAATCTGATTGCGTTGGGGTCACATAAAAACGAGAAGGGGAGCAGCAAGAGCTTGAGGGAGAGTTACTTAGGTTTGAGAGAATGCATATGAAAGCCCCAACTGAAGAGATGACATGAAGTTTGGCTCTGAAAAGCAGAGAATTGAAGAGTTATTTGATAAAACAAGCAGAGCTTCTCTATAAGAGGGCAAAATTGCTTTTTTATGCTAAGGGAGGGAAGATAGATAAGTTACTGACTCAACAGCTAAAAAAGAAGCAAGCGCAAACGATTATCCTTCAGGCAGGGGATGATTCAGGAACACTACATCATGATAGGGAAGGCATAGAAAATGCCTTCCTAGTGTTCTATTCTCAGCTGTACACCCCAGGTTGCATGGCAAGGTACAAACTGGGGATTATCTTAAGGGAAAAGCGAGGAGGCATCTTTCAGAGGATCAGAGTAAATGGTTGGAGGGTCCCATAACACTGATGGAGGTACTGCAGGCTATTGCCAGACTACCACAGGGTAGGCCTCCGGTCAATATGGGTTCCCCCCAGAATTCTATAAAGCTTTCAGGGTGGTTCTTTCCCCCTTGCTGAGTAGAGTTTACAGTCAGACTCAGGAAGAGGGGACTCTTCCATCATCCTTCCTGGAGGCCCATATTACTCTAATCCATAAAAAAGGGAAGGACCCAACATTACCGGGTTCCTATCACCCTATCTCTCTCCTAAACACTGTCACGAAACTGCTTGCAAAAATGTTTGCATTAAGGCTGAACAGAATAGCACCTGACCTTATTCATATTGATGAGATGGGGTTCATTTCCGGTCGCAACTCCACAGATAATGTCCACAGAGTACTGGACTGGTACACCAATTTGAAACTCTTTGTAAACAGCTGGCTGTCTTTTTGGCCCTGGATGCCAAAAGGGCATTCGACCGCGTGGAGTGGCCGTTCCTGCTTTGCAGCCGGCTGTCTTTTTGGCCCTGGATGCCAAAAGGGCATTCGACCATGTGGAGTGGCCGTTCCTGCTTTGCACATTAGAATTCTTTAATTTTGGGCTGAACTTCCAACAAGTAATTAAGGCTCTGTACAATAACCCTACCACCTGTATATGTATTAATGATAGCCTCTCCCAGAGTTTCTCCTTGGGACGGAGCACAAGGCAGGGCTGTCCTCTGTCCCCTTTCCTCTTCGCGTTATTGCTGGAGCCCTTCACGCAGGTCCTTAGGGAGAACCCAGAGGTAAAGGTGATGGTGATGGTGGGGGAAATGGAACATAAGCTGGCAATGTATGCAGACAATACTCTTCTGTTCTATCTCACCCTGAAAGTTCCCTGGCTGCATTTCAGAGAGAATATGAGACCTTTGCAGAAGTGTCGGGGTACAAATTGAACACAGTTAAGTCAGTACTACTCTCCTTTCAAGTGGATCCTGCCTAAAAACAGATTTTTGATTGTAGTTGGGGATTCAGATCCCAACACATTTGGATAGATTGTCTCAGTTACATTTTCCTCCCATGCTTAGGAGAGTTTGGGAAGATATACACAGATGGTCATTCTTATCCCCCTCACTACTAAACAAGAATTAATATTTTTAACATGAATATTCTGCCTAGATACATATATTCTGCCAGATCCCAGAGACCTATTTTTATGAGCTAAATATTTTATTTATTTATTTATGGGTTTTCTATACCGCCTTTTCAAGAAATCAGAGTGGTTTACAGAATAACAAGCGCAATACAGAATAACATTACATTATAACAAGAGTATAGGATAACTGGTACATTATATGGTATAACTGGTACATAAACGGTATGATAACTTATATACAGAATAATCTATATACAGAGTAACATATATACAAAGTAGTATAATTAGTAAATAGAGCACTCACACAATTCCTTTATGTGGTTGGCAGGCGAGAGTCCGGCACAGTTTCTGATGAGCCCAAAGTGGGCTGGGGGATTGGCCCTGCCCAATTTTAAGACCTATTACTGGGCGCAGACCATATACTACTGGTGAGTGGAAAATCCCTTACAGCACTGGGTAACCTTAGAAGTAGCTCAGCTGAGGATGTCTTGCATAGGAGCGGTCCCCTTCTCTGAGGCACATCACAGTGGCGACTGATGTCCGGTGATTCCTCATCCTTGGTCTCCCAGTCAGACTCGTAGTCTGTGGAGGAGTCAAGGCCAGGCTGCGGTGCGAGGTTGGGTCCCTAAGCCCGACCATCCATGCCCCTTGAAGGGTTTGTGGGAGGAGCCGCAGCCACTCATTCGGGAAGATCTCGGTCCAGAGGATCGGGACTGGGATAAAGACCGATGTCGAGGATTGACTTAATGTCCGGGACATGTCCTCTAGGTCGAGGCCCCGGTGGTCTGGGCAGATAACCCGGCAAATCCGGGCATCAGGGCCCACTGCTGGATCATGAGGCAGACAAACTACGCTCCCAGGCTGCCATTCTGGTCTCCAGTCCAGATGGCTCTGCAGCCTTCAATGCGGGCACCGGCTCCAATGAGGGTGAGTCCTTGACCACGATGGCCTCGGGGGTCCTAGACTGATCACCGGAGGCCAATGATTCCTTGCGGGCAACCTTGGTGAGCCGCTCCTGCTTGGACCCCTCGGACTCACGGCGTGGACTGTGGGACCGGGCGCGGGACTTACCCGCCTTTCCAGACTCATCCACGGACACTGCTCTCGAGGATTTCTTCTTCTTTTTGTGTTCCACCTCTGGGGTGCCTCACTCGGAAACAGCAGGGTCACTTCAGGGTTCCAAGATCCCAGAAGGGAACTTGCAGCACAGTATCACTGGAGACTCCAGGGCAGAATCTGACCTTTGAAAGATCTTTTTGTGCTGCTGCTGACGGCTCTTGATAGCCTTGGAGGACTTTTCTTTTCTTTTCTTTTTTTTTTTTTTTTTACAGAGTCCACAATCCAAGGGATCATTATCTGCCCTGAGGCAGCGGAGGCAGCCGTCATGTGTGTCGGTGAGAGACATGGTACAAGAACACTGATCGCATTTTTTGAAGCCTCTGGCAGAGGCCATGGGGGGAAAAAGGGCCCCATCGAGGTCGAAGACCCAGAACACTGCCAGTGAAAAAGGTCACGAACTGCGCCAGTAGAAAAGTTAAGGAAAAAACTAACCCAAAACGCAATGTCGGAGCAAGCGAGCTCGGGGGCGGGAAAGAGGACCAATGCAACCAGGGAAGAAAAACATCTAAGAAAAAATACGACTCTTTCTCCTGGATAATCAGACCCATGTCTGGTGCACATCGCAGGAAGAAGGAGACAGAGGCAAGATGGCACCCTTGGGTGGGAAGGGGATCACACATGCATTGTGCATCTCCCAAAGGCTTTCTTTGAAAGCTGGGGAGAAGCTTCCGTGCAGAGCTTCACCGGCGTCGACATCACCCATATGTGAGAACTGATTTCTGGCTTGTTCCCGGAGAACATATACTACTGGTGGGTTGCAAACCCCACGCAGCATTGGGTACCCTTAGAAGCAGCTCAGCTAAGGATGTCTTGCATTGGAGTGGTCCCCTTCTCTGCCCGGCTGCAGTCAGGTGTCAGAATATTTCAACATCCCCTGGTAGGCCCTACAACAGCTATATGGATTCAAGAACCCGATGCCTGGCTCTTGAACCCTCCAGATCCCAGTTAGCTTTCCTTAAACACTGAGATCTTTTCCCTCTGATACAGGTAGACACAGCGAGATTTTGATGGATAGGGGAGAATGGGCTGGAAAGAATGATGGACTATTTAGGAGAGGAGGGATTCCTGTACAGAGAGCAGATATTTCGGAAATGTGCTCAAATGACCCCTCATTTTTTTTTCCTCTTTCAATTTCATCATTTCCTACAGACACATAGAGCTTGATCCCAAATGGGGCACGTCTGGATAGCCCTGAACGGGAGGGGCCTGTCAGCACCCGATTCTGCACCAGATATTCCCACGGGTGCAGGATGAAGCACTGATATGGCCCGGCATGCCCCTGCATACCTGCAGGAGATGTGGTCCCCGATGCACAGCCATTCCCATGCAGTTCCGACCCTGGTTTCCCCACTGCCCGACCCTCGGTGGAGTCAGCCAGGGCCGGGATTAGGCAGTGGGACCTCACCTTCTGCTGATGCTGTGCTGCTGGGGGGCTGACGGGCCACTCCACCACTATTGCTGATGCTTATAACACTGCCACCTTCCACCCATCGGACATACAGAGCCATGACCTGAATTGGCCCTGTACGTCTGGGTACATGGCCTGCCCTTGCTCCAACCCCTCTCTGCCACCATTACATCCCTGTCCTGATCTCCCCGCACTGCTCCTATGTGCATGCGGGAAGATCATGTACCGGCATACAGGCAGGATGAATAGCGGGACTGCACGTCCTCCCGGGATGTACAGCCCCACTATCCGCCTCTCAGAATCGAGCCCATAAGGGACAATATCTAAAGGCAGCTCTCCCCCAATAGAGTGCTATTTAGAATGTACTTTACCCCCACAAAACTGCATGCTATGAACCCCTCTCTCCTTGACACTTGTTGGCAGGACTGCGGGGAAAGAAGTATTTTATATCATATCCTGTGGGAATGTGAGGTGGTGAAACCATTTTGGAAGGCAGTAATGGAGTCGTCCCTCACTTGGTTTGAAGTTTGTCATGATGTGAGGGCTTGTGTGCATCAGTGATGCTGAAGGCTAAGCTATCGGCAGTTTAACTACTGGCAGGATCTCCCAAGATGGACAGGTCTCAGCTGAGATGCCAGACCAAGACAAACCACCAATCTGGGCAGCAGCAGAATGGGATGATGTTGGCAGCGGAAGATCACATTTCTGTGACAACAGTAACAACACTAAACTTAAACTGCACTGAGAAAAGACCCGGCAATCTACTTCTGTATCTTGCCATGAAAACTCAATGGATAGTAACAACAAAACAAATTGCACTATAGTGCTGGAAGATAAGACCCCCAGGTTGGAAGGCACTGAACTAGCTACTGGGGAAGAGCTGAAGACTTTTCAGAGTAAAGCCAGAATTTATGATGTGGTTGGATCAAAGCCCTCGGGACATCTGACTGCTGATGTAGCTGCGCATGAAATGAGAGTCAGAAGCTGTAAAGATGTCTTACATACTGTGACATGGAATGTATGAAGCATGAACCAAGGGAAGCTGGAGGTGGTCAAGAATGAAATGGAACGTGTACAACTTGATCTGTTGGATGTCAGTGAACTGAAATGGACTGGCATTCGGCACTTTGCATCAGATGATCACATGGTCTTCTATGCTGGAAATGAAAGACAAAGAAGAAATGGTGTTGCATTTATAATAAAGAAGAAACTTGCAAGAACTATAATGAAAAACAATGCAGTCAATGAACGCATAATCTCTGTTCGTCTAAAAGGAATGCCTATCAACACAACTATAATTCAAGTATATGCCCCAACAACAGCTGCAGAAGAGAATAAAATTGATGAGTTCTATAAACAAGTTCAAGCTGAAATTGACAGAACATGCAAACAGGATATTCTGATAGTCATGGGTGACTGGAACACAAAAGCTGGCGGCAAATTGGTTGGAGAATATGGACTTGGAAACAGAAATGAAGCTGGAGAAAGACTGATCAAATTCTGAAAGATCAACAATCTATTCATCTCAAACACTTTCTTCCAGCAACACAAGCGATGACTGTACACATGGACTTCACCCAAAGGATTGTATAAAAATCAAACTGACTACATTGTGGAAGTCAACAACGGAAAAGCTCTATAACATCAACAAAGACAAAACCTGGAGCTGACTGTGGTACAGATCACCAACTACTAGTATGCAAACTCACGCTAAAGTTGAAAAAGAGCAAACCACTCATGAATGCAGCAAAATATGACCTTGAGAATATACCACTGGAATTTAAAGACTGCCTGCAAAATCGATTTGCTGCTTTAGATACAAATGATAGAGCTCCAGAAGAGTTATGGAATGACATCAAGAAGGCTGTGTTGGAAGAAAGCAAGAAGTCTCTACAAAAGGTGAAAAAGCAAAAACAGCCAAAATGGATGACAGAAAAAACTCAGAAAATTGACCAGAAACGCAGAGAAGCTAAAGCCAGAGGAGAAAGAAAGACAATCGCAGAACTCAGAGATTTCCAATGTGCAGCAAGACAGGACAAGGAAAAGTACTACAATGACACATGCAAGGTAATAGAAGCAGAAACTATTAGAGGAAGAACACGAGGGTTAAAGAAAAAAATTTCAGCCTCGAATTGGAATGTTTCAATATGCTCAGGGTTCTATGTTGAATGATGCTGAGAAGATCAAGGAAAGGTGGAAAGCATATACAGAGTTTTTATATGATAAAGATCAAGTGGACCAACAGCTGTTTCAACCTGAACCCTATGATCTGAAACCACTGGTGATGAAAGAAGAAGTTGAAGCAGCATTGAAAGCCTTATCAAAGAACAAAGCACCAGGCATTGATGCCATTCCCATAGAAGTATTACAGCAATCTGATGCAGCTGTTACCATACTTAGAAGGCTCTGCCAAGAAATTTGGAAGACAACATCATGGCCAACTGACTAGAAAAGATCTGTGTTTATACCAATACTAAAGAAAGGTGATCCAACTAACTGTGGAAATTAATGCATAATCACTCTGATCCCACATGCCAGCAAGATTCTACTGAAGATTCAACAGACACTACAACCATACCTGGAACAAGAACTACCTGAAGTGCAAGCAGTATTCAAGAAAGGGGAAGGAACGAAAGACATCATCGCGGATGTGAAATGGATCCTTGAAAAGACTAAATAATACCAAAGGGATATCTATTTGTGCTTTATCGACCACAGCAAGGCTTTTGACTGTGTAAACCATAAGAAACTCTGGGCCACATTAAGAAGCATGGGTATATCAGAACACCTGATCGTTCTCTTGCACAATCTGTACATTGATCAAGAAGCAACAGTTTGAACGGAAAAAGGAGAAACAGAATGGTTTAAAATAAGCAAAGGTGTAAGACAAGGCTGCATACTTCCCCCCTAACTGTTTAATTTATATGCAGAACAAATCATCAGAGAAGCAGGACTGTATGAAGCCAACCGAGGTGTGAAGATTGGTGGAAGACTTAACAACCTTCGCTATGCTGATGATGCCACATTACTGGCTGACAGTGAAGATGATCTGAAACATTTGCTTCTCATGATCAAGGAACATAGTCTTAAAATGGGACTACACCTTAATGTAAAGAAGACAAAGATCATGACAACTGGCAAAATCAACAAGTTCATTGTTGAAGAAGAAATTGAAATCGTGGACAACTTTAACCTACTTGGATCAACTATCGATAAAGAAGCAACAAGCAGACAAGAAATCCGACGACACATTGCTCTTGGAAGAATGGCTATGAAAGACCTAGACAAGATTCTCAAGAGCAGAGATGTCTCTCTCCATACAAAGATTAGACTCGTCCAAGCCATGGTATTTTCAATAACATCATATGGATGCGAAAGATGGACAGTGAAAAGATAGACAGGAAGAAAATTGATACCTTTGAATTATGGTGCTTCCAGCGAATACTGCGTATACCATGGACTACCCGAAGAATAAACCAGTCAGTACTAGAGGAGATCAAACCAAGCTTTCTTTAGAAGTTCAGATGACAAGACTCCGTCTTTCATACTTTGGACACATCATGCGAAGAGAGAGATCATTAGAGAAAGACATCATGCTTGACAAGATAAAAGGTCAATGCAAAAGAGAAAGGCCAGCAATGAGATGACTCGATACAATAACAGCAGCTACGGGTACCAGTCTAACAACGAGCCGCCTGACAGAAGACCAAACACAATTTAGGACAACTATCCAGAGGGTCGCCATGAGTCGACACTGACTTGATGGCACTTAACAACAGGGATAGACCCTAAAGTGACTGACTGGGTTAAAAATTGGTTGAGAGGGAGGCGACAAAGTGTACATGTAAATGGAGCTCACTCAGAGGAAAATGATGTTTAAAGTGGTGTTCCGCAGGGATCTGTCCTTGGTCCAATTCTTTTTAACATCTCTTTTTGTGATATTGCAGAAGGATTGTCAGGTAAAGTTTACCTCTTTGCGGATGATTCAAGCTGAGATTTAATGCTAAAAAATGCAGTGTCATGCATTTGGGATGCAAAAATCCAAGGGAGCAGTACAGTGTAGGGGGCGTGATTGTTTCTGATGATTTTAAACTGGCTAAACAGGTAGAAAAAACGACGTCGAAAGCCAGAAGGATGCTTGGGTGCATAGGGAGAGGAATGGCCAGCAGAAAAAAGGAGGCGATAGTGCCTCTGTATAAGTCTCTGGTGCAACCTCATTTGGAATACTGTGTGCAATTCTGGAGACCACACCTTCAAAAGGATATAAACAGGATGGAGGCGGTGCAGAGGGTGGCTACTAAAATGGTCAGTGTTCTTTGTTATAAACCATATGGGGACAGACTTAAAGATCTTATTATGTATACATTAGAGGAAAGGTGGGATAGAGGAGATATGATAGAGACGTTTAAAAATCTCAATGGCATAATTGCACGAGAGCCTTGTTCGATTAAAAGTTCTGTAATGAGGGAGCATGTGATATGGGTGAAATGGGATAGCATTAGGAGTAATATGTGGAAATATTTCTTACTAACCCTGTGACCCATTGAAATGTAAGTTTTGTTACATAAGTACTGCTGCCCGTTACACTGAATGGTCACTATACCGCCTGATTTCATGGCATAAACTCTAACTGTAGAAAAGGTTGTGCAGTGGCGACTTGCTCTCTATGTATGTTTACCCTGATTAGTCTAGCGATGCTATTTTCCTTAATTACTACTATGTCATGCCTAATATATGTAACCACTGGCTTACCCTACAAAACTGCTCCTTGCGAGCAACAAAACCACTGATACCTTAACCAAGCGTAGTGACTGCCTCTACCTCTTCTTTACTCTCCGATAAGATTAATGATACGGTCAGATAGGCAGCATAAACAACACTTGCCTGCTAAATAATGGGACCCCGCAAATATGATCACGCAATAAATAATCCCATCAACTCACTACTCTTATAGTTGCCGACACAACACCCCTCACCTATTGTAATTATTGGATAATCTAAATTAATCCTCCTAAATAGCCATCAAATAGTACCTAAAATGCATCTGTACTATTTACACATCTGTCTGCTGATACTATACCTTATTCCCCACACCCAAACTTACCCATGCACATCCAACCAGTACCAAAACATCCCTATATAGACGGACTCCCCCCCATCCCTATATAGATGGATCCCCCATAACTACCAGTTGCTATAGAATAGCTAATGGAAACAAACGTAACATCAGTAGACTCATTAATGTCATCATTATTTATTTATTTATTTGGATGGGAGGAGTGGCCTAGTGGTTAGGACAAGGTACTTCAGGCCGGAAGGCTGGGGGTTCAAGTCCCACCTGGGGACAGCAATCTCAGGCCGGAGGGACTGGGATTTCTAGTCCTATAGGTACTTCTTGTGGTCTTGGGCAAGCCACTTAACCCTCCATTGCCCATGTTCCCTGTAAGTATTAGCGTATGTGTGTCATATCCCCTCGTGTTAAATGTATCTCCCAATTGACCGCTTTGACCCGGTGAAAAGCGGGATATAAATACAGCTAAATAAATAAATAAAATCAATAAATCAATAAATCATCATCATCATCAGTAGACTCATTAATGTCATCATCCAAGACAGACTCCCTCTACATAATCTCTCAGCAAACCCCAACTTGGTACCTCTCAACTGCTAAATGGTTAATGCAAGATCAATAAGAATAAATTACCGGTACTCCTTGACCTCATTAATGACAACAATCCTATCATATTCATCACAGAGATCTGGCACTCTGATACTGACATCATCCTACTTAATCAATTTAAAGCCCCAGGATATCACATCTTCCATTGCCCCAGAGACAATAAGCGTGGAGGAGGTGTCATCATAAAAAAATGAGCTAAGAACCTCTCTCCTCCTATCTAAAAATATAGAAACCATGGATATATTAATTATTGAAAATAAGCACCTATCATTCTACCTATTATATCGTCCTCCAACAAATGACCCAAATAGCCTCACCACCATCACTGAAAATGTTTTCTCCACCTCAGCGAAAAAAAAAATGGAAATTACACTAACCTGGTAATTGTAGTTCCTGGAGGGTCCAGTTTAGTCCTCCAACATTGGGTAGTGCCCCTCCTCCTGCAGCCTGGAGACTGGACCAATCAAGTCTTCTGTAGTATATATGCAGACGGAGCTCCCAGAAGCCCCCAGTGTACTAGTAACAAAGCATACTTAACGAAGCAACACATTAGATTAATATACAAAATGACATAATGAAAATGACATAATTAAAGAACAATTTGTTTCCCCCCCACAAAAATATCCAACTTTCTCGCCAAACGAGGAAGTCAGAACACTGTATTGCACTGGAACCAACGCCCCAGAAATCAAAATACAGCTCCGTATCAGAAATCTCAGGAGCTGACTGAACACCTGAGAAAGGAAGAGCCATAGCCAAAAACGCGGCTGCAAAAAAGGTTCGAACGGCAAGAGGAACCGTCTTATGATCCACCGTTCGGAAAGCGCGCCGCATTTTTATAACAGATAGTCAGGAGGGAAGGAGGACTAAACTGGACCCTCCAGGAACTACAATTACCAGGTTAGTGTAATTTCCATTTCCTGTTCGGTAATCCAGTTTAGTCCTCCAACATCGGGATGTAACAGAGCAGTTAAGACCGGGCGGGACCTTGCCATCCGGCGCGCAGAACCGCCGAACAAAAGAGGAATCCCGAGCCGCTGACACATCTAAACGATAGTGTGTACTGAAAGCATGCAGAGACGACCAGGTGGCCGCCTTACAGATATCTGCTGGCGGAACTAGGCTATACTCCGCCCAAGCGGTAGCCCGAGCCCTAGTGGAATGATCCAGTAGCCCCTCCGGAACAGACCGCTGCTGCAACAGATACGCAGACGCGAACGCTTCCTTGAGCCATCTTGCAACGGAGGCCTTAGCCGCCGCTTCCCCTTTACGTGCACCACCGAAGAGCACGAATAACCGGTCAGTCTTCCGAAAGATTCGGTAGCCTTCAAAGAACGACGAGGTGCACGACCCACATCGAGACGGTGAAGACCTTTGTCCGCCGACCCGACAGAGTGGGAAGAAAGAACTGGAAGAAACACTGCCTGATTCACATGAATAGGGGAAACCACCTTCGGCAAAAAGGAAGGGACCGGGGTAAAAGACAAAAAAGGTTCTCGGCAGGACAACGCATGTAGATCTGAAATACGCCGTGCCGAACCGATGGCTACAAGAAAAACCGTCTTCAGCGTAAAATCTTTCAGAAACGCCCTACTCAGGGGTTCAAAAGGTTCACGAACCAGGGCCCGCATCACTAGATTCAAGTCCCCCGGAGGAACGAAAATCCTGCGGGAGGGCCGCAAATGAAAAACAGTCGTAAGAAGACGACGTACGTCCGGATAAGAACCGTAGAGACGGCCTAAAACTTTGCATCGATAACAAGAGATAGCCGCCAACCGGACTTTCAGAGAACTAGCCGCAAGGCCCTTATCAAAAGCAACCTGAAGAAACTTAAAACGACGGAAACGAAAACCGTCGCCGCCGCCCGGACTCCACGCCGGGAGCACCAGTCTTCAAAGATCCCCCAAATCCGAACGTAAGTAAGAGAAGTGGACGTTTTCCCCGCCCGCAGTAGGGTAGAAATCACCGCGGGGGGAGTAACCCTTCTTTTTCAGCCGAGCCCTCTCCCTGGCCAAACCATATGCGAGAATTGACCCACTTGGGGCATCCGCAAGGGTCCCCGAAAAAGAAGATTCGGCAGCGTGGATAGGAGCCAAGGAATGCCGTCGCTCAGCCGGACCAGATCGGCATACCAGGGCCACCCAGGCCAGTCCGGGTCCACCAGTAACACTCGACCCCGATGGCCCTCGATGCGCTGAACGACCCGGCCAATCAGAACCCACGGAGGAAAGACATAAAGAAGGCCGGACGTTGGCCACGGCTGAATGAGAGCGTCGAGCCCCTCGGACATACGCTCCCTTTGCCTGCTGAAGAAGCGTCCTGTCTCGGCCGATTGAAATGTCGCCATGAGATCCATGAAGGGCGGCCCCCCCCGACGAACTATTTGCGCGTAAACTTGCGGGTTTAGCTCCCACTCTCCGGGGTCCACCCGCACTCTGCAGAGAAAATCGGACTGAACATTGTCTGCGCCTGCAATAGGCGCTGCCGAGATGGCCGGAAGACGAGACTGCACCCAATTGACCAAGGCCATCGCTTCTGATTCCAGGGCCATGCTGCCGATGCCCCCTTGGTGATTGATGTAAGCTACGGTGGACGCAATGTCCGAAAGGACTCGCACCGGCCGGTCGAGAACTAGGGCTTTGAGGCCAAGAGGGCTAGCCGTACCGCCCGCCATTCGAGGAGGTTGATCGACCAAGAAGTCTCCAGGGGAGACCATTCCCCTTGAGCGAAGCGGGTCTCGCAGTGAGCCCCCCAGCCGGTTAAGCTGGCATCCGTTGTGAACGGAACCCAAAGTGGAGGCTCCAGGGAATCCCCCGCGCCAGGTTCTCGGAGGAGAGCCACCACCGGAGTGATCGGCGAACCGCCCTTGGGCAAGTCAATCTCCTGTTCAACGAGTCGAATTGGTTGGACCAACGGCGCAGCAGGGCACTCTGCAGCCGGGCGCATGTGGAAGCGCGCCCAGGGCACCACCTCCAAGGTCGCTGCCATCGTACCGAGGAACTGTAGCTATCACCATGCAGACGGAGCGGGCATCCCCCTGAAGAGTCGGACAAGAGACCGAATTCGGCGCTCCGGCAGGCACACCAAGCCCCGTGCTGTGTCGAGGCTCACTCCCAGATACTCGAGATCCTGAGTCGGGCACAGACAACTCTTGCATTCTTTCACCACCCAGCCGAGGGACCGCAGCAGAGCCACCACCCTGCTCGTGACGTGCACACACTCCCGACTGGACTTTGCCCGAATCCACCAGTCGTCGAGATACGGATGGACCAGGATGCCCTCTGTGCACAAGGCCTCCGCGACCACTACCATCACGTTTGTGAAGGTGCGGGGGGCCGTGGCGAGACCAAACGGCATGGCCGGAAATTGGAAGTGGCCCCACGGAAGAGCGAAGTGGAGAAACCGTTGATGAGATGGCCGGATGGGAATGTGTAATGTGGTCTGCAGCGGCTGTGGAAGATCCTGCAGCAGGGGCTCTGAGGAGGGGGGAGATAAGGTGCTGGGGGACCCAGCTAGCAACGCAGTGGGTATGGGGAAAGCCTCCGGGATGCAGCGTGCAGGTGTAACACAAGCAAGCTATTAATGTACCCTTCGGCTGATTACATTTCACATATAATACAGCCATAGAAAAAAGCATTGTAGCGACTTATACCACCTTTCCTCTTCTTGTGTGGGGTTTCATTTATTTATCTATTTATTTATTTTTTGCATTTAAAACAAAAAGCAAGGTAGGCTCAGGGAAACCCAAGACTGTTTAAGAAAAGGATTTTGAAACTGCACGTGCCTCCACAGCATGATTAAGTGTGTGGAAACTGCTGTTTAGAGCTGTTGCCTCTAAAAAGAAACACTGAAGAGAAAAACAAAACAGCCGCTGGCACCGAAAAACTGTCAGGTATTCGCAGAACTGAGAAGGGAACTGTCAGTCATTCACTGTGCTGGCATAGAGAAACTTTCAAGGTCAGGGTAAGGCAATTACAGTGACTGAAAGTAGGGAAATTAGAATGGGATCCCTCCGCAGCCATTCAGACCTCCATGGTAGGGGCTGAAAGGTGTTTCTGGGGAGGAATGTAGAAGCTCAATCCAGCCATAGGAAAATTACAGTGAGCATGCTTAATTAGGCCGAGCCCAAAACAGTCAGGATCCAAAACACTGACTTAAAACCTCAACCAAATGGTATATTGAATAAGACAGGTACAATAATCAGTAGGACGTACAAAGTAACCCGGCTGCAGTTTGTGGACTAAAAAGTCAAAGTAGGCACTTCCAACTCAGGGGCAGCCGGTCCGGATACAGCTGAAAGCATCCCAGAGCAGCTGAGGCAAGGAAGAAAAAACAAAAACAGAGTACGCACAGTTTTCTTACAGAAAATGATACCTGAACTTCCTGGAGGTATTCAAACTCTCGTGGTAAAGACTCAGTGCAGCGTAAAGCCAATGGAGAGCTCCCCCGAAGCCAAGCTCCGGAGTTCCCAAGTTCCTCAGGGGAAGCAAGATGCGGGGGGAAGAGCAGAGCTGATGCCTGAGGTCCCTGTGTTTCTTCTGACAGCCTATGCAGCTTAAACCTGAATAAGGCACAGGGAGAACTAAAAAGAAATAACTGCGTCCCGCAGGAACAGGCATTTAACAATATTCCCCATAATAGGTAATGCCTCAGCCAGCCTTCTTTGTTGGGCACAGTGGGGAATAGAAGCCATGAGCCCTGCACCCTTCATCAGTGACTCAGCCTTGTACTGTGGCTCTGAATTGCATACTGTTCTCTATCCATGCCTTCTGTACTTTTTATCCATTATGTTCATACAGAGGCAGAGAAAAAAGTAACCTCTGCACAACTGACCTCTAGCAAGTGTTGTGGAAAGAAGAAAAAAACTGAAACAACAATATAGCTTTTAGAAGCCAGCAGAGACGTAATCTGGCTTCCCGCCAAAAACCGAGGCTCATTAGCTATTCAAAATGGCCACCAGCAAAAATAAAACACCAAAAGAGTGAATTAAAACCCCCAAAAGCTAAGGAATTAACTTAAAAAGTCAAAGAAGAAGGTGGGAGGGTTGCAGGCATGAGAGAAATGCCTAAAATCGCTGAAAAATCAAGAAAAATCAATCGAGTTACCACAGAGCTGCAAACAGCAGAGGGAGAAGACATTCTAGTGCTGAATAAACTGCAGCACAGCTCTTACAGATGCCAGAGTCAGTCATTGTACCTCTGCGGGACCCACAAATCCCACCTTGAGGTTTGGCAGCCATGCTAAGGCAACCTGCTTCCAGGGGGAAAGAAGGAAACAGGAACAGGGAAGCCCACAGCAAAGGGACTAACCATATTCAAATCAGTAGAGCTTTAAAATTAAAAAGTTTTTTTTTTTTTTTTTTTTTTTTTTTTTTACAGAAAACAAAATACTCCCCAGAATCCTAGGGGTGCCCTGAGCAAAATCGCCAGCAAAAGAAACCCCAAAAATGCCAGGGGAATCCGTGCACAAGTGTTAAAAAGTGCCCTTAAAAAGCACACTTTAGAAATCCAAAATGGCCGCCGCACTTTTTCACCCACAATAAAAAAAGGCGCGAAAATACAAAGGTAACCAAATAATATGGAAAAGAAAGAAAACGACCCTCTAATACAGGGCAAGCGAAAAAAATCAGGAAAAAGTGCAATTCGGAAGCCAGGGGAGCCGACAGAGCCTCTGACAATGCAAAAAATAACAGAGCTGAAAAGATAAAGCAAGGAAAATTCCTACCAGCTCAGGGAACAGCAAGGAACTCAGCCAACTCCTCCAAGTGACAGGCAATGCTGTAGCAGGTATGGCTCTTCCCCGAACAGTCCTGGGGAGAGCTCAACCCAGGCTTCAGATATTCCCAGGCAGGAAGGCAGGAGCCCAATGCAGGTCTGTCTTCCCCCAGGATGTCCCCTGTGGCAATGCTCTTTTTTCTTTTTTAAAGATACAGCTACCTAGCAAAGAAATGGTAAATAAAGGACCCAAAATAAAACCCCAAAAGAACTAACTAACTAGTGTTGCTCCTTCAAGTGTCACTTAGTGTGCCCAGAAAGGGCACAGAAGTCTGCAAGCTGCAAGGAGACTGGACACACTGGGGGCTTCTGGGAGCTCCGTCTGCATATATACTACAGAAGACTTGATTGGTCCAGTCTCCAGGCTGCAGGAGGAGGGGCACTACCCGATGTTGGAGGACTAAACTGGATTACCGAACAGGAACTAATCCTATTAGGGGACTTTAATCTTACAACTATGCATAATACACATGCCACCTCCTTCATTACTACCATGACCGACATGGGCTATCAACAAATAAGCAATGTACCTACACACAAAAGGAAATGCTCTAGACTTAGTATTCCCTTCCAGAGGTAGTCCACCAACATTGTTACAGCCTTCCACTACAAATCATGGCAATCCCATGGTCCGATCACCATATAATTAATTTTATTATCCCTTCCCATCTCCCTCTCCATACACCATACATCAAAGATAACCAAACTAAATGATATAAAACATTCAGTAAGGATGCATTCCCTTATGATATCCTTCTACAGTTATATACTGATACAAATGAATTGGCTGAAATAATCTCAAACTAGAATACTTCCATCTCTACAGCCTCTACAAATATCTCCCACCATAAAAAAATCTCTCAAAAAGCCTCCTTGGAATTGTACACCCAGGACCTTAGAAACAAAGATATATCTAAAAAAGATTGAACCTGGAGAATCTCAAAATCCACACAGGTCCTGGAAAATCTCAAAATCCACACAGGACAAAGAGCTTTACATAAACACTCTCCAACATTACAAGCAATCTGTAAATAATAAAAAGAAGGAATACCATACTAAAATCCTCACAAATTCTCTCAATCGTCCAAGAGAACATTTTGAAATTGTGAAAGCATTGACTCAAAACCCAGCTCTGATATAAATAACATCAGCATTAGCCCCCAAGCCCTAGCAAACGTTTATTCGAATAAACTAAAATTTAAACTATCTACCACTGATCTGCAATCACCACCTGACAACATCATGGATGATGTTGCAGAATGGACCACATTCCATCCAATCAGTAAAGATCACCTGAACAATATCATTTCCGTGATAAATACAACCACCTCAAGCATTGACACCTGCCCAGTCAGTTGGGTAAAAGCCTCCCCTGCAGAACTCTCCCCAATTATCCTTAAAATGGTCAACTTATCATTGACAACAGGACAGATGCCAAAAACCCTAAAACAAGCGATAATCCACCCAATTCTCAAGCAGAAATCCATGGATAAAACATGCCCCAAATCCTATAGACCAATCTCCAACTTCCCGTTCCTGGCAAAAGTCAATGAAAAAACTATACAAATTCAGCTTCAGGACTACATTGATCTTAACTCACTCCTTGAAGAACATCAGTATGAATTCCTACCAAATCACGGCATTGAGACACTGTTACTAGCCCTACTGGACAAGGCCATTAGAGGAATAAACAACCCTAAGCAGGCATTGATTCTAATATTCTTAGATATAGCCTCAGCCTTTGATACTATACATTATGGTATACTACTGAAAGGATTCTGGAAAATAAGCCTACACGGTACAATTATGCAATGATTTCAGTCCTACCTGTCAGATTGCACCCAACTAGTTAAAATTGGCCACCAAACATCCAAACTATATAGACAAGAACAAGGACTACTGCAGGGCTCATCCCTCACTGCACTCCTTTTTAATAAATATTTACAATCAATCTGTAATATTTTCAATACATTCAAAGTAGGATACCATATTTATGCAGACAACATAATGATGTACTTACTGATTGACGCTACAAATCCATCTATAAACCAAATTATGACATGTTTCAGAGAAGTCTCTGCATGGCTGAATACCCATAACTTAAAAATCAACCTGCAGAAAACTGAAGTATTATATGTCACTAAGAATCGCAACTTTATCCCCCGCACCACATTACATCTCGAGGAGGCAGACCTCATAGTAAAAAATGAAATCAAATACCTGGGAGTTAGCCTAGACAAAACACTCAGCATGGTTTCACACAAAGTCAACCACTAGTAAGATCTATCACAAACTAAGGCTAATACAACGATTGGGGCCTCTACTCTCAAGCTATGACTTTAGACCAGTGGTGCAGGCTTTAATCACACCTCACTTTGATTACTGTAACAGCATCCTCCATGGTCTCCCTAAACAACTGATAAACCAGTTACAACTGGCCCAACACATAGCTGTACGTATAATCACAAAA
Source organism: Ichthyophis bannanicus (assembly GCA_033557465.1). Taxonomy (NCBI): domain Eukaryota; kingdom Metazoa; phylum Chordata; class Amphibia; order Gymnophiona; family Ichthyophiidae; genus Ichthyophis; species Ichthyophis bannanicus. Next base: position 635,717,766 of record CM066036.1, on the reverse strand, counting down.
GCATATACCTCTGATCACATTACCGCCATACTATATGAACTACACTGGTTACTCATCCAAAGCCGCATCAAATATAAATAATTAATGATCACCTTCAAGTTTCTAAAAAGCTCAGCCCCATCCCACCTCTCCACACTAATCAACATACACTCAAACGAACGAGCACGAAGAGGATGCTCACAAAATACCTTAGCTGTCCCTCCTGGCTTTCGTTAACTCAACTCGTTCAACAACTGATACAGCATTTTCTTATGTTGCACTATGCTCTGGAATGCCCTTCCAGAAAATCTAAAAAGCATTAATGATCTGACTATATTCAGCAAGGAGATTAAAACAAATCTCTTTAGAGAACATTTTGGGGATACACCTCAAAATTCCCAAATATATCCATCCTAAACACCCATCCACATATTCATTACATTCTTCCCATTTCCAGTCTACCTGATGCAGACGTTCAACTCTATACACCATTTGTAATACATTGAGACCATTGAATGTACACTATACTTGTAATTAGCTCAGTTATATATAGTTCACCCTGCAACCAAACACTAAGGGGTATGTTTACTAAACCTTCTTAACGTGCGCGCTAATGATGCTTTACGGGGCAAAAATGCGCTTTAGTGTGCGCTCACACGCGCAGCGGCGCAAACGAGCGCTGAAGGCGTGGAAAGGCTCCCCAGGGGCTGAGAGAAGGGGTCAATGGGTAGAGAGTGGGAGGGGAGAGGCTCCCCGCACACTAACGATGTGAAATTCGAGGCCAAAAATAACGCAAGTGAAAACCTCGCGTTAGAGCTGTTTTAAAGGGAAGAGAAACCATTTCTGTCAGCAATGTACAGCAAAACCAGGAAAACCTACAAAAAAGTGATAAGTGTGATACATGTGCACGGAACAAAAGTGCAAATAAACATTGAAAATGACCCCAACAAAATAAAATAAAATCATAATCAAGCTGGGCAATAGTGATAGTATTGGGAAACATCAAAAAACACTCCCAAGAAAGCCCCACAAAATAAATATGAATTTTAGAAGGGTCTACGCTCCATCCCCATACAAGGTGAATGATCCCACAGTGAAATAGCACTGATCAGGGTTTCCCTCTCCATTGGACAGGTTACCTATGGCTTGCACATGTTCCACAACAGCAGGGCGGCATGTCGGAATGGGCAACTGGACAGATGCTGGGAAAGGGGATACAGAGGGCTGCAGGCAGCACATGCTGTGGTGCAGCTGGGGCACAGTGCGGACTAGGCAGATGCCTAGGTGGCACTTAGGAATGCTGAAACTGAACAGCAGCCAGACAGCAACTGATGAGGGCCCAACATGGGCACGAGAGTGTTTATCACAGTGTCACAGGGGATAGTACCCAGCAGGTACCCCCAAGGGCACAGAACATTGGCAGGCGGTGTTGGGGGGAAGCGTGGACGCCTATGCAGGCACCTCTACCCCAGAACATGCACCACAGGCAGCTGCCTACCTGCACACTGGATGGCTTGAGACTGCACACCACCAGCAGAAGGGCATGTCAGCATGATGGCACAGGGGTACTGGAGGTGGAGGGGGGCAGTGGCAGCTGCCCAGAGCCGACCATGGCCTAGCCCTGTGTAGGTGGGTGCCATGCACTGCAACAGACAGGCTCTGTCTGACAAACAACCATGGTATCTCCAGGGACTGCACTGTCTCTGTGAGCACAGTGTGGTGCGGTGAACACAGCCAGCGTGTTCAGGAGCAGAAGGTCACAAGTTCAAGTCCCAGCTGGGGCTACTGCCAATCCAGTCCCCATATTTTATCCGCTACTAAACCGTGATAGTAAGGACAAACCTTTATTGCAGAGAACATACGCATGGTTCAAACGCCTATATTTTACCCCACCGAGCACAGACACCAGAAACATGCGCATTACCTAGAGCAGAGTCCCCCAAATGCAGTCCTGGAGGGCCACAAATCATTCAGGTTTTATGCTGTCTCCAATATAAGGCCATGTCAGCATGGTGGCGGAGGGGTACTGGTGGTGGAGGGGGCAGTGGCAGCTGCCCAGAGCAGACCATGGCCTAGCCCTGTGTAGGTGGGTGCCATGCACTGCAACAGACAGGCCCTGCTGGACAAACAGTCATGGTATCACCAGGGAATGCACTGTCTCTGTGGCAACACGGTGGTGCAGTGCACACAACCAGTGTGTTTGGAGGCAGGTCACAGGTTCAAGTCCCAGCTATGGTGCCTACCAACCCAGTCCCCATATTTTACCCACTACTACAACGTGCTAATACAGACAGAATGTTTATTGCAGATGACGTAAACATGCCCAAAACACCTACATTTTACCCTACAGAGCAAAGACACCATAAACAGGCGCATTACCTAGAGCAGAGTCTCCCAAATGCAGTCCTGGAGGGCCAAACACTATTCAGGTTCCATGCCGCCTCTAATAAAGATGCCTGTGCTGCATATCTATGCACCACCCCTATGGTATGCAGATGTATCTCATGCATATTCATGAGGGACAGCATGAAAACCCGAACAGTGTTTGGCACACCAGGACTGGAGTTGGGAACCTCTGCCGTAAAGCAGCAGCCAACAGGGGCAGACACACCCACACCCACAGGCTCCATTAGCCAATGCCTCTTGGAGAGGCAGGACATTGGGCCCTGCGTGCATCTCCCAATATTAGCACATGCATATCTTAGCAATGCCACCCTACATCTGGGAATACGGTACACAGCTATCAAAAGTTTGCTATGATTACTGGCAGATAGCAATTCCTACGTTAAGCACAGTTTGCTGATTGAGCTCCATCATAGCAACCTTTCTGATGTCTGTGGAGTGTGCTTCAGGTCTGGTCTCTGACAGTGTTTACCACCCTGGGGTGTGACCCCCAACAGTATTGCGTACCATATCCATGCCTGCACTGTGCCCAGGACTGGTGTGGTGGCCAGGGCTGCTAAACTCCTCTATAGTAGCACAATGCTGGCATAGGTGTGGGAGTGTGTGTCTGTCTATCCAGTGTGTGGTGGCTGCAAACACCCTCCACAGCCCACACTGCCAGCACTGTTGCCAGTATTGGCCTGCCAATGTGCATAATGAGGAGCAAGGTACCATGGGTATAGCCCGGACAGGGTGGCCTGGCCAGGATGCATCTGCACAGGACATAGGGCACTGGCTGGGACATTGTAGTGCCCAGCCACCTCCTGCACAGACAGGGTGGCCACAGCATGTCCTGCTGGGAGATCACTCTCACCCTGACTGTGCAGTGACCACAGCATGGCTAGGCACCCCCATAGTGCTATATAGTATTTCTCTCATGTGATATTTATGGGTTTCCTTTTGGGGCCCAGTCACTGACTTATCTGCTTGTTGTGTATGCTGACATCCCAGTTCTGGGTGCACGCATTTCCACCAGGAACATGCACTATGGACTAGCTAGCAGACTGTCTGCAGCTGGTATGTGTCTTGATGGAGCGCCTTGCAGGGTGCAGCGGCTGAAGACTTGCTGCAGGAGAATATCAGATAGTGGTGGGGTGCAGCTTAGCATATCCAGGCCTAATGTCTGTCTGCTATTGCGGTATGGATGTGTACAGAGCTGCATTGACTGCCCTGTAGGGTGTCTGTTCCCCAGCAGGACTGGAATTGATGGTCCCCTCTACTGCCACCATTGCAGGGAGGTAGAATGTGGATCTGTTGGTTGGAGACCCTGTTTACCACCCTCAGCCGAGGAGGAGGGTGGTGGTACATAATCCTCCTAAGGGTCCATAGGGGCTACACCTGACTGAGACATACAGATATATCCAAGGTGTGTCTGCAGAAATTACCTATCTCACACATTAGCACTGCTGGGAACCTGGTGCTGGGCGCCCCACCTCACCCTCAGGGTGAGTGCAGTACCTGCACAATGTGACGGTGTGTAGCTACTCTGTGCCAGTACCACACGGTCAGTTCCCCCTACCAGGCCGATGTGCTGTGGGGGTGCATATCCCATCTTGTGATCATCTGTAGACTGCTGATTTGCATGTGCAGTGCATCATGGGTATGGGTGGGCTAACCCTATCCTGGTGACCATAGCAGACTGTTTCTGTGGTGACGTGCATAGCAGACTGTTTGTGTGGTGACGTGCAGTCCTTCTGCAGCCAGCCAGGGGCTTGCTAGCAGCTATAGAGCTGTAGTCCACTGGTTACTCCACTACCTGTGGAGCCAGAGGTCATGGGTTCAAACCCACAGTGGGGTTATTTGATAGGGCTGTCCAAAGCATTATCTATTTTTAATGTACATTAGTGCTGCCAGCAAAAACACCCTCAGCGTACTGTACCCATAAGGTGCCTCAGAGGGCGCTTTATAGGGCGTCCTATAGGGCACCTTATGGTTACCGTCCATATAAGGTGCACTATATGGTATCCTATGGAGCGACTTATAGGGTGCCGTGGCGGACAGTGCACTTTATAATGTGCCCTATGGAGTGCCTTATAGGGTGCCTTATGCGGCACCTTAGGTTACGGCACGTGAGGGTGTGTTTGCTGGCAGCAATTAATAAAATACAAATAAAGTGCCGCAGGAAACAATACTTACATGTCAAAGCTGATGCCTCAGCCAGCCTTAAGTATTAGGCACACTGGGGATCGAACTCATGACCCCTGTATCATCAGTCAGTGCCTTAACCATTGTGCTACACTGCTGTTCCTCCTTGCATGTCAGCGCACCTACTTAAGATTTCCATACATTTAAATGCACAGTGCTGCCATCAAAAACAGTGCTATGACCTTGCTGTGCCTCATAGGGCACCCTATATGGCACCCTATAGGCCACCCTTTAAGCAACATTGTAGGTTGCCGTGGCGGACAGTGCACTTTAAAATGTGCCCTCTGGGTTACCTTATGGGGTGCCTTATGCAGCACCTTATGTTACAGCGCTTTGAGAGTGCGTTTGCTAGCAGCAGTAATTAAAATAAAATTAAAATGCCTCATAATGCAATATTACACATAAATGGTAGTGCCTCAGCCAGCCTTAATCATTGGGCACAGTGGGGGATTGAACCCATGACCCCTGCACTATCTGTCAGTGTCTTCATCATTGTACTGCAGCCCTGTTCCTCTGTTTGCACATCAGCGCGCCTGCTTATGCTTTCCGCGCGCGTTACTCGTGCGCTAATGTGCGCGGCGCACAAGAGCGCGTGCGCTAATCCCGTTTTGTTACTTTAAACTGAACCGCCCACTCCTTATATGGCATCCTGCAGACTAACGCGGCGCGCACGTTCAGAGGGTTTAGTAAACATACCCCTAAGAGTAAACAAAACAGCTATCCCTACTTACTATAATTTCATACACAGCACATCTCAACCGACAGATTAGCTACACCCCTTTATCATTTCCATATATAAGTACATTGTTGACTATACTCACACCTTGTAAATACGTTATTAATTATACTCACACACTGTAAATGTTATTTGTAACTAGCTTTTGTTGTTACTCCAGTTATCCTATTCTGCTTAAATATGTTTTAAGTTAAAATGTACCTAATATGTTATCCAACTGATTCTGTTCATTGTAAACTGCTTTGATTTCTAGAAAAGGCGGTATAGAAAACTCTTAGATAATAAAATAAATAAATACAGAGAAGTTGTTGCATACTTTACACAATGTGATTGCACAGAATTCTACAAAAGGCAAGAGAATCATTATAGGAATATTCATATTTTTGATGGCCTAGCCCACAAACTGAAATTTTTGCACATCTCTGTTCATCTTTATAATTCACTGCAGTTTACCTTTATCTAATATGCTTTCATGACCAATCCATTTTGTTTTGTGTGAACAAAATCGCACAACTGATTTTTTTTTTTTTTTTTTTTTTTTTTTACAAAATCCATATTGCCACTTAAAACTAATCTACACTCTCCTGAAAAGTTGTAGAATGAGATTTCAGTAGCATCCCTTCAGGTGAACAAAAAACAAACACCACCGAACTAGCTTCCTTTTTACCTAATGTATAATAAGAAGCTGAAAAACCATGATGACATTTTACATACCAGATAATGTCCTTTCCTTGAGTCCTGTTAGACCAATCCAGACAAGCGGGTTGTGTTCCCCTATCAGCAAATTGGTGGAGACAGAGTACCAATGAAAAGTCCAGGTTTCAGCATCATCACTCCTGTGCCTCTATCCGCCTCAGCCTCCAGAGGTCCTTCAGTATTCATTCCAAAGCAAATGGGAGATACAAAGCAAGCCTCACACAAAAACGTGGCCAACAATGAGTAAACAGTAGAGAACTATGTAACGGAAGGTAGAATCAGAAGGCTGTCAGTAGAAAATGAGCCTGCAGAGCCAAGTAAAAAATCATGGCGCTTCCAAGGGTACTGCAGCAGAAGAACAGAGCAGATACAGTTTCAGGCCCTGGACTGATCTAGCAGGATTCAAGGAAAAGACATTATCTGGTAAGTAAAATGTAACCTTCCCTATCATCCTGATAGACCAGTCCAGACAAGTAGGATATACCAAAGCTACACCACCACTGGGCAAGGAGAAGCCACAGCAGACTGCAAATCCCTTGAGTCAAAGGCCGTGTCTGTCCATGCGTGGGCATCCACGTGGTAATTCTTCACAAAAGTGGAAAGTGATGTCCATGTTGCTGCCTGACAAATGTCTGCAGGGGCTACTGAGCTCCACTCTGCCCTTGAGGACACCTGTGCTCGGGGAGAACGGGCGTGCATACCTCCAGAACCGGCCAGTTCCTAACAGATACGCTGAGGCAATTGCCTCCTTAATCCAGCTCCCCAAAGTTGACTTGGCCACCGCTTCACCCTTGCGCAGGCCAGCAAACAGCACAAAGAGAGGGGCTGACTTATGAAAGGAATCCATAACCTTCAAATACCAGAGAAGCACCCTCCGGACAACCACAAGGCAAAGATCCTTACCTTTCCCTTAACACTGCTCCTTAGAAATGGAGGGAAGGCAAACCACCTGGTTCACGTAAGGTTAGAGACTTCAATGGCTCAAAAGGGGCTGCCATCAGGGCCCTGAGCACCAGAGACAGATCCCAGAAAGGAATCATAGACTGAAGGGGAGGATGCAGACATCAAACCCCTTGGAGAAAACGTGAAACGTCCAGGTGCAAGGCCAAGGACTTGCCTGCCACCAGAACATGGAAACACACCAAAGCTACCACCTGAACCTTCACAGAGCATCCTGCAGAAAATCCAAGAGGGAGGTCACATTGGCTGCCTCAGGAGCCAAGTGCCATGCACTGTGCCAGCACTCAAAGCTGCACCATATCCATATGCTACCTTGGTAGACCTCCTCTGGGCACAAAGTTTATGGTAGAGATTATGGCTGGAGAGTAGCCCTTATGTGCTAGCAGTCTCCTTTCAAGAGTCATGCCGTAAGCAAGAAGGGAGCCCGGTCCTCCAGGAAGATGGATCCCTGTTACAACAGCTCCCAAGATGGAGGCAACCGAAATGAAGGCGCTTAAAGGAGCTGTATCAGGTTTATGAACCACGCTCTCTGTGGCCAATCCTGCACTAGCAGAATAATCCTGCCTGGGTGGCACTTTATACATCGAAGCTCACACCCCACCAGGGGCCACAGAGGAATCAACGCCCTTGGACTCCATCTCCGTGTGGTGACTGAAGAAGCAGCACACTTTGGCACCGGAGTGGGTTGCCATTAGATCCATTTTGGGGGCAACTCCAGTGGCGCAAAATCAACTGAAATGATTCTTGACTCAACTCCCACTCTCTGAGATTCAGAGAGTGTTGGCTAAGTAAGTCCGCTTCCACATGGTCCACTCCAGCAATGTGCTGAGCCGACAAGGCTAGGAGATTCTTCTCTGCCCAAGCAAACCGGAGATCCATCTCCAGGGCCACTCTGGCATTTCTTGTTCCGCCTTGCCAATTGACATAAGCCACCAACGTGGTATTGTGTGAAAACCCTCAAACCACACAGCCCTCGACCAAGGGCCAGAAATGCAGAAGAGCCACACTGCTTCCCTGCGGTTCCAAAGGCCATGAACTGTACGATCTCGGCAATGGGCCCCCAGCTCGAGAGAATGGCATCCACTGTCAGCAGAATCCAGGAGAAATCATCCTGTGGTATTGCTCTTCCTCAAATGACAGGGTTGCCGCCACAACCACAGACTGGATCTCACCCTCAATGTGAGCAGAAGCCTGCATGTGAACTCTTGAGAACTCATCATTGCATCCTAAAGGCCTGCATGTGATGTAATTACTGTTATAATGATGTTTATTGTTCTTGTTCAGATGTTGCTTGTTCCTTGCAAACTTCCCAGAGCTGTGTGAGTCATTATGTTCTCTGTAAACTGCCTTGATTATATGGATAAAGCGATTTCTAAAACAAATAAATAAAATAAACAAACTCTGGGATCATCAAGTCAACAAGGACCACTGGAGTGGCCGCATGCGAGCATGCACCCACAGGACTATCTCTATGATCGCTGCCATCAATCCAAGAAGCTGAAGATAATTCCAGACTCTGGGAGCCTGCAGTGCACAGAACATCGCCAGGCAATTCAACAGTCTTCTGACTTTCACCTCGGGCAGGAAAACTGTGCCCACTCGAGTGTCGAAACATGCTCCCTGAAACTAAGGATTGGGAAGGTAAAAGCTGGCTCTTTTCCTGACTGATCACCCAGTCGAGGCTTTCCAAAAAGGACACCACTTGGGACATCTCCCAAGATGCTTCTGAGAGGGAATTTGCTTGGATGAGCCAGCCATCTAGATAGGGGTGGACAGAGATCCCTTGGTGCCGCAGCTGCCAACATCATGACCTTTTGAGAAAGTCCTTGGGGTGGTGGAGAGCCCGAAAGGGAGGGCAGTGAAATGATAGTGAGAGCCATGCACAGGAAAATGCAGATACATCATCCCCGCCCGGATTGGGATATGGAAATACACCTCGGCAAGAAACAGAGAAGCCAAGAATTCCCCTTGACGCACTGCTTGAATCACAAAGTGTAAGGTTTCCATCCGAAAGTGGACACGTAAGGACACATTGACACCTTTAATATCCAGAATGGGCCAGAAGGAACAATCCTTATTTGGTACATGAAGTAGATAGAGTATCTGTCCTTGCCCTGCTCATCTGGAGGGACAGGCACCACCGCCTTTCATCACAAACCCACAAGGGAAAACAATGAAGGCATTGGGAATTGTTTCCATTGCATTCCAGGATATAGCCAAATTGAATGGTGTCTAGCACCCAGTGATCCTGAAAGAAGAGGCGAAGCCTGTCGCCCACCAGAGGCACCAGGGAATGGGTCTCAAACCTTCATTGCATGGTCTTCCTCTGGTTGGGGTCAAATCCGTGGGTCTATGTGTTCCACGAAAGGTTTTCCAGGACGGTAGTGATGATAGCCCAGAGACCCCTGGTGGTCAAACAGAGTCTGATAAGAAAAGGGCACTAGCCTGATTCACAGGCCTCCTTGTCCTGTCTTCCGGGAGGCAGTAAGATTTTGTCTTGCCTAGCTCTTTCACCAGTTTCTCCAAATCGGTTCCAGACAGGAGCTTCCCCTTAAAAGCCAGCCGAGCCAAATGAGCTTTGGAGGATGTGTCCAGTGACAGAGCCAAATCCAACGCTGTGACACCATCGTCAGGGCATCATCCCTGGCCACCAAGCACACCAGGTCATACATCGCTAAATATATATAATCTAATCCTCAATGATAGCAAAGGCTATTACTACATGGGTTGTGTATTTTCTCAATCCCTTCTCAATTATCACCATTTCTTAAGACAATGTTCAACCATTTTCTTACTTCATTTCACATTTGTGCATTAATAAGAACCAGGTCTCAGACTTCTTGTAGTACTTATGATAGGATTAACTCCCGTCCGTACAAGCTTTGCATCAATGACCACGGTTCAAAATATGTTTCATGATACTTGCATTCTTATCTTAAATAGATGGTATAGTATTTTGCACTAAGAAATTGTCAAACTTAGTATTTCGTTGAATATATGAATGCAGTATATAACTGAAACTTATCTTGTAATCTTCAATTGTATAGATACTATTTTGATCTTTCCCCGTCTTATGTGTATCGCTTGGTCTTCCCCGACGCCACCATTCGGCACCTAATTTGCGTTTCACAGATGTTTCATCAGGGGTTCAAATGCTGAAAATAGATACAACTATTATGTAATGCCAGCGTAAAGTATATTATCTCTGAAAAATTGTTCAACCCCACTACGCGTACCTTATGAAATTTGCAAATAAACGCAAATGGGTCCCTGATGCAGCAAGTCGACTCGAGCGGGCAACCTCCACGGCGGCTCCACCAGAAGCCGCATTAGATCGGCATACCAAGGACGCCGAGGCCAATCTGGAGCAATGAGGATTACCAGCCCTGCGTGATTCGCGGCTCTCTGAATTACTCGACCCACCAAGGGCCACGGAGGAAACACATACAGGAGTTGTCCCAACGGCCAGGGTTGAATGAGACCGTCGAGCCCTTCTGACATATGCTCTCTGCGCCTGCTGAAAAACCGTGCCGCTTTGGCATTGCTCAAGGTCGCCATAAGGTCCATGACCGGTTGACCCCAACGCAAAATGATTTCGTGGAAGACCTCTGCATTGAGTTCCCATTCGGCGGGATCTAACACATGTCGGCTGAGATAGTCGGCCTGAACATTGTCCTTCCCCGCCACATGAGCCGCCGAAAGCGCCGCGAGATGCAATTCCGCCCATTGAAACAACTGCTGACTCTCTTCCAGGAGAAGGACACTGCCCGTGCCGCCTTGGCGATTTATGTAGGCGACCGTCACTAGGTTGTCGGAGAAAATGCGCACCGGCTTCCCCTCGAGAAGACTGGTAAATGCCACAAGCGCCAGACGCACTGTCCGTAATTCCAGGCGATTTATGGACCATAGACTCTCTTCCGTTGACCAGGACCCTTGCGCTATGTGCGTCAAACAATGCGCCCCCCAACCGCTCAGACTGGCATCCATAGTCACCAAAATCCAATCCGGGAGCGCCAGCGGAACCCCCGCTTGCAGATGATCTGGGACCAACCACCACTGAAGACTGACCCGTACGTGATCGGGACAACCCAATCGACGAGAGAGCGGATGATACTGCGGAGACCACCGCGAAAGTAGCACCTGTTGGAGCGGCCGCATGTGCGTCCTGGCCCAAGGCACCAGAACCAAGGCTGCCGCCATGGACCCTAGTAATTGCAAGTACCTCCAAGTCGTCGGAGCCCGAACCCGCAAAAAACTGGTCACTTGAGAAAGAATCTTTCGAACTCGCTACGGAGGCAAAAAGACGACCCCTCTGTCCGTGGCGAAGAAGGCCCCGAGATACGGCAGCCGCTGCACCGGCTCCAGACAACTCTTCGCCTGGTTTACAATCCATCCGAGACTCTCGAGACAGGAAGCTACCCGAGCGGTCGCCCTGACGGATTCCTCCCGCGACTCCGCTCGAATCAACCAGTCGTCCAGATACGGGTGCACCTGAATTCCTTCTTTGCGCAGAGCCGCCGCCACCACCACCATCACTTTGGTGAAAGTGTGCGGCGCCGTCGCCAGACCGAACGGCAAGGCGCGAAACTGAAAATGACCCATGGGAACCGCAAAGCGAAGAAACCGTTGATGTTCCGGTCTGATAGGAATGTGCAGATAGGCTTCCGTCAAATCTACAGAGGAGAGAAACTCCCCTGGGCGCACCGAGCGAATCACCGATCTCAAGGTTTCCATCCTGAAATGAGAAACGCGCAAGCACCGGTTCACGTGCTTTAAATCCAAGATGGGCCGAAACGAACCCTCCTTCTTGGGCACCACAAAATAAATCGAGTATTGACCGAAACCGCACTGGTCGGACGGCACTGGAACCACGGCCTGAAGACGTAACAGACGCTGCAACGTGTCGTGGATTGCCCTCCGTTTGGTGAGAGGACCGCACGGAGAGAAAACGAAGGCATCCGCCAGAGGACAAGCGAATTTGAGAGCATAGCCCTCTCTGACAATCTGGAGCACCCAGTTGTCGGTAGTAATTGCGGCCCAAGCAGAGACAAATTCCTGTAACCGACCCCCTACCGGAATCTCCGCCTGGACCCGCCTCACTTCATTGCGGCTTCTTAACGGAGGCGGAAGGAGCCCCAAAATAGCCTCTACCGGAACCATTAGCTCCCCGAAAGGACTGCCCCTGAGAGGGGAACCGACCACGTTGGTAAGGAGTGAAGCGAGCTCCCCGAAAACGGCGAAAATCTCGCCCCTGACCCCTAGGGAAGGAGCCCTGTTTAGCCGCTTTAGGCCGGTCCTCGGGAAGACGTCCTCCTTTGGAGTCACCCAAATCCTTAACAATTTTCTCCAGCACTTCCCCAAAAAGTAGCTTACCCTTGTACGGAAGCTTGCTGAGACGCGCCTTGGACGAAGCATCCGCCGCCCAATTTCGCAACCATAAAAACCGCCGTGCGGCAATCACGGAAGCCATAGCCTTCGAGGAAATGCGAATCAAATCATAAAAAGTGTCCGCTAAATACGCCGCCGCCGATTCCAGCTTAGCCCCTTCTCCAGAAGGAGTCGCGTCTCCTTCCTGTCCAGAAGCCAGCTGACTCCACCGAATAGAAGCTCTGGACACGTACGCCCCACACACGGACACTTGCAACGCCAATGCACTGGAATCAAAGGCCTGCTTCAACAGAGCCTCCAATCTGCGATCTTGAATATCCTTAAGGGCCGTAGCCCCCTCCACCGGAATGGTAGTCTTCTTAGTGACCGCAGAAACCAGCGCATCCACCTTAGGCATACGGAGCAACTCTCTCTCCTCCTGAGGCACGGGATACAAACGCGCCATAGCCCGAGCCCCCCTCAAGGACGCTTCAGGACATTCCCACTCGGACTCTATCATCAGTTTAATCACCCTGTGTAGAGGGAAACATTTCTGCTCGGCCTTGAAACCCTGCAACAAGGGATCCTCTAAAGGTTCCTGCGGAACCACCGGAGGCACGATATTAAGCGCCGCCAGAGACTGCGCAATTAGGGCTGCCAGTTCCTCCCTCCTAAATACTCAAAATATATTAGGATCATCTCCGGGGCCCAACTCACCTTCCTCTAGGTCCGCGGGCCAGGACTCCAAAACCGGGTCTGATAGAAGCTCACCCTCCTCTGGCCCCAGAGCCTCTGCAGCCAGAGAAGCAGTTTCTACCCTGGAATCTCTAAGCGCTTGCACCGAGGAGACCCCCTCACCGGGATCCGAAAGGCCAGAGACCCCTGACTGAGAAACCTGCACAGTGTCTGTCCCAACAGAAGCAGGATCCTGAGCTTTCTTAAGCAAATAGGCCCTATGAAATGCTAAAATAAACTCCGCGGAAAGGAGAGGGTCCAGAGGCTCAGGCACCGCTGTTAACAAGGGCTGCTCCTGCCCTGCAACACTATGCCGAGACTTTGTCTTGCGCTTGCCTGCCTTAGGGATAGGAGCCGACGACACGACTTGCCCCCCTAACATGGCTGCCTTTCCCGCGCTTTCCCCTGAAGGCTGAAGGCCGTTTAACTGCTCTCCCTGATGGCCTTGCTGATCCTGCATACCGCGGCCCGTCTGACCCCCCCTAGGGAGAGCCTGTGACTGCCCAAAACAAACAACGCACCCCTGAACGCTCAAGAACGCGAGCACCGGAGAAGGAACTGCCCGACTACACGAGGGGGGGGAGGGAACGCACGCGGCAGTCCCCCTCGCTGAGGAAAAAATGAAACAGTGCCGCCAAATCGCAAGGCCCCGACAGAGAAAAACCGCTGCTAGCGGTTACGGGAGAGAAACGACGGCCGGAGGAAAAACAGCTGCTGGGGCTCCCAGGCTGTTTCCTACCTGCACCAACTAGCAGAGAAGTGGAGACAGGCCCTGCCTCATTCTCTGAGCCGTTTTTTTGGCAAACTGACACCAGCGCTGATTTGTAAATAAATTAATAGCATAAAAGACAGCACATGTGCAGAAATACCCTGCTAGGGCATAGCACAAACACTTCTGTGAACACTTCCACTCAAATTAGAAAAGAAAATAAAGACAAATAAAAGGCTAAGATTTCTTGTGGGGAGCTAAAGCCCCACACATCCAGCTCAGCTGCTGAGGACAATAAGACTGCCTTCTATCACCAGGGGAGAGCGTGGTATCCTAGCAACAAGAATCTGTCTTCAGTCCTCAGCTGCTAGAGGAGGGAGATTGACTACCCATTTGTTCTGGACTGGCCCGGAGAGATGATTAGGAATAGATTATATATATTTAGCTTTCAGCTGAATCCTCTTAAGAGATTGGACCTATAATTGTGGAGTGTTACACCAGGTCATACATAGCATCAGAAAGGAAGGCTGTAGCCGACTCCAAGAGTAAAATAGTATCAGGCAGAAGAGACTGAATCCACTAAAACAGGGCTCAAGATGTCAAACTGGTACATACCTCCAACTGTAGGATAGCCGCCGCCACAGCAAACTGACTCTTCAGCAAGGAATCCACCTTGTGGTCCAGAACATCCTTTAATACCGATCCACCTTCCATGGGAATGGTGGTCCATCTGGTAACTGAAATGACCTGTGCATCCACCTTGGGAATGTCAAACCACTTGCCATGCACCTCCTCCGGGAGCATAGATCTTCTTATAGACCCTTAACCTTTAAGCAGGGAATCAGGTGAGTCCCACTCAGAGCAGATCATATCTATGACCACATCCGGGAATGGGAAGACAGCAATGGATTTTCGCACCCCTTGAAGAAGCAGGGGTACTTTCGGCTCCTGCTCCATGCTGGAAGCATCTGTCAAGTTCAAGGTGGATGAGCCCCTAGAAATCAATGCTACCAGCTCCTCCTTCTGGAACAGGTGGATCATGCAGGAATCTGTATAGTCTCCTGAAGGTGAGAGTAGGGTGTAGTCCACATCAGGGCTCAATACCGATTCATTTGAGTCCAAGGCATAGTCAAAATCTCAGATAGCTCCCAATTGTTTCTCATCTTCAGGGAGTGTCCCATACCAGGGACGCTCAGCCAAAGGTAATTGAACAGGGCTTCTACTTTCAGCCTGCCTGGTACTAGACTGAGTCCGGGGGCATCCAAAGGCCGCAGGGTCTGAATTTCCATGCCAGAAGTAAGAGACCAGTTGACAAAAGGAAAAGAATTTCAGGGAGGACAATCTGGACTCCGGAAGCTCTTCTCTCAAAAAAGGCTCGACACCAGGGAAATAGCTGCCACAGACCTTCTAAAGGATGAAGAGCAGCTCACAATACAGTCGCCAGAGCCACTGGCTAGCTGATCTTTCTTACTCTTAGCGCCATCCTGCATCTCCTGCCCTGAGGCAGGTAAGGATGGACTAACAGTCACCCCTGAAGGGCCTGCTTTCCCCCCTCTCAGCCTGGGATACAAAGAAGCTGCCATACAGAAAAGGCAGAGTCTGGAATCCAAGGATGAGTCTCCTTGCCTGCCACAGATCAAGACATACAGAGTTAGGGTATCATAAGAGCACGCACTACGGTTGCATCATCCCACAAATGTGTGATAACTGCACTTTTACGTAGCACGCATTAAAGGCGCTAAGGAAGGAGCACAAGTTGGAGCCACTTGGGTAGAATATGTGTTAGAACCATGCAACCCCCAGGTGTACAATAGGCAAAAACATTACTAACGTGTGCAGAAAATGGCAGGAAACCCCCATGCAGTGCCAATAGTCGCTAGCAGTCCACTCCGAGTTGTGTCCCTTAGATGGAACTGGGAGCCCTCAACAAGGACAATGACAATGTCGAGCCTTGGTACTCATCTTCTGAGAGCCCCAGGCATAGGATCCGTGCCGAGTTGAGCTCTACTCCCCTGAAACTGCTTCAATGGCTGGGTTTATTTTAATAGCACTGTGTGGAAGATGGCTGGCAGGCAGATCCCTCTGAGAGCCTTCTGCAATCTTCGGGAGAGAGCGGGGTGGGGGCCGCGAAGAGGAGGAGGGAGGGGGTGCTGAGGTTGTGTGAGGCTGCTGTACTCTTCCAGATTCTTCCGAATCCTTTCAATTTGTTGCTGCTCAACAGGCCCTTATCATGATATGGGCATGGAGCTGAACCAATTTTCCCTCCTCCTATGGCTACCAAAAAGAGAGCAGTCTAGTGGAGCCTCCCACATCATGCTCAAGTGAGAGAGTCTCCCTTTTAGGGCTTAAGGTGGCCGTTCATGAGTGTTTAATCAATCAGATTTTCTACAGAGGAGACAATCCATCCAGCATCTGCTAGAGACAAAGAAATACTGAAGGAACCTCTGGTGGCAGAAGCGGATAGAGGCACAAGAGTGATGTCACTGAAACCTGGGCTTTTCATTGGTTCTTTGTCTCCATCAATCTGCTGGTAGAGGAACACAACGCACTTGTCTGGACTGGTCTAGCAGGCAATATGAAAATTGCAATTTCTTTAGAGGATGAATGCAAAAATGTATAAACTTGCATAAACATTAACAAAGGTGTTCATTTTTACAATATGGGTTCTCAATCCAATCCTTGGAACACACCTGAAGCTGTGCATGCAGATCTATCTTATGCATATTCACTGTGGATGTCCTGAAAACCAGACCCATAGGGGGTATCCAGAGGACCAGATTAAGAACCCCTCTTTTACACTAAAGAAATACATTTTTAAGCAGTCCATGACAATGGGCCCAATATTCATTTACGATGGCTATGCACTCTAAGATGCATAGCCATCACCATTGAACTTTAACCCCAGATATTCAATCTGGGGCCATATCCAGCCACCAGCATTGAATATCCGGGGTAGCCGCACACGGCGCAGAATCTAATTGGGCAGCACAATATTTAGCCGCTGCCCAGTTAGCTCCAGCTAAAGTTAGAACAGCTTTTGCTGTGTCTAACTTTCTCCTCCAAGGGATAACTGGGCAGCAATTGAACATCGCTGCTGCAGAATTATGCCCCAGTACCACCCCCAGAACATCCCAATGCTGCATTGGGGCATACAGCGGTATTACTCAGGAATATTCAGCGGCACAAAACATGTTAGTGCCGCTGATTATCCAGCTTAGGGGCATTTACACGGTTTACAGCTCTATAAAGCTTAAGTGGAGTGGAGGAGTGGCCTAGTGGTTGGGGCAAGTTACCTTAGGCCAAAAGGTCAGGTGTTCAAATCCCACTAGAAGACAGCAACCTTAGGCCAGAAGGAATAGGGTTTCTAGTCTTGGGCAAGCCACTTAACCCTCCATTGCCCATGTTCCCTGTAAGCATTAGTGTATGTGTCTCATATCTCCTCATGTTAAATGTATCCACAATTGTGTTGTAACCACATTGATTGAAGGATAAGGTGTTATACAAAAGCTGTCTAAATAAATGCCATCAAATATCAGGCCCAATATTATTACTTGATGCTATCAATGTAATGTTTTGGTAAGCAAATGCAAAATAAGATACTTACGCCATAACAATGACACAGAAATCGAGCCAGTTCCATGGGTCCCGAAGGAAAGTGAACTTTTCTAAGCAGAAGCCCCTTGCCAAAATTTTTATAAGAGATTCAAATGTATAGATTCCAGTGAATGTGTACCTGAAGAATAGTGTCCAGGAAGGAGTTAGAGGCAACATATCTTCATAGTACATGTATTTTTTCTTCGAAAGTGCACCACATATACCAAGCATTTTTCCCAAAGAAACAAAATGAGAAAAAGCTTTTAGTATAAACAGGCCCAGTAAGCTCAAATACTTCTAAAACCTTTTATAGACATTAAGCACCTGCTATATTACTTGAAAGTCCTTAAGGAATGGAGATGTATGGTAATGAAAATAAAAGAGGCAATATTCAGTATACTTAAATCCAGATATCTTTATCTGTATATTTAAAAAGATACTGTATACTACATCTCTCTGAACCCTTGAATATAGCTGCTCCAAATACACAAGATATCTGGATATCTTTAGGCCTACTATTTCTCTGCTGAGACATCCGGATAAAGTTAGCTAGCCAGATGGGGGCCAAATATCACTACTATTCAGCTAAGCTGAACTCTACTCCTCCTTTGTTAGGCATAGCAAGCTGCAGAAAAAGCGTCTGTCCGTATGCATGTTTATTTGTGCATGCACAAGAAGGGCTGTACTAAGGGCACAAGCACAGAAGGGGGTACTGATATCATCACTGGGTTGCCAGGAAGATCAAAGAGTGACTTACTGAACGTGGTTGGATGGAGGGAGGCATCAGATTCATTAATTGCACAGGACACATTTCTAGATTGGTACAGTCCTGTGCATAAGCATGCACAAACAAACATGCATATGCTAGGCTCCCCTCATCAGCAGAAGATGGGAGCTTTGCCGCTGCAATTGCGGTCAAGAGGGCTGCCATGCCCGTGGGAGTAGCATCTTCCATGGGCAGAAGGGTAGAGAGAGGCCACGATTATGGCCAAGACTGAAAAAGGGAGAATACAGCAGGAAGAAGAGCTGGGGCCAGAGAGAGACAGAGATGGTAAGAAAAATTTAAAGGGGCAATAGGTTTTGGAAAGTAAGATGGGGAGGGGGGGGGGGAATGGAGAATAGGGTGTGAGAGAAATGGACAGAAGCTGGGAAGCAGAAAAGAGAATGGGGAGCCGCAAGAGAAGAGTGGGAAGAGTGCAAGGGTTGTAGGTTGGGTGGGTGTCCTTAAGGTTTGTCAATTTTCTATGGTAAAAAGGGGACTATTGTAGTTGATACGGAAGGGCAGTATGTGGTCTTCTTCTGCCATTATTTTTTTCTATTTCAATTACTAATGTGAAAGAAAACACACACTAATGAACACTGCTCCACGTTAGTGTTACGGCTGCCTTCCATAAAGCATCAGGAATGCTACCAACACTTACTGCAGAGATTTGTCACTTTTAAGTGCCTTATCTCTGGTTAGTAAATAGGATATCTGAATTCAAAAAGTTGATTTAAGTTTGTGAAATAAATGTGATGGAGAAGACACATCCATGTATGCATGCACATATCCATGTATGCACGTAATATGTGCAGACTTATTTTGATTGAATTAGTGATCTCCTTAGGAGCATTATCAGAAAGCCTTGATATTCATCTATGCTCTATTTAGTGAATTCTTTTCTATTAACATTAGTTCAATTAACAATAACACCAATTTAATACATTTGGGCTTAAAAATCGAACTGTGTAATGTCTTACACCTGCTTCAAAGACAGCAGTTCCTGATAAGTTGTCAGTGATGATCAAGCTTGGTTTGGTGACGGTCTGAAGCAAAGTCTCATTCCTGGCATTCTCAGGGCTTAAGTTACAACAAAGACCAAGCTGGGGAATATTCAGTGGTGGTGGCCAGCGCTAATAAAACATAGGAACATAAGATATGCCATATTGGGTCTGACCAGGTCCATCAAGCACAGTGTCCTGTTTGCAACAGTGGCAAATCCAGGTTAGAAGTACCTTTAAGTTATGCCCAGATATTCAGTGTTGGGGTCATATCTAGCCAGCAGCACTTGCTATCCAGCCAAACTGGATATTATTTTAGCTATCCGTTCAGTGGAATATTCAGTTACTGGATGGATCGCTAAACTGCCTAAAGTTAGGACAGTCTTTTTTTTCTGTCCTAACTTTAGACGTTTTAGTTAGCCAATCAGCGCTGTTCATTGGTTAACTAATGTTGGTGCCCCAACTCTGGCCACGAAATAACACGCTAGGATGTTAGCATCAGGGAGTTTAGATGGGCTAGGAGGGGATATTCAGCAGCACTAAGTGCCACAGAATATCCCAATGAGCTATGAGCTGATCTGCAAACTGCATAAATGCTTTTGAATATGCCTCCCAAAATATTCTAAATATAAAGAGGGGATATTCAAAGCCATTAAAACAATTAGCAAACCTGCTTTACAGTTAGTGCTACTGAATATCTGCAGATGCTTCCAATGTATGCCCCAATACTAGCCGGCTAGCATCGATATTGAGCCGCTGCCCAGTTATTGCAAAATGGTGAAAGTTAGGCACATGAAAGGCTGGCATAACTTTCGTCACACAAGCTAACCAGGCAGTGGCTGAATATCACCATTGCCAGGTTAACTTCTCTACTATCCAGCGCCAGTGGCCAGACACTGTATGGCCCAGTATTAAATATCTGGGCTTAAGTTTCAGTGGCAACCCCCAAAACTGTATTAGCCACCGCACCTATCTCCCCCAAAGTTCTTACTGTAAGAATAATTTTGTAGAATATTAATGTTCACTTACTCTACATTCTTGGCCCAATCTGGAGGGTTACTCAGAGTCATAAACACACAGTTGGTCAAAATAGTGAACATAATGAGCATGCTGAAGAATGTAGAGTTTGGTCAAGGAATCTAAGTTAAAGTTTCAGAATAAAACAGAACAAAATTACATTTAGAGACTTCTTTATTTATTTATTTTACAGAATTTTATATACCTCTTTTCTATTAGTCAAAGCAGTTTACACAGAACTTAGTTTTTACAAGGAAAAGATTTCGATCAACATTGGATCTTGTACAATAAACATAGGGAACTTAGAACAAAGAACTTTATAAGCTTATTATATACAGTGGGCTGAGAGGTTAACAGGAATGGGGTCAGATGGGTTTCGAAGGGGTGGTGAGGTGTGGGAATATAGGGTTTCATGAGCGAGGTCAAGAAGGTTGCATATTGTCAAAATGCTTTTTGAAAAGGTGAGTCTTGAGTTGTTTATGAAAATCAGTGGAAGCCCTGATGTTTCACATTTTTGGGGATAGCGCATTCCAGAGGGTGGGAGCATATAATGAGATCTTGTAGACTGCTTGCAATTGCTAGACCATGGTGGGATACAGAGGAGGTTCTGGGTGCTTTTTCTGCTTAGTCTGGTAGAATTTGAGGTGTGAATTAAGTCATGTAGTTGCTCTGCTGATGAATTGTTCAGAGTTTTGTGGATGAGGGTTAAAAACATGTACTGTATTCTTCAGTTGATGGGGAGCCAATGGAGATGTTTGAGTATGGGTGTGATGTGGGTGTGCCATGAGGTTTGAAAGATCACACTACGATTGCATATTTAGGAAGACCTTGATAAGAGGAGTTACAGTAATCAAAAAGAGGTGTGATACTGGCCTGGCAAACTGTATAGAATGTAACAGTGGATAGGAGGGGGCACAGGTTTCGGATGGTTTTTAGCTTGTAATATACCACTTTGGTGATACTGTGAATTTGTTCTTTGACGTTAAGCTGCTGATCGAATATGAGCCCCAGGTACTTTGTGTGGGAGCTGACTCAGATTTCAGAGTTTGAAAAAAGCAGGTTGGGGGGGGTGAAGTTGGGATCCTTGGTTACGTGGAGGAGCTCTGCATTCTTCATTAAAACTTTCTGCACTTCTTCATTAAAACATAAGGCTATCATGCAGCCCACACTCCCATTATCACAGGTTCCTACATACGTCTTAGTGGCTTGCCCACTGAAAATAATGGAGCTAGAAGCAATAAATGCATCTAGTAATCTATGGTAACAGCAATGTGCGTTACTGCACTTTAGCAGATCAGCTCCTTAGATTTCAATTGTTAATATCTTAAAAATAAACAGCGTTCATGAAGGACTGGTAATCCATAGTAACCTTACCTCAAGTTAACTTACATGTTTTGTTAACGCAGGTCCCATTCCACCCAGTAACACACATACTACACATAACATGTGTTAAAGCACTTTAGTGAATAGATTTCTATATTTATGAATCAGGGCTCCGATATTGAGTTAAGACAGCTGTCCTCTAACCCCTGATAGTCAATGCGAGGTCATATACAGCCCCAGCATTGAATATGCAGAGTCGGCACACATGTCCGAAAGCCACAGAGGCTAACCAGGTAGCGGCGATATTTAATTTATTAATTTGTAAGTTTTATATCGTTTTTTCCAATAGATCAAAAGCGGTTTACATAGAACAAAATTAGTTATATGGAACAGCGCCCCACATAGACTACTGTAATAGCCTATTACAGGGCCTTCCAGTCAAAACCTTAACAATCCTCCAAAGAGTACAAAACTCTGGATGGGAGGAGTGCAAAACTCTGGATGGGAGGAGTAGCCTAGTGGTTGGGGCAAGGTACTTCAGGCCGGAAGGTCGGGGGTTCAAATCCCACTAGAGGACAGCAACCTTGGGCTGGAAGGACTGGGGTTTCTAGTCCCACAGGTGCTCCTTGTGGTCTTGGGCAAGCCACTTAACCCTCCATAGCCCATGTTCCCTGTAAGTATTAGTGTATGTGTCTCATATCCCTGCGTGTTATATGTATCCCCCAATTGTGTTGTGACCGCTTTGATTGAAGGATAAGGCGGTATACAGAAACTGTCTAAATAAATAAATAAAATAAATAAAAAACTAAACAGCAAGAATAGTATACAAGGCCCGATTGACTGAACACATAATCCCGATCTTATACAACCTTCATTGGCTCCCAGTAGGGAGCCAAATAAAATACAAGCTGCTGATAACATTCAAACTGATCAACAACATAGCCCTTTCATACCTATCTACTCTCATACAAACCCAACCACACTCCAGATCCCATAGGCAAAATGCAAAACACTCACTGGTAAGTACAACCTCCATACAAAAGACAAAACAGTCCACCAGCTCCAGAGCCTTCTCCTACACTGCTCCTAGTCTCTGGAACTCACTGCCATTGTCAATCCGTGAGACCAAAGACCTACAGTTATTCAGAAAAGAAGTCAAAACATACCTCTTTACTGAACACTACAGTAACATCAATGATAACCCAACCTCACCTCACCTTACCTTATGATCACCACCCAACCCTCTGTACCCTCCCCCCATCAATAATCCCTAGTCAAATCTACACTCACAGAAATACACAAACAGTAAACTGTAAATAGTTACTAGTCGTCAGTTCAGACAACTATGTATATAA
Organism: Ichthyophis bannanicus; assembly: GCA_033557465.1. Taxonomy (NCBI): domain Eukaryota; kingdom Metazoa; phylum Chordata; class Amphibia; order Gymnophiona; family Ichthyophiidae; genus Ichthyophis; species Ichthyophis bannanicus. Next base: position 635,694,947 of record CM066036.1, on the reverse strand, counting down.
AGCATTCGCTTTATATTAAATGTACCTATGGATCCATGTAAATAGTTCAACCTCTGTTCTTTGTAATATGTTGTGTTAAATGTAAACTGCCCCTGATCTCTGGAAGGAGCGGTACAGAGCCAAATAAATAAATAACTATACAGATAAACAATTAACTATGTACAGAGTGCAATCTGCATGGTTATTTTACAAAATCAACAATTAAAAGGGCTTTGTAAAAGGGGAAGAGCAGTGGGAGGATGAATTCGGGGTAGGGGGAGAGATATATTCAATTATGTGGTGTGGGTTTGGTCATTGCCTGAAAGAGATGGAGAAAGAACAAAATGTTGCCTGAATAGGTGGGTTTTTATTTTTTTTCAAAAAGTGGAGAGGTCAGTAGTTTCTCTTAGGTCAGTTGGAAGGTCATTCCAAGGCGTATAATGTGAGAAGACAATATTATTTGTTACTTTAATGGATCTCCAGAAGTTTGGTGATATTCTAAGTTTATTTTTGTTGTTTTCATGCTTAAGGCATGTTTCTTCATGTAAGGTGATTAATGAAGAGATGTGAGGGGGCTATTTGTCTGAGGAGCTTGAAGGTTTTCACAGTTATCTTGTATTGTATTCTGCTTTGTATAGGGAGCCAATGTAGTTCATATAATACCGTTGTGATATGTTCAGATATTTTTCAATGAAAGATAATTCGTGCAGCAGCATTCTGGGCAGATTGAAGTGATTTAATGTTTTGTTCGGTTAACTCTTGTAGTGTGCTATTACAATAGTCGAAATGTGGTGTGACTAATGCCTGAAGAACTGATCGTAAATCTTGGATGGATAATAGAGGGCATAAATGTTTTAACAGTTTGAGTTTTAAGTAGATTTTTTAGTTGTGTATTTGATGTGGGAGAGCATGTTGAGGACTTGGTCAAGTATGACCCCAAGATATTTTACTTTATTTTTGATGGTTATGTCTATGTCATTGATTGTGATAGTTGGTGGAGGGGAGAAGTTGTGATTTCTAGTTATGTATAATGCCTCGGTTTTTGCTGAAGTTTATGTGGAGGTTGTCAGAGGTGAGCCAGGCTGTCACCTCCTTGAAGCAGTCAATAATTTGTTGCAGGATAGGATATGATATGTTGATTGAAAGATATAATATTATATCATCCGCATATATGTGGTATGATATATTGAATTTTTTGAATATGGTACAGAGTGGCTGGGGGTATAAGCTAAAGAGGAGTGTGGGTAGGGCAGAACATTGGGGTAGACATTGTTTTTGATTGTACTGATTGGATGTTTGTGGGCCTATTCTTACTTGTTGAGTTCTGTTTGAGAGATAAGACTGAAACCACTTAAGGGTTGTATCTTTCAGTCCTATCTGTTGCAGTCATGAGATCATCAGATTATGATTGATGCTATCAAAAGCGGCTATGTCGTCTAAAAACAGAACATAAGATATGCCATACTGGGTCAGACCAAGGTCCATCAAGCCCAGTATGCTGTTTCCAACAGTGGCCAATCTAGGTCATACATACCTAGCAGTTTCCCCAAAAGACATAGGTTCCATAATGCTTGTACTGGGTCAAGCATTGATATCCTGGGTCCCTCCTTAATAATGGTTTATGGACCTTTCCTCCAGGAACTTGTCCAAACCTTTTTTAAACCCAGCTACACTAACAGCCTTTACTACATCCTCCGCTAACAAATTCCAGAGTTTGATTACACGTTGAGTGAAAAAATATTTTCTTTTATTAGTCTTAAATAGTATACCCTGTAGCTTTATTCTATGTCCCCTAGTCTTTCTATATTCTGATAACGTAAACAATCGATCTACGTTTACCCTTTCCACTCCGTTCATTAATTTATAGACTTCTATCATATCTCCCCTCAGCCGTCTCTTTTCCAGGTTAAAGAGCCCTAACCTTTGTAGCCTTTCTTCATAGGAGTATCCTTCCATCCCATTTACCATTTTGGTGGCTCTTCTCTGAACCTTTTCTAATATCGCTATATCCTTTTTAATATACGGTGACCAGAATTGCACACAATATTCAAGGTGCAATCTCACCATGGAACGATAGAGGCATTATAATATCTTTTGTTTTATTTTCCATTCCTTTCCTTATGATACCTAGCATTCTATTTTCTCTCTTGGCCGCCGCTGCACACTGGGCCGAGGGTTTTAACATGGTATCCACAATGACGCCCAATTCGTTTTCCTGGGTGGTGGTTCCTAACGTGGAACCTTGCATCGTGTAACCAAAGTTTGGGTTGTTCTTCCCTAGGTGCATAACTTTACAGTTGTCCACGTTAAATTTCATCTGCCATTTTGATGCCCAGTCTTCCAATTTATCAAGATCCTCTTGCAATTTTCCACAATCCTCTTGGGTTTTAACAACTTACATAAATAGATTTGTGTCATTTGCAAATTTGATAACCTCACTCGTTATTCCACTTTCCAGGTTGTTTATGAATATGTCAAAAAGGAGCGGACCCAGTACAGATCCCTGGGGTACACCACTATTCACCTTTCTCCATTGGGAAAATTGGCCATTTAGCCCTACCCTCTGCTTTCTATCTTTTAACCAGTTCCTGATCCACAGTAGTACACTGCCTCCTATCCCATGACTCTTTAGTTTTGCCAAAAATCTCTGATGAGGAACCTTGTCAAAGGCTTTCTGAAAGTCCAGATACACTATATCAACTGACTCACCTTTGTCTACCTGTTTATTCACACCTTTAAAAAACCATAACAGATTAGTAAGACAAGATCTTCCTTGTCTAAAGCCAAGTTGGCTGTCTCCCATTAGATAAGGCAAAGGAGAGCAAGGCTCCTGCAGACAACACAGAGGACACAACGAGCAGAAGCACAACGATGACCACAGTGGCTAGTAGAACCTTCTACCATCTTTCCTGGTACTGACGTCAGGCTCACCGGTCTGTAGTTTCCCGGATCACCCCTGGAACCCTTTTTAAAAATTGGTGTTACATTGGCGATCCTTCAATCTTCAGGTATTAGAAATGATTTTAATGATAGTTCACAGATTACTAATAGCAGGTCTGCAATCTCATATTTCAGTTCCTTCAACACCCTTGGATGTATACCATCCGGCCCAGGTGATTTGCTACTCTTCAGTTTATCTAATAGTTGTAATACATCTTCCCGATGTACTGATATTTTCTTCAATTCTTCCGCATCTTTAAATACCACTTCAGTCATGGGTAACATCCCTACATCTTTCTCAGTAAAGACCGAAGAAAAGAATTCATTCAGTCTCTCCGCTATCGACCTGTCGCCTCTTAGTGCCCCTTTAACCTCTCTATCATCTAATGGACCAACTGACTCTCTCACAGGTTTTTTGCTACGAATGTACTTGAAAAAGTCTTTATTTCGCGTTTTTGCTTCCGCAGCAAGCTTCTTTTCAAATTCTCCCTTTGCCTGCCTTATCAATGCCTTGCATTTGACTTGCCAGTGCTTGTGCTATTTCCAGGTTTCGTTGTTTGGCTCTTTTTTCTATTTCCTGAAAGATGCTTTTTTGGCAACAACAGCCTCTCTGACCTCACCTTTAAACCATGCTGGCAGTTTTTTTGATTTCCTTCCACTTTTCTTAAAGCGTGGAATACAGCTGGCCTGGGCTTCCAAGATTTTTCAACAACACCCAAGCTTGATGTAAGTCTTTAACGTTTGCAACTGCTCCTTTTAGCTTTTTCTTAACTATTTTCCTCATTTTATCATAGTCTCCCTTTCAAAAGTTAAAAGGTAGTACTGTGGATTTCCTTACTATCCCTCCTCCACTAATTAAATCAAAGGCGATCATGCTATGATCACTATTGCCAAGTGGCCCCAACACCCTTATCTCTTGCACTAGATCTGGTGTTCCACTAAGGACTAGGTTTAATATGGCTTCCCCTCTGGTCGGTTCATGAACCAGCTGCTCCAAGAAGCAGTCATTTATTTCATCTAGGAACTTTATCTCCCTAGTACAGGGGTAGGGAACCCTGGTCCTGGAAAGCCGCAGACCAGTCAGGTTTTCGGGATATCCCTAATGAATATGCATGAGATATATATGCATTAGAGATATCCTGCCAACCTGACTGGTTTGTGGCCCTCCAGGGCTGGAATTGGAGACCCCTGCCTTACACCTCTGTCATTTAAGATTGTGAGTGGGCAAGGTGCAGATGTCCAAGACATCAAAAAGGTTAGATAGAATGTGTCACATTCCTCCTCACTTCTCACCACCACCAAAATATTGTCTATTAGACAACGTTTTGGTGGTGGTGAGAATCGAGGAGGAATGTGACACATTCTATATACCCTTTCGATGTCTAGGACATCTGCACCTTGCCCACTCACAATCTTAAATGACAGAGGTGTAAGACAGGGGTCTCCAAATCCAGCCCTGGAGGGCCACAAACCAGTCAGGTTGGCAGGATATCTCTAATGCATATATATCTCATGCATATTCATTAGGGATATCCCAAATACCTGACTGGTCTGCGGCTCTCCAGGACCAGGGTTCCCTACCCCGGCCCTAGTAGAATGAAGGTCTGTTTATAGTTGTCTATTCCGTGTATTAGGTTATCAAATAAGGCAATCAATAGGGTTTCCACCCCATGAAAAGGGCAGAAGCCATATTGATGTTCATCGAGCAGGGCATAAGTATCAAAATGGTCCTGGAGTTGGATTTGGGCTGCCATTTCAATTACTTTAGCCAGGAAAGGGATATTGCACCACTGACCGGTTAGCTTCTTTGGGTAAAGATAGGCCAACTTTTGCAGCCTCCCTCTACGTGGTGCAATATCACTGCTACCCGGTTAGCCTCTGTTGCTGCCCACGACATGCCCTGGAATGCCCATGACACGTCCTGATGCTAACTGCTTAGCATCGGGGTGTGTAGGGGAGAAGAGCGGGGATATTCAGCTGTACTAACTACATTAATGCTGTTGAATATTCTGCTAAGCAGCATTTACAGTGCTGTAAACCGTGCAAATGTCTTTCGAATATCAGGCCCATGATATTTAACAATGGTCAGCGTTTTTTTAAACACCGTCTGAGTTAGATAAAATCCAAATATTCAATACTGTATCTGGATAGTGGCCAGTGCTAAATATCTGAATAGAGTACTTACCGCAGGCACTATCCAGCTGCCTAGATAGCCTATCCACATAGCACTTAGGACAGCTTTCTTGCTGTCCTCAATTATGCGGAATTTTATCTAGACAGCATCACTGAAAAGTGCCACTATATGCATTGTATCTGTCTCGGTTCCTGCTCTACCCATGGACTGCCACAGCACTATCTAGATAGCGTTAAAGTGGTCTGTGCTGATGTAAAGCAGCACTATATGGATGGTGCCACTAAATATCACTGTAAGCGACACTTATCTGTCAAGCCGATGCTGAAACCAGATAAGTGCTGATGAATATCAGGTCCAAATTTTACATCTCTGTACATCAACTGGCATGGAAGAGTAGCCTATTGGTTAGAGCACTGGCTTGGGAACCAAAAGAACAGCGTTCAGTTCCCACTAGCACTCCTTGTCATCTTGGGAAAGTCACTTAACCCAGCGTTTTTCAACCACTGTGCCGCGGCACACTAGTGTGCCGTAAGATATTGTCTGGTGTGCCGTGGGAAAAATTCCAATTTCATCCGTAACATGTGGCCTCGGCTCACAAATTAGGGTTGCCAACCGGCCGGTTTTCAGCCGGCCTGGCCGGTTTTTCCATGGCCAGGCCGGCTGCCGGCACAGTTGTAAAACCGGCCATTGAAAAGCCGGTTTTTTGCTCTGGCCGCATGCTCGGGAGCGGCAATATCTTAAAACCGGCTTTTGTGCCGAATTCCGCGGCGCGACCGCGATTCCCTATAGCAGTGCCGCCGCTGGTTCTGCTTTGTACAGAGCAGCGGCTGCACTACACTTACATTGAAAAGTAAAGAGAAACTGTGTCAAGAGCCCTCCGATCATGCAGAGCCCGAGGAAGTGATGTCATGGGGGCGGGCTCCTCACAGGCTGTCTTTCCTTTTCAAATTAACTTTAGCTGCAATAAAGTTAATTTGAAAAGGAAAGACAGCCTGTGAGGAGCCCGCCCCCATGACATCACTTCCTCGGGCTCTGCGATGACCGGAGGGCTCCTGACACAGTTTCTCTTTACTTTTCAATGTAAGTGTAGTGCAGCCGCTGCTCTGTACAAAGCAGAAGCAGCGGCTTGGGCAGAGGGGGGGGGTGTGTGTGTGTGTGAGTGAACCAGCAAGGGGGGGGGAGTGTGAGTGAACCAGCAAGGGGGGGGGGAGTGTGAGTGAACCAGCAGTGGAGAGGGGGGGGGGTGGTGTGAGTGAACCAGCAAGGGGGGGGGGGCGATGGTGTGAGTGAACCAGCAGGGGAGGAGGGGTAAGTGAGTGAGTGACCCAGCAGGAGGGGTGAGTAAGTGACAGGGGGGTGGGTGAGTGAATCAGCAGTGGAGGGGGGGGGGGGGTGGTGTGAACCAGCAGGGGAGGGGGGTTGGTGTGAACCAGCAGGGGAGGGGGGTTGGTGTGAGTGTTTGATTCCTATTCAAGAGAATTACTTTATATATAGCCAATATAGGCACAGAGGTAAATTTTTTTAACATTTTCTAATGGTGGTGTGCCTCGTGATTTTTTTCATGAAAAAAGTGTGCCTTTGCACAAAAAAGGTTGAAAAACACTGACTTAACCCTCCATTATCTCAGAAAAAAATCATATTATCAATGCCCCTGTTTATTTTACATTACCAAGTTTCAATTACAATGTAAACCACTTTGACTGAAAATGATAAAGCGGTATAAAATAACTTATAAAATAAGTAATTAATGGATGAACAAATCAACATAGTATAAAACCAGCAAAAATTCAATCATTTACACTTTCTGCATTTTTAGAAACATGCTTTTAAATAACCTTTGCAAAACAAATTATGTACACATCTTATAACAGAATGGCAACATAACAACTTTACAGTACAAGATAACATTTTTGTTGCTGTATTATAAGTAGGATCAACTACTTAAAAAGGATATGAATGTACCAAAACTTTAATAGCCACTTTTCTAAGAGGATTAAAAGGAGTTAACATGTACAAGGCAGATGTGGCACTGAAACGGAAGATCGCCTTCCCTCTATTCAATACTATAAAAGTCTGCAAAATAAAACAAAAGAGACAATTTACTATAGAACATAACAGTCTTCACCTACAGCATTTTATTTCTAATTTAAGCAGGATCATCAAATTTTCCTTTTAATTTAAAGCTGTATTGAGTATTTCAGAATAAGGGATATTGACACCAAAACAATTATATAATTATATACATGGGAAAGAGGAACAACCTAGTGGTTAAAGCAACAGCCTATTTACTCAGGAGATCTGGGTTTGATTCCCACTGATACTCCTTATGGCCTTGGGCAAGTCACTTTACCTTCCACTGATCCAAAGGAAAGACCTGGTAATCTACTTTCAGTCATACCTTGCCAAGAAAACCAAGGAGCTGCTGGGTTGCCAGGAGTCAGCATTGACTTGAATGCACTTTAAAAAAAAAATTCATATGCCATGCCATCAGAACTTCTTGTTAAGACCGTATTTAAGCACTTTCTCCTCCTCTCAAACATACTAACATCAAGCTGTCTTCTTCTTATTATTATTATTAAAGACTTATAAAGCGCCGCAACATACGAAGCGCTGTACAAACATAGAAGAGAGACAGTCCCTGCTCATCAGAGCTCACAACCTAATAAGACAGAAAACAAAATAAGTTACATAATACAAATAACAAAAATTTAAAGGACAATGTAAGCAAATGTTGATAGAGAGATCAAGATAGGGTAAGACAGGTATGGAAAGCAATAGTGAAGAGGTGGGATTTTAGTCTGGACTTGAAAATGGCCAGGGAGGATGCCTGGCGCACAGAGATAGGAAGACTATTCCAAGCAAAGGGTGCTGCCAGTTGGAAGGAGCGAAGTATGGAATTGGCAGTACGAGTAAAGGGCACAGATAAACAAAGACTGTTAGAAGAGCGAAGCAACCGAGTGGGGATGTAAGGAGAGATGAGAGATGAAAGGTACTGGGGGGGCAGAAGAAGAGTGAATACATTTATAGGTCAGGAGGAGAAATTTAAATTGGATACGGAGACGGATGGGAAGCCAATGAAGCGACATGAGGAGAGGAGTGATGTGGGAAAAACGAGACTGGCAGAAAATGAGTCGAGCAGTGGAGTGTTGAATTGACTGAAGAGGAAAGAGTTGGCTTGCAGGGAGGCCGGCAAGGAGAACGTTACAATAATCAAGATGGGAGGTGATTAAGGAGTGGGCAATCAATTTAGTGGTGTCAACAGAGAGGAAGGGGCGAATTTTGGAAATATTGTATAGAAAGAAACGACTTGTTCTATCAATGAGCTGGATATGTGAAGAGAAAGAGAGAAAGGAATTGAAGATAACACCAAGGTTACATGCTGAAGAAACAGGGAGGAGTACAGAGGTATCAACAGAGAGAGAGAAAGGGGAAAGAGGAGGGGAAGCATTCGGGGGAAAGATAAGAAGCTCAGTTTTGACCATGTTCAGTTTTAAGCGGCGGTGGGACATCCAGGCAGCAATGTCAGAGAGGCAGAGTGAAATTTTAGACTGGATATCAGGAGAGATAACAGATGCAGAAAGATAGATTTGAGAGTCGTTGGCATAGAGATGATAGTGAAAGCCATGGGAAGAGATAAGGGTGCCAAGGGATTGGGTATAGAGAGAAGAGGGGTGGACCTAAGACGGAACCCCGAGGAACTCCTACAGGTAGTGGGGTTGAAGAGGAGGAGGAGCCATCGAAGCACACACTGAAAGAGCGATGGGATAGATAGGAAGAGAACCAAGATAGTACAGAGTCTTTGTATCCAAGTTGAGGATAGGGTGATAAGAAGGTGGTTATGGTCAACAGTGTCGAAGGCAGCAGAGAGATCAAAAAGAATGAGGACAGAGTAAAAGCCTTTGGACTTTGCCAAGAACAAATCATTCGAGACCTTAGTAAGAGCAGTTTCAGTGGAGTGTAGGGGACGGAAGCCGGATTGTAAAGGATCCAAGAGGATATGAGAGGAGAGGAAATCAAGACAACGGTGATAGACTGCACGCTCAAGTAGTTTAGAGACGAAAGGAAGGAGAGAGATGCGACGATAGTTAGAAGGACAAGTGGGATCAAGTGAAGGTTTTTTGAGGAGGGGTGTAACCACAGCATGCTTGAAAACAGAAGGGAAGGTTGCAGTGGAGAGAGAGAGGTTAAGAAAATGAGAAATAGAAGGGATGAGAGATGAAAAGATGGAGCTAAGGAGGTGGGTGGGGAAGGGGTCAGAAGAGCAGGTAGTAGGTTTGGAGGAAGAGAGAAGGAGCGACGTTTCCTCGTCAGAGACCATAGGGAAGGAAGAAAGGGTGGCAGAAGTTTGGGGAGGGGAGAAATGGGAAATAGGGGGGAAGAGGGGGAGGAGGGGAACTGGAGGGTGACTGTGTGGATTTTGTCATGGAAGTAGTTAGCCAAGGTTAGGGCAGAAAGGGAGGGAGGAATCAGGGGTGGAGGCACACTGAGGAGAGAATTCAGTGTGCTAAAGAGATGACGAGGATTAGAGGAAAGAGAGTTAGTCAGATTAAGGAAGTAAATTTGTTTGAAAAGCGCAATGGCTGATTGGAAGGAGGAGAGCATGAATTTAAAGTGGAGAAAGTCAGGATAAGAGCGGGATTTGAGCCAGGCACGCTCAGTGGAGCTGGCACAAGAGCACAGAAAGTGGGCAATAGGGGAGAGCCAGGTCTGAGGAGAAGAATGCCTAACAGGACGGGGGATGAGGGGGGCAAAAGTATCAAGGGTGGAGGAGAGTGCAGTGTTATAAGAGGTCACAGCCTCATCAATAGAATTGGAAAGCAGAGTGGATGAAAGAGATAAGGAGAGAGAGGAGGAGAGAGTTAAAGGATCAATGGCAAGAAGGTTTCTAAATAGGTTAGTGCAGACAGGACGAGGCTGGGGTGGGGGATGATGAATAGTAAGGCTTAAAAGGTGGTGGTCAGATAAGGGAAGGACAGAGTTACAGAAATTGGAAGGTGAGCAGTAAGAGAAGAAAATTAAGTCAAGGCAGTGACGATGTCGGTGAGTGGGGGCAGTGGAACAGAGTTGAAGGTTATGTGAGGAGGTAAGGGAGAGAAGCTTTAAAGCAGGGGGACAGAAGGGCTGTCAACATGAATGTTGAAGTCACCAAGAATAAGAGTGGCAAAGGAAGGGTGAAGAAAGGTAGAATGCCAAGAATCAAAATCAGAAAGAAAAGTAGAGACGGAAATGTCAGGAGAACGATAGATAACGGAGTGGAAGAGGAGAGAAGAGGTGGATGGAGTGGAATTCAAAGGAGAGAGGGGAATGAGAGTGAGGTGGCATGATGGTCTGGAAGTGGCAGGAGGGAGACAACAGAAAGCCACTACCCCCACCGCGACCAGTAGGACGAGGAGTGTGGGAAAACCTATAGCCACCATGACATAGAGCGGCAATGGATGCAGTGTCATCAGAAAGAAGCCAGGTCTCATTAGGGCAAAGAGGTGAAATGAGTGGGAAATAAAAAGGTCATGAACAAAAGCAAGTTTATTAGAGATAGAATGAACGTTCCATAAGGCACAAGAGAAGGGGAGGGCAGACGGGGAGAGGAGAGGAATCAGAACAAGGTTAGATAAGTTGCGAGAAGGCCTAGACCTAACGTGAGAGAAATAATTAGGGAGCGCAGGAAGCCTAAAAGAGCAAGAAGTACATCTATGGAGACCAGAACTAGGGAAGACATAGATAAGGTTCGCTAGATTATGTGATGTCTTCACTCATTTAGCAGTGTTCACTCATTCAGCTGCTGAATTAAGGCAATTCCAAACAGTGGCACAAACAGTATAGCAGAAAGTTAAAAAAATCCAGTACCTTAATTACCATATATTAGAAAGGTAGAAAGCAGGCCCTCATTACATAATAAAATAGTGGAACCACATGTTCATGAATAAAGAAGTATTTCCCCCCGTTACATATGATCCTCTTTTTGCTCCCTGGACACTAACAGCCTGATATTCAAAAGGCATTTACATGGTTTACAGTCCAGTAAACCATGTAAATGCCTTTAATCGGGATATTCAACAGCACTTACACGGTTAGTGCCATTGAATATTCCCTTCTAACCCCGTTACACACCCCGATGCCATGCAGTTAGCATCGGGGCTTCTTGGGGGTGTTCCAGGGAGGAGTGAAGGCAGAGACTGTCGTTAACTGGGTAGCGGCGATGTTGCATGCTGCCCAGTTAGCGACCTGCACCTAACAGATAGGCGAGAGAAACCCTCATCTATCTTTAAGGTGCAGAAGCTAACCAGGCAGCATGCAATATTGCTGCTGCCCGATTAGCTACTGTGACTTCCAGCGTATGCGGTGATCCCCAGATATTCAATGCCGGAGCCGCATATGATCCCGGCATTGAATATCTGGGATTAAGGGTCGGCAGGCAGGCCTATGCGCTGAATATTGGGCCCTAAGTACTGATTCATTTTCTTTGTTCAATTAAGCAGGCTGTCGAATTCTGTGTATATTTTTCTTTGAAGAGTTGCTTCAAAATAAAATGTGCCACAACATGTGTAAACTTCACCCTACAGTAGCATTCGCTGAGGAGAAAATAACTTCTGATTTGTTGAATTTATCTTCAAATTTGAGAAATGTAATGAGAAAAGTATAAATAAGTGGGAAGACTAGGCTCATATAATTCTTTCCAACTCCTCTGTGTGGGCCCAATTCCATCCTGGACATCCCAGCCCTCTGTGTGCCCGGTCGGAACCGGATGCACAGAGTTAAACTGATCTCACGGGGCACGTGTAGCACATACAGGCCTCCACCCAGCTAATTCAATAAGAGCTCATGAATGGAGCCACGTTACCATAGTGTCTGGTTCTTATGGCACCATGGCTCCATTCGGGAGCCACGATCCCCGGCCGCCGACCACTTTTTGCATTCCCAGCAGCCCCACCCCCGATCTGGCCATCCAAGGCCAGGGTCGGGCTGCGGGGAATTTCCGGGCCCCCTCCCATCTTTAATGCGCCCTGGGCCTGCCAGAACCACCAATCTAGGGGAACTTATTCTACTTCAGAGGTAGAATAAGTTCCCTGTTCAATCAACCGGCCCCGGACATACAGGGCTGACATTGGAATCGGCCCAGTACATCCAAGGCTGTGGACCGCCCTTTGCCCACCCTAACTCTGCCCCCATACCACCCCCTTCCCGCCCCAATCTAACCTCCCCATATAACATATGAGGAAATAAGTCGGGGTCGGCAGAGGGACTGAATAGCGGGGATGGACGTCCCAACAGGACATCCATCCCCACTATTTGCAGCTCGGAATGACCCTGTGTGTTTTGTTTTGTGCATGTTTGAATCTGCCTGTGACTTTGTTGGGTGTGTGTTGGGGTCTATTTTGTTTCTTTGTATATATTGTGTGTCTGTGATTCATGTGCATGCATGTATATTTTATTTTATTTAACACTTTTTCTATACTACTTTACTAACAGTGAAAGTGGCATACAATGAACAAGAAACAATAGCTCTAGAGAACAAAGCATTACATAAAATTGGTTAACAAATCAGAGATAACAATTGCGCTATAGAAGTATAAACTAAAATGACCTTTTCATATTGTATGCAATTAAGTATTCTCCTCATTCTTGTCATCTTGTTATGAAGTTGGTTATTCTTCATATTCTATATATATGTAGTGTGTGTGTTGGTTTCTCTCAGGGACAATTTCTCCAAATGGGTTAGTTTGCATATTCCAAACAGACCAACTCTTAGGGGTATGTTTACTAAACTGCGTTAGTGCGATTCGTGTTAGGAGCCGTGGTAGAGACAGAAACCCCAAATAAGGACATGGGCGGTACATCATTTCCGAGAACGCACGTTACAAGGCGCCATAAATGAACGAGCGCTACAGGGCACGTTACCGCGCGTTAATCTTAAGAAGGCGCGCAGGCATACAAGCACAGCAACAGAGCTGTAGCACAATGGTTACAACACTGACTGATGGTACAGGGGTCATAGGTTCGATTCCCCAGTGGGCCTAATGTATAAGGCTGGCTGAGGCAGCACCCTTTACATTTAAGTAGCGATTGTTGAGGCATTTGACGTGTATTTTAATTAGTGCTGCCAGCAAACACACCCTCACGGTGGCATAACCTAAGGTGCCGCATAAGGCACCCCATAACGCACTCCATAGGGCACATTATAAAGTGTACTGTCCGCCAAGGCACCCTATAATGTCCCCTATAGGACACCACACAAACTGTCCGCTGTGGTTACCAGGATAGGGTTTACCCACCCGTACCCATGATGCACTGCACATGCAAATCAGCAGTCGACAGATGGGCACAAGATTGGGTATGCACCCCCACAGCACCTCGGCCTGGTAGGGGGGAACAGACCGTGTGTGGCACTGCCACAGAGTAGCCACAGACAGTCACATTGTGTGGGTACCGTGCCTACCCTGAGGTTGAGGTGGGGCGCCCAGCACCAGGTCCACAGCACCTTTCATGGCTGAAAATACGCCATGCTGCAGGTCCCCATCAGTGTGTGATAGGTAGTTCTGTTAGACACACCTAGGATACATCTGTGTCCTGCTGTATGTCTCGGTCATGTCTAGTCCTTATGGGCGATGCTGCACCCAGAATAGTGCATATCCTGTGTTGGTGCCATCGTTACCTGCTGTAGGTGAAGGGGGGGTGTATGGACCCATAGGCAGATTATGTACCACCACACAACCCACCCTCTGGGGCTCAGGGTGGGAAACAGGATCACCCACCAATAGATCCACAGTCTACCTCCCTGCAATGGTAGCAGTAGAGGGGACCAGCAACCCCAGTCCTGCTGGGGAACAGACAGAGCGGTACACATCCATAACGCAATAGCAGACAGACAGCAGGCCTGGAAATGCTCAGCGGCCCCCCACCATTATCTGACATTCTCCAGCAGCAAGCCTCCAGCCGCTACACCCTGCAAGGTGTTCCAGCAAGACACATACTAGCTGCAAACAGTCTGCCAGCTAGTCTATAGTGCATGGTCCTGGAGGAGATGCATGTACCCAGAACGGGGATGTCAGCATACACACCAAGCAGATAAGTCAGTGATTGGGCCCCAAAAGAAAACCCATAAATATCACATAAGAGAAATGCTATATAGCACTATGGGGGAACCTAGCCATGCCATGGTCACTGCTCAGTCAGGGTGAGAGTGACCTCCCAACAGGACATGCTATGGCCACCCTGTCCGTGCAGGTGGTGGCCAGGCACTACAATGTCCGAGCCATTGCCCTATGCAGATGCATCCAGGCCAGGCCACCCTATCCAGGCTATTCCCACAGTACCTTGCTCCTCATTACGCACATTGGCAGGCCAATACTGGCAACAGTGCTAGCAGTGTGGGCTGTGGAGGGTGTTGGCAGCCACCATACACTGCATAGACACACACTCCCCACACCTATGCCAGCATTGTGCAACTATAGAGGTGTTGGGCAGCCCAGGTCACCACACTAGTCCTGGGCACAGTGCAGGCATGGCTATGGTCCGCAATACTGTAGGAGTCACTTCCCAGGTTGGTAAACACTGTCAGACAAGACCTGTAGCACACTCCACAGACATCAGAAAGGTTGCTATGATGCAGCTCACTCAGAAAAGTGTACTTAACCTAGGAATTGCTATCTGCCAGTAATCATAGCAACCTTTTGATAGATGTGTACCATATTCCCCGGTTTAGGGTGGCATTACTAAGGTATGCAAGTGCTAGTATTGGGAGATGCACGCAGAGCCCAATGTCCTGCCTCTCCAGGAGGCTTTGGATAATGGGGTCTGTGGATGCGGGTGTGTCTGCCCCTGTTGGCTGCTGCTTTACGGCAGAGGTTCCCAACTCCATTCCTGCGGTGCCAAACACTGTTCGGGTTTTCATGCTGTCCCTTCATGAATATGCATGAGATATATCTGCATACCCTGGGGGTGGCGCATAGAAATGCAGCACAGGCATCTTTATCAGAGGCAGCATGGAACCGGAATGGTGTTTGGCCCTCCAGGACTGCATTTGGGAGGCTCTGCTCTAGGTAATGTGCATGTTTATGGTGTCTGTGCTCTGTAGGGTAAAATGTAGGTGTCTTGGGCATGTGTATGTCATCTGCAATAAAGGTGCTGTCTGTATTAGCACGTTGTAGTAGTGGGTAAAATATGGGGACTGGGTTGGCAGGAACCACAGTTGGGACTTGAACCTGTGACCCTCTGCTTGTGAATACACTGGTTTTGTGCACTGCACCACCTTGTTGTCACAGAGTGAGTATATTCCTTGGTGATACCATGACTGTTCGTCAGACAGGGCCCGTCTGTTGCAGTACACGGCACCCACCTACACAGGGCTAGGCCACGGTCTGCTCTGGGCAGCTGCCACTGCCGCCTCCACCACCAGTATCCCTCAGCCACCATGCTGACATGCCCTTCTGCAGGTGGTGCGCAGTCTCAGGCCATCCAGTGTGCAGGTAGGCGGCTGCCTATGGTGCGGGTTCTGGGGTAGGGGTGCCTGCATAGATGTCCATGCTCTCCCCAGCCCTGCCTGCCAATGTTCCGTGCCCTTGGGGGTAGCTGTTGGGTACTATCCCCTGTGACACTGTGGGAAACACAGTCGTGCCCATGTTGGGCCTTCAGCAGTTGCTGTCTGGCCGCTCTGCTGTTTCAGCATTCGTATGGGCCACCTAGGCATCACCCTAGTCCGCACTGTGGCCCAGCTGCACCACAGCATGTGCCGCCTGCGGCCCTCTGTATCCCCTTCTCCGGCATCTGTCCAGTTGCTGTTCCGACATGCCCACCCTGATGTTGCGGGACTTGTGCACGCCATAGGAACCCTGTCCGATAGTGAGGAAAACCCTGAGCAGCGCTATTTCACTGTGGGCTCATTCACATTGTATGGGGACGGAGTATAGACCCTTCCACGATTTATATCTGTTCTATGGAGCTTCCTCGGGGGGGGGGGGGAGGGGTTGATGTTTCTCATTGATACCACTATTGGCCAGCTTGGTTATAGGTTTTTTTCCAGTTTGTTGGGGTCATTTTCAGTGTTTATGTGCCCTTTTGTTCTGTGCACATGTATCACACTTATCACGTTTTTTAGGTTTCCCTGCCTGGGCTGTACATTGCTGACACTGAAATGGTTTCTCTCCCCTGTAATGTGCTTTTAACGGCAGGTTTTCATTCGCGTTGGAATTGAGCTCTTCAGATCAGCACGTTAATGTGAAGGGAGCCTCTCCCCGCCCATTCTCCACCCATTGACCCCCTCTCTCCACCTTCTGCGGTGTTTTACCGCGCCGCGGGAGTTTACGATCGTTAACGTTACATAACGCGCGTTATGTACGATTACCGCAGTTTAGTAAACATACCCCTTAGTTACTGTCTAATTCAAAACCATCCTATAAACTACCACACGTTCAAAAACTTAGGGGTATGTTTACTAAATCGTCTTAATGTGCGCCCGGCGATAGTGTGCAGGCTGCCATAAAAGGAGTGGGCGTTTCAGTCTTAAAGTAGCAAAACGAGATTATCGTGCGATAACGCGCGCTGCTGTGCACATTAACGGGCTAAGCGCGTTAACGCGCGGTAATCTTAAGTAGGCGCCCAGACATGCAAACACAGAAACAGAGGTGTAGTATAATGGTTAATACACTGACTGATGATACAGGGGTCATGAGTTTGATCCCCCAGTGTGCCTAATGCATGAGGCATCAGCTTTGACATGTAAGTATTGTTTCTTGAGGCATTTTATTTGTATTTTAATTATTGCTGCCAGCAAACACACCCTCACGTGCCATAACCTAAGGTGCCACATAAGGCACCCTATAAGGCACTCCATAGGGCACATTATAAAGTGCACTGTCTGCCACGGCACCCTATAATGTCCCCTATAGGGCACCCTATAAGGCGCTCCATAGGACAACTTATAAGGCACCTTATATGGACTGTAACCATAACGTGCCTCAGAAGGCGCTTTATAGAGCACCCTATAAAGCGCCTTCTGAGGCACCTTATGGTTACAGTATTCTGAGGGTGTTTTTGCTGGCAGCACTAATGTACATTAAAAATTGACAATGCTCTGGATAGCCCTATCAAATAACCTCACTGTGGGTTTGAACCCATGACCTCTGGCTCTACAGGCAGTGAAGTAACCAGTGGGCTACAGCTATTAACAAGCCCCTGGCTGGCTACAGAAGGACTGCATGTCACCACACAAACTGTCTGCTGTGGTTACCAGGATAGGGTTAACCCACCCGTACACATGATGCACTGCACATGCAAATCAGCAGTCTACAGATGATCACAAGATGGGGTATGCACCCCCACAGCACCTCGGCCTGGTAGGGGGAACTGACCGTGTGCACCCCCACAGCACCTCAGCCTGGTAGGGGGTACTGATCGTGTATGTTACTGGCACAGAGTAGCTACAGACCGTCACATTGTGCGGGTACTGTGCTCACCCTGAGGGTGAGGTGGGGCACCCAGTACCAGGTCCACAGCACCTTTCATTGTTGAAATAGGCTATGCTGCAGGTCCCCATCAGTGCTAGTGTGTGTGATAGGTAGTTCCTGCAGACACATCTGTATTTCTCAGTCATGTCTAGCCCTTATGGGCTATGATGCACCCATGGTCACATGATGTAGGTGAAGGGGGGGGGGGGGGTATTTGGACCCATAGGTGGATTATGTACCACCACCCAACCCACTCTCTGTGGCTCAGGGTGGGAAACAGGATCTCCCACCAAATGGCCACACTCTACCTCCCTGCAATGGTGGCAGTAGAGAGGACCATCAACCCCAGTCCTGCTGGGGAACAGACACCATACAGGGCAGGCAATGCAGATCTGTACACATCCATAAGGCAAGGCAGACAGAAGGCCTGGAAATGCTCAGCTGCCCCCCACCACTATCTGACATTCTCCAGCAGCAAGCCTCCAGCTGCTGCACCCTTCAAGATGTTCCATCCAGACACATACTAGCTGCAGACAGTCTGCTAGCTAGTTCATAGTGCATGTTTCTGGAGGAGATGCATGTACCCAGAACTGGGATGTCAGCATACACCCCAAGCAGATAAGTCAGTGATTAGGCCCCAAAAGGGAACCATAAACTTCACATGAGAGAAACACTATATAGCACTATGGGGGAACCTAGCCATGCCGTGGTCACTGCTCAGTCAGGGTGAGAGTGACCTCCCAGCAGGACATGCTGTGGCCACCCTGTCCGTGCAGGTGGTTGTCAGGCACTACAATGTCCTAGCCATTGCCCTATGCCCTGTGCAGATGCATCGTGCTCAGGCCACCCTGTCCGGGCTATACCCATGGTACCTTGCTCCTCATTATGCACATTGGCAGGCTTACACTGGCAACAGTGTGGGCTGAGGAAGGTGTTGGCAACACCACACATTGGATAGACAAACACACGCTCCCACACCTATGCCAGCATTGTGCAAATAAAGAGGCTCTTGGCAGCCCTGGCCACCGCACCAGTCCTGGGCACAGTGCAGGCATGACTATGGTACACAATACTGTTGGGGTCACTCCCCAGGGTGGTAAACACTGTCAGACATCAGACCTGAAGCACACTCCACAGACAGCAGAAAGGTTGCTATGATGCAGCTCAATCAGCAAATTGTGCTTAACTTAGGAATTGCTATCTGCCAGTAATCATAGCAAACTTTTGATAGCTGTGTACAATATTCCCAGGTTTAGGGTGGCATTGCTAAGGTATGCAAGTGCTAGTATTGGGAGATGCACGCAGGGCCCAACATCCTGCCTCTCCAGGCGGCTTTGGATAATGGAGCCTGTGGGTGAGGGTGTGTCTGCCCCTGTTGGCCGCTGCTCTAGGGCAAAGGTTCCCAACTCCAGTCCTGGTGGGCCAAACACTGTTCGGGTTTTCATGCTGTCCCTAATGAATATGCATGAGATACATCTGCATACCATGGGGGCAGTGCATAGACATGCAGCACAGCCATGTTTATTATTAGAGGCAGCATGGAACCTGAATGGTGTTTGGCCCTCCAGGACTGCATTTGGGAGACTCTGCTCTAGGTAATCTGCATGTTTACGGTGTCTGTGCTCTGTAGGGTAAAATGTAGGCTTATTGGGCATGTTTCTGTTATCTGCAATAAAGGTTCTGTCTGTATTAGCACGTTTTAGTAGTGGGTAAAATATGGGGACTTGGTTGGCAGGAACCACAGCTGGGACTTGAACCTGTGACCTTCTGCTCCTGAACACACTGGCTGTGTTCACTGCACCACCATGTTGCCACAGAGATAGTGTATTCCCTGGAGATACCATGACTGTTTGTCAGAAAGAGCCTGTCTGTTGCAGTGCACGGCACCCACCTAAACAGGGCTAGGCCATGGTCTGCTCTGGGCAGCTGCCACTGCCCCCTCCACCACCAGTACCCCTCTGCCACCATGCTGACATGCCCTTCTGCTGGTGGTGCTGGTGCTGCGCAGTCTCAGGCCATCCAGTGTGTGGGTAGGTGGCTGCCTATGGTGCGGGTTCTGGGGTAGGGGTGCCTGCATAGCTGTCCATGTTTCCCCCCAGCACCGCCTGCCAATGTTCCATGCCATTGGGGGTACCTGCTGGGTACTATTCCCTGTGACACCGTGGGAAGCACACTCTTGCCCGTGTTGGGCCCTCAGCAGTTGCTGTCTGGCTGCTCTACTGTTTCAGCATTCCTATGGGCCAGCTAGGCATTACCCTAGTCCGCACTGTGCCCCAGCTGCACCACAGCATGTGCCGCCTGCAGCCCTCTGTGTCCCCTTTTCCAGCATCTGTCCAGTTGCCCATTCCGACATGCCCGTCCTGCTGTTGTGGAACATGTGCACACCATAGGAAACCTGTCCAATGGAGAGGAAAACCCTGATCAGCGCAATTTCACTGTGGGCTCATTCACCTTGTATGGGGACAGAGCATAGACCCTTCCAAAATTCATATCTTTTTTTTGGAGCTTTCTTGGGGGTGTTTTTTGATGTTTCCCATTGATATCACTATTGCCCAGCTTGGTTATGTTTTTTTACATTTTCTTCTGGTCATTTTCACTGTTTCTTTGCCCTTTTGTTCCGTGCATATGTATCACACTTATCACTTTTTTGTAGGTTTCCCTGGTTTTGCTGTACATTGCTGACGGAAATGGTTTCTTTTCCCTTTAAATCAGCTCTAACGCCAGGGTTTCACTGGCGTTAGTTTTCAGCCTCGGATTTCACAGCATTAGTGTGCAGGGCCCTCCCACTCTCCGCCCATTGACCCTCTCTCTCCGCCCTCCGGGAGCCTTTCTCCGCCTTCAGTGCTCGTTTGCGCGTTAACGCGCGATAAGGCGCCTTATCGTGCGATAACGTGGGAGAGCGCACGTTAAGACAGTTTAGTAAACATACCCTTAGAGTCAACAGTGACCAAGCATATAAAGATTAACTATAGGGGTGGAGACCTCAGGATGGCTAAAAACCCTTCACATGGCGAAATCATGTGAAGAGATATCATTAGAGAAAGCATAGTTACTTACCTGTAACAGGTAATCTCCGGGAACAGCAGGAATTTAGTTTTCACACATGGGTGATGTCGGTACTGACGGAGCCCGCGTGGGAACGCTCCCCAGTGTCCAATAGGAAAGCTTGTTGGAGCATCCCACTGCGCCTGTGTAGCTGCCTTCCCGCCTTTCCAGCTCTCCCTCTTCAGTTGAGTTTGTAGCTGAGATAAAAGGAGAGAAGAAGAAGAAGAAAGTACAACTCCTAGGGGAGAAGGGTGGGTTGTGAAGACTAAATTCCTGCTGTTCCCGGAGATCACCTGTTACAGGTGAATAACTATGCTATCTCCAGGAACAAGCAGGAATGTAGTCTTCACATATGGGATTCCCTAGCTTAGCGATGCCAAGGAGATGACCACAGAGAGAGCAGCGAAACACAGCTTAAGTTGGTCATGTATCCTCCCAAGGATATCTGGTATCGAAACCCAGGACAAGGGGTAGGAGTTGTTCTAAGTATGAAAGAGATGCTGGCGAACAGCCTGGCCAAATGAGGCATCCCGACGGAAGTCCTTGTCCAAGAAGTATTGGGCCGTAAATGTGTGGACAGGGGACCAGGTTGCTGCTTTGCATATTTTATCAATCGCCACCGAGCGTAGGATGGCCATAGAGGAAGCCATTGCTTGCACATTGTGTGCTGTGACATGACCTTCAAGGGAAAGTCCTTTACTCTCATAAGCAGAAGATATACAGTCTGCAATCCACTTGGAGAGTGTTCTTTTGGAAACTGGAAGACCCAGGTGACTGGGATCAAAAGCCACAAAAAGCTGAGAAGCCTTTCTGTGCTGCATAGTCCTCTGAAAATAAAAAGCTAAAGCACGCTTGCAATCCATAGTATGTAGACTTTTTCTGCACTAGATGCATGGGGTCTAGGAAAGAAGACAGGAAGATAGACTGGTTCAAATGAAAAGACGAGACCACATTTGGAATAAAGTGGGGATGAGTCCTAAGGACTGCTTTATCATGATGGAGCTGTGTATAAGGAGGGTCAGCCACTAAAGCCTGAAGCTCACTGATGCGTGTCAACGAAGTGGGGGCAATCAGGAAGATGACTTTCCAAGAAAGAAACCTTAGAGATGTGGTGGCTAGAGGTTCGAAGGGCGGCTTCATGAGCTGGCCAAGGATCAGATTAAGATCCCATGCCACCGGTGGTGGCTTAATGGGAGGCTTAGTTAAGAGTAGACCTCTCATAAAATGGGTTACCAGTCGCTGAGAAGACACAGGCTGTCCTTCGAAGGGCATATGGAAAGCCGCTATGGCACTGAGGTGAACACTTACCGAATTAGTTTTGAGTCCAGAGGACGAGAAGTGGAGGAGATACGCGAGTAACACCTCCACGGGAACGGAAAAAGGATTAAGTTCCCACTTTGAACAACAAATGGAAAACCTTCTCCACTTAAAAGCATAAGCACGCATTGTGGAAGGTTTTCTTGAGGCCAAAAGGATATCCTTAACCAGTTGAGAGAGGTTGATATCCTGGAGTTCTAAGCTCTGAGCAGCCATGCCATCAGGTGTAAGGACTGGGGGTTGGGGTGCAGAAGTGTTCCGTTCTCCTGGGATAGAAGATCTGGAGAACATCACAAGTCCAGGGGTTTGGCTTGTGAGAGATGTAGAAGCAGTGGATACCACGCTTGACGTGGCCAGCGGAGGGCTATGAGGATCATGTAGCCCCTGTCTCTCTGAAGTTTGAAAGGAGTTTTGGGAAAAAGGAGAATGGGTGGGTAGGCATATAGGAAGTCCTGACCCCAGTGGAGGTGGAAAGCATCCATCTTGACTGTTCTGAGCAGGTATTTTGGAACAGAAGCGGAGAAGTTTGGCATTCTGAGGACTTGCAAACAGATCTATGTCTGGGGTTCCCCAGAGCTGGAAGATTTGAGCAATCTGGTACGCATGGAGAGACCACTCGTGAAGCAGTAGTACTCGACTGAGCTTGTCTGCCAGGAGATTCTGTTTACCAAGAGAGAAGCAGAAGGCTCAAAACCTATCCAAAAATATTTTTCTTCAAAGGAGCAACTATTTGCAAAGAAGGTCTCAGTAACCCTTTGGCGTTATTGTGCAGACTCTTGCCAATGCACAAAAAAATACGCCTAGTAACATCAATGACCTTCTGTTAGAAGCTAATGCAACTGAACTAAGTGGGCAGTTTCTATTTTTAATTTATTATTACTGTTATTGTTATTTCTCAAACACATCTCCCATAAACATAAGAAGAGTGTTACTTAGCTCCACCATTCTCAGCTCACAGCTATGTTATACTTCAAATCCCGACGCCATTTCCCGGTACCGATCTTGCGTTTCACTATACTGGTTTCTTCAGGGAATCGGTCATAGTGCATAGTGCTGAAGATAAACAAAACATAAAAATCATCACTCCCACTGTGCTAACCATTGCCATCCTCTCTACAAGTAAAACTATTCATTAATAAATGTGCACGAAAATTTAAAAATACAATCTTACCGAAACAGCTGCCCACGCTTATTATAGCTCTAAATTCAAAACCTGTATTTCCAAACACAACACTCTCCTCATTCGAGCCAGAAAACGCCGCGCATGCGTTTAACTACCCCAGACTCCATCTGTAAAGGGTCCCGAACCTAAAGCGGGAACCAATCAGCTCTGTATGCTATTGTGTGCCCTTGTGGGCTGTGCTACATCGGAAAGACAGTGCGCCCTTTTAGAACTCGTATGAGGGAGCATCGGCATCGGCTGCATTGTAAGGTGAAAGAGGCCCCTTGGTGCGGCATTGTTTATTGAAGGGTCATATTTTTGAACAACTCCGATGTTTATGTATTGATAGAGTGTGTAGGGGACGTGATGGAAAATCTGTAGACGAGACATTGATTTTTGTTGAACAGAGGTGGATTTTTCGTCTTAATACTCTTGAACCAAGGTGTTTAAATGCGGCTATTGATTGGGCGGCGTGTTTATGATGGCTCTGTTTGTCAATACACCCTGTGAGGGTTTATTGGGTAGGTATTAGAAATTGTTCGGCTGTGGAAAAGGTTAGCTTGGATTTACATTTGTTAGTAGGCTCGTGTATGGGGTAACTGGTGGGATGTTAGCTGCCTATGGGCAGTTAGTTGTCGGACAAGTGGCTTCTAATGGAACGAATAAAAAAGTGGGGTGGTTTAGTTTTTGTTTCAGAGCTGATTGGTTCCCGCTTTAGGTTCGGGACCCTTTACAGATGGAGTCTGGGGTAGTTAAACGCATGCACGGCGTTTTCTGGCTCGAATGAGGAGAGTGTTGTGTTTGGAAATACAGGTTTTGAATTTAGAGCCATAATAAGCGTGGGCAGCTGTTTCGGTAAGATTGTATTTTTAAATTTTCGCACACATTTATTAATGAATAGTTTTACTGGTAGAGAGGATGGCAATGGTTAGCACAGTGGGAGTGATGATTTTTATGTTTTGTTTACCTTCAGCACTACGCACTTTGTAATGACCGATCCCCTGAAGAAACCAGTATAGTGAAACGCAAGATCGGTACCGGGGAATGGCGTCGGGATTTGCAGTAAAAAAATGGATTTGAAGTATAACATAGCTGTGAGCTGAGAACGGTGGAGCTAAGTAACACTCTTCTTATGTTTATGGGAGATGTGTTTGAGAAATAACAATAACAACAATAATAATAAATTAAAAATAGAAACTGCCCGCTTAGTTCAGTTGCACTAGCTTCTAACAGAAGGTCATTGATGTTACTAGGCGTATTTTTTGTGCATTGGCAAGAGTCTGCACAATAACGCCGAAGGGTTACTGAGACCTTCTTTGCAAATAGCTGCTCCTTTGAAGAAAAATATTTTTGGATAAGTTTTGAGCCTTCTGCTTCTCTCTTGGTTAACAATGAACGATTACATTTTATTGGTAGTTTAAGCGTTCTGAATCAGACCAGTAATTTTGAGGAGATTCTGTTTGCCAGGGAGATACACCACTATTAGGTGAATCTGATGGCATATGGCAAATGACCACAGATGCAAGGCTTCGTTGCACAACGCCTGAGAACATGTTCCACCCTGCTTGTTCATAGAGAACATGGCTACCTGATTGTCTGTGTGGACTAGAACTGTTTTGGAGCACAGGTACTCGTAGTCCTGAAACTCTCAGAGCACTGAGGATGGCTCTGAGTTCTAACAGGTTTATGTGGAGTCGAGTCTCCTGCTGAGTCCAAAGACCCCGAGAGGATATGCTGTCCAGATGAGCTCCCCAGCCCAATTTGGATGCATCCGTCATCAGGGTAGATTGGTGTGGTGGCCTCTGAAAAGGTAACCCTACGAGAAAATTTTCCTGTGACTGCCACCATCGGAGGGACAAAATTAGTTGTGGAGAGTTCATGATTTTGTCCTCCATATGACCTGATGCCTGAGTCCACTGCAAAGCTAGGGTCCATTGAGCTGCACGCATGCGTAGACGAGCATAGGGAAACACATGGACAGTGGAAGCCATATGGCTGAGCAACTGGAGCATCTCTAGAGCAGTTAGGAAGGTTTTCATAGCTGTCTGAGAAGCTAGTTGAACAATGCGGGTGCAGTGGATCTGTGGCAGGAAAGCCTGTGACTGCTGCGTGTCCAGGAGAGCCCCTATGAACTCTAAGGCTTGAGAAGGGGTGAACTGGGATTTTGGCAGATTTATTAAAAATCCCAAGTGTTGAAGGACCTGTATTGTGCGGGAGAGAGAGGAGCTGGCCTCTAGAGTTGTTTTGGCTCGTATGAGCCAGCCAGTCATCCAAGTAAGGGAAGACAAATATCCCTAGAGTCCTTAGGAATGCTGCTACTACAGCCATGCATTTTGTGAAAACTCTTGGGGCAGAAACCAGGCCAAAGGGTAGAACCCTGTACTGGTAATGTCTTCCTTGAAAGAGGAATCAAAGAAACTTCCTGTGTTCTGCATGAATAAGTATGTGTGTATACACATCCTTTAGATCTAGAGAACAAAGCCAATCCTGACTCTGGATGTAAGGGAGAAGTGTGCCGAGAGAGATCATCTTGAATTTCTCCCGGAACAGGTACTTGTTTAGTTCTCTGAGGTCCAGAATGGGCCTGAATCCTCCTGGTTTTTTTTGGAATAAGGAAGTAGGGGGAGTAGAAGCCTAGGCCTTGTTGAGACAGAGACACTTCCTCTGTGGCGCCTTGAGCGAGAAGAGAGGTAACCTGACTCAAGAGAGAGGTAAGAGGAGCCGTAGAACTGAACTCTCTTGGAGTGGAAGGAGGGGGCATACTTTGGAAGTGAAGTTTGTACCCCTCGGTCACTATGGCAAGAGTTCAATGCTCTGATTTTATCTGATGCCATCTTTTGGCAAAGTAACATAGTCTGCTTGGGATGTGAACTGGCTCTGGGATCTACAGAGGTAGGACAGCTAGACAAAAGTCAAAGACCTTGAGGAGGCTGGGTTTGTTGAGCTGGTTGAGCTCTGGGGGCCTGAGCCTTCATCTGTTGCTTTGGTTGTTGTCTTTTCTGGGAA
Source organism: Ichthyophis bannanicus (assembly GCA_033557465.1). Lineage (NCBI taxonomy): Eukaryota > Metazoa > Chordata > Amphibia > Gymnophiona > Ichthyophiidae > Ichthyophis > Ichthyophis bannanicus. The sequence goes on along the minus strand of CM066036.1, from coordinate 635,668,924 downwards.
GAATGGATCGGGCAGCGCACGGTCTGGTTATAAGAAGGATAAAACTTATTTTTCTTGTTGAAAAAGGGCTTTTCAACAGCCTTTTTCTTATCTGGGTTGGCAGTGGTCCTAGAAAGCCTGTTTAGGATTGTGTTCTTGAACTCTAGCTGAGAGGCCTTGTCCTGCCAATCCTTGCCAAAGAGGTTTTCCCCAGTGCAAGGAATATTTCCCAGCTTATCTTGCACCCACTGATCAAGATCAGATGCTTGTAACTAAGCAATCCGACGTGCATTGATGCAGATAGCAGAAGTTCTGCAAATACACTCAAAGCAATCGAATGTTGCCCTGTTCATGAATTTGGAAACATTCTGGGCATGTTTAACAAGTGTGAAGTACATAAGAACATAAGAACATAAGACATGCCATACTGGGTCAGACCGAGGTCCATCAAGCACAGTATCCTGTTTCCAACAGTGGCCAATCTAGGTTATACGTACCTAGCAATATCCCCAAAGACACAGGTTCCACAATGCTTGTACTGGGTCAAGCATTGATATCCTGGGTCCCTTTTTAATAATGGTTTATGGACCTTTCCTCCAGGAACTTGTCCAAACCTTTTTTAAACCCAGCTATACTAACAGCCCTTATCATCCGGGAGAAGAGGAGCCATTAGCTCTAAATTCTTTGCCACCTCTCGAAGGAACATACCCATGTGGAGTATGTAAGAGCTTATTCTGGTCGATAACATCGAGGCCTGGAAACATCAATGACCAAATGCATCGAGAGTTCTCACCTTACGGCCGGGAGGATTAGAAGAGTGGGTCTTGGCACTTTTGATTCAACGCATTGCCGACTCCACAACCATTGAGTGGTTTGGTAACTGCGCCTTTTGGAAACCGGGATATTGTGGTACCCGGTACATGGTATCAAGTCTCCGAGAATGTGGAGACACCTTTAAAGGTGCTTCCCACACCCTAAGCATGAGGTCATTCAAAATTCGGTGAATGGGTAAGGTAGCAGCCTCCTTAGGTGCTGCCGGATACTTAATAATTTCAAGTTCTTCAGCTCTTGGTTCCTTTTCGGGGGTCACTGTAATGGAGAGGCCCCGAGCCACATCCTGTATAAAGTCTTGAAAAGACATGTCCTCTGGAGGAGACATACGGCATTGTGGAGAAGGAGAAAGATCTTCAGGAAGAGAGTCCCTGGTACTGATCGATTCATCGGAAGACTCAAAATATTGACGAGCCGGGTGCTCCTGCTCGGTTTGCCGACGGTATCAGTCAAAATCGGCATCGATAGGCCTCGGTACCGGACCTTCAATGCCGGACACTGACTCCAAGGCTGGCATGGGTGGTAGCGTGGAGAGTGGTGGAAAGATCGATGCAGAAACATTCGGCACCTGTGTCGGTACCGATGACTGTGGAATCGATTGCAGAGGCTTTAGCGGTACGAAAGCTGATAGCAGGGCTGCTAAACTCCGCTCAATGGCCAGGATACGTTGATCCATGGAACCTGCCAATGCCTGGGTGTCGTCAATGGAAGCGTGGGCCACGACCCCAGAACATGGCACCAAGAGCACTCCGGAGGTGGAAGCCTCGGGAGCATCTTGGGACCCCGTTAATGCTTTGGAGGCAAGGACCTCCCGCTGGGGCTGTCTGGCTGGTGTATTGTCCTCTAGGGCAACACCTGAGGCATCTCGATACTTAGAAGGAGATCTACCCTTTGAGAACCAACCAGTCTTGGAAGACTTAGGTTTCATTACCTGAGATCTGTGGGAGGAAGATGAAGCCCTGGAGGACATCAATGCCACCGACATGGTGTCCGTGGCAAAGAGGGTGCCGATTTTCACAGCTCTATTCTGCAGGCCCCTCTTTGTCATCTTCCTACAGAGTAGACATTCTGCTGGTGAATGGTCTGGTCCCAAATATTTAAGACACCAGTCATGTGTGTCGGTAGCAGAGATGGTACTGCTACATTTGGAACACATTTTAAAACCTCTAGTTGGTTTCTACATTTTGAGGAAGAAAGGGGCCTGAGGCCCAAAATAGTGCCTATATCCCTGAAGGGTAGAAACCCTGGAGACCCCTTTTTTTTTTTTTAAAGGCAAGAAAGAAAGATACACTGATGATGCTGACAGGAAGGCAGATGCAACCCAAAAAGAACGTTTTTCTGCGGTGACAGGGAATGCTACCTGTTGGCTCCGCGGAAAATGAAAGACTGAAGAGGGAGAGCTGGAAAGGTGGGAAGGCAGCTATGCAGGGACAGTGGGATGCTCCCAAAAGCTTTCCTATTGGACGCTGGGGAGTGTTCCTTCGCGGGCTCCATCGGTACTGACGTCACCCATATCTGAAGACTACATTCCTGTTTGTTCCTGGAGAAAGACATCATGCTTGGTAAGGTGGAAGGTCAGCAATGAGATGGATCGATACAATAACAGCAGCTATGGGTGCCAGTCGGTCAACAATGAGCCGCCTGACTGAAGATCAAACACAATTTAGAATAACTATCCAGAGGGTCGCCATGAGTTAACACCGAATTGACGGCACTTAACAACAACATCATCTATCTTTATTGCCTCTATGTGTGTCTCTGACCTGGAATGAGAGGAGAGGGATGATTTGAATGGAGCAGTTATCATGAATTCTTTTGGTATGAAAAGAACAATAAAATGAAACCAAATATGATAATATAAGAACATAAGAAATGCCATACTGGGTCCAACCACTGTCCATCAAGCCCAGTATCCTATTTTCAACAGTGGCCAATTCAGGCCACAAGTATCTGGCAGGTTCCCAAAAAGGTACACAGGTTCCACAATGCTTGTCCAGGGGTATGCAGTGGATGTTCCGGGTCCTCTTTAATAATAGTTTATGGACCTTTCCTCTAAGAACTTGTCCAAACCTTTTTTAAACACAGCTACACTAACAGCTGTACTACATCCTCCAGTAACGAATTCCAGAGTTTGATTATACGTTGAGTGAAAAAATATTTTCTCTTATTAGTCTTAAATGGGTTACATTATAGCTATATATCTTTCTACTTTTTGATGGCATAAACAACCGACCTATGTTTACCTATCCCACTCCATTCATTAATTTATAGACCACTATCATATCTCCTCTCAGCTGTCTCTTTTCCAAGTTGAAGAGCCCTACCCTTTAAAGCCTTTCCTCAAATGGATATCCTCCCATCCCCTTTACCATTTTGGTGGTTCTTCTCTGTACCTTTTCTAACTCTACTATATCCTTTTTAAGATTTGGCAACCAGAACTGCACACAATACTCAAGGTGCAATCACACCAAGGAACGATACAGTGGTATTATAATATCCTTTGTTTTATAATCCATTCCTTTCCTTATAATTTCTAGTATTCTATGTGCTTTCTTGGCTGCTGATGCACATTGGGTGGTGGGTTTCAGCATATTATCCATGATGTCTAAATCCTTTTCCTGGATGGTGGCTCCTAATGTGGAACATTGCATCATGGAACCATAGTTTGGATTGTACTTTCCTTGGTGCATAACTTTGCACTTGCCCACATTAAATTTCATCTGCCATTTAGACATCCAGTCTTCCAATTTTTCAAGGTTCTCTTGCAGTTTTTCACAATCCTCTTGGGTTTTAACAACTTTGAATAATTTTGTGTCATCTGCAAATTTGAACACCTCACTTGTTATTCCCATTTCCAGGTCATTTATGAATATGTTAAAAAGCAGCAGGCCCAGCACAGAACCCTGGGATATTGCACTATTCAATTTTCTTCATTGAAAAAATTGACCATTTCACCTTACTCTCTGCTTTCTATCTTTTAACCAGATCCTGATCCACAGTAGTACAATGCTTTTTAATTCACCAAGAGTCTCTCATGAGGGACCTTGTCAAAGGCCTTCTGAAAATCCAGATACACTATATCAACCGGCTTACCTTTATCTACCTGCAAATTCACACCTTCAAAACAATATAACAGTTTAGTAAGACAAGATCTTCCTTGGCTAAATCCATGTCTGGTTTCTCCCATTAAACCATGACTAGCTACATTTTCAGTAATTTTATTCTTTATAAGGGTTTCTATCATTTAGCGCGGTACTCACGTCGGGCTCACTGGTCTATAGTTTCCCATATCACTCCTGGAAATCTTTTTAAAAATTGGAGTTGCGTTGGCCATTCTCCCATCTTCAGGCACCACAAATAATTTTAATGATAATTCAGAATAGTAACAGTAGGTCTGTAATCTCATATTTGTTCTTTCAGCACCCTCGGATGCTTCCCGCCGTATCGTTTCTGCCAGGGGGTCAATCGTCAATGCAAACAGGAGTGACGACAGTGAACACCCTTGCCTGGTACCTCTCTCTAGTGTGAACTTCTCAGAATACCCCCCATTTATCCTAATCCTTGCATTAGAATGTTCATACAGTGCCCTTATGCATGCTATGAATTTGTCCCCAAATCCCATTTGCCCTAACACTTGAAACATATACAGCCACTCTACCCTATCAAACACCTTCTCCGCATCTACCGTGATCAGTACCGCCTGCTCCCCCTTATTCTGGAGGTGCCAGGCAATGTTCATCACCTTGCTAATATTGTCACTTCCTTGCCTTCCTTTTACAAAGTCTGTTTGGTCCCTGTTTATTACCTTCGGTATTATTTCTTGTATACGATTTGCCAAAACCTTCACTAGTATTTTCGCATCCAAATTAATCAGCGATATAGGCCGATAAGATCCACACCCCCCCTTATCCCTACCAGGTTTTAGCTACACCGTTATACCCGCCTCCTCCATAGTCTTGGGTATCCCTTCTCCTGCAAGTACCTTATTAAAAACATTGGTCAGTATTGGCGTAACCTGTTCTTCCATCTTCTTGTAGAATTTTGCTGTAAATCCATCCAATCCCGGGGATTTCCCTATTTTTAGAGATCGTATAGCTTACTTCACTTCTCCCTCCTTGATTTCTTCCCCTATTCTTTCCCTGTCTTCGAGCGTGACCCATTTCAGGTTACATTCTTGCAAAAATTCCCTTATCTCCTGCTGCCCCTTTTGTAACTCACTTTTATATAGTTTTCAGTAATATCCTTGGAATATCTGACTAATTTCCTTTGTGTGGTGCACTATCCTCCCTTTATTATCCCTGATTCCATCTATGTATGTTGCTTGCCATTGGGCCTTCAACCTACCTGCCAGAATTTTCCCTGCTTCATTACCCCCTTCAAAATATTTTTGCTTCAGCACATTCAATTTGCATGCTATTTCTTTCGCTCTTAAGTTGCTTAACTCTGTTCTTGCCCTTATCAGATTGGCAGTGACCCCTGGATCACAGTCCCTCTGATATTGGGCTTCCAGAATTAGTATTTTCCTTAGTAGCTCAGTCTTCGCTTTCCCTTTCTCCCATTTAACACTAGAAGCCCCAAAAGGCATTTTACCTAGAAACTCCAAAGTGTGTCAATTGACGCATTATCACGATGACTGCGTTTAGCATGAAATGCAGATGTGAATTAATTTGAAGTTACTTATTTGTTTAATACGTGCAGTATGTGACGTCATTACATGACGTCATCGTGCGTTTATTGGTTTGTAATTTCGGAGTAAAACTGGAAACAGTGATTGATTTAAAACCAAAATTTACTCTGTTACACAGGTATGTACAATGTCATGACTTTCGAACACGCCCTAGAACAGGACAACACTCCAGAACTTTTAGCATATTGCTTCCTCCCTGAAATTTTATTCATTTTTTTTCTACGATTCTATGTGCAGAATGCCAAGACCTCTCAAGAAGACAGCAGTGCCTAGATGTGCTGGTGCAAAATCAGTTGCTCTGTTACCAGCTGCAGCTACCGTTTTGATGCAGAAAATGAGAGAACCGCATCCGCAGCACATGACAGCAGCACAAGCACTTGCCAAGCTGCAAGATATTTTGGAAATCGACAGTGGCTCTGATTCAACTGAATCAGATTCAAACGTTGATCTACATGTTACAGGTTATACTGGCGTAGAGGATTTGACTGGTTCAGACTACAGCAGAAACACTGATGAAAGTGATGATGATGCTCATTATCCAATAATCGATGAAAACAAGAACAGGACAACAGGGTCAACAGTGGTAGCAAACGATGGGACTGAATGGAAGATCATGTCACAAGGTGAAAGCAGTGGCAGGCTGCAGGCCCAAAATTTATTCACTGCTAAAAGGTGGGGTTACTGCATATTCTCGTAATGTTGAAATACCAGTGGATGCATTTAGATTGATCATTGACCGCGGTTTTGTGAGTCACATCAGGAGCTGCACTGTGGAGTATGCCCGTTTATCAGACCCATCATGGGATGTAGCCGAAGATGAAATAGAAGCGTTTCTGGGACTGGCATATCCAGGTGGTTTCATGAATGCCAAAAACTTTCCAATTGAATTGATGTGGTCCGAAACTTATGACTGTGCAGATTTAGGCAAATAATGTCACAAAACAGATATGAAGTAGTAAAGAAATTCATGCGATTTGATGTCAGAGCTTCATGGCAGGAAAGAGTGAAGTGTGACAAATTTCGGCCTAATGACATGGGTGTTATCCAGATTTGTTGATAACAGTCAAAAGTGTTATGCAGCAGAAGAATCACTTACTGTAGATGAACAACTATTCCCAATGAAAAGCAGATGCAAATTCACGCATTACATGCTAAATAAGCCAGATAAATTTGGAATAAAGTTCTGGATCTTGGCAGAATTGCAGTTCAAATACTAAGAACATAAGATATGCCATACTGGGTCAGACCAAGGTCCATCAAGCCCAGTATTCCGTTTCCAACAGTGGCCAATCTAGGTCATATGTACCTAGCAGTTTCCCCAAAAGACACAAGTTCCACAATGCTTGTACTGGGTCAAGCATTGACATCTTCGGTCACTTCTTAATAATGGTTTATGGACCTTTCCTCCAGGAACTTGTCCAAACCATTTTTAAACCCAGCTACACTAACAGCCTTTACTACATCCTCCGGTAACAAATTCCAGAGTTTGATTACACGTTGAGTGAAAAAATATTTTCTTTTATTAGTCTTAAATAGTTTACCCTGTAGCTTCATTGCATGTCCCCTAGTCTTTCTATATTCTGATAACGTAAACAATCGATCTACGTTTACCCGTTCCACTCCATTCATTAATTTATAGACTTCTATCATATCTCCCCTCAGCCATCTCTTTTCCAGGTTAAAGAGCCCTAACCTTTTTAGCCTTTCTTCAAAGGAGTATCCTTCCATCCCATTTACCATTTTGGTGGCTCTTCTCTGTACCTTTTCTAAAATCGCTATATCCTTTTTAAGATACGGCGACCAGAATTGCACACAATATTCAAGGTGCGGTCTCACCATGGAACGATATAGAGGCATTATAATATCTTTTGTTTTATTTTCCATTCCTTTTCTTATCATACCTAGCATTCTATTTGCTCTCTTGGCCGCCGCTGCACACTGGGCCGAGGGTTTTAACATGGTATCCACAATGACGCCTAAATCTTTTTCCTGGGTGGTGGTTCCTAATGTGGAACCTTGCATCGTGTAACCATAGTTTGGGTTGTTCTTCCCTAGGTGCATAACCTTGCACTTGTCCACATTAAATTTCATCTGCCATTTTGATGCCCAGTCTTCCAATTTATCAAGATCCTCTTGCAATTTTTCACAATCCTCTTGGGTTTTAACAACTTTAAATAGTTTTGTGTCATCTGCAAATTTGATAACCTCACTCGTTATTCCACTTTCCAGGTCATTTATGAATATGTCAAAAAGCAGCGGACCCAGCACAGATCCCTGGGGTACACCACTATTCACCTTTCTCCATTGGGAAAATTGGCCATTTAGCCCTAACCTCTGCTTTCTATCTTTTAACCAGTTCCTGATCCACAATAGTACACTGCCTCCTATCCCATGACTCTTTAGTTTTGCCAAAAGTCTCTGATGAGGGACCTTGTCAAAGGCTTTCTGAAAGTCCAGATACACAATATCAACCGACTCACCTTTGTCCACATGTTTATTCACTCCTTCAAAAAAACATAACAGATTAGTAAGACAAGATCTTCCTTGTCTAAAGCCATGTTGGCTGTCTCCCATTAGGTTGTGACTATCTACATGCTGAGTAATTTTATTCTTTATGATGGTTTCTACCATTTTTCCCGGTACTGACGTCAGGCTCACCGGTCTGTAGTTTCCCGGATCACCCTGGAACCCTTTTTAAAAATTGGTGTTACATTGGCGATCCTCCCATCTTCAGGTATTAGAGATGATTTTAATGATAGTTCACAGATTACTGATAGCAGTTCTGCAATCTCATATTTCAGTTCCTTCAACACCCTTGGATGTATACCATCCGGCCCAGGTGATTTGCTACTCTTCAGTTTATCTAATAGTTGTAAGACATCTTCCCGATGTATCGATATTTCCTTCAATTCTTCCGCACCTTTAAATACCACTTCAGTCATGGGTAACATCCCTACATCTTCCTCAGTAAAGACCGAAGCAAAGAATTCATTCAGTCTCTCCGCTATCGCCTCTTAGTGCTCCTTTAACCCCTTTATCATCTAATGAACCAACTGACTCTCTCACAGGTTTTTTGCTACGAATGTACCTGAAAAGGTCTTTATTTCGCGTTTTTGCTTCCGCAGCAAGCTTCTTCTCAAATTCTCTCTTTGCCTGCCTTATCAATGCCTTGCATTTGACTTGCCAGTGCTTGTGCCGTTTCTAGGTTTCGTCGTTTGGCTCTTTTTTCCATTTCCTGAAAGATGCTTTTTTGGCAACAGCCTCTCTGGCCTCACCTTTAAACCATGCTGGCAGTTTTTTGGACTTCCTACTGTTTGAATGTCAAATCGTATACTGGGAAAGATGACGAAAGAGTTGGCAGTTTAGGAACGCATGTGGTCATGACTCTAATGCAGCCATATTATCAGTGAGGATACAACGTTACGGTCAATAATTTTTTTACGAGCTGTGACCTCGCTGAGAAACTATTGGAGAAGCGCACTTCATTGGTCGGGACCATTCGTCTGAATCACAGAGAACTACCATCACTCACAAAACTCGAACTGTACCAATCCAAGTTCTACACCAATGGATCAATGACCGTAGTACAGTACCAGACGAAACAGAAGAAGACTGTTGCCATTTTGTCGACTTTGCACAAAGGTGCGATATGTGAAACCAGTGGCAAGCTGAAGCCTGAAAGTGTGTTCTACTACAACAAGCATAAATGTGGTGTCGACATGCTGGACTCAATGTGCCGTCAAATGTCCACCAAATCTGCATGTTGTAGATCTGGGGTCACCAACCTCCAGAGGGCCGCGGGCCGCACAGCCGACTACCGGGAGCCTCGCGGGCCGCACCCCCCTTTTCCCAGCCCCCACGAAAAAAAACAACATACGCAAAATTATGAAAACAAGGGCAGCGCAAGTAACTCACTCAAACCTCCGCCTGTAATGTCAGGAGCGCGGGCCGCGGGAAGTCGGAGGGAGCCGGTTACTCGCCGGCCGCTGTGAGGCTCCCAGATGCAGGAGGAGGGGGGTGAAATTGAGGGAAGAAAAATCTACCTGCAAACGCTGCTGAAAAGAGCAAAGGGGGGAGGCGTCTTTCAGGCACTGACAACCGCCCACACCAGCGACTTTCCTAATGCAGTGGGGCATTATCCCACGTTCCCCTCTTGCTCCGTCTTCATATCCTTCGTTCCCCACCCTCCGCTACCATCCAGAATGGAGAGGCTGCCAGTTCTAGAGCATCCTGGAAGAATGACCAATCAGAGGGCGCCTGGCGTCAACGAGCCGCCTCCATAGGTCCAATCGGCACGGTTTGCCCCGCCTTTCTCGGTAGCTCTCCACCTGCAGGCAGGTCCTTAAAATAGGTTGTGCAGCTGGTGGAAAAAAAGTGCAGTGTGTGGCATTGCGGAGATGCTGCAGTTGTGTACTTTTCAAAAATAGGCTATTGGTCGCGTTGTAAAAGTTCCTAAATGCAGATATTTTGTGCACAAAGTGCACTTTTGCAAAGTCACTTCACAGTCATGCCGCGGACCGCAGATACAATGACGGGAATCCTTGGCGGGCCGCACGTAATGTTAACCGGGGTAGAGCCTCGCAGGCCGCACGAAGGGACCTCGTGGGCCGCATGCGGCCCGCAGGTTGGTGACCCCTGTTGTAGATGGACACTAGCCGTTTTCCTCAATATTCTCAACTTGGCGGCCATCAATGCCAGGATTATTTTCTGCAAGCAAACCGGTGTCACCATGCCAAGGAGACAGTTTTTCTTCACACACTGTCGGAGCAGCTGCGACAAACTTGTGCTGCTCGACGTTCGTACTCCGAGTCAATGCCAGCCACTGTTGCGACAAACAAACTGGCAAAGCGAGTAACGTGTGCAGTCAAGGCCAACTCCAAACAAAATCACACTGTCATGCTGTGCGATAAATGCAAGCATCCAGTTTGTGGACAGTGTCTGTTGACAATCTGCGCCAGTTGCGCAGAGACTCTAAATGTACAATAGCAAACCGTACATGCTTATCCTGTTCATTCGTTAACTGACATGGACTTTGCAGTTACTTTTGAATTTGCAGTTACTTTTAAATTTAGTTAACACAACTTCCGGTTTGGTAATGAGCTGACCGGCAGCGTGCTGATCAGCTCCGGGTCTCATACCCCACCAACAGCCTTAATTTTCTAATTTATCGAGGTTGAATGCCCTCTATCCCACCCAGCGGCAACAAGGAGAGTGGGCAGCGTACCATAGTGCCGTCTCCGAACAGCGGGGTGCCTCAGATGGCCGCGAAACCCTTCCGAAAGACACGTGCTCCGGACCCTAAGATGGTGGAGGGGGCGCCTCGGAGCCCTGGATCGGAGGGGGATCAGGGCATGGTGGATGAAGTGAGCGCGGCGGTGGCGCGGGCCCTTGACGGTCGGTTCCGGGAGTTGGGGGCTCAGATACGCTGAAACCCGGATTTCTGGTCTGGAGGATGAGCAGCACTCTCTTGTGGCCCGGGTGCAGGCTTTGGAGGTGACGGTGAAGCTGCAGGGAGAGAAGCTGGACGACCTTGAAAATCGGGGCCGCAGGAAGAATCTTCGTTTTATTGGCGTCCCCGAAAACATCGCAGATAACGCTCTTCCAGCGTACCTGCAGGAGTGGATGTCCAAGATTCTGCCCGAGGCTGTGGAACCCTCTATCACTCTGGAGAGAGTTCACCGATTGGGCCCTAGGCGGGAGCAGGCCTGGCGGCCACGTGCAGTCATCGCCCAATTTTTGGACTACCGCCAAAAGGAGCTGATTTTAAAGGCGGCCCGCAGTTATCGGAGGAGGTCCGGGGACGCTGAGCCGATATTAGTCTTCCAAGACTACTCAGCGCTGGTCAGCCAACAGCGCAAGGCTTTTTCGCCTGTTTGCGCGCAACTGGCGGGCAAGGGCCTACGCTTTTCTCTCCTGTACCCAGCCAGGTTGCGTGTAGAGCACCAAGGACAGGCCCATCTCTGGGGCACCCCAGAAGAAGCTGGGGCTTTTCTCGACCGCCTTAGAGCGTCAGCAGCAGATCCGTGAATGCTGGATGTCCTATTGGAAGTGAGTAGCACCGGTTGGGGACACGGTTCACTATTTTAAGGTTCACCCGTGAAGACTGCCTTGTTCAGGACATTCACCGTGGGACTGAGTTTGCAGAGTTGCCTTTTTGAGAACTGCCCCGACGCCTTAGTTGTCAGCCCTCCAGCGGGCCCGGTTGAATGCCGGTGTCTGGGGCTGTATAGGGGGTTCTCCCCTTTTTTTTCCTTTTCTCTTTTTCTTTTCTTACTTTTTCACTTTTATCCTTATCTTATTTTTATACATTATTTTTATTTTTTTATTCTTTATTTTTATTTTTAATCTTATTTTAATCTTATTTTTATGCTTACGCTTTTCGGTACCAGTTTATCTTTTTGTTTATGCTCATTGGTACTAGCTTGGTACCCCTTTGTACTCTTGAATATATGCTCACATATTGTTTTGCTCTGTTATATGCCTTTTACTGTTGTGTGTTTCATGCGATATGGTTGCTGGGTATGCCTCTGAGGGGAGGGAGCGATGGGGTTAGATACATGCACATCTGTTTTGTTTCTAGCTCTCCCGGGCGTTTTCTTGACCAAGTGCCTGGCTTGCTGGGACGATGTGCATAGAAACCTATGTGTTTTTATTATTTTTACCCACCCTGCACACTTCGTGGTGAGCGTTAGCCTCAGGAGGTTTAGGACTCCTCTGGTTCCCGCCACTGAGTATAGGATAGGGGGAGAGGGCCTCTGGGGTCTTTTTCTTTTCGGGATTTGGATAGCTTCCTTCCCGTACTTGAAGACTCTTAGCAGATCCTTTTTGTTTTTTTGCTGCCCTTCCTGGGATCTCCAGGAGGGAGGTTCAGGGATGTGGATCGGGGCGTGGGGAGGACTGTACGTGCCTTCTGCCCTGGCCACCTTCGCCCCGGAGACGGCCAAATGGGGGGGGGGATGCGGAAGGGGGCTTTAGCGGTTGAGTGGGAGGGAGAGGTTTCTTGCATCTATTAGAGGCTAGGGATGTGCATATCTGCTGAGGGTGCAGAGGGGGGTTCGGGGGGTATAGACTCGCTATCAACAGGAGGTGTCCGACCAGGGTCAGACTGGCCGGGCGATGTAGGGTTGGAGGGATGGGAGGAGTGAATGGGGGTAGGGGTAGGGGCCCAGTGGGGAAAAGGGGTTTGAGTGCTTGGTTGGAGGGGGTAGATTAGGGGTGTGGGGGGTAGGGGAGGGTGGGGGGTGTGGTGTATTCTTCGGAGGAGTAGGGGGTTGTTTGCATCGGGGGGATGGGGGGGGACTGAGACAAGACATGTGACTGATATTGTGGATCTGCGTGGGGCGTGCTACTGTAGTGAGTGTGTCTGGACAGGATTGCCAGTACGGGAAGCTGGTTTGGGGGGGAGGACCCAGGGCTGGGGGGGTTCTCGCCACCATAAGAGGCTGAATGATTATACCGAGAGCTATTTCCCTGAGTGGTATAATGACTAGTGGCTTGAAAATTGCCTCCTGGAATGTCTGCGGTATAGGCTCCCCAATAAAGAGACATAAATTAGTGCAACAACTTAAACGAAGGAAGATTGGAATTGCTATGTTGCAGGAGACCCATCAGACCGCGGGTGAGCACGCAAAATTAGGCTCCCGCTATAGGGCCCGGGTGTATGGCGCCCCAGCCGTCGGAAAGAAGTGGGGGGTGGTTATCTTAATAGCCCAGCAGGTGGGGTGGGTTGAGGAGTCGGTTGATATTGATCCGGACGGACGGTATGTTCTGGTACGGGGACTGCTTGAGGGGATTAAGGTTGTTTTGGGATCTGTGTATGCTCCCAATGTGTACGAGACTGGCTTTTATCATACTTTAGAACGATTAGTGGCGGAGGCTGTTGATTACCAGGTACTACTGGGTGGAGACTTTAATACAGTCCTGACTGACAGTATGGATAGGTCGCGGCAGGTTGGGGGTAGGGACCGCAGGAGTCAGAGGCGGTTGCTGGGGATTTGCGAAGCGTATCACCTTTTAGATATTTGGAGAGTGTTACATCCAGGAGAAAGGGAGTATACTCACCTGTCTCGAGCCCATAACACTTGGTCACGCATTGACTACTTTTTGATTTCGGAATCTTTGTTCAATCGAGTGGTAGCTACGGAGGTTGGTCCTTCTGTTATTTCTGATCATGCGCTGATTACGCTGGAACTCCGCAGCGGTGCTCCTCTTGGACACCGATTCTGGTGCTATCCTCTGGAACTCAGTGGGGATGCTACATTTGTGGGATATCTTAAGGATCGGTGGAGAGATTATGAAGAACTCAATGACACCCCAGAGACATCTCCGGTTCTTCTCTGGGAGGCAGGTAAGGCGGTCATGCGAGGGGAGATTATTAGTTATTATGGCTCCCTGCGGAAGCGTCGAAATCAAAGAATTCTCTTGTTGGAGCGAGAACTGGGCAGAGCGCGGCGGAGGTTGATGGCGGACAGAACTGCTATGAATGGTCGCCAATTAAAAGAGACCCAGCGAGAATTGGAGATGCTTCTCCATCAGAGGGCCCAAAAATCCATGATGTACTACAGATATCAACTGTACCAGCATGGGAATCGGGCAGGGAGGTTACTGTCTGCTTTGGTGAGACCGGCGGGAGGGGCCCGACATATAGGGGCGATTCGCCATCCAGATGGGTCCATCCGCAAAGATACTGCGGAGATCCAACGGATCTTTTCCGACTATTATCGGCAGCTCTATGTCCGGGACGGAGGAGGTGTGGAGGAAGGCCGGGACTTCTTGGCGGGCTGTACCCTACCGAAGTTGTCTGCGGACCAAGTGCAGGCCTTGAACATACCTATTTCCTTGAAGGATGTATTAGATGGGATTCGGAATCTGAAAAACGGAAGAGCTCCCGGTTTGGATGGTTTGAGGGGGGAGTTTTACAAGTCCTTGGGGGAGGTTGTGGCGGCTCCTCTCGCGGGTTACTTTGGGGATCTGGTTGAGAGGGGCGGTTTCCCGTACGAAGCGAACAAGGCGTTGGTTACGGTTATACCGAAGCCGGGGCGAGACCCGTTGACACCGGGTTCCTATCGACCCATCTCTCTCCTTAATGTCGACATTAAGATCTTAGCAAAGATTATGGCAGACAGATTAGCGGCCATCTTGCCGGACTTGATTCATAAAGACCAAGTGGGTTTCATGTGGCTTACAGTCTGCAGCGACTCTTACTTTCTATGTGTGCGGGACGGACGGCTAAGTTGAGGTCCATGCTTATTAGTTTCGATGCTGAAAAAGCATTTGATCGGGTCAATTGGGCCTTCATGTACCAAGTCCTGGCTACCATGGGGTTTACGGGTTTTTATGTCAAAGTGGTGAAACTTCTATATACAAACCCGATTGGGGCCATTTTGGTCAATGGAACCATGTCTAGTGAGTTTCCCATCCAGAAGGGGACCCGACAGGGTTGCCCCCTGTCCCCCCTTTTATTCATCTTAACTTTGGAACCTTTACTGCAGCGGATTCGAGCCCATACTCAAGTTCAAGGGGTCAAGGTGGGGGACTCTGAAATTCGAGTCGCAGCTTTTGCAGACGATCTTCTTGTACACCTGGCGGATCCTCCGACGGGGCTCCCACACCTTTTGCAGCTTTTTGGTGAGTATGGGGTGCCTTCCGGATTTCGCCTGAATCTGGACAAATCGGTGGCGATGCTCTCAGGTACAGGTGACCCGACGGGCTGGCAGGGTGCTTTCCCTTTAAAGTGGGAGACCGGCCACTTTAAATACCTGGGGGTGGTCATCCCGGCCGTCCTCGACGACTTATATCAGCTTAATGTGGACAAAGTGTTGGCTGCAGTGGCCGCTAGCGTTGATAAGTGGCGGGATCTACCATTATCTCTTGGTGGCCGTGTTGCCCTATATAAGATGACACTGTTCCATAAGGTTTTGTATTTGTTGCAGACACTCCCGTTACTGCTGAAGCGGTCGGACCGGCAGAAATTGGAGGGTTTGGTGAATCGCTTGTTGTGGCGGGGGCGGCGGCCTAGGGTCCGGGCGGCGGTTCTATGTCAGCCTTGGTCTTTGGGAGGTATGGGGTTACCAGACATACATAAGTATAATATGGCCTGCCTGTTGCGGTACGTCCGGGACTGGCTATGGGACCTAGAGGAGTATACCCCTTTGAGGATGCTACAGGCGGCGGTGAAGCCCTTTCACCAGCGCTACCTTCTGCATGCGCGGAAGTCCCCAGGACTGGCCCGCAAGCTCCGTGTTTTCATTGTGGACCCGATACAGGCGGGATGGTGTTCCTTCTGTAGTAGCCGGAAGCTTTCAGCCTCTCACTCGCCCTATCTCCCCATTCGGGGTAATGGTGATTTTTTGCCTGGGCTGGAGGGTGGCTCTTTCACGCGTTGGGCGCGGCTGGGGATCGTCAATTTGGAGCATGTGATTTCTCCTGAGGGCTCTATGATGACGTTCCCTGAGCTATGCCGACACTACTCTCTCGAGGGGCGAGATGCTTTTCTGTATGTGCAGCTTCAGAGTTATGTACGCGCGGTACCTACCGCGGCCCTAGGGGGGGGGGGAGGTTAGCTCTCAGATTGAGGTGTCTCTATTGGGGGGGGAGCAAGGAACGCGGGTAGCCTGGCTGCAGAAATTGCTTTGGGAATCGGCATCGCCGCTAGCCTTGGATGAATTGGCGGTAGCCTGGACTCGGGAGCTGGGGGGTCAGGTGACGAGTGACATGTTGTTGGAGGCTCTGTCTGCCATCCCCAAGCTCTCTGTGTTGGTGTCTTTCCGGGACATGCAATACAAGCTGTTGCGTCGGCTATATTACGCCCCTTTGCGGGCGTGGAAGGCTGGGATTGCGGGGTCTCATAGCTGCCCTCGTTGCGGTGAAGAGCAGGCGTCCCTGGGGCATATGATGTGGGAGTGTACTCGAGTTAATGCCTTTTGGCAGAAAGTGCAGGCCTATCTAACTGGATGTGTGGGCAACCCGATATCCCTTACGGCTGTGAATTTAGTTCTGGATGTGTGGGAGAGTGAATGGGAAGAACAGTTGGGGCGAGTGGTTTGGTCCTGGGTACGGTTGGTGTTGGTGGTAGCGCGGATGAATATTTTGTTCCGATGGATGGATGCTAGGGGACCGACATATGGGTTGTGGAGGGGGCGACTGCATGAGGTGTTGCTTATGGAGCGGCTCCGTGCTAGAGGCCACCCTGTACGATGGCAGAGGTTTTTGCAGGCATGGGGGCCCCACTTGAATTCTCTATCCCGTACTACTCGTAGTCGGATTCTGGGTGGCCACTGATTGATCCACTTCGGGTGGGTAGTCGGACCACTGACTTAGGTGCGGCTTTTTTTTTTGACGGATTTCTCAGTCCTAGGGGGGGAGGGAGCAGGGGGGGTGGGGAGAACCAGGAGGGACTTTGGGGGGGGGCGGGGGGGTGTAGAAGAGGTAGGGGGAGGGGAGGGGTGGGGGTGGAGGTTAGTCTTTTTTCTTGTATTCCCCTCTTTATTATCTTGGAGTTCTGGGCGAGGCTCGGGTGAAGAACCCACCCCGAGCCTGCCCGAGAGAGGTGTGCTGGTGTTTGTGTTTTCTGGTTGCGTAGGAAGCTGAGGGCGGGCGGGAGCTCGCTAATTCCCGGTGGGGGGGGGGGTGTGTGGATGGTCGCTCCTGCGCCTGGGGGTCTCAAATACTCATACTTGATACTTGATGGGGAGGGGGTATGACCATTGAGGTTTTACTTTTATTCTTTTTCTCCTGGGTTTTGCAGGGGGTCTCGGGGGGGGGGGACCTAGCTTCTGTTTTCGCATGTATGTGTACTTTCAGGGCTAGTAGTCCCTGATGGGGGGGGTCATAAAAGCAATAATGATACTTGTTCTGGTTTACTGTTTGTACAACATGTTTGTGTACTGTTTCTGATTTGTATTGATACTGGTGTTGTTCTTTTAATAAACAAATTTGACTTAAATTTAGTTAACACTGTTCTTATGTTAGTCGTTGTAAGAAAACTTGTGAAAACCACTCAATTTTCTTGGTTGCGTCAATTGACATACTTTGAGGCTTCTAGGTATAAATTCATTTTCCCGCTAGGTAGCGCATCTGTCATTAATTTTCGATGCACATATTTGAACATCTTGACCTCGCTAACAAAGTCATGGAACATAACTGACATGGTGCTAGCAGTGGCGCTGGTATACAACTTTGAAGATGCATTTGCGTCAATTGATGTATTTGGGGTTTCTAGTGTTAAGTCTCGCTGCTATACCTATTAGCTGCCCTCTAATCACCGCCTTTAACCAATCCCACACTGTTGTTAACCTTACATCACCCGTCTTATTAAAATACAAATATTCCTGAATAGCCCCTCTTATTGCTTCCACATGCCTTTCTTCCTCCAGTAATGAGTCATTTAGCTTCCAAAATTGTATCCCCTTATCCTCTTCTCCTATGTCAAAAATCACTGTAACTGGAGCATGATCAGTCCATGTAATTGTCCTTTTGCTCTACCTGCTTCACCCGTGAGACCCATTTCTCACCTCCCCAGATCATATCTAATCTACTGTATGTGCCATGTATATGCGAATAAAATGTATACCTCCGCTCCCCTGGGTGCCTATTCCTCCACAGATCTATCAGTCCCAGCCTCTCCTGCATCATCTTCATCCTTTGTCTATCCCTTCTCCCCCCGCTGCTCTGCCCACCACTATTATCTAGTCTCGGATTGCAAGTTAGGTTATAGTCCCCTTCCATCACTATAGGGATATCCCCCAGCTCCTCCAATTCTCTCAATATTCTCTCATAGGTTTCCCCTTGTCCCTCATTTGGCCCATATATGCTAATCACCCACACCTCTTCCTTCCCAATTCGCAGCCACACCCCCACCCATCTCCCCTCTTTCCCTCTCCCCTCCCCTACCACCAGGTGTCGATATGCTTCTCCCATCATTATTCCCACCCCTCCCCTCTGGGGATTCGCTCACTGCCCTGCCAATACCACCTTTGGGTAGAACTTGGAAGACATCAAGTATTCCTGATCCACTTGCAAGTGCGTCTTCTGTACACAAATGATATCCGCCTTCATACGCCGACCCTCTCTTTCCAGGAGTCTGCTTCTGCCACGTTCGCAATCCCTTTGCATTTATTGTAGTTATCACTAATTCTTTAGTTTTCTTATTTAAAAGTCATCCTTTATTTTTCCTTTCTCCTCTACACTATAGTGCCCCCCCCTGCTCCCACACCCCTTCAGTATTTTCTTCTCCCCCCTATACCCCTTCCCTCCCTTTCGCTTCATTTCCTACTCCCATATTATCAACTAACATCTTTAAACATGCATATACTTTTTCAACAGTAACATTCCAAACATCTCTTTTTACAACTTTTTCACTTAGATGTTTCTTTCTCCGCCTGTCCACCTCCACTCTCTCCTCCTCCTTCTTTTTCATATTTATACTTAACGTCCCTTTGTCAACGCCATGTCCATCATCTTTTAAAATTTTCCTTGCCCTCTTTACTCTATCCCTTCTTTAACTCTTGCTGCTCCTCCGTAGGTTTGCATTTTTCTACTCCAGTCCCAACTGTTTGTCTCTTGTCTTCTATCTGATCTCTGGAACGTGATCCCTGCTTCTTGGAGTGCTGCCTTCGCCTCCTCAACAAACTGCACTCTCCAAGTTTTCCATTTTAGAAGAAAAGAAAGTCCAAAGGGATGTAGCCATCTATATTTAATGTCCCCACTTCGTAGAGTCACAAGCTGCATTGCTCTTCGCTGCTACATTGTTCCTAAGGATAGGTCATCATAGATGCTGGATAACCTTGCCAGTTTAAAGTCCTCAAACTCCGCATTTTTGCTGCAGTCTTTTCTTTCATTTTATATCTTGTAAGACAGATAATAATGTTTCTGGGTCTGTTTTCTCTCAGTGTCCCCAGTGCTCTGTGCACTCTGTCCATCAATATTTCCTTGGGAGCAACACCTTCTCCCCCCTTCTTGAGTACCTCTCAGCATATTAGAGCCGTCACATTCGCAATGTCTTGGAACTCTTTCCCTTCCGGAGTACCCCAAATCCTTAGATTATTCCTTCGGGATCTATTTTCTAAATCCTCTCATTTATACTTCATAGTATGTTGCCATTTCTGCAATTCGGAGCGCCATTGCTGGTCTTCTTCTTGTTGCTGCTCAATGCTTCGTAGACAATTTTCGTGATCCCCTGCTGTGTGTGTCAGTTCTGCTATATTGTCCTTCAGATTGCCTATAAGCACACTGAGCTCTGTTTTCACTGCTTGCATCTCCTTTTTTATTTCTGTAAACCATTCTTTTAGTTCTGCTTTGGTTATTTCCTTTAGTGTCTCTTTCTTGCTCCGGATTATTTTGATACACAAGCATCTCTGGTTGCTCTGTTTGCTCAGTCTGCCTAGTTTTATTTTCCAGCAGTCTGTTCACTACTACTTGCCCCTGCAAAGGCCTACTCTCTCAAGTCCATAGTTTTCCTTCTCGTGGCCATCCTGCCGCACCGTGGCCCTCTGCCCACTGCACCTTCTAGGCACCATGCCTTAATACTTTTCCAGCTTTCACTGTGTTAACTTTTTCTGGGGCTTCCGCACTCTGTCCTATTGCCCCTCCGCAATGCTCCTTATTTACCCTCTCCGTCTTTTTCTCTTACCCAGTCTCACTTTATATCTTCTTGCTTTTGTTTTTTTCCTGCTGTTTCAGTTCTTTGTGTGTCCTCTTCCTTTTTCTAGGAAACACACAAAGCAAGGGTAGTGGTGGTCACAAGTGCTTTATTAATGAAGAAACGCCCAACGCATTTCGGCAACACCTTCATCAGGGGGCTGAGAACTGCAAACAAACAATAATAAATAACAAAAACAAACACATTTGCAACATCTAAAATGTAAAAGCATTACAGTTTTATAAATAACTAAAACATATTAAAAACCATCCAAACCTGATATAATAAATCAGAAAAAGAATAAATATGGATAAAAATATATAAAAAGAAAAATATGAATGATAATAATGAAGGACAAACAATAACTTAATTAACAAAGTGAAGGAAACTTATATTCCAAGCATATCCAGCTATTAGAATACTTACATTTATGGATATCAAAAAACACAATGGAGCGCACAGTAGATTACAAACTCGTAGAAATAAGTCGATCCTATAGTTGAATAGGCTAAAAATAGGCCGTGTACAGATGGTCATATGTTGAGGTGTGCCCCTCCCCCCCCATCACCTAGGACTGGTGGGGGGTCCTGACCATGTGCAGCCCCACAGCAACTCGGCATGGTAGGGGGAACAGACCGTGTGTGGCACTGCCACAGAGTAGCCACAGAACCAGTCCAAAAAACGTGGAAAACAGAAGGATAAAGCAATCTTTATTGTAAAGCAAATGCCACTGGCCCGACACAGGCCGTGTTTCGCTGCCTTCTTCAGGGGCACTAAAAGTGGACTTAAAAACTACAAATACATAAATAAACATATTAAAAATACCAATAGAACACTCAAACAATAAAATAATAACATAAGCCTTAGAATGGTATGTAAATAACATACATATTAATAAAATATATATTAAAAAATAATAAATAGATAGTAAAATCAACCATATAAGCTTAAAAAGTAAGGTGTATATACAGAAATTATGTAAGACATTAAAAATAATGTAAGACATTAAAAAACATTTATGAAGAGAAATTATGAAACATCAAAACTAAAATTGCATACCTGCTTTTATCCTTGCAATTATATTTAATACTACACCTTTTTGGGAGAGAAAGAAAACATGTATGAATTAGATATATAAACCATTGAGAATGACAGAAAAAGCGCACATTGCAGGACCAAAACATATAGAAAAAAGAGAAGTGTACCAGAAGAGTCTGCATAAGAAAATTGATGTCAACCAGTGTAACCAAAATAAAAATAAAAATAAAAAAGATAAGAATCAAATCCTTAATCTTTACCTTTAAGGTTTACTTTCCAACGCGTGTGAAAAAGGAGAAATCTCCTTTACACTATACAGCAAATTGGACTTTCACCAAGAAACCATCGGCGTAATACACTAAAAGATCATAAAAATAATTGCTAAATGATTATCATTTTTAAAAAGATACTCTAATTAGCAAGCGGGCACACCATATCTTTACAAAGGAATGCACCTACATAGACAATGTAGCTGCTGTAAAGTACCATTATATCAAAAGGCACTGTATAAAATCAAAAAAGAATCTTAAATATTTGACTATAAGTTAATACCATAGCCATATCGGTAAACCTTTGAAAATACGCGTCCACCCCTCAATTTAATTTTCGTTAAAACAAAGGTATTGCATAATAAACAACTTTATTCCAACCACTAAAAAAGGGGGGGAACATGGGGTATAGTTAAGACATTGTATCCACTACAAAATTAAATCTTAAAAATGCATTCGTGCTGCAATGAGGGCATTCAAACACATGAACAATGCGGCTTCTCTGAAATTAAGCCTACAAAGGTCACCAATACCTGACATGTAAGATTGGATATCCAATCTATTAAGCCGAAAATACTCAACCCTCAATATCCATTTTTATCTTGGAAAACAATATTCAACTATATTTAACAAAATCCACATGCACAAAAATAAAATATTTCGTGAGCACGCCAAAAATATGTATATGCCATGTAAAGAATTTCTTCTATTTAACCGCAGGGATCATCTCAATGAAGTTTCATTTAAACTCATGTATAGCAAGAGACCGCTTACAGTTTTCACCCCTTCATGAAATAGAGCTGCTCCGAAAAAACATTTAGAAAAACGCCGACACATGCACTCTCATTGAAGGGAGTTTAAATAGCCGCTCGGTACCGACGTGTAACCAAAAGAGATTCAACGCCATAAAAACTCAAAAATGGTTTAAATCTAAAATATACATTTTAAAGATCTCAAAAAAACGGCATTAACAGGTTTCAGCCCGGCCTTAAAAAAGGATCTTTTTGAAAAAGATCTTTTAAAAAACGCCGATACGTACGCTCTTATTAAAAAATGTAACCACCTGAAAAATTACCGTGTCGGTAAACCTTTCAAAATACGCGTCCACCCTTCAATTCAATTTTTGTTAAAACAAAGGTATTGCATAATGAACAGCTTTATTTTAACCACAAAGAAGAAAAAGAGAAACATGGGGTATAAATAATTAAAACATTGTATCCGCTATAGAAATAAGTCTTAAAAAATGTGCACTCTTGCTGCAATGAGGGCGTTCAAACACAAACAATGCGGCTTCTCTAAACCTTCTATCTAACCGCAGGGACCAACTCAACAAAGTTTCTTTAAAACTCATATGTAGCAAAAGAAAAGTTAAAACCGCTTACAGTTTTCACACCCTCCATGAAATAGAGCTGCTTTGAGAATGAACATTTAGAAAAACGCCGACGCATGCGCTCTCATTAAAGGAAGTTTAAATAACCGCATGGTACCGACGTATAACCATAAGGAATTCAACGTCATAAAACCTCAAAACAGGGGGTTAAAATCTACATTTTAAAAACCCCAAAAGGAGAGGCATTAAAAACTTAAAAAGGGCTTTTTTAAAAAAAGAACCTTATTCAAAAAACGCCGATGTAAACGCTCTTATTAAAAAGTATATATGAAAAATGTTTTAAAAAACAAAAAGGGGGGGAGGGGGTAAGAAGGGGGAGGAGGAAGAGGGGGGAGGGGGTAAGAAGGGGGAGGAGGAAGAGGGGGAAGGGGAGAAGAAAGGGGAGGGGGGAGGGGAGGAAAAGGGAAGGGGGATGGGGAAGGTAAAGGGACTATAACACAAATTACCAAGGATTGATTATAAAATATAAAAGTATATAAAAACCGTAACGATACAATACTACAATACTAGAAACCACTGAAAAGGAGGGATGAAAATAACTAAAGGTTAATTGTAATAAAACCACCAAAAATTTTTTTACAACAGATTATATCTAACAAAAGAAGGGGGCAAAAAATTATATTTGGACAATAAAAGAATAAAAACAGGATGGCTAAAGGATTTTAACAATAAATAGAATAAAAACACAATAACTAAAGGAAGGTAACTCCATAGTTTATAGAAAAACTGACAGATCACATTCCATATTGAGGCCATGGGGATGTAGACTACTAAATGCAAAAATATATCTCTCTTCTAAACGTCGTATTGTTTTATCCACGTCCCCACCTCTCCAATTTACTTTTACTTTTTTAACAAAAAATTTTAAATCAGAAATTGTATGTTTTAACTCCAGCCAATGATTGACCAAAGGTTTATCAACCAATTTCATTTTTATGCAACTTCTATGCTCAATAATCCTATCACAGACTGAATGGATGGTCTTCCCTACATACATTTGTTTGCATGGACAGAGAATAACATAAATAACGTAACTCGTAAGACAATTGGAAAAATCATCCAAAAAGAAAATTTGATTATTCACAGGGTGAATAAATTGTTTAATCGTTAGGGAATGAATACAAACTGAACACCGACCACATGGGACGTGTCCCTTGTATTTAGGAAGGTATTTCCGCTCAGTAAAGGCAGAAGGCACCAACATATTTCTTAAATTTGCATTGCGCTTGTGTGCTATTGTAAACGTTTGATCATGAAAACCTGGCAAAGATTGAATCAAATACCAGTGTTTTCTAATTATTTTCTCTATCTTGTGTGATTGCTGGGAATATAATAAAGGGCAAACAATGCCTACATCATTCCTTTTTTCTTGCTGTTGGAGTAAACCTCCACGGTCAGTGAGCTTCGCTCTATTATATGCGCTTAGAATATATTGGTCCGGGTATTGCCTTCCTCTAAATCTATCTTTCATGATATTTGCTTGTCTCTCAAAATCTTGGCCAGAAGTGCATATCCTACGTGCCCTCAAAAGTTGACTAACTGGTAGATTGCATTTCAATGCCGGATTGTGAAAACTCCGGTAATGCAATATTTGATTTCTGTCTGTTGGTTTCCTATAAAGAGTGGTTACAAGACCTTTGTCAGTTTTTTAAATTAATAAATCCAAATGTGGTATTTGGTGTTCATCATAGGTCACTTGAAACCGTAAATTATTATCACAGGAATTAATCCATTCATTAAAATCGTTTAGCAAGTCTATTGAAGCATCCCACAAAATAAAAATGTCATCAATATACCTGATCCAAAGTTTGATATTTGACTGAAAAAGATTGTTTTTAATAAAATTTCCTTCAAAATTAAAAACATATAAATTCACAATATCGGGGGCCATTGAGGACCCCATGGCTACCCCTTTTATTTGTTGATAAAATATATCACAAAAGCAAAAGTAGTTCTCACAAAGGGCCATACGTACCAATTCCATTAAAAAAAATGTTGGAATACGTTTATAAATCTCCCTATTTACTAAATATTGTTCAATCATCTTCAGGGCCTCCTTTTGCGGTACATTTGTATAAAGTGATTCAATGTCCAATGTGACCAAAAGGAAGTTAGAACTATATTCTTGCAAAGAAGATAAAATCTGTATTACTTGAGTAGAATCACGCACATAGGACCACATCTTTTGAACATAAGGTCGCAAAAAAATATCCATGAATTTTGAAATCGGTTCCAATAAAGATCCAATCGCGGATACAATCGGACGCCCGGGAGGGTTTTCTAAACATTTATGTATCTTAGGTAAGATATATATTGTAGGAGTTATAGGAAATTGTACTGTCAAAAATGTTCTCTCTTTTTCAGTCAAGTGACCCAATTCGAAAGCAGTTGTAACTAAATTGTCCAGAGACCTTTTTAATAATTCAGTAGGATCTCCTTTGAGACGCATATAAAATTTTTCGTCTTTTAATTGTCTTTGAACCTCATTAATATAGGCCTCCTTATCCATTATAACTATCGCACCCCCTTTGTCTGCGGGCTTAATTATTATATTGTTGTTACTTTGTAATGATTTTATAGCTTCTTTTTCTCCCATAGTTAAATTATAATACGATGGTTTATCTTTACAAGGCAGTAGCTCAACTTCTTTCAGAACTATTCGTTCAAAAGTAACAATAGTCGGATCAGTGTTAGGGGGAATCCAGGATGATTTCTTTTTTATTATTGATGGATCATTAACCTGGGATTCCTGGTTGTTAAAGAAATGTTTTATCTTAATCTTCCTAAAACATTTAAATAAATCTGTGTTTCAAAAGGGTCATATCTGGTGATTGGGACAAAAGATAGGCCTTTATTTAATAAGGACTGTTCATCAGAGGTCAAATTATATTTTGAGATATTAATGACACTATTAGGAAAAACCTGTTTTAATATCCCCTTTCCATTGATCTCTCCGATTGTTTCCTGCCT
The DNA here is from genome assembly GCA_033557465.1 of Ichthyophis bannanicus. NCBI lineage: Eukaryota > Metazoa > Chordata > Amphibia > Gymnophiona > Ichthyophiidae > Ichthyophis > Ichthyophis bannanicus. The sequence continues at coordinate 635,643,122 of CM066036.1, read as the reverse complement.
CTCCCCCGTCCTCGACCCCGACCTCGACCCCTGTAAGTGGTCTGGTTTCCGTATGTCCTTTCTTGATTTTGATCCTTGTGCCATTGGTTGTCTCTTTGAGGATACAGGTTGCGGGACGAATCCCAACCTCCTCCTTTCCAGAGAGCATCCATATTCAAAAAATTTTTGTTGTTACTACCTTTATTGTTTTTCTTTTGTGTATTACCCTGTTGTTCATTATGATTAGTAAACAAAGACGCCGAAGCATCTGCAGACTCGACTGATACACTTCTAGTGCGCTTTCTCTTAGGTTCTTGTGGACTATTAAAGTGATCATCCTTTGTTTGGTCCTTCCTATCAAACATAGTAGACCTCTTTTTAAACCATAGACTATCACCTTCTGTCTTTTTACTCCATGGATAAACATATCCATACATGTAATCTTCCTCATCCCTTTTAAATTTGCCCATTTTTTTATCCTTAAACTCTTTCTTAAAAGATATATTGTTTCTTTCAAAATCCTTATATATTTCTGTAAAATTCTTGTCACTATTCTTTAATGTTACTAATTTCTCATCTATTTCTGCCTTATACAACTCAGATTTTTTATTGGCCGTACTAATAAGTAAAATCATAAGGTCTAAAGAGCATTTATTAAGAATGGCGTTCCAACATCTGATGAAACCATTTTCCTCATTATACAGACCAGGTGCCTTATACATCCTAAGGCCTTGAGGTATAATCTTTGATCGGCAGCATTCCAGGAGATAGGCCGCATGTAATTCTTCTTTAATCTGTTTTTGTGTAAGATGTACTAAATCTTCCCATTGGTTGTTAGTTAAATTAGCATCTTCTTCTGTGTCTGGAATCAATGCTTCCTGTGATGCAAATTTTTCTAATACATCCTCTCCGAAGCGGAGGATATCCTTCCATGGGGAGAACATGCCACACAGCACAGTCCAACACTCAGGCACGGACCCACGTTACCAGGAACAGAACCAGTCCAAAAAACGTGGAAAACTCAGAAGGATAAAGCAATCTTTATTGTAAAGCAAATGTCACTGGCCCGACACAGGCCGTGTTTCGCTGCCTTCTTCAGGGGCACTAAAAGTGGACTTAAAAACTACAAATACATAAATAAACATATTAAAAATACCAATAGAACACTCAAACAATAAAATAACATAAGCCTTAGAATGGTATGTAAATAACATACATATTAATAAATAAAATATATATTAAAAAATAATAAATACATAGTAAAATCAACCATATAAGCTTAAAAAGTAAGGTGTATATACAGAAATTATGTAAGACATTAAAAATAATGTAAGACATTAAAAAACATTTATGAAGAGAAATTATGAAACATCAAAACTAAAATTGCATACCTGCTTTTATCCTTGCAATTATATCTAATACTACACCTTTTTGGGAGAGAAAGAAAACATGTATGAATTAGATATATAAACCATTGAGAATGACAGAAAAAGCGCACATTGCAGGACCAAAACAGATAGAAAAAAGAGAAGAAGTGTAACAGAAGAGTCTGCATAAGAAAATTGATGTCAACCAGTGCAACCAAAATAAAAATAAAAATAAAAATAAAAAAGATAAGAATCAAATCCTTAATCTTTACCTTTAAGGTTTACATTCCAACGCGTGTGAAAAAGGAGAAACCTCCTTTACACTATACAACAAATTGGACTTTCACCAAGAAACCATCGGCGTAATACACTAAAAGATCATAAAAATAATTGCTAAATGATTATCATTTTTAAAAAGATACTCTAATTAGCAAGCGGGCACACCATATCTTTACAAAGGAATGCACCTACATAGACAATGTAGCTGCTGTAAAGTACCATTATATCAAAAGGCACTGTATAAAATCAAAAAAGAATCTTAAATATTTGACTATAAGTTAATACTATAGCCGTATCGGTAAACCTCTGAAAATACGCGTCCACCCCTCAATTTAATTTTCGTTAAAACAAAGGTATTGCATAATAAACAACTTTATTCCAACCACTAAAAAAGGGGGGGAACATGGGGTATAGTTAATTAAGACATTGTATCCACTTCAAAATTAAATCTTAAAAATGCACTCGTGCTGCAATGAGGGCATTCAAACACATGAACAATGCGGCTTCTCTGAAATTAAGCCTACAAAGGTCACCAATACCTGACATGTAAGATTGGATATCCAATCTATTAAGCCAAAAATACTCAACCCTCAATATCCATTTTTATCTTGGAAAACAATATTCAACTATATTTAACCAAATCCACATGCACAAAAATAAAATATTTCGTGGGCACGCCAAAAATACGTATATGCCATGTAAAGAATTTCTTCTATTTAACCGCAGGGATCATCTCAATGAAGTTTTATTTAAACTCATGTATAGCAAGAGACCGCTTACAGTTTTCAGCCCTTCATGAAATAGAGCCGCTCCGAAAAAACATTTAGAAAAACGCCGACGCATGCGCTCTCATTGAAGGGAGTTTAAATAGCCGCTCGGTACCGACGTGTAACCAAAAGAGATCCAACGCCATAAAAACTCAAAAACAGGGGGTATCCCATTGAGGTTTAAATCTAAAATATACATTTTAAAGATCTCAAAAAAACGGCATTAACAGCTTTTAGCCCGGCCTTAAAAAAGGATCTTTTTGAAAAAGATCTTTTAAAAAACACCGATACGTACGCTCTTATTAAAAAATGTAACCACCTGAAAAATTACCGTGTCGGTAAAAACCTTTCAAAATACACGTCCACCCTTCATTTCAATTTTTGTTAAAACAAAGGTATTGCATAATGAACAGCTTTATTTTAACCACAAAGAAGAAAAAGAGAAACATGGGGTATAAATAATTAAAACATTGTATCCGCTAAAGAAATAAGTCTTAAAAAATGTGCACTCTTGCTGCAATGGAGCGCACAGTAGTGTACAAACTCGTAGCAATAAATCGATCCTATAGTTGAGCAGGCTAAAAAATAGTGTAATGTCACAATTAGCATATGAGAATAAATATTTACAAAAGTAATACTAAAAATGATACCAAAACTGCAACATTCTTTGTAAATAACGGGAAACCCAGAACCAAGAAAGAAAAGAACCAGACCGGGATAACAAATTATATAAAGAAACGTGTATAATGTACAATGAAATTCAATAATATACAAATATCAAAAATATTGACAAAGATAAACAAACAATTAAATGAATAATGATGATGCATGAGGAAGAGCCCGAGGGGAAGGAGCATGATAAAGTTCATACCTGTTATAAAAATATTCTAAAACATGATAATATTGGAATTAAAAACCAGTACTATTGCATGATATAAATAAAACCTAAAAACGCCCAAATCAATAAAAACACATAGCGGACATTGTAGCTATTATTCTAAAAAACTAAAAATAGCAGCAAGGCGATGCACAACTAAGGAAAACCTGTCATACAATAAAATGAAAGCAGCGTGAGTACCGAATTATGAGATAACTTAATGAATCTCTATAGCCTGAACCTGCCATGAAATTGTAACAATGTGTACAAAGAGAATGATGTATAATGTCATGAGGAGAGCATGGCTGAGCCCATGCAAACAGAGGAAAATTATAGTTCTACCTTTAAGGAAGGAGACAGGCAAGATATCTGTAGCTTTCAGGGTGCAGGCAAAGGAAAAAAACACGCACTTGCTGAAGCTAAGCCATACCCAAGCTCTGCTGATCTAAGGGCAGGCAGGGAGGATAATGAGAGACACCTGGGTAAGGGACAGTACAAGTTAGGCAAAAGGCAGCCTTATAAACCCAGAGAAACACATGAGAGTAGCACCGGCTGGAGAGAGGATTCCACGAGAGAGCAGTGCTCAGGGAGAGAGCAGCACACGAGAGAGCTGACTAGAGAGAACACTGCAGACTTCCGTGGAGGGAGAAACACCAGGTAAAGACCCAGAGAACTCACCAAAGAGGAGAACGGTGGAGATTTCCAGGGGGATTTCAGAGGTGAAAGCAGCACCCAGAAAGAGAGCCAGGCTTTTTTGGTCTTCAGTCGTGCATGCGTTTTATTCATGGTTTCATCTCTTCTTCTATTACATGCAGCATTTATTTGTTATAACACTACATTTTTTAGTTCTTTTATCAGTTCTTATTTGTTATGTTGCAGAAAAATGCTAGGAATATTTATTATACATATCCTCATAATAGCATTTATTTTTTTATGGCTTTATTTTTGCCACACCGCATTATCTCTGCAATATAATTTTAATTTTATTGTTCTTTTTCAGTAATGTAACTATTGTGGGGGCCCCTTGCCCAGGCCACGGCCTATAGGCATAGGGGTGCCACTGTTTAGTCTTTGAATAAAGAATTATTTGTCCTCGTCCAGAGCTTGGGCTGCTGGGACTTGTAGTTGTGCTACCACTTTAAAAAAAAAAAACAGTGGTTATTGAGAACCGAGGGTTTTTCAAAAGACAGGAATTTAGTTCCTTCTTTTCAAAAAGCATATAGCTCAAACAAAACAGGATTCTTCTCCAAAACAAATGATCCTCAGGAAAATCACACCAAAAACCCAACAGTGAAATTGTTTTAGCTGGCTTTTACCACATACGTAGTTGTTTCCCAAACATACAGCAATAAACACAGTTTATTTTCTTGAAATCAAAGTAATAACCGAAGGAGCGCGGACTCACCGCTCCTCGACTTCCTTGATTTTCCCCTTCTGTGTAATTCCCCCCCCCCACCCCCTATCCCCCCCAGGGTACAAAAATAGACAGACACTAAGGCATATTGGTCAACAAACTGGTCGCAGCTTTATTCATTATTTAAATGCATGAATATAAAACATCCCATAACAAAACCAGCGGACTCCTCCCATCACCAGCCATATCACTAGCAAGGTGATAGCGGCTCCGCTTATTCCTACTTCCCCCCCCTTAGCCCCCGGCTTCGCCATATCATTAGCAAAAACCCAGCCAGGGGGGTTGTCCGGGTCGGGGGTACCCCACCCCCGTCCCAAGCTTATCGTAAGCTTCCGGACCCCGGAAACCTCCGGGATCCCGCCAGACCCATTCCCCCACCAACTGCGACACCCCTCAACGCTGAACAGAACCGCCTAGAGCATAACAAAGGGAGGGCGGGCGGGAAAATGCTCCCGGCTCTACCGCTCCCTCCGAAGCCCCGAACTCAACTGCCGCTTCTCCGTCCAGCCTTCCCTCATTGGCTCCCGCTTCCACGGTGCGGGAGCCAATGAGTTTGCAAGACGCGGCTTGCTCCCCTAGCAACCCCCCCCCCTCTTCCCCCCCTGCGCGTCCCCTCGTCGCTTGCCGCGCCGCCCGGTTACAGGCGGCCGGCCTGGACTCCGCCACGCGGCCTTCATTAACCGAAGGAGCGCGGACTCACCGCTCCTCGACTTCCTTGATTTTCCCCTTCTGTGTAAATCCCCCCCCCACCCCCTATCCCCCCCAGGGTACAAAAATAGACAGACACTAAGGCATATTGGTCAACAAACTGGTCGCAGCTTTATTCATTATTTAAATGCATGAATATAAAACATCCCATAACAAAACCAGCGGACTCCTCCCATCACCAGCCATATCACTAGCAAGGTGATAGCGGCTCCGCTTATTCCTACTTCCCCCCCCTTAGCCCCCGGCTTCGCCATATCATTAGCAAAAACCCAGCCAGGGGGGTTGTCCGGGTCGGGGGTACCCCACCCCCGTCCCAAGCTTATCGTAAGCTTCCGGACCCCGGAAACCTCCGGGATCCCGCCACCGGCGCAGTCGTCAAGCACGTCACTGCGCCGCCCCCCCAGAACAAAGCTGCGACCAGCGAGCATCCTGCATCACAACCCACTCAATAGCCTCCTGCCAATCATTCAATAAAAGATCCAGCCCAACCGGGGATAAATGAACCCCGTCCCCCCTATACAAACCCGCACAACCCACCTCCACCCAGGAATGGAGAATTTGGTATCCCTGATGCTCACAAACCCATCGGCCGATTTGCCGATTGATCTTTGCCAGGCCCCGCGACCACCGCCGCTGGTCCCGACAAATCGGCCGAGGGATAATGTCCGACCAGAGCAGTATAATGCCCGGGAATATGCGCAACACCAGATCCAAATCCTTCATTACAGCTCGTATTAACTGTTTACAAGTCCATGCTGATAAGTCATTTCCCCCCAAATGCAGCAGAAGTAAGCGAGGCGGCTCTCGAAGTCTGGCATGGTGCCGAAGCAAGGGGAGCAATTGCGTCCACCGCAAACCCCGCTCACCCAGCCATGAGATGGTCACCACTGCGGAATCCAGGCCCAAATTCGGCCCCACAGGCCGCACAGCTGCACAGCGACCTGCCCAGAACATGTACGAGTGGCCAATCAACCAGCAGCCACCCGCCAACCGCTCCCGTTCTGCAAAAGAAAGACAGCATTAGTTTTTCCCCCCATCCCCAAGTCCCCCCCCCCATTAGAAACGGACATAATCCAAAAAGGCCTTAGACCGCCATCTCCCCACGCTCTGCACCTCAGGAGCCAAGAGACCCGCCGCTGCTGCGCTAGTCGCAGCCCCTATGCGGAATGAATGCGGCGCAAAAAATTGCGGCCGGCTCCTCCCCAATCTGCCTAAGGGCCAAGCGTAACACCGCGGTGACCTGAAATCTCGTCACCGGGCGAGCATCCGCATGTATAAACAACAAACCCCCGCCCACAGGACGAAGTCGAAGATAACCCCTCATGGCCGACACCGGACAGGTAGCGGCCGCACGCAACGCTCGAAGCACCACCCACCGCCCCCGCCCCAACTGATCGGGCTTGGACCGGGCCAACCAGACCCTCAACACTGCTGCATCAAGACATACATGCCGCAACAGCAAACCACCCACCCCAGCCGAAGTTCCAGAAGAGGCCACCAACTCCCCAACCCGAAACGCCCCAAAAAACGCTAAACAGAATATTGCTTTAAACAGCACCCCTTCATAGCTGGATGAGGCCACATCGGGTAGCACCGCACACAGCCTCTCCAACAAGACGTGGGTAAGAGGCCGTCGACGGTCCCTGGGGGTAGGCTCAACACGCTCCCAACCTCGCAACAATCTCCCGGTTCAGAAACCTGTCCCCGCCGGGGCCCAACCCACTGCCCTTGCAAAAAACATGAACGCCGCCAGATGACTCCGGACTGCCGTTCTGGACAGCCCGCCAGATTTTGCTGCTACCACATAGTCGGCCAACAGCCTATCGGAAACCGCATCCACGCTCTGTCCGGTCGCCTCGCAGAAGTCTTCTATCTTGCCGCAGCCACGCCAATAAGCTGCCCAGGTGGAGCGAGCTACTGAACTCCGAGGCATGCTCATCATCTCCCCAGGCCAACTTGCCACAAGCGCTCGGGGACCGGGCACCCGACGACTGCCGCTCCAGGTGCGAGCTTGCGAAAACGCTCCCACTGTAAACGAGAAAGAGCGTCAGCTAACTCATTGCAGCAACCCGGAATATGGCGAGCCCTAATCACGGCATTTAACCGTAAACACGACAGCACCACCTCCCGCATGAGCTCAGCCACCTGCCGACACCGGGGGGTAAAGTTATTAATGACACTCACCACTGCGGCATTATCACACCACCACAATATCCGCCTGTTACGAAAACGGTCAGGCCACAATTCCAATGCCACCCATATGGGGAAGAGCTCCAAGAAAGCCACGTTCTTGACGAGCCCCGTATCCCGCCACCATTGCGGCCACTCCTCGGCACACCATGCCCCTGCCAAATAAATGCCTAGCCCGATCCCCCCCGCCGCATCCGTGAACAACTGCAACTCATCCGAGGACATCTCCTCCCCTAGCATAACCAACGACCCATTAAAATCCCTCAGGAAGACATCCCAAATCCGTAAGTCCGCTCTCATCCCACCGGACACCCGAATCCGATGGTGCGGTTGGAGCACCCCCGCTGTGGCCCTCGCCAAACGACGCAGAAACACTCTACCCATCGGAATCACCCGGTACGCAAAATTCAACGCCCCGAGCAAGGACTGAAATTCCTTCAACGTCAACTTACGGGATGCCCTGGCATTGGCTACCAACACCCTTAAACGGACCACTTTATCACCAGGAAGACGCACCATCATCGCAGCCGAATCCAATTCTACACCTAAGAAGGTCAAGGACCGCGCAGGTCCCTCCGTCTTTCCATCTGCTAGCGGAACGCCCAACTCACCCGCCAATAACATAAAGCCCTGGACCAGCGCCTGGCAATCCCCAGAACGCTCACTCCCCACAAACAAAAATCGTCTAGATAGTGAACAACAGTTGCACAACCGACCTCCTTCACCAATGCCCAATGCAAAAAGGTGCTAAACTTCTCGAAGTAAGCACAGGACACTGAACACCCCATCGGCATGCACTTATCAAAGTAAAAGTGATCCGCAAACCGAAACCCCAACAAATGAAAACTATCGGGATGCACCGGCAGGAGTCGAAAAGCCGACTCAATGTCAACCTTCGCCATCCACGCCCCTGGCCCAGCACCCCTCACCAGTTCGACTGCCCAATCAAATGACGCGTACCGCACCGTGCACATATCCGGCGGTATATGATCATTAACCGACTCCCCTACCGGGAAGGACAGGTTGTGAATTAATCTAAACTTCCCCACCTCTTTTTTGGGGATAATCCCTAATGGAGAAACCACAAACTCTGGGAACAGCTGATCAAGGAAGGGGCCCGCCACCCGCCCAAGGCGCAACTCAGCTAACAACTTGTCATGCACCACGGCCGCCAACCGCCTGACAGAAGGTGCATTGCGCGACAACCGGCCGCGCACTTCCCCCACCACCGGAATGATAAACCCCACCCGAAACCCCTCTTCTAAAATGGCCCTGTCACCCCTTTTGGGATAACCGGCCAACCTCGCCTGTAACGCCGGTACGTTAATTGGGGTAGGGGCTAAGGAGCGTAAGGCCCTATTTTGGCAGAGGCCCACCGGAAGGGGTGGGGGGCTTCTTGCCACACTTGGCAGCTGGATGCCCCCCCCCCCCGCAGCTTGAACAGGCATGCCTAAATTTACAGTCGGGAAAGGGACACAAGGCTTTATTAAACCTCCAGCACACATCCCCGGATCCCCCTGCCAATCCCTTCTGGGACACCCCACCTCCGGAACTCCGAAAGGAACGACCCCCGCTCCCCTGGGCCGCGCCCCCTAACTTCCCACCCCCGAACCCCCCAGACCCCCCCTTTGCGGACATCTGTGTGAGCCATAAGTTAATGTCTTGGGAGCCCCAAGACAGAGAAGGATTCTCTTCCATTTTATCCCGAAAGCGCTCGTCGTAGTTTAACCACGACCAACCCTCATGCATCTGCGCCGCCTCCAATATTGCATCTGCATATGCCAACAACATCCCATGTTGCTCAGGATGATAATGGCCCCAGACGCTCGCTAAACGCAAAAACGATCTCGTCCAATTCACGACATTCCGCGAAACTTTTTTAACTCTCCCCGCTTTTTCATCCTCCTTCCTCTTCTTCTTGCTATCCCCGTAACGCCTCCGCCCCTCCATCAACCGGAAAATATCAATATATCTACGCTTTTTGATCCTCCGCCGCAATTTCTTTGGGACCCCCACCCACAACTCCGCATAAGCCGCCAACGAAGAAGCGCCCCCCAGCGGCAGCTCTGTCGCCCCACCACGTGCCCCGAGCCCCGCGCCTTCACCGAGTACAGAGGAGGTAGACGACCCACTGGATGAAGAAGACGATGAATTGGATCCGTGCCGCCTCTTACCACCCCTCCGATGTTTCCTGCGCCTCTTCACAGAGCGTTTCGCCGACCTCTTCCTGCGCCCCGTCACATCACCACGCACCGCAGTTAACTCACCTGGGTCCCCTTGGCCCGCCACGCCCCCGACTGCTCCGGCGGGACTCAACGCTGGCTCATTCAGCGTCGAGCTGTCTCCCACTCCGCCGAACTCTTGCGTCGCCGACTGGGGCACCGCATCCTGGGTGCCCTCTCCGCCCCGTGCTGCAGCGCCAGCTCCTCGCGAAGACATCTGTGGAAACAGAGCAGGACAAACAGGGGAAGGAAGATCTGCCGGCCCGGCCGGCCGCCAAGCTCCCATCCACTCGGCCCCTGAGGACCCCTGCCCCCCCCTCGCCCAATGATCCCAAGCCGTGCAGCCCTGCATGGGCCCCGCCCCCCTTTGCACCCCCCATCCTGGATAAAACATGTGCAGTCCACTGGCAAAAGGACCGTCCGCACCCCCATACCCCCTGTCCCCTGGGCTCAAGGAAGCCCCTTCCCCCCATGCCCCCCACCCATCTCCCGACCCAGGGTCTCCGCCCCGCCCCCCCTCCCCTCTGCACTCCAAACGCCTCCCCCCTCTGCACCCCCCTTGGCCGTGACCGGGAACGGGACCCACGTGCAGTGGCTCTTACAGCCCCTACTGTCAGTACTGCAGCACCACTCCCCCCCTCCCGGCCTGAGGCTGAGGCCCCACGTGACGCAGCCCGCTCCCCCCTTGCCACCCGACCCGCTCTCATACCTCTCCCTCGAGCCCCCACACCGCCCCCCTCCCGGGTATGGGCTTCCCCTGCCCTCCCCCCCAGCGATCCCCGCCTCAACTGCCTGGCCTGCCTCCTTGCAGGGCCCGCGGCTTTTTGGGGGGCCCGGCCACGTTGCGGCCTGCCCGCTGGCATAATCGCGCCCAACCCTGCACTGCCAAGTACCGCAGGAGCCGCTTATATTTTATTTTATTGAGTTTGAGACAGTACTTGCCGCACCCGCGAAATTCCACCGCCTCCACGTGCCGCACACGCCACGTCTCTGCAGCTCTGCCTGCCTCCTAGGATCTGCCGCAGCACCCGCAAGGCCCGTCCGAAGCCCGACAGCCGGGAACTGGTAAGCACGGCTGCTCTCAGCTCGCCCCGCTCCGCACGCACTGTAAAAAAAAATAAATAAATAAAAGCTTCCCGGCTCTAAAAAATGCTCAAAATGCTCCCGGCTCTACCGCTCCCTCCGAAGCCCCGAACTCAACTGCCGCTTCTCCGTCCAGCCTTCCCTCATTGGCTCCCGCTTCCACGGTGCGGGAGCCAATGAGTTTGCAAGACGCGGCTTGCTCCCCTAGCAACCCCCCCCCCTCTTCCCCCCCTGCGCTTCCCCTCGTCGCTTGCCGCGCCGCCCGGTTACAGGCGGCCGGCCTGGACTCCGCCACGCGGCCTTCATTTGTCTTTTTCTTCCTTCAACAGGGTACTTAACCATTCAGGCTAGAAATCATTCTCCCTGTCTTACTCACTGCTTTTGGTGGTTTTCAGGTTACAGACTTTTTCCTTTATCCAGCAGCTTCTATTCTGCCTTTTTACACCATGAACAGTCCATTAATAAATCCTCTGAGTCAGAATCAGGTTCAACAGATTCTACCTGCATTTCCTCCGGGTTTTCAACCGGTATGTCTGGCTCTAAGCGTTCGTGCAATGCTTCTTGCTTGAAACTCTCTAAGAGCTCCTGAATTCTCCTCCACTGGGGCTTCTTACTAGGAAAAGGGTTTCCACCTGGAGTGGGAAGTTTCTTTTCCTGACTCAAACGCCAGAGTGTCTCTAACTGGCTTAGGTCACTCTTAGGTATATTTTTACCCACCCACCTTCTGGGAACTGGAATCTTTTTAGCTGGTCCATGTACTGGAGGAACTGCACCTTGCCCCTTGTCTGCAATTCTTCCAGCTACAGCTCTACTGGCTTCAGAAGCAATTGCTCCATTGTGTTTTTTGATATCCATAAATGTAAGTATTCTAATAGATGGATATGCTTGGAATATAAGTTTCCTTCACTTTGTTAATTAAGTTATTGTTAGTCCTTCATTATTATCATTCATATTTTTCTTTTTATATATTTCTATCCATATTTATTCTTTTTATGATTTATTATATCAGGTTTGGATGTTTTTAGTATGTTTTAGTTATTTATATAACTGTAATGCTTTTACATTTTAGACGTTGCAAATGTGTTTGTTTTTGTTATTTAATATTGTGTGTTTGCAGTTCTCAGCCCCCTGATGAAGGCGTTGCCGAAATGCGTTGGGGCGTTTCTTCATTAATAAAGCGTTTGCAACCACCACTACCCTTGCTTTGTGTGTTTCCTGAGGTTATGCGAGAGGTTGCTCCTCTTTTTGGCTCTTCCTTTTTCCTACACCTTTCAAGTTGGCTTTTTTTTTTTTTTTTTTTAGTCTTACAGGACTCTGCACTGCATTCTGCTTGCTCCCATCTCCTTGCTCTTTCTCACTGCTTTCCTCTGGCTCTTTTCCAGTATTCGGTTCTCCCCCTCCACTTTGCAGCTACTTTCCACCATACCGGGTTACTCTGCTCTCCACTGCTCCACGCGGCTGCCAATCACCATTTTCTATCTCTCCTGTCTCAGAGTCTCGCTCTCTTGCCCCTCCGCTCTCTCACTACTACTCTGACACCACTTTTACTTCTCTGCTTCCGATCCCGGCGTTGTCAGCACCATTCTGCGCTGTTTTGTACTTCCCCCCTTTTGGTGATTTCACTATTTCGGCGGGGTTAGCCCCGGAGCGGTGCCTTTGTACCGCTATCAGGATAAGTGACGTCACTTCCTCCCCAAGATGGTATTTTTAACAATGCCCATTCTTGATGTAAAACTTTAACCTTTAAAACTGCTCCAGTTAGTTTTTCCTTAACTATTTTCCTCATTTTATCAGAGTCTCCCTTTTGAAAGTTAAAAAGTAGTACTGTGGATTTCCTTTCCGTCTTCCCTCCATTTAATAAATCAAATGTGATTATGTTATGATCACTATTACCAAGTGGCCCTAACTGTTCTCTCTTGCACGAGATCCTGTGTTCCACTAAGGACTAGGCCCAAAATAGCTTCTCCGTCTTGTCGGTTCATAAACCAGCTGCTCCAAGAACAGTCATTTATTTCATCTAGAAACTTTATCTCCCTAGCATGTCGTACTTGTGACACTGACTCAGTCGATACTAGGGTAATTGAAATCACCCATCATTATTGTGTTGTAAAGCATAGTTACTCACCTGTAACAGGTGATCTCCGGGAGCAGAAGGAATTTAGTCTTCACATATGGGTATCGTCGGTACCGACGGAACCTGCACAGGAATGCTCCCAAGCGTCCAATAGGAACACTTTTGGGAGCATCCCACAGCACATGCATACTGCCTTCCCGCCTCTGTACCTCTCTCACTTCAGTTGAGTTTATAGCTGAGACCAAAGGAGAGAAGTAGAGAAAGAGATAGACAGACAACTCCTAGGGGAGGTGGGTGGGTTGTGAAGACTAAATTCCTGCTGTTCCCGGAGATCACCTGTTACAGGCGAGTAACTACGCTATCTCCAGGAACAAGCAGAAATGTAGTCTTCACATATGGGGACTCCCCAGCTGAAAGATGCCAAGGGGTGACCCAAGAAAACTGCGAACCCAGGTGAGATGGGTCATGCTTCCTCCCATGGACCTCTGGCATCCAAACCATGGACAGTGGGTAGGAGTTGTATTAAGTATGGAAGAGATGCTGGAGAACAGCCTGGCCAAACGAGGCATCCCGACGGAAGTCCTTGTCTAAGCAGTAGTGGGCTGTGAAGGTGTGTACTGAAGCCCAAGTGGCTACTTTGCAGATGTCATCAATAGACACAGAACGAAGGTTAGCCATTGAGGCTGCCATTGGTCTCACATTGTGAGCTGTGACATGGCCCTCCAGAGAAAGCCCTTTACTCTGATATGTATAGGATATGCAATCTGCAATCCAATTTGACACAGTTCTTTTGGAAACTGGAAGTCCCAAATGACCAGAGTCAAAAAGCTGAGAAGATTTTCTATGTGGCTTAGTTCTTTGGAGATAAAAGGCTAAGGCTCTTTTGCAATCCAATGTGTGAAGATTCCTTTCTGCACTAGAGGCATGAGGCCTAGGGAAGAATATAGGAAGATAAACGGACTGGTTTAAATGGAAAGGTTACACCACCTTTAGCATAAAGTGAGGATGAGTCCTGAGGACTACTTTATCATGGTGGAACCTTGTATAAGGAGGGTCAGCTACTAACGCCTGTAGTTCACTAATGCGCCTTGCAGAAGTGATGGCAATTATGAAAATAACTTTCCATGAAAGAATCTTTAGGTCTGAAGTGGCTAAAGGTTCAAAGGGAAATTTCATAAGCTGACCAAGAAAAAGATTCAGATCCCATGCCACCAGTGGTGGTTTAATGGGAGGTTTTGTTAAGAGTAGGCCTCTCATAAATCTTGATACAAGTGGATGAGAGGAAACAGGTTGTCCATCAAAAGGTTTATGAAAAACAGCAATAGCACTACGATGGACTCTCACTGAATTTGTCTTTAGACCAGACGTTGGTAATTGGAGGAGATACTCTAGTAGCGACTCTACAGGCACCAAAAGGACGTTAAGTCCCTTTTGTGAAAACCAGACAGAGAACCATTTCCACTTAAAAGCATAGGAACATCTTATGGAAGGTTTTCTGGAAGCCAGAAGGATATCCTTTACTTGTTGAGAAAGGTTAATATCCTGGAATTCTAGGCTTTCAGTAACCAGGCCCTGAGATGTAGGGACTGGGGATTGGGATGCAGTATGCCTCCGTCCTCCTGAGACAGAAGATCTGGAGCCTTCCCCAACTCCAGAGGAGTGGTTTGAAAGAGACACAGAAGAAGAGGATACTACGTTTGTCATGGCCAACGTGGAGCTATGAGTATCATAAGACCTTTGTCTCTCTGAAGTTTGAATAAAGTTTTTGGAATGAGGGGAATGGGTGGGAAGGCATAGAGGAAGTCCTGACCCCAATGGAGTAGGACAGCATCTCTTGCCTGACAGTTGTGAGCCAGGATTTTGGAACAGAATTGGGGAAGTTTGGCATTCTGTGGACTTGCAAAGAGGTCTATATCTGGTGTTCCCCAGATTTGAAATACTCGAGCAAGCTGGTATGAGTGGAGGAACCACTCGTGTGGCAGCAGTATTCGACTGAGTCTGTCTACCCAAAAGTTTTGAATGCCCGGAAGGTATAATGCAAACAGTTGAATTTGCAACTCTCTGGCGAGGGCCCATAGTTGCAAAGCTTCATTGCATAGCAACAAAGCGCCTGTTCCACCTTGCTTGTTCACATAGAACATAGCTACCTGATTGTCGGTTTGGACCAGAACTGTTTTGTTGCTGAGATGGGTCTGAAAGACTTGAATAGCACTGAAAATGGCTCTCAGCTCTAGGAGGTTTATGTGAAGAGAAACCTCCTGTGAGGTCCAAAAACCCTGAGTGGAGACATCGTGCAAGTGGGCCCCCCAACCCATCTTGGACGCATCTGTTATTAGGGTGGCCTGATATAGAGGCTGCTGGAAAGGAGAGCCAATGAGGAGGTTTTCTAGAGATTGCCACCATTGCAGGGACGAAATCAGATGTGTGGTGTTTCTGATTTTGTCCATTAACTGACCCGAGGCCTGTGAACATTGAGAGCATAGGGTCCACTAGGCTGCTCACATGTGGAGGCGAGCATAGGGAACCAAATGGACAGTGGATGCCATGTGTCCCAGAAGTTGAAGCATCTCTCAAGCAGTAAGGAACACCTTCATAGATGCTTGAGATGCCAGTTGTATTATTCGTAGACAGTGTGGCTGTGGCAGGAAAGCCCTTAACTGCCGTGTGTCCAGACAATCCCCTATTAATTCGAGAGATTGAGAGGGGGTGAGATGAGATTTTGGGAGGTTTATGACCAGTCCCAAGTATTGAAGAATTCTCATTGCTCGAGAAAGAGCGAAGCTGGCCTCTGGAGCTGTCGATGCTCAAATGAGCCAATCGTCTAAGTAAGGGAAGACGAATATTCCCAGAGTCCTCATAAATGCAGCTACCACTGCCATGCATTTTGTGAAGTCTCTTGGAGCAGAGGCCAGTCCGAAAGGAAGAACTCTGTACTGGAAGTGTCTTCCTTGGACCAGGAATCGAAGGAACTTCCTGTGATCTGAGTGGATGAGGATATGTGTGTATGCATCTCATAGATCTAGAGAACATAGTCAGTCCTGACTTTGAAGGTATGGTAGAAGTGTCCTGAGGGAGATCATTTTGAACTTTTCTCAGAACAAATATTTGTTGAATTCTCTGAGGTCTAGTATAGGCCTGCGTCCCCCTGTCTTCTTTGGAATAAGAAAATAGGGGGAGTAAAACCTCGTCCCCTGTTGGGGTATGGGTACTTCTTCGATTGCTCCTTGAGCAAGAAGTGATGTGACCTCCTGCCACAAGAGGTTGGTGGCAGGGGCCTGAGAATTGAACTGTTTTATTATTGTATGTGGGGGCAAGGTGAGAAAATGAAGCTTGTACCCCAGTTGTACAATGGACAGAGTCCAATTTTCTGATGTTATTTTTTGCCATCTTTTGGCAAAGTAGCATAGTCTTCCTGGCATGGTTAAGGGTTCTAGACCTTTCAGGGGCAGAATGACTAAGTTCTCTAGGTATAAGTCAAAGACCCTGAGGGGGCTGGGTCTGTTGGGTCGGTTGAGCTCTTTGAGCTTGCGGCTTTCTTTGCTGTCTGTTCTGTTGTTGCCCCTTCTGGGGCATATGAAGCAGACAGTGGCTTTGATGGGTGTAAGATGGGTAAAGCTTCTTTTCCTTATTGAAAAAGGGTTTTTTGAATGTTTTCTTCTTTGCTGGGTTGGCTGTAGACTTTGATAGTCTGTTCAAGGTAGTATTTTCAGATTCAAGCTGATTAGCCTTGTCCTGCCATTCCTTGCCAAAGAGATTTTCTCCTGTACAAGGAATGTTTCCCAGCTTTTCTTGCACCCACTGTTCTAAATCTGATGCTTTAAGCCAAGCAATACAACGTGCTCCTATGGATATAGCAGAGGTTCTGCTAATACATTCAAAGCAATCAAAGGTAGCACGGTTCATGAATTTAGAGACATTCTGGGCGTGCTTGACCATAATAAGATAGTCTGCTCTTTTTTCCTCTGAGACACAAGGGCTAATGAGCTCTAAGTCTTTTGTGACTTCTTCCAGGAACATTCCCAGATAAAGAATGTAGGAACTGATCCTGGCTCCTAGCATGGAAGATTGAAAGCATTGACGCCCAAAGGCATCGAGTGTCCTGGATTCCCGGCCTGGAGGATTAGAAGAATGTTTTTTTAGCACTCTTGATTCTTTGCATGGCCGAGTCCATTACCATTGAATGGTGTGGTAACTGAGGTTTTTGAAAACCAGGACAACTTGGCACTCGGTACATAGTGTCAAGGCGTCGGGAATGTGAAGATATCGTTAAAGGAGTTTCCCACATTCTCAACATCAGATCATGTAAGATCTTGTGAATGGGAAGCATAGCTGCCTCCTTGGGAGCCAAGGGTACTGTAGAATTCTTAATTCTTCTGCCCTAGGTTCCTTTTCTGGAATCACAGTGATTGCAAGACCCTTTGCTAAATCACGTATGAAATCCTGGAAGGACATATCATCTGGAGGAGACATCCTGCGTTGAGGAGAAAGAGTTGAATCCTCTAGTAGGTTCGCTCTCGTACCGGTAGAATCAGAGTCATCGGAATCAGAAGACTCAAGAGCACTCTGTACCGGGTGCTCCCGTAATGCATGATATCGGTACCGCTCGAAGTCGGTACTGAAATGTCTCGGTTCCTGATCCCCGATACCCGAGATAGACTCAAGGCTCGGCATGGGGGGAAGCAGTCATGTCGAAGCTGGTACTGTCGGTACCAGTACCGATGTCGGTACCGATACCTGTTGAACCATCTGTAGTGGCGTTAGCGGTACCGAAGCTGCTAAGAGGGATGCTAGACTGCGTTCAATAGCGAGGATTCTTTTATCCATCGCTCCTGCCGATGCCTGTGTGTCGGTACCGGTGGAAGCGGCTACGACCCCAGAACATGGCAAAAGTAGTTCTGCAGAGGTGGAAGCCTCTGGAACATCCTGGAGCCCCGTTAATGCTTTGGAGCCCGAAGACTCCCGCCGGGGCTGTTTTGCCGGTGTACTATCCTCGAGGGCAACGCCAGTGGCATCTCAATACTTTGAAGGAGATTTACCCTTCAAAGACCGGCCAGTCTTAGAAGACTTAAGTTTAGTTACCTGAGATCCATGGGAGGAAGATGAAGCCCTGGAAGACGTCGATGCAAGTGACATCTTATCCGCGGCAAAAAGGGTACCGAGTTTTGAAGTCCTATTCTGCAGGCCCCTTTTGGTCATCCTCGTGCAGGAGAGACACTCTGTTGGAAAATGTTCAGGACCTAAACATTTTAAACACCAATCATGGGTGTCGGTGACGGAAATGGTACCACCACACTTTGAGCATTTTTTGAAACCACTAGCTGGTTTCTCCATGTCTGAAGAAAAGTGGGCCTAGTGCCCAAAATGGCACCTAGCACCAGAAACAGGGGAAAGACCCCTGAAGAAAATACCAGGTGTTTTTTTTAAAAGAAAGAAAGAAGAACCTCTGGCGGCACCGGTAGGCGTCGAATGAAGGCAGATGCGACCACAAAAAAACAAAGAATAAAAGGAAATTTTCTGCGGTGACAGGGTACACGTCCTGTTGGCTCCGCGGAAAACAAAGAACTGAAGTGAGAGAGGTACAGAGGCGGGAAGGCAGCACGCATGCACTGTGGGATGCTCCCAAAAGTGTTCCTATTGAACGCTGGGGAGCGTTCCTGCACGGGCTCTGTCGGTACCGACGATACCCATATGTGAAGACTACATTCCTGCTTGTTCCTGGAGATCTTTTGTTAACTTTCCTGATTCTTTCTTTTTAAGCATTTCATCATCCATCTGTTCATTCTGGCCAGGCAGACAGTAGTACACCCCCACTGCCATTGTCCTCCCCTTTTTACATGAAATTTCTATCCATAGATATTCTACAGTGTGTTTTGTTTCCTGCAAAGCTTTTATCCTGTGTGACTCAATGCCCTCTCTTAACCATTAATATTTTATTAAATTATTCATAATACTTTCCAAAGAATACAAAATGAAAAGAAAACAGTTACAACATTAAGCATATAGAACAAAAGAAAAATTGTAGAAGGTAATCAACTCCTTTAAATTAGACTACAACATGAAGGAAAATACAGAGGCCCCAAGAAATAAAAAAAAGGAGAAGCAGCAAACCACCCTTACGAGAAATTAGATACAAATAGCAGGGTGAGAACTTGTGTGTCAACCGTATGGGATGGTACAGTGATCACCACTTCCTCTCTAGCCACCAGTAATTCTAAAAGCTGCCTAGGTTCAAAAAAAAAAAGAAAAGTTTTATCCTTATAGGTAACTATACAATTAGAAGGAAATTTCACCACACAATTCCCACCAAGGAAGAGGACCCTAGGTCCAAGTCCTAGAAATTCCTTCCTCCTTTGTTGGGTAACATGTGAAAGATAGAGGAAAATACGCACATGAGAACCTCGAAAAGGCACATTAAAATTCCTGAAATAAGAATGAAGAACTAAAGGCTTTATCTGGTTCCAGGGCCAGGGTCACAAGCATGGTGGTCTGCTCAGTTACTACCTCAAGAGAATCCTCCAAGAACCCAATTAGGTCCCCTGGAGCCCGAGAGGAGTCACAGGAGACAGAACGACGAGAACCTGCACCCAAGGACAAATGCGGAGCCATCACGATAGGAGGAAATTTGTCCCCAGGAAGCTGAAGAACCTCCTGGAAATACTTGCGAAACATCACAGAAGCTGACAGATTAGGTGACTTAGAAAAATTTAACAATCTCAAATTATTCTTGCGCACTTGATTTTCTAAATATTCAGTCTTTCTGGAGAGCAGGGTTCTTGTCCTTAACTTGGGCCGCATGCAGTCCTCGAAGTTGACCAAGCTCTCCCTCCACACTGGCTATCCTTCTAGCTTGCTCCTCCTGTCGTCGAGAAACCTCAAAGAAATCAGTTTTTAAAGTTAACAAATCTGTACTCACAGTCCCCACAACAGTCAAAAGAGAGGAGTTTGTAGTAGCCATGGCATCCTACAGTGCTTCTAATATAATCTTTGCAAGCTTAACCAAACCCCCTGACACCGGAATCATCCTGCTTTCACAACTTGCTGCCAAGAGACTCCCCCAACAATAGGTGATGGTCCCGCTAAACTCCTGGCTTCATCCGTAGCAACAGTGATGGAAGAAGAAAGAACTGAAGCCGCCTCAGAGCCCTCTTCATTCCCCCGTACCAGCAAGCTCATCAGCAAGCCAGAGCACCTTGAATACTGTGTGCAATTCTGGTCGCTGTATCTTAAAAAGGATATAGCATTATTAGAAAAGGTACAGAAAAGAGCCACCAAAATGGTAAAGGGGATGGAAGGCTACTCCTATGAAGAGAGGCTACAAAGATTAGGGCTCTTCAACCTGGAAAAGAGATGGCTGAGGGGAGATATGATAGAGGTCTATAAATTAATGAATGGAGTTGAACGGGTAAACGTAGATCAATTGTTTACGCTATCAGAATATAGAAAGACTAGGGGACATGCAATGAAGCTACAGGTAAACTATTTAAGACAAATAAGAGAAAATATTTTTTCACTCAACGTGTAATCAAACTCTGGAATTTGTTACCGGAGGATGTAGTAAAGGCTGTTAGTGTAAATGGGTTTAAAAAAGGTTTGGACAAGTTCCTGGAGGAAAGGTCCATAAACCATTATTAAAAAGGGACCCAGGATATCAATGCTTGACCCAATACAAGCATTGTGGAATCTTTGTCTTTTGGGGATACTGCTAGGTACGTATGACCTAGATTGGCCACTGTTGGAAACAGGTTACTGGGCTTGATGGACCTTGGTCTGACCCAGTATGGCATATCTTATGTTCTTATGAGGGGAGCATTCCACAGGCTACTGCTGAACATCCGGGTTATGGCGGGGGAGGGGGGAAAATCGATGCTCCAGAGAAAGCCATACTCAGGATGCACTCAGAGCCGTAATGTTCTCATCCAACAACCCCGCTGAAGACACTGCTCCTGGCGTGGTGGAAGAAAAGCCACATGCTACCGACATTTTCTGCCCCAAAGTGCTGTTGCCAGCCGAGCCCGAGGGTAAGCTGGCCTGCTTACAATGGCTGCTTCATCACTATTTTTATTTATTTATTTATTTATTTGGACAACTTTTATATACCGCTGCTTCCAAGGATCAGCAGCGGTTTACATTATAACAAACAGAACAGGTACATTGAACTTTAAGAACTAGGAATATTTTACATTATAACAAATTGGTTTTACATTATAACAAATCAAATATCAATACAATTGATTTAGAACTTTATAAGTTAGTTTACATTATTACAGATATTACATTATTACAGGTATTGTATAATGCAATACTAGTATAAATGTATTACAGTATAAAATAACATTATTGAACTATATTACAAGTAATAGTTAATGCCCCAGCTCATGCATCACATCAAATCCAGCAGTTCTTAGCCAAATACCAAATAGAGCAAGTCCATCAGCCTCCAATACTCATCTGACCTCACACCCTATGGCTTTTTCTTGTTTCCAAAACTGAAATTACTGAAAGGAAGGAGATTCAATGACTTGGAGACCATTAAGCAAAATTCGACACAGCAGCTTCACAGCATAACGAAAGAGGCATTTCAAAATTGTTTCCAGCACTGGCAGTGGAGGGAGTGTGTTTTATTGGAAGAGGACTACTTTGAAGGAGACCAAGTGCAATAACTATTCTACTTGTGTTATTGTACAAGTCTCAGTATTTTTTGATTGCACCTCATATCTAACCTTTCACTTTAAATTTGAAGTGCCAGGAGGCACTGGAAGATCAGGTCTGCATTAGGCTGCAACACCAGAGAGCGAGGGAGTGTGCTCCTCCCCCTCTCCACCATCCACATCATCAAATCAAAGAAACTTTAAATTTGAAACGCCAAAGGCACACCTGCACCTAAGGCCCTCGCCTAAAGACCCTTAGAGGCATGGCCCTTAGAGTGGCCCACAGAGGAAGGGCCCCACTGCGCTGCACACCATCCAACGCCTTCCTGGTCTCTGCTTATACAATCACATAAGACCAGTGAGGCTCTTTCCAACATCGCAGACCAGAGCTCCACATAAGTACCCAAGGCGCTCTGACCATTGAAACTGCTCCATATAAGGCTATGCTAGGCTTTCTAGCCCTTCAACTACACTTCAGGTCTCAGGGCCCTTACCTTCACCCCCTACGCTCCTTCTCATTTGGTTCATACAATTACTTGCCAGCTAGCTCTTTCCATATTTCAAACTACACTGCTCACAGCCCCTCATTCTCACCCAATATGCTCAGCCTCTTGGCACACCTCACCATCCTTATCCTTGCTCTATACACTCTAATCCACACGTTCACTCTCACCACCTTGTTCTCATCATACATCACTCACACAACAGCAGACTTCAACCCTTCTTCCCCAACTTAAGAAGCAGAAACCTCTACAACCTAATTAACATCCAGCCCCACCCAACTATACACCTCCCATTCAACCTCTCAAATGTGCTCTCATTAACACTCGCTCCATCTGCAACAAAATCCCTATTCTGGCCTTATAGAATCATAGCTCAATGATTCTGATATGGTCCTTTTAAATCAACTGGCCCTCCCTTTATACCAGGGGTCTCAAACATGCGGCCCGCGAGACAACTTTGTGCGGCCCGCGACAGAGAAAAACAAAAAAACCCCAAAACCCTGGCTTCTGCCGTTGCCGCCGTGGCAGCGGCAGAATCAATTGTCAAATTTAAAAAAAAAAAGACTTCTGCTGCTCAAGCAGCAATATCACCTGTCCTGCGGCCCCTTCCCCTGTGCCCGGAGATCCGAATCTGCTCTATCAGCGGCGTGCTTTTCAAGCCGCGAAGAGTATTCCCCTCTCGCGCGGCTTGAAACCGCGCGAGAGGGGAATACTCTTCGCGGCTTGAAAAGCACGCCGCTGATAGAGCAGATTCGGATCTCCGGGCACAGGGGAAGTGGCTGCAGGACAGGTGATATTGCTGCTTGAGCAGCAGAAGTCTTTTTTTTTTTTAAATTTGACAATTGATTCTGCCGCTGCCACGGCGGCAACGGCAGAAGCCAGGGTTTTGGGGTTTTTTTGTTTTCCTCTGTCGCGGGGGGCGGGGGGTTATGACTGGTAATGACTGGTAATGGTGGGGGCTAGGACTGGAAATGGGCAGATGGGGGTTAGGACTGGAAGTGGGCTATTGGCAGGGGGGGGGGTTATGACTGGTAATGGGCTATGGTGGGGGCTAGGACTGTAAATGGGCAGATGGGGGTTAGGACTGGAAGTGGGCTATTGGCAGCGCAGGTAATGACTCGAAAGGCCCTGGGGTGGTTCTAACTGGTAATGGGCTATGGTGGGGGCTAGGACTGGAAATGGGCAGATGGGGGTTAGGACTGGAAGTGGGCTATTGGCAGGGGGGGTTATGACTGGTAATGGGCTATGGTGGGGGCTAGGACTGGAAATGGGCAGATGGGGGTTAGGACTGGAAGTGGGCTATTGGCAGGGGGGGTTATGACTGGTAATGGGCTGGGGGGGTTATAACTGGTAATGGGCTATGGTGGGGGCTAGGACTGAAAATGGGGTGATGGGGGTTAGGACTGGAGGTGGGCTGATTGGGGGGTTAGGACTGGTAATGGCCTATGAGGGGAGGTAAGACTGAAAATGGGGTGATGGGGGATACGACTGCAAGTGGGCTATGGGGGGGACTAGGACTGGTAATGGGCTATAGGGGGGGTAAGACTGAAAATGGGGTGATGGGGGGGGTAAGACTGGAAGTGCGCTATGGGGAGGTTAGGACTGGTAATGGGCTATGGGGGGTCTAGGACTGGTAATGGGCTGGGGGGGGTTGCTAGGACTGGAAATGGGCTGAGTGGAAGGGGGGCTTGAACTGCAAATGGCTGATGGGGAGGGGGGCTTGGAATGGAAATGGGCTGTGAGGGGAGGGAGCTAGGATTGGAAATGGGCTGATGGGGGGGAAGGAGCAGATGCTGGGTGGGGCTGGAACTAGAAGGGAGCTGATGTTGGGGGAGGATTAGAATGGGATGGAGCTGGGAAAGTGAAATGGAGAGGGGAAAAATATTTTGTCTGGAAGAGAAGACAAATCTACAATTGGCCAGGTATTGGGAGAGTAAGTGGGGATTGAGGATGGAGGGGTAAAATTTGAGTGGATGAAATAGGAATGAGGAAAGAGCAAAAGGAGAAAGATTAGTATGTTAAAGCAGATGTAGGGAGAGAGAATGGAAAAAAACTAGAAGAGAGAAGAAAGGACAAATGGACAGCAGACGATGGAGATAGCAGAAGACACGAAGAAACCAGAAGTGGCTGGAGCAATTGCAACTGAAAAAAAATGCACAAAAGGTAGAAAAATATCTCTTTATTTTGAATTTATTAACTGGAATATGTCAGCTCTGGGAAATGTGCATCATTAATGTTTGCGCTTTGTTTAGTACAAGAGGAAATTAATTTATAGTTTTATTTCTACAGTGTTGTTGTACATTCCAAGTTTGGCTTTTGGGGTTCCCAGTTTAATTATTGTCTTCCTATTTCTGAATCTTTTAGTCTTTCTTTATCCATACTCATTAAGAGGCATGTTTACTAAAAGTTAGTGTATGGTAACATTATGCAAATATTTATGCAAATGAGGCCCCTTATGCAAATGAGGCCCCACGTCTTATGCGGCCCCCGGGTTACTTTACAAGTCCTCATTTGGCCCTCAAAGCAATTTGAGTTTGAGACCCCTGCTTTATACCAACTCTTCAACCGCCCTAGGGCATCCAAAAGAGTTAGATGTGTACTTATAATCGCAAAGAAGGAATTCAAAACCACCAACTCCAGCTCTACCAACAAACTGGACTGCATCACCATCTCCATCTCCCACCTGTCAGTCTGCCTCACATACAGATCTCCAACAGCAGGGTCCAGCAACCTCTCACCTATCATCAAGGAAGCATGCTCAAACTACAGAAACAACTGGTTCATTCTTCTTGGTGACATCAGCTTACCCACCTTATCCAGCAAACACTCATCTTTCCTACAAGCAATGGAAGCACTCCAACTCTAGAAAATTATTTTACAATCAACTCACTCAAGAGGAGGAATCCTCGACTTAATATTCACCCCAGCCACATGGCTGCACCAGCACCTGTCCTCCATGACGCAGAATACACCAGTACCCTGGTCTGACCATAATCTTCTCACCTTCTTCCTGCCAAACCTCTCCAGCTCACACATCCATCAAGCCCCTATCTCACTCAAGCAGGTTTTGAGCTTTTGACAGACTCCTTCATCACCAGTATCCTCCCTATGACCCATATTGATCCAACCAATCTTGACTCCTCAATAGCTGAATGGAACGACCGTATTTCTTCATACGCTGCCACAACCAACAGTGCAGCTTGGATTACAAGATCCCACCATGTCCCCTGGTTCACACTCAAACTCAAAGCCCTAAAGAACAAGCTCAGGCAACTAGAGTGCAAACGGGGGCACCACAAGGAACCATCTAACCATTCTGTATACACTACTGCCCAGGCTGAGTACTGCTTGCTCACCCTCCTGAAGAAAAAATAGAATACCACACCAACCTAATTAGATCCTCCCTCAAAAGATCAAAAGAGCTATTTGACATAGCCCTACAGCTGCTAAAAGATCCCACCACAACCAATTCTGATGCCACCCTATCAGCAGCCAACAGAGCACAATTTCTACAATCCAATCATCCACCACCAGAACTTCCTTACTCCCCACCAGCACCTCCAATGACCCAAACTGCCAAACCCAGTCCACTTTCAGCATTCTGTCCATCCACCAACTTGAAAACATCATCACAAACCTCAACAGCTCCACTTCCCCTCTCAACCCTTGCCGTTTCTCCAGGCTCAAAATGACCAAGCAAAAGCTCTCACCAATCATCCTACACGTTGCTCAGACATCTTTATCATCGGGCTACATGACAACTGCCCTCAAGCATGCCTCCATCAGACCCCTTCTAAAAAAATGATGCGGCTGACTCAGCTTCACCATCCTCCTACAGACCTATCTCCAGCATCCCCTCACTTGCCAAAATCATTGAAAAAGCAGGGCAGCTGCAGACGCAGGACTATATAGACTTCCACGCCCCCCTGGACAAGCATCAAAATGGCTTCAAGCCCCATCATAGTACTGAAACCCTTATTATCTCACTATTAGACACACTATTCAAAGGCACAGAAAAATCATGACATGGATTTAGTCTCATTTTCATTGACATCTCTGCAGCCTTCGATTCTATCATCCTAAGCACCTCCTTTCATGGCTCCGTTCTATCAGCCTCAGAGATACAACACTACAGTGGTTCCAATCCTACCTGGCTGACCGATACCAGCAAGTCCGCATCGGCTCTGAAACTTCCAACCCATTCAGGCTACTACAGGGTTTACCCTATGGCTCTGCTTTATCCTCCCTCCTCTTCAAGATTTTTATCCAGCCACTATGCAAAATAATCCAAACCCACAACATCCTCTACTATCTGTATGCTAATGATATTTTAATTTACACACCATTCACCATCATCAACCCTGACTATGCCGCAATAGGGCAATGCCCCAAAGCCGTCATTCAACGGCTCAACCATCACAGCATACATATCAATCCTAACAAGTCAGAAGTCCTCTACATAACCAAGAACCCCTCCTTCTCCCCACCACCCAAAATCAACCTAGCTAATCTAACTCTGCAAGTAAAAGAGCAAGTAAAATACCTCAGCATAGTCCTGGACCAGAATTTAAGCTCCCACGTTCACATCAAACAAGTTATCAAGGAAGTATATTTCTGAATGAAGACCATTCAAAAGCTTCGACCCCTTCTGGAATAAGCAGACTTCAGAAATGTCTTTCAAGCCCTCATCACCCCAATATTCGACTAGGCTCCCAAAATCCACCTTACTTCCCCTACAACTTGCACAGAATACAGCTAACAGAATCATCACAGTTACAAGTCAATGAGCACAGGTTAGTTAACGAGAGTAGGCAGGCAAAGGCATATTATTCTAGGGAGACTAGCCCCACCCGAAAGACCTGCTCGAAGAGATACGTATACAGCTTATAACAATACCTTGAACTTTTTGAGCAAGTGGAGACCGAGAACCACCGATTTGATGACATCACAGTATAAGGGTTTGTAGTGAAAGTGAGTTAAAGTTGACTACTGATTATGCATCAGCAGTGAGTTAGGGGTAACTAAACCTCAGTTTTATGGGAGAGATTTCTGTACAAATTTGTGAAAAACATCTTCTTGCATAACTGTTTTGATAGAACCATGTGAAACTTCTAATAGGGGGTCTTAGTACAGATACTGGTATACATGATGAGAAGAACTTTGCACCTGGCAAATGTATACAAAATAAAGAGATCATCAATCGTGGAGTTTTGAGCTTCTGAACAATGGAGTAGGAGATGCCCCTCCCATGAGCATTCTCAAGCGTCTGGCCAGCGTCTTGATTATGTTTAATGGATAGCGGATCCTATTGTGTGTGTCAACTAATGGAAAATTACTGGTTGCTCTTGCAACAGGATAAAATGGGTGTCTTTTTCAGCCAGGCGAGAGAGAGTCTTCTCTGTTGGGAGACTCCTAGGCAATGCACGTGCTCACTCGGAGTGAAGGTCATCTATCAGAGTTCTGAGCTTCTGAACCATGGGATGGAAGATGCCCCTCCCTTGAGCATTCTTGAGCGCCTGGCCAGCATTTTGATTATGTTTAATTGATAGCTGATCCTATTCTGTGTGTTTGTCACCTAATGGAAAATTACTGGTTGCTCTTGCAACAAGATAAAATGGGTGCCTTTTTCAGCCAGGAGAGGAGAGCAAAAAGGGGATCTCACCTATGGAGTGAGCACATGCACTGCCTAGGATTCTCCTGACTGAGAAGTCTCTCTCTTGTCTGGCTGAATCCGGGACCCATTTAGTCAAAGTGTGGCATGAGATGGAGTTCATGGCTCTGTCGGTGATGTATCATTTTCCTGTATCTTGCTGTTTGTAGATAAGTGAATCACCTGTTTTCAAGTTATCTTTTCTAACTAAGTATAGGTGAATAAGTGAATTACTTGCTTTCAAGTTACCTTTTCTTATTTTATAAATAAACTGCTTATCTTTATTCCAAAGTATGTTAGCCTTTATTTTCGCACCCCGTTTAATTAGCAAAACAGGGTCCTGTGCAGCCCTGCATTCCTCAGCATTCCTGTAACAAAGCAGACTTCACCTCTAGAGACAATTATATTCTTCTCCAATTCCTAGACACTAAGGTATACTTACCAAAGAAGCTACCCCATTCCAGACATTGTCAGAAATAGGAGATACAAGCCAACAGCGACAAGAGAAATACTACTCCATGACCTCCAGAAAATGCACCAGCACAGCCATGTCACCTAGTGGGAGCACAAAATGATCCAGGAAGGTGATGAACATCCGTGCTCGACACTACAGCCCCATCATGCTTCCTTTCCCTCCAGGCTAGATATGTACCCTAAAAATACTGGGCAGGTCCTGGACTGGAATGGAGGGACTCAAGGAAATAAAATTAGCAGGAAAGGTCTAATTTCACCTTCCTCATTGTCCCTCCAGTCCAGTCCAGACGCACTGGATGTACCAAAGCAGTTCCCAAGAAAAAAAAGGGGGGGGGGGAATAACAGAAGAATTTGAGGTATAGCCAAGAAGCACACCACTCTCCATACATGAGCCTTGTGATGCCACAACACCCAAAGAAGAGTAGGCCAGAACCTTCTGCTAGCACATGAGATAATACCAGCAAACAACGTGACCTCTGGGAGTAGCAACCCTGACCTCTTCCAGAACTGCGCAGACCACCATGTCTCGAAAGACAGTTCAGCCTGCATGACTTCTGTAGAGCACACCAAAAGCTGAAGCCCACATGAAGCTCCGTTCGTCCACTGAATGAGTACACGAAGGGCATCTAAGCTACATAGCTTCAGATACGACAGTAGCCAATTGCAAAGACCCACCTTAAGGTCAGAACTGTTCCTAAATCATGCCACAGTCACCAATGCACCAAAGGAGGAGAATTTGGGCCAGAAGGACTGGGGTTTCTAGTCACTTAACCCTCCATTGCCCATGTTCCCTGTAAGTATTAGTGTATGTGTCTCATATCCCCTCGTGTTAAATGTATCCCCCAATTGTATTGTGACCACTTTGATTGAAGGATAAGGTGGTATACAAAACTGTCTAAATAAAAAAATAAATTTGAAGGATCTGAACAGAAGCAAACCACATAACCAAAACTGTCGCAGACTTCTGACCCATGAGATCAGCTAGTTAAAGCCTTGAACCAGTGGGAATGGTCTGAAAACAAGGTTGATTTTGTGGTTAAGAGTCGCCAAGTCGATGTTGATACATGGCGATCCACTGGAAGTTGATATAGTCATGAAGTGCCATCGAGTCTGTAGCGCCTCAGGGCGATTTTCTAGATAACTGTCCTAAATTGTATTCGGACTTCAGCCAGACGGTTCATTGACACTTATCAGCTATTATGCGATCCCAAGAGGAACCTTGCAAACCGCAGGCTACCGAAGTCGATCATGTTTACCAACTTGCACCTCATCAGGCAAAAAGCAAGAGGTACCTTTTCATTTCATAGATTACCAGAGGTTCTCTACCAATAAGCCTCACAGGTGATTGCTTGAATTTAACTTATTATTGTCATAATCTGTTTTTTTTTTGTTTGTTTGTTAGATAGGCAGGAGGAAAAGGCAGGAGGAAATCACAAACTAGTGCCACTTGGGAAGACAGCAGGCATTTTGATTTCTGCCTCTACACATATGAGCAGCTCTGAGTCCGCGTCTCTCCCAGCTTCACTTGTGCCTGTACCCTGAACATGTCAGGCCACCAAACTGCTAAAACAAAGAATCAGAGTCTTCGCTCAGTCAACAAAACCAGACTACAATTTAGCAGGGAAAGACATGTACTCTCAGAGGACACTAAAACTGCGAGAAAATTAGCCATTCCTTCCCTGGACTAGGAACCTTAAGCAGTGAGCCAGGAACTGGCCTGAAAACTCAAAAGAATTTTTTTTACAAAAGATACCACTGCCTCTACTACCAGAAAGGAACCCCAACACTGTCTGACCTCTAACACTGAGGGCCCATTCCCACAGACTCTTCCCGAGAAGTGGGATACACAAACCTGGCTTGTTGATGAGACCCTACTTGAAAGGGTCTGCCTTCTCAGATCGACCACCCCTCACCGACCTGGTTGAGGTTGCCAGCACTCAAGAACTACAAACATCCTGACAATTAACCATACCAGTAGACCCCAGACGACTCTCTTATGAATGTAACCATCTAGGCCTTAACTGACAGATGTCCATGACAGGTGGGGTCAGTCAAGTCCTTCCACGACACTCCCATAGCTGCATGCTGACAGCAGAGTGTCATGAACCTTCCCAAACCGTACCACCAGTGTGCTGGTCATTCAAACCATGTCATCTGCCCCTGACAGCTGAAACTACCTAGACAACAGTTCCAGGCGCATAATGCACAAATAGTGCATGGAACTCAACTGCCTAAACTGAAGCACTTAACGAACACACCTCACCGTGTAGTTGTCAGCTATGGTCCCAGAGGCCGAGAGTTGCCACAGTGGGCTGTCTTGTTTCTAAAGCCCTGCAAACTCCAAGCTTGACAAGACCGGTTTGAACTCAGCCCCTAAGGCTGAAACCCAAGTCCAACTGCACTGCTCTCCCTCTCCAGGGGCACCAAGAATCCGCAAGGCACCTGCAGCACTAAGCTCCTTCTACAGAAAACTGGCTCCCATTGACATACAATGTGGCAACAGAGCCAACTAAGAGATCTTTATGACCTCTCTCTATGTGCTTTATGAGCAAACAGCAACCATTGAGCTTGAAGGGACCCACTAAGCTAGGAAGACTAGCAATTCCAAGAACACTCAACCTCATTCACACTGTCCTGCACAGGTGGAAGGACTCTGAAGCTCAAAACACCCTCTGGAGCCTCCCGTTAACAAAACAGTGCTATCGGCTCTGTGACGCACAGTCAGAGGAAGGTCTCAAACCAGAGGCCCTAGGACTGGAATGCAGGCTTTCCACCAGCAGAACTAGTGGCCTGGCTGCCAAGGACCATGCTCAGATAGCCGGAGTAGCCAATGGGCTCGTGCTATAACAAGACAGGCTAACTGCCCAGTGATACACTTGGGCACTCTCCCACCATGACCTGGATGGCTAATGCAGAGGCAGGCACCAGGTCAGAAAGGCCAATGCCACTCATGCTTAGGCCAGCTAGTGAAACTAGGCAAGCAAAAATGAAAAAACTACAGGTAACGCCAAGTATCAAAAAATAGGCCACACCTGACAACATGACACCTCCTAGAATAAAAGCTCCCTAAAATGAGATCAGCGCCTCCCCCTCCCCCGAGTCACTCTATGCTCTTGAGAGTGTCTATGTACACTCCCCAGCCTTCCTGTGGAGAAAACTGCATCGATGCTCCCAGAACTGTAACCCGCTACTAAGAGGGCACTGACCCCAGCTGAAAGGTGTAAAACTTAACATAAACACCCGACATCCGTCTAACCCTAATCTAACCAACCTGGCTTGCGGGACGTTTGGTCAGGGGCTACACTGTGGGACACAAACTCGTGGCCATGTTTGTCCTTGGTCAGTTGCTGTCTTGCTGGTTTTCTGCTTCTACATTCCTATGTGTCACCTAGGCATCTGCCTAGCCCACCCTGTGCCCCAGCTGCCACACAGTATGTCCCGCCTGCAGCCCCCTGTACCCCATTTGCAGCCTCACCGTAGTGCCCTCTCGTACTTGGGCACTATGATGTTACTGCACATGTATCACTACTATCACTTTTCTTGGTTTCCCTGCAATACGCAATATTGTTGGTGTCACTCCCCAGGATGGTAAACACTGTCAGAAGCAAAAACTAAAACACACTCCACAGATATCAGAAAGGTTGCTATGATGAATCTCTGTCAACAAATTGTGTTTAACTTAAGATTTGTTATCTGACATTAATCATAGCAACCTTTTGATATATGTGGAACGTGTTCCCAAGTTTAGGACGGCATTGCTAAGGTATGCAGGTGCTAGTATTGGGAGATGCTGCTGTGCACGGCGCCCAACAGCCTGACTCTCCATGAGGCTTTGGATAGTGGAGCCTGTGGGTCTGGGTGTTTGTGCCCCTGTTGGCCGCTGCTCTAGGGCAGAGGTTCCCAACTCCAGTCCTGGTGGGCCAAACAAGGTTCAGGTTTTCATGCGGTCCCTAATGAATATGCTTGAGATACATTTGCATACAGTGGGGGCGGGGCATACAAATGCAGCACAGGCATATTTATTAGGGACAGCATGAAACCTGAATGGTGTTTGGCCCTCCAGGACTGCAGTTGGGGAACTCTGCTCTAGGGATTGCACATGTTTATGGTATCTGTGCTCTGTAGGGTAAAATATAGGCGTTTATGGCATGTTTATTTTATCTGCAATAAAGGTTCCGTCTTTATTACCACGGTTTAGTACTGGGTAAAATATAGGGACATGGTCTGCAGGAGCCACAGCTGGGACTTGAACTTGTGGCCTTCTGCCCCTGAACACGCTGGCTGTGTGTACTGCACCAAACTGTTGCTACAGGGGCAGATCATTCCCTGGGGATATCATGACTGTTCGTCAGACAGACCTTGTCTGTTGCAGTGCACGGCACCCACCTAAACGGGGCTTGGTCATGGCCTGCTGTGGGCAGATGCCACTGCCCCCTCCGCCACCAGCACCCCTCCGCCACCATGCTGACATGCCCTTCTGCCGGTGGTGCGCAGTCCCAGGCCATCCAATGTGCCGGTAGGCAGCTGCCTATGGTGCGTGATATGGGGTAGGGGTGCCTGCATAGACATCCATGCTTCCCCCCGGCACCACCTGCCAATGTTATGTGCCCTTTGGGGTACTTGCTGGGTACTGTCCCCTGGGACACTGTGGGACACACACTCGTGGCCATGTTTGCCCTTGGTCAGTTGCTGTCTTGCTGGTTTTCTGCTTCTACATTCATATGTGTCACCTAGGCATCTGCCTAGCCCACCCTGTGCCCCAGCTGCCACACAGCATGTCCTGCCTGCAGCCCCCTGTACCCCATTTGCAGCCTCACCGTAGTGCCCTCTTGTACTTGGGCACTATGATGTTGCTGCACATGTATCACTACTATCACTTTTCTTGGTTTCCCTGCCTTTGCTGCACATTGCTGACCGAAATGGTCTCTCTCCCCTGCAAATGTGCCTCTAGCACGAGGTTTTCACTGGCGCTAATTTTCTGACCTTCATTTCACGGCATTAGTGTGCATGGGGCCTCTCCCCGCCCACTCTCTGCTCATTGACCCCTTATCTCCGCCCCTGGGGAGCCTTATGCCACCCTCTGGGGAGCCTTACTCCACCCTCTGCGCACCTTAACGCCACCGGAGACGTTATCGCATGATATGTGACGTTCTCGCATGGTAATACGCCATTATCGCGCAATAACATCGCAGCTGCGCCATTAGCGCCGTTTAGTAAACATGCTCCTTAGTATGTGCCCGTACCAAGTGGAGCTTCAATCCACTACCGCATAACTATTATAGTTAATATGGAAGGGCAGACTAGATAGGCCATGTGGTCTTTTTCTGCCGTCAAATTTCTATGTTTCTAACAAAGTCTTCTCCCCATTTAAGAGGCCAAGGCTACGGAGCCCTCTGGTGAACATTAGACCCTGTACAGCCCACAGATAAAGCAGCCACTAACCGTTGCCAAGTGAAGGAGAACTCCCGGCAGCACAAAAAAGAATCATCTTTGTGGTTGTCTCTTTGGTTTTTGGGGAGTTTTTTCTTTTCATTTTGCCATCTATACATTTTTAATTACAAAGACGGCATACTCCCTATAATCACTCTGATTAACTGCTACTCCCTATAATCACTCTGATTCTATTCTCAAAGAGAAGGGAAGAGGAAATAGTCCTCACAGGTTCTCTGCCAACTGACCTTTCTCCAAACTTCAGAGGAGTGGGGTTGCAGTGGGAGGAAGGACCTGGTGTCACCAGGTTCTGCATCCCGGGGTTCTAAGGCCAGCCACAGCCAACCTATGCCCCAAATAGCTCATCCTTTCCATTCTATTTCAGATTGTACAAGTTTAGTCAAACCTTCACCTGCTGGAGAATAAATATACTGAGGCGAGCAGGGCTGCATGGGACCCTTAAACTGTGACATCAAATCAATGGTTCTCCATCTCCACCTGCTAGTAGGCGTGCCTAACCCATGTGTCTGGACTGGATTGGAGGTACGATGAAGTAGAAACGTTTTCCTCCTGTCCTTCATCTCAAAACATAGGTCAGGATAAAGCCAGATTTTTGAGCCTAGAAACAGACAAGATTTTTTGAGAATAGTCGTAACACATGATCACGATCTTGACAGAAACCGAAAGATACTAATAGAGTATCTACAGTGATCTTCAACAATGGACTTCTCCAAATAATTAGATAGGTCCAACTATCTGCTGACATCTCATATTTCTGCCCAGAAGCAACTCCCAGATCTTCTTTTGGTGGAGCAATATAATAGGTTCTAGCTAATGGGAGAAGAGCTGGTTCTGGGATAGTCAATACTTCCTTCATATATTTTTTGAACATACCCACATAGGAGACAATTGCAATATTTGGAAAGTTCAGAGCTCTCAAATTCAAAATCCAAACTCCATTGTCAAGATTTTCCAGTCTTCAATGTAATATACACTTATCCTTGACAAGCTCACTCTGAATTCATTGTATATGTTTAGATTCTTCCTCCATTTTCTCCAGTCTGCTCTCAAAAGTTTTAGTATCCCCCAAATGTTTGGCTACACCTTTCTGAAAAACAATAGCAGCTGAAATGATGTGAACCAAAGCCTTGTTCAATTCAGAAACAGCATCCCATAGAGTCTCCATAGACATATGCTGAGGTTTCTTCAAGATGGAAACAACCTGCTCCTTCAAGTAGGCCTAGTTTCAGTGGACTCACAGGTAGCAGTCCAAACAACTTCCCCTCTAATTTGATAGAACCTAGAGGGTTTCTTATCTGGACTCTTGGAAACCCCCCTGGATCTCAAACCCGCATAGCCATGACCTCCAGCTGGGTTTTACAATCTTCCCAGATCATCTCCTGGACAGTCTGTGCCCTCACCAAGGCTGAGCCAACCTCTTCCAGGTTGCTAAGCTTCGAGTTAAACAGGCTGGGGGAGCTGAATACAGGAATGAGAGGTGTTGTAAGTTCACCCAGACTTAAATATACCAACTTGGCCAAGGGGTTCGCTGTTTCAATTGAATCCCCAGCGGCCTCAACAGGTGAGTTGGGAAGTGGTCACAGTGTTGCCTGCTCGATGGTTATTTGCCAGAGCTGTGGACCAAGGTTGGAGTGAGAGGGCCCCAGTTGCACCATGCCCTTCTGTTTGCCAGATCGTCTGCCCATAACAGCAAAGTCTCCACAAACACCAGCATGGAGCTCAAGGCAACATGTCTGCTCATGAGAGCACCATCTTTGCCTCCTCCTTGCTTTTACTAATAAATTACCATAGCTATATTTTGGTGGGTGTCTAAATCCTCTGTGAGAGATATAAACAATCTTCTGGTTCAGAAATAAGGAAAACTGAGCTGTTCTTACAATAAATCCCACAATAATAAATCCCTCCAAAATTCAAAGAAAATGGCAGTAAACTTGGCAGTAGGCTGTGATTAGCCCAGGCCAGTTTGACAAAACTATTGGTGGCAAGGGTATATATGAAAACATATGTTGGTGCAAGAGTATCAAGTGCCTTAGGCAAACCTTCAACCTTGAACTCCCCTCAAATAACTTTCAGGACACTACTCCCCTTCCCCTGAGATTTTGATAATTAAATGCAATAATCATGATCACCTCAACATCTCCCCTCCCAACTGCATAATTGGAAACCATGGGCCCGATTTTTGAAAGGCATTCACAACGTTTACAGCCCAGTAAACTGTGTAAATGCCTTAAATGGGGAGATTCAAACGCATTTACCCAGTTAGTGCCATTGAATATCTCCTTCTAATTCCCCTATGTGCCCAGATGCTATCCGGTTAGCATCGGGGAGTGTTGGGGCATTTTGGGGTGAAGCGGAGACAGAGACTGCCACTAAACAGGTAATGGAGATATTGTACTACTACCCGGTTAGTGATCCGCAGCTAAAAGTAGGCCAGCTTTTGGCTCGCCTTGTTTTAGCCGCAGATGCTAACTGGGTAGCGGTGCAATATTACTGCTACCTAGTTTGGCTCTGTGGCGGTTTCCTCTTTGTGCCAAACCCAGATATTCAATGCCGTCACCGTGGCATTGAATATCCGGGGTTAGGGTCAACGGGCAGGGCTATGCACCATAGCAGTGCATATATGTTCCATAGCGGGCAGGACTATACGCTATAGAAGTGCCAGATTTTTGAATGCATTTACGCGGGTAACTGCCCTAATTAGCTGTGTATATGCCTTTACAGGGAATTTTCAAAGGCACCTCCATGATAGTGCCTTTGAAAATTCCCTGGCTTGTCCTTTACGCACCCCGATGCTATGTGTTTAACATTGGGGTGTGTCGGGGGCATTAGGAGGCAGAGGAAAGAGCTAGGCAGGTAGCAGCGATTTTCAATACTACCCGGTTAGCCCTCGGTGTCTTAAAGATAGGTGAGGGTTCTCCTCTCTTATCTTTGAGGCGCTAGGGCTAACCGGGCAGCATCAAAAATCACTATTACCCACATAGCCTCGGCAGTTGCAAGTGTGTCCAACCAACCCAGATTTTTCCTTCTGTCAACGTGTAAGTGAAAATCCAGGATAAGGGAGTCAGCGGATAGGCTATGCGCCAATGCAGAGCATAGCCTGCCTAAATGAAAATCAGGCCCTATATGAATGAGCTAAGTATACTTTTTATTAATTTATAGCATCATGACTGACAGTTATTTTTAAATAAAAGCAGGTCTGTAGATGCTCCTATGCTATATGCTGTTTTGTTTTTTGATAGTGTGGAGTGTGGCTTTTTCGGGCGATAAGTGGGGAGTGGTTTAGGTATTGAATTCTTCCCTATAATTCCACCCATTGAGCCTTTCACACTCCACTGAATATCTATTTTTTATAGAGAGAGAATTGTCTATCTACATCTTTTGAATTGTGAGCTCCAGTTTTTAAACCAGTATTTGACTTTTGTTTTTGTGATTACTCTAATGCAATACTCCATCATGATCTTGTTGTTCTTAAGTGTCATTGAGTCTGTGTCGACTCCTGGCGACGCTCTGGAAAGTTGTCCGAAACTGTGTTCGGTCTTCAGTCAGGCGACTCATTGTTGACAGAGTGGCATCCATAATTGCTGTTATTGTATTGATCCATCTCATTGCTGGCCTTCCTCTTTGGCGTTGCTGACCTTCTACATTGCCAAGCATGATATCTTTCTCTAATCTCTCTCTTTGCATGATGCACCCAAAGTATGAAAGTCGAAGTCTTGTCATCTGAGTGTCTTAAGAAAGCTTAGGTTTGATCTCCTCTAGTACTGACTGGTTTGTTCTTTGGGCAGTCCATTGTATACATTGTATTCATCGCCAGCACCATAATGCAAAGGCATCCATTTTCTTCCTGTCTTTTTCACTGTCCAATTTTCGCATACATGACATTATTGAAAACACCATGGCTTGAACGAGTCAAATCTTTGTATGAAGAGAGACATCTCTGCTCCATAGAATCTTTTCTAGGTCCTTCATAGCCATTCTGCCAAGAGCAATGCGTCATTGGATTTCTTGACTGCTTGTTTCTTTACTCATAGTTGATCCAAGTAGATTAAAGTTGTCCACTATTTCAATTTCTTCTCCATCAATGATGAACTTATTGATTTTTCCAGTTGTAGGATATTTGTCTTCTTTACATTAAGGTGCAGGCCCATTTTAAATACTATGTTCCTTGATCTTGAGAAGCAAATGTTTCAGATAGTCTTCACTTTCAGCCAGTAAAGTGGTATCATCAGCATAGCGAAGGTTGTTGATGAATCTTCCACCAATCTTTACATTTCAGTTGTCTTCATACAGTCCTGCTTCTCTAATGATTTGTTCTGCATATAAATTAAACAGGTAGGGGGAAGTATGCAGCCTTGTTGTACACATTTGCTGATCTTGAACCATTCTGTTTCTCCTTGTTCCATTCGATCTGTTGCTTCTTGATCAATGTAAATGTTCTGCAAGAGAACTATCAGGTGTTCTGGTATATCCATGCTTCTTAATGTGGTCCAGAATTTCTCATGGTTTACACAGTCAAAAGCCTTGCTGTAGTCAATAAAACATATACAGATATCCTTTTGGTATTCTTTTGTCTTTTCAAGGATCCATCTCTTATCCGCAATGACGTCTCTCGTTCCTTGCTCTTTCCTGAACCCTGGTGCACTTCAGGCAATTCTCGTTCCAGGTATGGTTGTAGTACCTGCTGAATAATCTTCAGTAGAATCTTGATGGCATGTGGGATCAGAACAATTGTGCGAAAGGTTCCACAGTCAGTTAGATCACCTTTCTTTACTATTTGTATAAACACAGATCTTTTCCAGTCGGTTGGCTATGATGTTGTTTTCCAAATTTCCTGGCAGAGCTTTGTAAGTATGGTAACAGCTGCATCCAATTGCTCTAATACTTCAGGGTGACATTGGTTCTGATGGAGCCTGCGAGGGAACGCTCCCCAGCATCCAATTGGAAAGCCTTTGGGAGCATGCTACTGTGCCTGCGGGACTGCCTTCCTGACTTCCCAACTCCCTCTCTTCAGTTGAGTTTGTAGCTGAGAAAAGAAAGTAAATGAAACCCTATAACTCCTAGAGGAGGAAGGCAGATTGTGAAGACTAAATTACTGCTGTTCCCGGAGATCACCAGTTACAGGTGAGTAAGCATAGTTACTCAACTGTAGCAGGTGTTCTCCAGGAACAGCAGGAATCAGTCTTCACATATGGGTGACCGGCGCAGCCAGAGCCCACGCGGAGCATTTCCCCAGCTTTCAAAGAAAGCCTTTGGGACATGCTACCACACATGCATAGTCTCCTTCCCACCCAAAAGTGCCATCTTGCTCAGTCAGATGACATAGCTAGGACGGAAGTAAAACCTAAAACAAGTTAAGGAGGCAACTCCCAGGGGAGGAGGGAGGGTTGTGAGGACTGATTCCTGCTGTTCCTGGAGAACACCTGTTACAGGTGAGTAACTATGCTTTCTCCAAGAACAAGCAGGACGTCAGTCCTCATATATGGGACTCCCTAGCTCCAGGCTGCCAAGGACCGAACCACAACAGCATCAACAGCGTCCAATTGAGTAGCCATGACTTGCAGAAGGAGAGCCCCCACTGAGAGACTCTGCAAGACCAAAGCGTCCAGCGACACTATCACTCCAGTAGCCTGACACAGAAAGGTCTGAGGGCAGGAGCTGCCTACACCCCGAGAATATTATGGAGTACTGCCTGTCCAAAGGCACTGTATCTGTGGGACTCGCTCTCCAGGCAGTAGTGAGCTGCGAATGAATGAATTTTAGATCATGTGGCGGCCATGCAGATCTTTGTCACTGGCACTGAACTGAGGCTAGCCACCGACATGACCATCGCCCTCACGTGATGCGCTGTGATCCAGTGCTCAAGAGAGAGTCCAGCTCACTGAAAGGTGAGGGAAATACAGTCCACCACCCAAGTGGATAGAGTTCGCTTAGTCATGGGGAGCCCCAGTCTACTGAGGTCATAAGATACGGAAAGCTGAGGAACTTTGTGATGGTCCTGAGTCCACTGTAAGTAGAAGGACTGGGCCCACTTGCAATCCAGTGTATGAAGCACTAATTCCTCCCTACCAGTGTGAAGCTGTGGGAAGAAAGTGGGGAGTATCACCTCTTGGTTGAGGTGGAAAGAGGATACCACCTTCGGGAGGAATTTGGAGATTATGCAGAGCATGACCCTGTTCTTATAGAACCTTGCATACAGTGGATCTGCCACCAGGGCCTGGAGTTCACTCACTCTTCGAGCAGACGTGAGGGCCACCAGAAAGGCCACTTTCCAAGACGGGTACCACAGGTGGCAAGTGGACAGGGGCTTGAATGGCAGTTTGGTGAGCTGGGAGAGCATCACATTGAGGTCCCACTCCGCCACCGAGGGTGGAGAGGGGGCTTGGATAGCTGGAGGCCCCGGAGGAATCTGGAGAGCAGGGGCTGGCTCGAGAGGGGTTTTTCCTTGATAGGATGGTGGTGAGCAGCTATAACACTCCGATATACCCTCACAGAGTTAGATTTCAGCCCAGTGTGTAACAGATGCAGTAGGTACTGAAGTACTAGTTGCACCTGGCAGGAGAAGGGGTTCTCCTCTCTATTCGCACACCAGACAGAGAACCGTCTCCACTTAAAGGCATAAGCCTGTCTGGTGGAGAGTTTCTGGGAGGCCAGTATGATTTTCTGGACTTCTTCCGGAAGACTGAAAGGAGCCAATGCTACGCTTTCAGCAGCCATGTAGTTAGCGCTAGAGATCCCAGATTGGGGTGCAGGAGGGAGCCCTCCTCCTGAGACAGGAGGTCTGGGGCTTGGCCCAGTGGGACTGGGGTTGCCACCGACAGGGAGAGCAGCAGAGGGAACCAAGATTGCCTGAGCCACCTGGGGGCAATTAGAATCATTGATGCTCTCACGCTGGACCTTGAAAAGGGTCCTGGCGACCAGGGGGGTCGTGGGAACCCATAGAATAGGCACTCTGCCCAGGAGATCAGGGAGGTACCTACCGCTGCTCTCCCCAGTTATGGCTGACACGAGCAGAAGCGAAAGAGTTGCGTGTTGTCTGGGGAGGCAAATAGGTCCAGAACGGGCCTGCCCAGAGTTGGAAGAGTTGCTTCGTCACCTTGGGGTTTAAGAGTCATTCATGTAGACACAGGACTTTGATCAGCCTGTCCAATAGGCAACTGTTCTGGCCCTGGAGGTACACCGCCCACAGGAGCATGCTGTTGCATGCTGCGAAGGAGAGGAGGGCTTCCTCCTTCTGGCAGAGGGAGTACAAACCCGTGTCCCACTGCTTGTTGATATAAAAAATGATGACCTGGTTGTCTGTCTGAATCAGTACAGGCCGGTGTCGCAGGCGGTGGTGAAACGCTCAGAGCCATGAAGATTGCCCTGAGCTCCAGGAGATTGATCTCTAAGAGCGATTCCCCCTGAGACCAGCTGCCCTGTGTGCAGCGGTCCCCACAATGCACCCCCCAGCCAAGGAGGGAGGCGTCCATGGCCAGGGTCACCTGCGGCATGGGTACCTGGAAGGGCATCCCCGCCTGGAGGTGGCACAAGTCTTGCCACCAGTTGAGGGACTCTGCTATGTGGTTGGTAACCGTGACCCTGTCCCATAACCTGCCCCACAGCTTGAGTCAAATGCAAGCGCAGGCACCACTGGGCCGTCCGCATGTGTAAGCAGGCTGAAGGCGTGACGTGGACCATCGAGGTCATATGGCCTAGCAGGCAGAGGAGGAGACAAGCTGCACTGACCGGTGATGCTGTACCTCTTCTGCCAGTTGCCTGAGGCACTCCGCCCTCTCTCTTGGGAGGACTGTCTTGGCCTGTAACGTGTTCAACTGAGCACCTATAAACTCCAGGCTTTGGGCTGGAGAGAGGTGGGCTTTAGAGTAGTGGATGACTAACCTCAAGTGCTGCAGAAGGAGGGCTGCACGCCCTGCGGCGTGACTGACCTCTAAAGCCATACCACCTCTGATTAGCCAGTCATCCAGGTAGGGGGAGACAAATGCCACTTGTAGGCGCAGGTGGGCAGCTATCACCACCAAGCACTTGGTAAAGACCCTTGGTGAGGAGGCCATACTGAACGGTAGCACCCTGTACTGGTAGTGCCCTCCGCCCACCACAAACCTTAGGTACTGCCTGTGGGAGGGATGAATTAGGGTGTGTGTGTATGCATTCTTTAAATCCAAGGAGCACAGCCAATCTCCCTAGCGGAGGTAACACAGCAGTATTCCAAGGGAGAGCATCCCGAAATTCTCCCTCACAAGAAACCTGTTTAAGTTTCTCAGTTCTAGTATGGGACTGAGACCTCTAGTTCTCTTTGGGATCAGGAAATATCTGGAGTAAAAGCCCTTTCCCCATAGGTGTTTGGGTACAGGCTCTACTGCGTTGTCCCTGAGCAGACCTGCAATCTCTGAGAGCAGAAGGGTCTGGTGAAGGAGAGGTCATACTGGGAAGAACCTGGGTGGTATATGCTACAGGTGGAGGAAGTATCCTTCCCTTACCACTTGCAGTACCCACTGGTCTGAGGTGATGTCAGCCCATCTGTGGGCAAAGAATGCCAGATGCATCCCTGTGGGCTGGTGATGGTCTCCATGAGGAGGGGGGGCACTGCCCTGGGAATCAAAAGCTCCCTCCAGGTTGGGCAGGAGCTGGGGCCTGGGGCTTCTGTGCCTTTGGCTGCTATTGGCCTGAGAAGGGCTGGTAGTGGTGACTCAGTTGAAAGGGCCCCTTTAACCTCGGAACAGGACTCTTTTCCTCAACGATTTCTTGCGGGAAAGGGATGAGGTCTTTTTGGAGAGCCTCTGGCGAGTCACCACTTCGACCTTGATCTCAGCCGCTTTGTCGGCCATAAGCTTGCCGAACAGGTTCTCGCCGGTGCAGGGGATGTCGAGCAGCTTGTCTTGGACCCACTGCTCGAGGTCAGAAGA
This sequence comes from Ichthyophis bannanicus, assembly GCA_033557465.1. Taxonomy (NCBI): domain Eukaryota; kingdom Metazoa; phylum Chordata; class Amphibia; order Gymnophiona; family Ichthyophiidae; genus Ichthyophis; species Ichthyophis bannanicus. The sequence continues at coordinate 635,600,533 of CM066036.1, read as the reverse complement.
ATGTAGCCAGGCTTGGCACTGGGGACCGATGCCGGCAGCTGCTACCTGAGCCACTGACTTGAAGCCATCATAGGCCACCGGGGAGAGGAACTTAAAGCAGTCCTTGATCCCGGAGGTTAAGGAGTTCCCTGGTAAGCCCCGCTGAAAACCCTGAGAACTCCTGGGTTAGGGCCTTCAGATACATGCCTATGTACAATTCATAGGCCTGGATCTGGCAACCCAGCATGGAGCCCTGGTACACTTTCACCCAAGGGCATCGAGGGCTCTAATGTCCCTTCCATGGGGAACAGAAGAGTAGGTCTTCTGGCTCTTAAGCTTTTGCATGGTTGACTCGACCACTATGGAGTTATGTGGGAGCTGGGGCTTGTAGAACTGCGGGCCCTTCCGGACACGGCACATGGCATCGAGGCACCGGCTCACCACTGGCACCAATGCTGACATCTCCCATATCCTGAGCAGCATCCGCTCGAGGATCAGCTGCACGGACACCGTTAGAATTTCCTTGGATGGAGACTCGTATTGAAGAATCTCCAGTTCTTTTGTGCATGGGTCCTCCTTCACTTCAGTTTGCACAGAGAGGGCTCTGACCATATCCTTGACAATGGCACTGAGGCTCTGGTGGAGATGGGTCCGAGGGATCATCTTGGTGCTATTTGGTTTCCAGGAATGCCTCGTCGTCGGAGTCCAGAGGGGATGACAAGTCCGAGGCCCTGAGACTCATTATGTCAAGGCCAGTGCCAAGTGGCCAGTGGCCTCTGGAGGACCTGGGGTCCAAGTCTAAGAAACTGGCTGGGGAGGATCAGATGCCCGAGGAACGGGACCGAGACTTACCCGAGGCCGATGGCGCTTGGAACTCAGCTCGACAACCATGGACTCCCCTGCAGTAGGAGGCCCAGTTGTCAGGGCAGATGATGCGGGCAAACCAGCCTTAATTGCCTGCTGCAGGACCAGTATAGCAGTGATGTTCTGCTCCAGGGACGCCATTTGGGTTTCCAAGCCAGAAGGCTCCACAGCTTTTGGCACAGGCACCGAGGAACTCGGGCCCAGTGCCAGCACTCTCGTGAGCAGTGCCAGCACTCTACAGCCTTGAGGAATTTTGCACGGTCTCCACTGGCCAAGGAGTCCTTTTTAAGGACCTCGGAACAGTTTTACTGGGTTTCTCCAGTGCAACCTTGACTTCAAGGATTTTTTCCTCTTTTTCTTGGGGACCGAGGTCTTCTTGGAGGAGCTGCCATCGTGGGACTCCGAGGACACTCGGGCCTTACGGGAAGTGTTGGGCTTGGAGCTCGACATCGGGTAGGCTGGTGTCAAGTCGGAACTGGGGAACAGTTTTTCTTGCAACTCCGACCTCTTTTTATTGGATTTAGTCATCATGGCCTGGCACTGGTTGTAGGAGGTGCTGTCATGATCTGGCTCCAGGCAGCGTAGGCAGCAGTCATGGGTGTCAGTCACTGAAATTGTTTGACTTCAGCGGTCACATTTTTTAACCCACCGGGAGAAATGATGGGGAACACCCGGACGGGAAAAATGGCGTGAATGCCGGTTGAGGCAAGCTTTGATCAAAAAAGACAAAGGGAGCAGAGAACAGCATCGGCTTGACGTGGGAAGAGGAGCTGGTACGCAAACCGGGAAACTAACTATTTTGAGGATAATTAGCATGGATTTTTCTGGGGAAACAGGACAGATGTCTGTTGGGCTCCGTGGAAAAAAAGGAAACTGAGCAAGATGACATCCTTAGGTGGGAAGCGGACCACACATGTACGGTAGCATGTCCCAAAGGCTTTCTTTGAAAGCTGGTGAAATGCTCCATGTGGGCTCCATCAGTGCAGACGTCACCCATATGTGAGGACTGACTTCTTGCTTGTTCCTGGAGAAACTATGCTATCTCCAGGAACAAGCAGGAATGTAGTCTTCACATATGGGACACCCTAGCGCCCAGATGCCAGATGAAGGGAACCCAGAACTGGTGGAGGTTTGCCTCGGAGCAATCTCGAAGAGGTCATGGATCCCACATGGATTTCTGGTACCATCAAACTCCAGGATGGAGTGTAGGAGTTGCTTCTAAGTCAAAGAGGTGCTGGAGTACAGTTTGAGCAAACATGACATCCTATCGGGAGTCCTTGTCCAGACAATAATGGGCAGCGAAAGTATGGACCGAAGACCAAGTTGCTGCCTTGCAAATGTTGTCAATGGCTACTGAGTGTAGGTTTGCCATCGAGGCTGCATGGTGTAAACATTGTGAGCAGTGAGATGCCCTTTGAGGGAGAGTCCCGCTTTGTCATAAGTGAATGATAAGCAGACGCTATCCATCTGGAGAGTGCATGTTTAGATGCAGGTAGACCAAGGTGACTAGGGTCAAAATCAGATGAACAACTGTGAGGCTTTACAATGATCTCGGGTCCTTTGGTGATAGAAAGCCAACACACGTTTGCAGTCAAAAGTGTGCAGAGTTGCTTCAGCTCGAGATGCATGTAGTTTAGGAAAGAAGATTTGAAGGTAAACTGACTGGTTTAAATGGAAAGGAGACACCATCTTTGGCATAAAGTGTGGGTGAGTCCGACGGACGACTTTGTCATGGCGGAACCAGGTATAGGGTGGGTCTGCTACTAAAGCCTGAATCTCACTGATACATCTGGCTTAGGTGAGGGCAATTAGGAAGAATACCTTCCAAGGCAGGACCTTTAGTGAGGTCATGGCTAATGGTTCAAAGGGTGGCTTTAGAAGCTGCACTAGAACAACATTGAGGTCTTAAGCCACCAGAGGTGACTTAAGGCAAAATTAGATCTTACCTGCTAATTGTCTTTCCTTGAGTAACTCGAGGCTAGTCCAGTTACGCTTGGGTATTCACCCTCCTCCAGCAGCTGAGGAGTGAGCATGTCAAGATTCTGCGCCACTGCACCAATTAGCCTCCTCTAACTACCAACAAGTCCCAGGGTTGCAGTACTTTCTGAACAAAAAAGATTTTTTTTAATGAGCCCAATAGAAGACAATAAAGAGCTTTATGTCCCGTTAGCGAACTCCTCTAATAATATATACAAACTGAGGGCATGACATAAAAACAGGGTAGACTTGCTAAGGGGGATCATTCATTTCACATACAGAATCCATGCTATAGCCCTTACTAGAACTGAAGCACCTCAAGATCAGGGCCCATCCTGCAAAGTCTAACTATCCCTGGTGGGTCCTGGACTGGCCTGGAGTTATTCAAGGAAAGACAATTAGCAGGTGTGGTCTAATTTCGCCTTCCTTATCCCTCCAGGCCAGTCCAGTTATGCTTGGGATGTGCTAGAGCAGTGCTTATGAATGGGAGGGACCCGCAAGACTGGCCTGCAGAACAAATAACCCAAACTGAGCATCCGACGCTGCTTGGACATCAAGATGATAATGCCTGGAGAATGTATGATGTGACGACCATGTCGCCACTTTACAAATTTCCACCAGCTGAACCAAGCCACATTCTGCCAAAAAACATCTTGCGTCCTCGTGGAATGGGCTCCGAAACCCACTGGAGGTACTCTACCACAGACCATGTAGGTGGAAACGACCGTCTGTTTCACCATCTCGCGATGGAAGCCCTGGAGGCTGCTTCCCCTTTACGCAGCCCACTGAACAAGACAAACAAGCGGTCCGATCTCCTGAAGAGCTCAGTGGATTTCAGGTATTGCCGCAGAGCCCTGCGGACATCCAGGAAATGCAGCCAGTGGTCTCCAGCCAATCTGTTGGCCTCTGGAAATGCTGGCAGTGAAACCTGCTGATTCATATGAAAGCAGGAAACCACCTTGGGCAGGAACAAAGGCATTGGTCTCAACACCACCTTTTCCTTAGAGAGCAAGAGAAAGGGTTCCCTTCACGAAAGAGCTCGAAGCTCCAAAATCATTTTTGCCGAGAAGATAAGCATTGGGGAACCTGTGTCTTTTGGGGAAACTGCTAGATATGTATGACCTAGATTGGCCACTGTTGGAAACAGGATAATGGGCTTGATGGACCTTAGTCTGACGCAGTATGGCATATCTTATGTTCTTATGTTCAGGGAATAGCCGGAGGCGCCAGGGTACCAGACAATATGGCCACGATTCCCGCCAAAACCATGGGAACCGAAGGTCCCAATGAACTCTCTGCAGATGCTTCCCCTGACTCCTCCATGCATGTCCTGAAACCTGCTCGTTCGACCATGCGACCCTGCCGACAACAAACGTGGCTGAAAGGCCGCAGCTTCCAGAGCACTCTGCAAACAACTGAAGGGCTATCCGCATGCACCCGTGCTGAGGAAGCCTCACTAAGCCCTGGAGAACACTGCGGAAGGCACCCTCCCTGTTAATCACTACTTCTCCCTAAGATACTGCTTTCCTTACCTGTTCAGCGCCTAACGTACCAAGAGCGTAACTGCCACTGCTCTAGTGCTGCCCTGAGGGAGAGAGAAAGATGAGGTAAGGAGAGGGAGGAGGGGAAGAAGTTCACAGGTGGACAACTAAGCAAGCTCGCTGAGAGTGGAAAGGAAACTAGGCACCCAAGTATTTTCCCCCTGGCCTTTCCTGAGCCCAGCTAGGGAACGGATCTCCTGGTCTGTCCTGTACCAGTGCCAGCCCACACCCTGCTCCCTTAGTTGGGAGGACGGGAAATCTCAGCCCCTAGCTCCTAATGCTCAGATGCCTTGTGCAGCACTCTTCCTGAAGGTTGGAAAACTAATATAATTAATCTAATCAATGTACTTTATTTAACCTATTTATCTATTTAATTTATTCAAATTTTCGTCCAGAATGGTCCACTATGCAGAGACACCTCACCCAGCTGTTGAGGACTGATAGACTGGATTCTGGAGCAGCAAAGGGAGCAGTTATACTGGCGGAGCGGATCCCAACATGCTCAGTCCTCAGCTGCTGGAGGAGGGTGAATACCCAAGCGTAAATGGACTGGCCTGGAGGGACGATAACGAATGAGTGGTTTGGACAGCAGGAGACCTCTCATGAAATGCACTACTAGCAGTTGTGAGGAGGTGGTGATAGGCCACAATAGCACTGAGGTGAACTCTCACAGACTTGTTTTTCAGACCTGTCGAGAACAGGTGGAGGAGAAAGTGGAGGAATGACTCCATTGGGGCAGAAAAGGGATTCAGATCTTTCTGGGAACACCAGACAGAGAATCTACACTACTTAAAAGTGCATGAACATCTGGTGGATGGCTTTCTAGAAGTCAAAAGGATCTCCTTGACCTCTTGTGTAAGGTTGAAGCTTTGTAAAGCTATGCTCTCAGCAGCCCAGCTGTGAGATGGAGAGACTGTGGACTGGGATGGAATAGTGAGCTATTGTCCTGGGAGAGGAGATCAGATGCAGATCCCAATCGCAAGATGAGTCTGAGTCAGACGCAGTAGCAGTGGAAACCACGGTTGCCATGGTCAGTGAGGGGCTATGAGAATCATGGAACCCTTGACTGACTGAAGCTTGAAAAGTGTCTTGGGAATGAGGGATGTAGGAGGGAAAGCATAAAGCAGACCTTGACCCCAATGTAGGTGGCAGGCAGCCACCTCTTGGTTGCTGCATGTCTGAGTTCCTCTGCAGAAGTGAGGGAGCTTGGCATTTTGTGGAGTCACGAACAGGTCTATGTCTGGAGTTCCCAAGGTCTGGAAGATGTAAGACATTGTGTCTGGATGGAGAGACCATTCGTAGGGAAGAAGGATCCCACTAAGCTTATCTGCCAAGATACTGAACTCCGCCGGGAGGACCTCCGCTTGGAGGTGTATCTGATGAGAAATGGCAAAGGTCACAGGTGGAGAGCCTCATTGCAGAGGGCCCAAAAGCCTGTCCCTCCCTGCTTGTTCACATAGATTGTCTGTCCTGACCAGGATCTGTTGTGCCCTGAGGTGGTGTCGAAACACCGGGAGGGCGTTCGAGATAGCACAAAGTTCCAGGAGATTTATTTTTATTTATTTATTTTATTTAAAGTTTTTTCGATACCGCGCTATTCATCATCAGTGCGGTTCACAGGCAACATATTTATCCAATGTAGGAAGGTCTACATTGGACTTACAATAAATGGGGTGTTTAAACAGAGCTAACAGGTAAACTATGTACAAATTGGTAGCCAAGGTTCTACATGCAGCTCGGCATTATTTACAGGTCAAACAATGTGACTATATACCTTCTAGTTGTATGTCGCAGGGTAGTGGACATCTCATCGCTATCTCGGTTAGTGTCAGGTATCTGCAGGGAGGCGGTTTCAGAGGGAGGGTTCACTTAGGTGATATGAAAGGTGTATGGAGTGGGTACTCTGGGGGTGCTGGCTTGGGCATGGGTGGCTGTGGGCTGTCGTCTGAATTGGAGAAGTATTGAAGAAACAGATGGTGCTTCAGTGCCTTTCTAAACTGGGGGAGGATGTTGATGGCCCGGATGTCTGGTGGAAGGGAGTTCCAGCAGGAAGGTGCATAGAGTGCAAAGGCTCGGTTTCTCGTAGCCTTGGAGCATTTGGTGATTTCTCTCGGGAGTAGAAGAGTGTTGGTGGCAGCTGATCTCCTCAGCCTGTTGCGGGGGGTGGTCTGGACGAGGTCTGAGAGGGAGATGGACGTGCACTTGTTGATGGCCTTGAATGTCATCGTTAAGATCTTAAAGGAAATCCTGCAGTGGACAGGTAGCCAGTGCAGATGTTTTAGGACTGGGGTGATATGGTCCTTTCTAGATGCTCCATGCAGGATTCTGGCTGCAGCGTTCATCGCAAGCTGCAAGGGGTTCAGCGAACTCTTCGGAAGGCCGTGCAGTATGGAATTAGCGTAGTCAAAATGAGGCATTACTAGTGCTTGATAGACTGTTCGAAAGTCTTTCGGCTCTAGCAGCTGTCTCATGTGGCGCAGCATCCGAATTTTGTGGTATATTGCCTTTACCATGTTGCCTATCTGGGCATTCATGTTAAGATGTTGGTCGAGCGTGACACCGAGATATCGTATCGTAAGCTTGGTGAGGAGTTCTGCATCACGTACCTTCAGTGATGAGGGCGGAGTGAATGTCTGGTCTCCTGCTGATGAAGAGGACATCTGTCTTTTTTAAATTTATTTTGAGCTTCTGCATGTGTAGCCAATCCGTGACTGCATCAAAGCAGGTAGACAGCCGAGAGAGGTCTGGATGCTCCGTGGATATTGGCGTGTACATCAGAACATCATCGGTGTATATTAGGCAATTAATGTTGAAGGATCGGATGAGGGTGCAGATGGGTTGCATGTAAACGTTGTATAATAGGGCTGAGAGTGATGATCCTTGTGGCACGGCCTTCTCTTGCGGGAAGGGTGTGGATATGGAGGAGCCAGAGCGGACATGCTGCCAATCTGTCATTCAGGTATGAAGCACACCAGGCCAGTGCCATGCAGTGGACTCCCTTCTCGGTGAGGCGGGATAGGAGTAGTTCGTGACTGACGGTCAAAAGCTGCAGCGATGTCCAAGAAGATAAGAGCAAAACCTTGTCTGATATTGTCCAGGCCTATGGTTAAGTGTACTGAGTAAGGTGGTCAGCAGAGTTTCTACGCTGTGTGACTCCCAGAATCCATGCTGGCAGGGATCAAGGGGTGTGTTATTCTCAATATGATGTTCAGTTGGCGTTGAACTATCTTTTCCATAATTTTAGCTAGGAGCGGGATGCTCGAGATTGGTCTATAAGAGTCCATCTTTGCAGGGTCCAATTTATTGTTTTTCAGCAGCGGTCTGATTGCAGTTTGCTTCAGGCTTTGGGGGAAGGTTCCGGTCAGGAATGACATACCTATAAGTTTGGTCAGGAATGGGCTACGGTCAGCCCGTAGGGCTTTTATCCAGAATGCTGGACGTGGGTCATTCAGTTCTGTGGTGGTGTTTATGCTCGTGATGATGTCTTGGATATCTTTTTCAGTTGGGGTTGAGAAGGTGGTGATAATCTGTTGGGCCTCTATTAAGGCTTGCGGAGGATAGGATGAGGGGGTCAGTTTGGGCGCCCCATCTGGAGAGCGGATGTTTGAGGGTATGCTGGACTGACTTGTTTTGGCTTGCAGGTAGTCTGTATACTCCTGTGGGTCCGGGTGGTTTGACTGGCAAGGGGAGGGCTCTTTTGCTAAGGTTTTAACGAGGTTGAAAAGCTCGTGTGCTTTATTTATGGAGCGTTGTAATATTTCTGCATGGTATTGCTTCATTCTCGTTGAAACTGCTGACCGGTGTCCGCCTAAATGAGCAATGTAGTCTTCGTGGCTCTCAGGTGATCTTGAGCGATGCCAACGACTTTCTAGCTGTCTAAGTTGGAGGAGGGATTTCCGAAGCTCGGGTGAGTACCAGGGTGCCTTCGTCCTCTTGCCTGGTGCTTTGTTGATGGGGGTGGGTTGATTCCGGCATCCAGACTCGCGTTCCATGTGGAGATCATATCATCTAAACTCTGTTCGAGCGGGTCATGAAGAGGCCATTCTCTCTCCAGGATCTCATCTTTGTTGAATGGATGGAAGCGTTTTGATTTTGAAGTGGGTGGTTTGTCTGATGACTGGGGACTAGTGGTGTCTGAGTGTACTGGTATCAGGAAACTAATCAGGCAGTAGTCGGACCATGGTACCGGGCTTACAGACAGATTGATCTTGTGCGTGGAGTTGAGGGCTGATTGTGGTGCGAATATCAGGTCAAGTGTGTTTCCCTTGACGTGGGTAGGGGAGTTAATCATCTGGGTATAACCTAGCAGTTCGCGGGCATCAAGGAAGGCCTTGGTGTGGGTGTCTTGGAGGACAGGGAGGTTGAAGTCGCCCATCACCCAGTCTGACGTGCGTGGGTTTATGGGGTTGCAGGCGAGGTCGATTATTGTGGAAAGGTCATCCGAGGATGGGGAGGGTGCTCGGTAGAGCACGTTGATGGTGCTGTGTTTATTTGCTATGGTGATGGAGTCGAGGATTGATGTGCTGCTGGAGGCGATCATCTGAAAATGTAGATCTGTCTTGGTTAGGGATGAGTGCTCCTCCACCTCGTCAGTCGGTTCTGTGACATGAGTGGACAGAGAAATTAGGGGGGACAAACTGGTGAAGGAGAACAGTGTCTGAGGCGGACAGCCATGTTTCAGTAACACATAGGATGTCGAGGTCGAGGGTGAACAGCATATCAGTCACGGCTGGCCATTTCTTCCGGATCGAACGGGCATTTATGAGGGCACACTTAAGGTCGCGAGGGTGGATGCGATGTTCCTGCTGAGGGGGTTTGGGCTGCTGGAGGGCAACATAGATGAGGTGACGGTATGACATGCGCCCAGGTCTCCCTGTTTGGTGGTTGGGGTGTCCATAGCATCTCTTCCATGAGCCGTGAGATTGATTTGGAGTTGTGATTCTTGCGTTATCCAGAGCCCCTATGTGGACAGGTTGCCCAGGTGTGCTCCCCAACCCAGTTTGGAGGTATCCGTCATCAGGGTGCATTGAAGTGGAGGCATCTGAAAAGGTGATCCTACGAGCAGATTTTGTGGAGAACACAACCACTGAAGGGATGTGGTTAGAGAGGGCAGTGACTTGGATCCTGTCTCGGAGATGGCCCGAGGCCTGCTTTCGATGGAAGGTGAGTCCACTGGGCTGTCTGCCTATGTAGTCAGGCACATGGACAGACATGTACTGTAGAGGTCATGTGCCCAAGGGGCTGCAGCATCTCACAGGCAGTCAGATGGTCTCGTAGGAGCATCTGGGACACTAATTAGACTAGACAGGCACAACACAGCTGGGGTAGAAACGCCCTGGACTGTTGGGTGTCTAGAAGAGCTCTGATGAACTATAGCTTTTGAGTTGGAGAGAGCTGGGATTTCGGAAAGTTTATCACAATCCCAAGTGTTGTAGTACTGTGATGGTACAATGCAAGAAAAGCAGTGCCTCTTAGGTGTGTACTTTTATCAGCCAGTCATCTAAGGGAAGACTAATATCCCCAGAGACCAAAGGTTGTTGTTGTTAAGTGCCATCGAGTCGGAGTCGACTCATGGCGACCCTCTGGATAGCTATCCTAAATTGTGTTCGGTCTTCAGTCAGGCGGCTCATTGTTGACAGACTGGTACCTGTAGCTGCTGCTATTGTATCGATCCATCTCATTGCTGGCCTTCCTCTTTTGCATTGATCTTCTATCTTGCCAAGCATGATGTCTTTCTCTGATGATCTCTCTCTTCGCATGATGTGTCCAAAGTATGAAAGTCGAAGTCTTGTCATCTCAGCTTCTAAAGAAAGCTTAGGTTTGATCTCCTCTAGTACCGACTGGTTTGTTCTTCGGGCAGTCCATGGTATAAACAGTATTCGCCGCCAGCACCATAATTCAGAGGCATCCATTTTCTTCCTATCTATCTTTTTCACTGTCCAACTTTCACATCCATATGAGGTTATTGAAAATACCATGGCTTGAACAAGTCAAATCTTTGTATGGAGAGAGACATCTCTGCTCTTGAGTATCTTATCTAGGTCTTTCATAGCCATCCTGCCAAGAGCAATGCATCGTCTGATTTCTTGACTGCTTGCTGCTTCTTTATTGATAGTTGATCCAAGTAGGTTAAAGTTGTTCACGATTTCAATGTCTTCTCCTTCAGTGATGAACCTGTTGATTATGCCAGTTGTCATGATCTTTATCTTCTTTACATTAAGGTGCAGGCCCATTTTGAGACTATGTTCTTTGATTGTGAGAAGCAAATGTTTCAGATCATCTTCACTTTCAGCCAGTAATGTGGTATCATCAGCATAGTGAAGGTTGTTGATGAGTCTTCCACCAATCTTCACACCTCTGTTGTCTTCATACAATCCTACTTCTCTGATGATTTGTTCTGCATATAAATTAAACAGGTAGGGGGAAAGTATGCAGCCTTGTCTTACACCTTTGCTTATTACACGGCCTCGCCTGGGAGTGGTGTAAATCTTACCTATCCGATCGCTGGCAACAAGTCCGTGTGGGTTCCACTACTTCTACACCATTCCGCCAACAACAAGGTGTCCCACAAGGTTCTTCACTGTTGGCTCTGCTTTTTAATATCTATATGCAGCCGATATGCAACCTAATCCGATCCTTCAACATCTCTACCCTAATCTACGCCGACGATGTTCTGCTATTTACCCCGTTCAAAGTCAACTATCCGGATTTCACCAACCTTGTCAACTGTTTCAACGCAATTACCGACTGGCTAAGTACCCAAAATCTCCACATCAATTTCAAGAAAACAGAGGTACTCTTCATATCAAGAAACAAAAGCTTCTCCCCTCCTCCCAGCCTAAGAGTAAGAGATAGAAACATAGAAACATGATGACAGAAAAAGACCACAAGGCCCATCTAGTCTGTCCTTCCATAACAACAACTACAACAGTCCACTTTTTACCTTTAGAGATCCTCTGTGTTGGTCCCATGCTTTTTTGAATTCAGTTACTGTCCTCATCTCTACCACCTCCACTGGGAGACTATTCCACGGATCCACTACTCTTTCCGTAAAGAAATATTTCCGCATATCACTCCTGAATCTATCTCCCTTCACCCTCATCCCATGTCCCCTCGTCGCAGAACTTGCTTTCAATTGAAAGAGGCTCTCCCTGAACATTTATGCCACGGAGGTATATAAACATCTCAATCATATCACCTCTATCCCGCCTTTCCTCTAAGGTGTACATATTAAGATCCTTAAGTCTGTCCTCATATGCTTTATAATGAAGACCACTAATCATCTTAGTAGCAACCCTCTGCACCGACTCCATCCTGTTCACATCCTTTTGAAGGTGCGGTCTCCAGAATTGCACACCATACTCCAAATGAGGTCGCACCAAAGACTTATACAGAGGCATTATCACCTCCTTTTTTCTGCTAGCCATTCCTCTCCGTATGCACCCAAGCATCCTTCTAGCTTTTGCCGTCGCCTTTTCTACCTGTTTAGCTACTTTAAGATCATCGGACACAACTACGCCTAGGTCCCGCTCTTCTTTAGTGGACAAAAGTACTTCACCTCCTATACTGTATTGCTCCCTTGGATTGCTGCAGCCCAAATGCATGACCTTACATTTTTTAACATTAAATCCCAGTTGCCAAATTCTAGACCATTCTTCAAGCTTAGCTAGATCCCTCCTCATGTTATCTACACCTTCCTTGGTGTCTACTCTATTGCAGATTTTGGTATCATCCGCAAAGAGGCAAACCTTACCCGACAGCCCTTCCGCTATATCACTAACAAAGCTGTTAAAAAGAGATGCAGAGCTTCCAAGCCGTAAAGCCATACGTTATCTCGGCATCACGCTGGACCAGCACCTCGACTTCAACCAACATATAAAAAACACTACTAGATCAATTTACCACAAAATTAGAACACTAAGACATCTCAAACCTATGCTACCTGCTGACGACTTCCGGACCATCTTTCAGGCCCTCATACTACCTCACCTAGATTACGCAAACTTAATTTTGTATGGTTTACCAAAAAACACCATCAATCCTCTACAGCAAACCATGAACACCGCAGCCCGTGTCCTCTGCGGTCTATCCAGATCCGACCATATCACACCAGTACTTAAGGATCTACACTGGTTACCGATATGCTCCAGGCTAACATATAAGATTCTGCTAATAACTTTCAAGATTATTAACAACATCGCTCCCAACTCTCTCAAGAATCTTATCACTCCTACCCCAAAAACCAGATCTAGAAGAATGACATCAGATAACACACTTGCGATCCCCAAAGACTCCATAAGGTGTTCACTATCAACCAGTAGAACATTCGCCCACTACGCTCCAAAATGTTGGAACGACCTGCCTCCTGATATCAGAGCAATCCAAGACCTGCTACAATTCCGGAAAGCAATAAAGCACCATCTCTTTCTTCTCCACTTCTCTTAAGCTACCCCCCTACCGCCAAGAAACCATCCCCTATCCAACTAAATCCCTCCACACAACATAACGCTCAAATTCCAAGCTTCCGCCCCATCCTGGAAGCTTCTCACATTCTCTCATACCAACAATTAGCGAATATGACACACCAGCATGTATATAGTTTATTTTATTTCAACTCGTTTGGACTTGTTATGAAAATTCCCATGTTCCCCAAGTTCTATTCCCTGTTTTAATGTAAACCCAATCAGTCTTCGCTGATCTGAGTATTCTTTGTTATTTGTAAACCGCGCTGATAAAAATAGTGCGGTATATAAGAGCTGTTAAATAAATAAATAAACCATTCTGTTTCTCCTTGTTCCGTTCAAAGTGTTGCTTCTTGATCAATGTACAGATTGTGCAAGAGAACGATCAGGTGTTCTGGTATACCCATGCTTCTTAATGTGGCCCGGAGTTTCTCATGGTTTACACAATCAAAAGCCTTGCTATAGTCGATAAAGCACAAATAGATATCCTTTTGGTATTCTTTAGTCTTTTCAATGATCTATCTCACATCCGCAATGATGTCTCTCGTTCCTCGCCCTTTCCTGAACCCTGCTTGCACTTCAGATAGTTCTTGTTCCAGGTATGGTTGTAGTCTCTTTTGAATAATCTTCAGTAGAATCTTGCTGGTATGTGGGATCAGAGCGATTGTGTAATAATTTCCACAGTCAGTTGGATCACCTTTCTTTAGTACTGGTATAAACACAGATCTTTTCCAGTCAGTTGGCCATGATGTTGTCTTTCATATTTCTTGGCAGAGCCTTGTAAGTACAGTAACAGCTGCATCAGATTGCTGTAATACTTCTATCGGAATGCTATCAATGCCTGGTGCTTTGTTCTTTGATAAGGCTTTCAATGCTGCTTCAACTTCTTCTTTCATCACGAATGGTTCCCGATCATTTATTTTATTATTTATTTATTACAATTTTTTATATACCGCACTATTCGGCATCAGCGCGGTTTACATTATAACACAACGACCATAACAACAAGCTGTTAGGTTTTACATCGAACAGGGGTACAAACATGGATAACAGGGGTCAACTATATACAACTATATGCATACATGAAATAATTATATGGCAAAAAGTAATGATATCATAATAGGAGTAAGGGTTATTTCCTAACTGTGGCAATTCTTCAGAGGGGATGTCTAGGTGGCATTGGTGGTTGGGTAGAATTGGAGGAAAAGATGGAATTTGAGTGCCTTCCTGAACTGCACTAGGTCAGTGATAGCCCTAATGTCAGGGGGTAGGGCATTCCAGCATTTAGGTACATAGAAACTGAACGCCCTGTTTGTGGTTGATATGTTGCACTTCGACGATGCCTTAGGTGTTACTAGTAGGTTTATGGCTATTGCTCTTCTGGCTCTGTTGGGGGGCACTATGTGAACAAGGTCTGTGAGTGAGGCGGAGGAAATACCCTTGATCGCCTTGAAAGCAAGGAGTAGGGTTTTAAAAATGATCCTCCCATGGATAGGTAACCAGTGAAGTTGTTTGAGAATGGGAGTCACGTGGTCACTTCTGGCGGCTCCATGTAGGACCCTTGCTGCAGCATTCATGGCCAGCTGTAATGGGGCCAATGTGGATTGAGGGAGCCCTTGAAAGATGGCGTTTGCAAAGTCAAAGTGAGGCAGAATTAGCGCTTGGTATATGGTCCGGAAGTCATCTTGGTCCAGCAGGGAGCGCAGATGTCTGAGTGTGCGGATTTTAAAATATACAGCTTTGACAATGTTGCTTATGTGGTGTTTCATATCTAGACGTTGGTCCAACGTAACTCCAAGGTACCTTATTGTTTCTTTGGTTAGTAGGTCAGCTTCCTTGACACTGACATGGGATGGAGGAGTAAAGTTGGGGTCTCTGGAGATGAAAAGAACCTCCGTCTTTTTATGTTGAATGCGTAGATTCTGTGATTGAAGCCACGCTGAGACAGCATTGAAACAGTCTATTAGTGGAGCTAGGTCCATTTGGGCTGTGGAGAACGGCATGTATAAAAGAATGTCATCTGCATATATCAAACAGCTCACGTTAAATGATCTTATGATGTTGCAGATGGGCTGCATGTAAATATTGAACAGCAGGGAGGACAACGAGGAGCCTTGAGGTACACCTTGTTTTTGATGGAAGTGTTTTGATTCCTCTGATCCAGACTTCACGTATTGCCATCTTTCTTCCAGATAGGATTCACACCATCCTAGCGCAGTGTTGCAGATGCCCTTCTCTTTCAGCCTTCCAAGGAGAATTTCGTGACTCACCGAATCAAACGCAGCAGCGATGTCTAAAAAGATGAGCACAAAACCTTGGTGGATGTTGTCTATGCCTGTGATAATAACGTTGAATAGGCTAGTAAGAAGGGTCTCGACTCCATGATATTCTCTAAAACCATGTTGGCAGTGATCTAGGGGAGCCGCGGAGTCTATGTGATTTTGAATTTGCCGTTGTACTTCCTTTTCGGTTATCTTGGCTAGGAGGGGAATGCTGGCTATTGGCCTATAAGAATCGACCTTTTGCGGGTCAAGCTTGGGGTTTTTTAATAGTGGCCTAATGGATGTCTGCTTGAGTGTTGTGGGGAAATATCCTGTTGTGAAGGAGAGGTTCATTAGGTTTGCTATGAAAGGGCTAAACACATCACGTAATTCCTTGATCCAGAAGGCAGGACATGGGTCAGTCTGTGCTGTGGAGGTGTTGAGGGATGCTATGGTATCTTCTATGCATTTAGTGGAAGGTGTAGAAAACTTGTCAAGTGTGGTTAGGCCCATTGGTTCCTGAAACTGTGTTGTTGACTCCTTTTCGGTTTGAATGATCTTGGATTGCAGGTAGTCAGCGTATTCTTGTGGGTGGATCACACTGTGAGGATCGGGGGATGGTTCCTTCGAGAGGGATTTGACCAAGTTGAAGAGGTCACGTGGTTTATTCAATGATCTCTTTAGGGTGTCGGTGTGATATTGTTTCATTTTGGATGTGATTGCTTCACGATGAATTGAGAGGTGAGATTGGTAGGCGGTCTGATCTTCGATAGGTACAGGTTGAAACGGCTGTTGGTCCACTTGATCTTTATCATATATAAACTCTGTATATTCTTTCCATCATTTCTTGATCTTCTCAGCATCATTCAACATGGATCCTTGAGCATCTTCTAACATTCCAACTGAAGGCTGAAATTTTTTTCTTTAACGCTCAGATTTAGGAAAGCCAATCTTGTTGTTCTTCTAGTAGTTTCTGCTTCTATTTCCTTGCATGTGTCATTGTAGTACTTATCCTTGTCCTTATCTTGCCAGTCTTTGCCAAAGAGGTTTTCCCCTGTGCAAGGTATGTTGCCCAACTTATCGTTAACTCACTGTTCAAGATCTGAGGCTTGAAGCCATGAAATTCGATGTGCACCAATGCATATTGCTGAGGCCCTGCTTGTGCATTCAAAAGCATCAAAGGTAGCCCTATTGACAAACTTCAAAACATTTTGGCTATGCTTGTCGGCAAGATAATCTGCTCTCTTGTCATCTGGGAGGAGAGAAGCAAAGGCCTCGAGATCCCTGGACACCTCCTTTAGGAACATTCCCAAGTAGAGGATATAGGAGTTGATCCTAGCCGAGAACATGAATGCCTGTAAGCATCAATGCACAAAGGCGTTGAGAGTTCTCAATTCTCTACCTGGAGGATTAGAGGAGTATGTTTTTGAGATTTTGATTCAGCGCACGGCCGATTCAATCACCATGGAGTGGTGGGAAAGTTGTGGCTTTTGGAAGCTAGGACACTCAGATACTCGATACATGGTATTGAGATGTAGACTATGAGGTGAGACCATGAGGGGAGTCTCCATCGTATGGAGCACAATGTCATGAAGGATGTGCTGCACCGGTAGAGCGGCAGCCTCTTTGGGTGCTGTTGGGTATTGGAGGATTTCTAATTCCTCTGCCCTTGGTTCCTTCTCCAATGTTACCATGATAGAGAGACCCTTAGTTAGGTCTCGAATAAACTCCTGGAAGGATATGTCTTCTGAAGGCAACATATGTCGCTGTTGAGGCAGGGAAGGGTCAAAAGGAAAGTCCCTGGGGCCTCAGGAATCGAGTGACTCCACATCTGAAAAAGAAGAATCGGAATCGTAGGACTCAAAGTATAGACGGGCACAGTGTTCTCCCGAAGCTAAATACCAGTACCGATGTTCTAAGGTGATGTCTTGGTGAGCCATTTGGGCTTGGTACCAGCATCGGTGATAGTTTCAAAAGAGGGCATGGGTGGAAGTGTCTGGAGCAGCCCTCATGATGTGCCCGGAACCAGTATTGATGTTGGTACTGGAACCGGTATCGATGGGGCGGTGCCTGGAACCAAGGTTTGATAGGTACTGAGGTTGCAAAGATTGCTCATAGTCGACATCTGGATATGGTCAGTATGCGCTGGTCCATTGAGGTTAATGATGCCTGGGTATCAGTTGTGGGTTTTGCGCCAGTAGCATGGCACCAGTAGCTCTCCGGAGATCAAGGCCTCGAGGGCATCCTGGGGACCCTCGATGGCTTTGGAGATCATGGTCTCCTGCTGGGGCTTTTTGGCAGGCCAATCCACTTCCGAGGCAATGCCAGAGGGATCTCAATACTTTAAGCAAGATCTACCTCTGGAGGTTTTGTCCAACTTCGATGAAGACTTGTGCTTAGATTTTAAGGAAACCTGGGATCCATGGAAGGAGGAAGAGAAGTTTTTTTCTGCGGTGATAGGATTTGCTTCCTGCTGGCTCTGAGGAAAACGAAGAACTGAAGAGAGGGAGATGGAAACGCAGGAAAGCAGTCATGGAGGCACAGTGGAGTGCTTCCAAAGGCTTTCCAATTAAGCTCCCAAAGGCTTTCCGTGGGGAGCGTTCCCGCACAGGTTCCGTCACTACTGATGTAAGAACATAAGATATGCAATACTGGGTCAGACCAAGGTCCATCAAGCCCAGTATCCTATTTCTAACAGTGGCCAATCTAGGTCATAAGTACCTAACAGTCTCCCCAAAAGACACAGGTTCCTCAATGCTTATATTGGGTCAAGCAGTGATATTCTGGGTCCCTTTTAATAATGGTTTATGGAACTTTCCTTCAGGAACTTGTCCAAACCTTTTTTAAACTCAGCTACACTAACAGCTTTTACTGCATCTTCCAGTAACAAATTCCAGAGTTTGATTACACGTTGAGTGAAAAAATATTTTCTCTTATTCGTCTTAAATAGGTTACCCTGTAGCTTCATTGCATGTCCCCTAGTCTTTTTATATTCTGATGGTGTAAACAATTGATTTACGTTTACCTGTTCCACTCCATTCATTAATTTATAGACCTCTATCATATCTCCCCTCAGCTGTCTCTTTTCCAGGTTGAAGAGCCCTAACCTTTTTAGCCTCTCTTCATAGGAGTATCCTTCCATCCCCTTTTTGTGGCTCTTCACTATACCTTTTCTAATAACGCTAAATCCTTTTTAATATACGGCGACCAGAATTGCAAACAATATTCAAGATGCGGTCGCACCATAGAATGATACAGAGGCATTATAATATCCTTTGTTTTATTTTTCCATTCCTTTTCTTATGATACCTAGCATTCCATTTGCTCTCTTGGCTGCTGCTGCACACTGGGTAGAGGGTTTTAACATGTTATCCACGATGATGCCTAAATCTTTTTCCTGGGTGGTGGTTCCCAATGTGGAACCTTGCATCGTGTAACCATAGTTTGGGTTGTTCTTTCCTAGGTGCATAACTTTGCACTTGTCCACATTAAATTTCATCTGCCATGTGGATGCCCAGTCTTCCAATTTATCAAGATCCTCTTGCAATTTTCCACAATCGTATTGGGTTTTAAGAACTTTAAATAGTTTTGTGTCATCTGCAAATTTGATAACCTCACTCGGTTATTTCCTTTTCCAGGTCATTTATGACTATGTCAAAAAGCAGTGGACCCTGCACAGATCCCTGCGATACTCTACTATTCACCGTTTTCCATTGGGAAAATTGGCCATTTAGCCCTACCCTCTGCTTTCTATCTTTTAACCAGCTCCTGATCTACAACAGTATACTGCCTCCTATCCCATGACGTTTTAGTTTTGCCAAAGGTCTTTGATGAGGGACCTTGACACAGGCTTTCTGAAAGTCCAGATACACTATATCAACCGACTCACCTTTGTCTACCTGTTTATTCACACCTTCAAAAAAACATAACAAACAGATTAGTAACACAAGGTCTTCCTTGTCTAAAGCCATGTTGGCTGTCTCCCATTAAGCCACGACATGTTAAGTAATTTTGTTATGATGTTTTCTAACATTTTCCCGGTACTGACACCAGGCTCACCGGTTTGTAGTTTCCTGGAACACCCCTGGAACCCTTTTTAAAAACTGGAGTTACATTGGCCATCCTCCAATCTTCAGATATTACAGATGATTTTAATGATAGTTCACAGATTACTAATAGCAGGTCTGCAATCTCATATTTCAGTTCTTTCAACACCCTTGGATGTATGCCATCCGGTCCAGGTGATTTGCTACTCTTCAGTTTATCAAATAGTTGTAATTCATCTTCCTGGTGTATCGATATTTCTTTCAATTCTTCCGCAGTATCACCTTTAAATACCACTTCAGTTATGGGTAACATCCCTACATCTTCCTCAGTACAGACCGAAGCAAAGAATTCATTCAGTCTCTCCGCAATAGCCTTTTCCCCTCTTACTGCCCCTTTTACCCCTCTATCATCTAATGATCCAACTGACTCTCTCACAGGTTTTTTGTTACAAACGTACTTGAAAAAGTCTTTATTGCGCGTTTTTGCTTCCACCGCAAGTTTCTTCTCAAATTCTCTTTGCCTGCCCTATCAATGCCTTTCATTTAACTTGCCAGTGCTTGTGCTGTTACCAGTTTTCATCATTTGGCTCTTTTTTCCATTTCCTGAAAGATGCTTTTTTTGCAACAGCCGCCTCTCTGACCTCACCTTTAAACCATGCTGGCAGTTTTTTGGACTTCCTTCCACTGTTCTTAAAGCATGAAATTCAGCTGGTCTGGGCTTCCAAGATAATATTTTTAAACAATACCCAAGCTTCATGTAAGTCTTTAACCTCTGGAACGGCTCCTTTTCGTTTTTTCTTAACTTCCTCATTTTATCATAGTCTCCCTTTTGAAAGTTAAAAGCTAGTACTGTGGATTTCCTTACTATCCCTCCTCCCTTAAATCAACCGCAATCATGCTATGATCACTATTGCCAACTGGCCCCAGCAACCTTATCTTGCACCAGATCTGGTGTTCCACTAAGGATTAAGTCCAAAATGGCTTTCCCTCTGGTCGGTTCATGAACCAGCTGCTTCAAGAAGCAGTCATTTTTTTCATTTAGAAACTTTATCTCCCTAGCATGTCCTGCCCTGGCACTGACCCAGTCAATATCGGAGTAATTGAAATCAGCCATTATTATTACTGTTCTGTAACTTTTGTTAGCGTCCCTGATTTATTTGAGCATTTCATCATCCATTTGTTCATTCTGGTCAGGCGGTCGATAGTACAACCCCACTGCCATCGCCTTCCCCTTTTTACATGGAATTTCAATCCATAGAGATTCTACAGCAAATTTTGTTTCCTGCAAAACTTTAATCCTTTGTGACTCAATGCCCTCTCTAACAGAGCGCAACCCCTCCACCAATTTGATCAGCTCTATCATTATGATATAGTTTGTACCCAGGTATCACAGTGTCCCACTGGTTGTCCTCTTTCTACCATGTCTCCGAGATACCAATCATATCTAACATCTCATTTAGTGCTTTATATTCTAACTCTCCCATCTTATTTTTTAGACTTCCAGCATTTGCATACAAGCATTTTAGAGACTCTATTTTCTTCATATGAATCTGGTTATCGGTAGGCAGGAGTAATTTGGAATCTTTAAGCTCTGTCTGCTCTGTACTCAAGGGCATTTGGGCTACCTTTGTCTTTCTTGGAACCTCTCTGCTGATGTGACCTAACTTCATTTTTTTGGTAGTATCCTTCAAGGATACATTGTTCCAAACCATGCGCTCTTGGGCGACTGTCAGTTCTCCCCTATTATCTTCTTTAAAAGCTGCTCTCCTTTTTAAAGGTTAATGCCAGCAGCCTGGTTCCATCCCAGTTAAGGTGAAGCCCATCCCTCCGGAAGAGCCTCTCCTTTCCCCAGAATGTTTCCCAGTTCCTAACAAATCCAAAACCCTCATCCTTGCACCATCATCTCATCCACGCATTGAGATTCCAGAGCTCTGCCTGCCTTTTGGGTCCTGCACGTGGAACGGGAAGCATTTCGGAGAACACTACCCTGGAAGTTCTGGATTTCAACTTCCTACCTAAAAGCCTAAATTTGGCCTCCAGAACCTCCCTACCACATTTTTCTATGTCATTGGTACCGACATGTAACAAGACAGCAGACTCCTCCCGAGCACTATCTAAGACCTTGTCTAGGTGGCACCCATATGTGAAGATAACTTGAGTAATTTTACTTCCACTGAGGGTTGGTAATGTTCAAAGAAATCATTTTCACAGCTGAAACAGCATTTTACCCTTGGAAATATCTTTGACTATTGCCTTTCCCATATCATTTAAAGAGTAATTTGACCTTACCTGCTAATTAGCATGCCTGAAGGAACTCCAGTCCAGTCCCTCACCTCTGGGTTGTGCTCCCCTTCCAGCAGCTTGGAGACTGAGCACAACATCTTCTTGATGACCCTGGGGTATATATACTGCTGACACTTCCCACCAGCTTCAGTATCCTACTGACAAAGGAGACTTAATGGAAAGACAATTAATTAGACCAACAAACTAACTATAACTTAAAAAAAAAACAACCAACCTTTATTCCCCTTCCCAACCCAGAAGGGATTCTCCACCCCCCTCCCCCGATGAGGAGGCGGCTTACCTGCAAGTCGACTTGCCACCGAGTTCAAATAGCAAGAGACAGACAGCTCGTCCATTCTGCCGCACCACCTCTGCCCACCCAAACGCCAAGCCCAATTGCAACCTTCATGCCCCTGGACCTCATCCTTCACGCCAGTGTCACCTCAACAATATCTTATACAGACACACATTGGGCAGGATCAGGGACTGGACTGGATTTCCTTCAGGAATCCTAATTAGCAGGTAAGGTCTAATTACTCTTTCCTAGTCATCCCTCCAGTCCAGTCCCTCACCTCTGGGATATAATAGAGCAGTTTCAACCACGGGCGGGACCTGCGAGGCCGGCTCGAATAACCGCTCTGCTGAAACCTGCAATCCCCACTGCCTGGACATCCAAACAATAGGGCTTAGCAATGGTATGTAAGAAGGTCCACATTGCCGCCCTACATATATCCACTGGTGGCACTAGACTGTACTCCGCCCACAAGGCCATCTGGGCTAGCGTGGAATGCGCCCGTAATCCCACCGGAACGGGCTTGCCCTTCAAAATGTATGCCAAAGCAATAGCTTTCCTGATCTATCTGGAAATGGAGGCCTTGGCCGCCGCCTCTCCTTTGCGTGGTCCCCTGAACAAGACAAACAGATGATCCGATCTGTGGAACAACTCAGTCCTCTTCTAGCAAACTGCTTCTATCTATGCCCTTCTCTTCTACTGCTAACTCCAGACTTCGCTCCTTTCACCTTGCTGCACTTTACGCCTGGAACAAACTACCTCTGTCTATACGCCAGGCACCTTCTCTAACCTTCTACAAATCTAGGTTGAAAGCTCACCTCTTCACTGCTGCTTTTGGATCTTGACTCACCTGATCTCCTTTTTCCTTCCCTTGTTTTACCCCTGCTTATACCTTCTGTGTTTTGACCTAACTAGATTTAAGCTATGTGTTTTGTCTTGACTAGACTGTAAGCTCTGATGGGCAGGGATTGTCTCTTATATGTCTATGCAGCGCTGCATATGACTGGTAGCGCTATACAAATGCTCAGTAGTAGTAGTAGTAGTTTAGATAGCGTTTAAGCACTCTCTGAACATCCAGACGGTGCAGATGTGCATCTGCGATCTCATCTCCCACCCTCACTAAGGATGGTAGGGAGACCAGCTGATTCACATGAAATGTTGAAACCACTCTGGGCAAAAAGGAGGGCACCGTCCACAGGACCACCTTCTCCTTCGAGAAGGAAAGAAATGGAGGTTGACAAGAAAGGGCCTGCAGCTTCGAAATCAGTCTGGCTGAGCAGATCACCACCAGAAACACTGTCTTGTGGATCAAGTCCTTCAGGGAAGCCCGCCCAATCAGCTCATAGGGCTCCCTTGTCAAGCACTCCAGCACCAGATTTGAGGTCCCAGGATGGGGCCGCTGTCCTTTGAGGCAGACAAAGGCGACTCACCGCCCTCAGGAACCACCCCCCACATCCGGGTGCTCACCCAGTGACTTCCCTTGAACATTTCCCCCATAACAGGAAATCACTGCCAATTGCACTCTCAAGGAGATGGCAGCCAAGACCTTCTTGAAGCCTGCCTACAAAAAATCTAGGACGTCCGGCACAGTTGCCGCCGTAAGATGACTCTCCCAGTCTGCGCATTACCTCTCAAAGATGCGCCAGAACCTGACATAGGAGAGGCAAGTCTAATTCTTTCGAGCCTTCAGCAAGGTTGAGATTACCAAGCCGGAGTACCCTTCACTTCAACAACCTTGCCCTCTCAAGAGCCATGCTGTAAGCAAGAATCGATCCACCTGCGGCATCCGGACTGCACCCTGGGTGAAGAGATCTTCTTACACTGGGAGCCTCCAAGGTTGATCTGCTAGCAGCCGCACCAGGTCAGCATACCACGGACGTCTTGGCCAATCTGGAGCTATCAGAATGACCAAGCATTGGCGAGCCTCTATGCGTTGGACGACCCTGCCTATGAGAGCTCATGATAGGAACACATACAGCAGACCCTCCTTGGGCCACTTCTGGCATCCAAACTCTCCAACATCTTTTCTCTTCTTCTGCTGTAAAAGTGGCTTGATTTGGCCGAACCCCACCTTGCCATGAGGTCCATGATAGGAGGGCTCCAATGGCTCACCACCTGTCCGAACACCTCCTGGCAGAGGTCCCATTTGCAGTGATACATCTGATAGGCTTAGATAGTCTGCAGTAATGTTTGATCCCCACACATGTGCTGCTGACAAGGCCTGCAGATGGGCCTCCGCCTATTCCAACAAACTCTCCGCTTCCTCCTCCAAGGAGGCGCTGCCCATGCCTCCCTGGCAGTTGATATAGGCCACCATGGTCACATTGTCTGAGAACACTCAGACTGCCTTTCTGTGAACCCATTGCTCGAAGGACCTGGGTGCCGCCTGCATCTCCATTCTGTTGATAGACCATTGGGCTTCCAGCATGCTCCAGCATCCCTGGGCAATATGTCCCTCGCAGTGGGCTCCCCAGCTGGCCAAGCTGGCATCCGTTGTCAGCTGGATCCACTGGAAAGACTCAAGGGGCATGTCCTCCTCCAGATTCCCCGGACGGAGCCACCACCTGAGTGCCCTCCTGGTCACTGGTGGACAAGGGAGCCTCCTTGACAGCGGCTGATACTGGTGGGACCAGCGACAGAGTAGAGACCGCTGCAGTGGCTTCATGTGGGCCCTTGCCCAGGGGACAAACTCGAGCGTTGCCGCCATGGTCCCCAGCACCTGAAGAAATGAAGATAGTGCCAGGCCAAGGGCTCCCTCATAGCTAAGAACTTTGCACTAAAAGTCGAAGCTCCTGCGCCCGGTGAACTGGCAAGAACACCTTGCCTCTGCGGGTGTCGACTCTCACTCTGAGGTACTCGATTTCCTGTGAGGGAATTGACCTGCTCTTGGACAGGTTGATCACCCAACCCAGACTCCTCAGGAGTTCCAACACTCTGGCAGTCGTCTTTATGCTCTCCTCTTTGGACTTGGCTCGGATCAACCAGTGGTCGAGGTATGGATGTACAAGAATTCCCTCCGCGGAGTGCCACAGATACCATGACCATGACCTTGGTGAAAGTACGGGGGGCTGTTGCGAGGCCGAACAGCAATGTTTGGAACTGAAAGTGACCCACTGGTACCACAAACCACAGGAACTGCTGATGGGCCGGGCGGATGGGAATATGCAGGTACGCTTTGGTGAGGTCAAGGGATGTTAAAAAATCCCCCCTGCAAACTGCCACTATAACCGACCTC
This sequence comes from Ichthyophis bannanicus, assembly GCA_033557465.1. Lineage (NCBI taxonomy): Eukaryota > Metazoa > Chordata > Amphibia > Gymnophiona > Ichthyophiidae > Ichthyophis > Ichthyophis bannanicus. The sequence goes on along the minus strand of CM066036.1, from coordinate 635,575,593 downwards.
AGCGTCTCCATGCAAAAATGTGGTACCTTCAGGCAACGGTTGACCCGCTTGAAGTCGGGAATTGGTCGAAAAGAACCCTCCTTTTTGGGCTCCATGAAATAAATGGAGTATTGACCGCTCCCAGAAGCAAAAGCTGCGTCAAGGTTTCCTTTACTGCTGTGACCTTGGCTGGGGCCCTGAAGGGAGACTGGATGAACGACAGGAGGATTGGTCATGCTACTTCAAGGGCATGACCATCTTGGATGACCTCCAGGACCCACTGATCTGATGTGGCCCAGGCGGGGTAAAACTGCCGCAGCTGACCCCCCAACTGGCAGCAACCCCGCCTGAGCCCCCCTTGCTTCATTGAGCTTTCCTAGGCACCAAGGAGGAGGAGGAGGCACTAAATCCCCTACCCGCTCCTTGAAACCCCCGGAAGCCCTGACCCTTCGAGGGAAAATGCCCCCTCTGACAGGGTGCCACACGGGTTGTCCCAAACCTCCAGAACTCATGTGACTGGGTCCACGCGGGTGTGGGGTTGCGACTCTGCTTAAGTTTATCTGCCGCGAGCCTTCCTCCCTTCGAGTCCCCTAACTCCTTTACCAACTTGTCCAGGTCTTCCCCAAATAGCAGCTTCCCTTTAAAGGGGAGCCTGCCGAGACGGGCTTTGGAGGAGCCATCAACTGTCCAATTCTGGAGCCAGAGGTAGTGGCAGGCCACCATCACCGAGGTCATACTCTTTGAAAGGCCCCTGATAAGATCGTAGTGAGTGTCCGCGAGGTAGGCTGTCCCCAACTGTATCCTTGCAGCCTCCCCTGCCGAGTCCCCGGGCAGGTCGCCTGGCTGTTGAGTTTGCTGAGACCAACGGAAGAAGGCCCTGACCACCCAGGCCCCTCACACCAATGCCTGGAGAGTGAAGGCGTTGATATCAAAGACTTGTTTTAATAAGGTAACCAACTTCCTATCCTGGGTATCCTTGAGAGCTGTGCAGCCCTCGACTAGGATAGTAGTCTTCTTGGTCACCATTGAAACTGCTGCCTCCTCCTTCAGGGAGCAGAGCAATTCTCTCTCCTGTTCCGGCAACATGGTCCGCACCCCCCCACAGACCGGCCTCTGATTGGTTCCACTCGTCTTGGATCATCTGCTTAACTACCTGATGGACCAGGAAGACCTTCTGTGTCTTCTGTACTGCCTGAAGCAGTGGATCCTCCAAAGACTCCTCCTCTATCGGGAGACCTGTGGAGATATTAAGGGCCTTTAAGGACTCCCCGATAAACATGGCAATTCTTCTCTGTGCAACACACAAACAATCCGGGCCTGTTCCTCCTGGTCCAGGATCTCACCCTTTTATATCTCTTCATCAGCCTCTTCCATCTCCAGGTCCAGAGACTCCCTGTCCTGGGCTTTGGACCAAGGAGAAAGTTGGCCCCCATCGTCCGCAAGCCTGGCCCATTTCGCCAACTCCACTACGAGTCCAACCTCCTTCGGGCCCACGGACCTCTTCACATCACACCTTTGCACCAGTGCAGGACCCTGCGCCCCTTGCTGGCGCAGACAGAGAGCCTTATGCAATAGCAAGAAACTCTGGAGAGAAACCTCCCCAGCCTCCCCCCTCCTCCACATCCTGTGAAATGGAGGGGCTGGGAGGGGGCTGGGGGCAGGCCTGTGGCCTCAGGGAAGGGGGGTCCCAGCCCTGACCTCCGCTTCTGTGGATTCCCTCAGCTCCTGGGATAAGGAGAGGGCGCTTCTGGCTCATACTCACCTAATACCCTGTTCCAAAGACGTGGCCTTCATAGTGCATCCCCTGCACACACCTGTGTCGAAAACCGCTCCTCGCGGGTCCCACAGACCAAGCATTATGGTCTTGCCAGCATGGCGTAAGATGGGACTGACTTGCTTCTCTTTCCTCACCTAAAATACAAGCAGGAAGAAAAACAAAAGGAACATAAAGCTATATCCTTGTTTTTTGTTTTTTTCCACCCAAACTAAAGAAAACTAAATGAAGTAAAGTAAAACTAAATAAAGTAAAGAAAAACTAAACACACTCTGCAATTCCTATACCTTTTCCTTTCAGAGGGTCCCCAGCTGCCACCGGGACATAAATGTCAACTCCTGAATCAAAAAGAAAGAGCAGCTGCCAAAGCGTGCAAAAGGGAAAGGCTTGCACCCTCTGGCAATCCCGGTACTCTTAGCAGGCCTCACATACCACACTGTCGGCAGCCGCATGGTTTCCTTACATTACCAGGCAGGCTGCCATCGCGTGCCAACTCCGCCGGCAAAATTAAACTCTTCCAGGAGGCTCTCTGCAAATCCTTCCTCCTGCCACGCTCATACTGCCGTCCCACTCCCACACTCAGCTGCCTAGAAGAGCTTCGGCAGCAAGGCGGAACAGCATGAAAGAACTGCCACTGAGGTGCTGAACCCTCCAGTCAGCAGCTTCTCACCTGCTAACGGGATCGGGAGCCGCTCCAGTGACAAGTGACAACTAACCAAACACAAGTCTATCCCACCTAATTCTAGACTCATTTTTGTTAACATTTCTTATAACCATCTCTGATACTTCCCATTCACTGAATCCTAACTAATTCCTTAAATAACCATTTCTAAATAGTCCTCCTCCCAACACTGTACATATGATTACAAATAACTATTATAAATAGTTTTGTTCAACCATGTAAATAATTTACGCATTGTTTATTTGTAACATAGTTTGTATGTTCCATTATGTTCTTATGTAACTGATTTACACCTTGTTTCCTTGTAACATAGTTCTTATGTTCACCTAATGTTCTATGTAATGCAATATTTCACTGTTTGTTATATTGTTGTTTAAGTTCCTTGTAAACTGCCCCTGATCTCTGGAAGGGGCGGTATAGAAAAGCACACAAATAAATAAGTGCCTCTGGCAGATGCTCTCCTCTGCACGAAGCCTCCTCCTGCCTTGGGCCCGACAGAGATAAGAGGCGGGGATCCCTTCCCCTGCCCCAAGTACTTCCAGCCACCTAGCTGTTTTTTTTTTGTACAAACTTTTTATTGAAAGTCATTGACAAGAAACAAATACAAGTATCAGTACACGAACACACTCAGTACCAATACCAGAATATAAGCATTTTTAAACTGCACAGTTACATAAACAAAAGATCTAAACCGACATAATTTAGAAGAGACAATAGTAGATATTCAGATTACTTAGACATACAAGTGGAGGCCTAAGAATCCATACTAACGAGCTATCCAAAGGTATCATAGCTAAACAATTCCAATGCCAGTAAAGGCGGAAGCGTACGAACATGAATAAACTGGGCATCTAAAGGAGGCACCCGCCCTAGAAAAAGGCCCTGGAGCCTAAAGGTGAGACTTTCATTACCTAGAATTAACCCTACTCCCTTCCCTTCCCCTCCCCTCCCTAAAGTTTTGCTAAGAATGTTTTTATATCTAATCTTAGTTGTGCTGAGGCATATTAGTGGTAGCAAAGCAGTGCTGCAGTTAGAACCTTGGGAATGTTATGAGGAATATTCAAATATTTTCGAGTCACAGGTACACTCAGTGACAAAACATTTTAATTTATCAGATTGTGCAGTGTGTCTTCCATCTGTGACAGCTACTCAGCATGGATTTCTACCTAGGGTTAGGCCTAAGACCTTCGAGGAGTTTCGTGACATAGCTTTTAATCTAACTACTGTACAATGGTCTCGTACAAACCCAGAACCTAGAATAGTTAGTTCTATGCCTCTACAAAATTCTCCAATATGTTTTATGGCTCAGGGTAAGGGAAGAAAGGTAGGGGATATTCCATGGAACGTTTGTAGAATAGTAATGCTGCATAATTCTTCTATCTGGTATAAGAAATCCCATGTAGGAAACTCTTATATTTCAGTAGTACAATTAATGTCAGTTCAAGGGAACCAAGTGCATGATTATGAATTACTACAATACAATAGTTCTGGCTACCCTTTGAATGACTCTAGTTCAGACCTAAACATACCTAATTGGAGTTTCCCTTTACTAGGGTATTATCATCCCTGGAAACGTAATTTGTCTGGAGGGCTTAATGAAATGGACATGACTCAGTGGGCTTTGAATAATTGTATCCAGAATATATCTTGTCCCCAGAATTTGACAATCTGGGAAGATGGCTTAGTGGCTTTAGAAGGAGATTATTTTGTGTGTGGTACGTTTGCGTACACAGAGCTTCCCAGAGGTTGGTCAGGTACCTGTTATATAGCCCAATTAGATACCCCGTGGCGATTTGTACCTTACCAGAACATTACTTTATTATCAACCCTGAACAATTCTTTTAGAAGAAAAAGGGATGTTTCTTCACAGGATAAGGCCATAGAGGCTGCTCAACAACTGGTAGACACTACAAAACCTTTAACTAAATCTCAAATAGATGCATTCACAGGTACTGTGTGGCTTTCAACCTTTGGAGCTATAGCACCCACCAGAGAATATGGTACCCAGATTATGCGACTACAGGCAGTTGTTGAACTTACAGCCCTGGATCTCACTGAGGCAATTCGTGTATTGCAAGGTGCAGTGAACAAAGTGTCAGCTTATGCAGCCCAGAACCGAATGGCTTTAGACTATCTCCTAGCAAAGGAGAATGGTGTGTGTGGAGTAATAGTTGGTTTTTGTTGTAGTATGCTTGATAATAATGGGAAAATAGTAAAAGGCCTATTAAAGTTAGAAACCATACTTTTGTTTCAAGTGATAGTTATGTAAGTTCTTTTTCAGATCTATTTGATTCTGTTTCTTCATTTTGGAATTCATTATCCAGGCCTTTGCAAGGCATGTTAGCATCATTACTTGGCTTTTTGGGGATTCTCATTCTAGGAGTATTAATTCTCTGTGTAATATCAGCCTGCTGTAAGAAATCAGTGGAATCACTGACCCCTACAATGATGTTACAGATTGACCCAGAATCTAGTTTTAATTCCACTTTAATGGCAATGTCTGAGTTTCCTTACTTTAGGAATGATTCTTTACAGAATCAGAGGAGGGACTGAAAGTAAGCTTGTCTGTACAGGGCGGTGTACACAACCAGACTGTCTAATAAACCCTGAGAAAGAGTTAAATTTGTTCAGAACTTTGCCTAGAAATAAACTTCATATATTTGCTTACTAAGTAGGTGAAGAGGTACAAGTCCTGTAAGCTATGTGAAATAAGAAAAAGGGCAGCTTGTCCTCCAGCCTTTCATTCTCAGGGATACTAGATATCAAGCAGTCAGCAGTAAACAGTTATGTCTTGGAATACATGTATGTCTCCTCATACTGACCTATGCTGATTAGAGATTGACCTATGATGTGATGAATACGTAATACCTGACGTAGAACAATAAAGTGAAATTATGCTGTATCCTTCTTTAAAGGCAGCCGCAGGCAAGAGTCGGCCCTTTTGGCCACAGCAACTGGCTTCAGGTGCTCCCCGGTCGGGGTAGAGCGAAGGAGGTGAGTGTTTCCCGCTCCAGCAACTCCGGCCCAATCCGGGCCGTGGGAGGACCCAGCTGCCTTCTTTAAAGGCAGCCGCAGGCAAGAGTCGGCCCTTTTGGCCACAGCAACTGGCTTCAGGTGCTCCCCGGTCGGGGTAGAGCGAAGGAGGTGAGCGTTTCCCGCTCCAGCAACTCCGGCCCAATCCGGGCCGTGGGAGGACCCAGCTGCCTTCTTTAAAGGCAGCCGCAGGCAAGAGTCGGCCCTTTTGGCCACAGCAACTGGCTTCAGGTGCTCCCCGGTCGGGGTAGAGCGAAGGAGGTGAGCGTTTCCCGCTCCAGCAACTCCGGCCCAATCCGGGCCGTGGGAGGACCCAGCTGCCTTCTTTAAAGGCAGCCGCAGGCAAGAGTCAGCCCTTTTGGCCACAGCAACTGGCCACCCTTAACTACAGACTCCAACAGCTAAGAATATACATATACTATTGCTAGTAGCTTTAAATTTTCCACCATTATTCCTTTGGTACTATTGCTAATAGTCTACCTAATTTAACTGTTGCTAGTAGAAAAGGTTACACTGCTGCCAATAGAAAAGAATATACTGTTGCCAGTAGAAAAAGCTAACTTGAAAACTGTAATTACATAACAATTACTGTTGCCAATAGAAATAGATATATTGTTGCCAGTAGAAAAGGATATATACTGTTGCTAGTAGAAAAGGATATACTGCTGCCACTAGAAAAGAATATACTGTTGCCAGTAGAAAAAGATATACTGTTGATATACCATTTCCAAAATGTATTGCTCAAACACCTTCTGGCTAAAACTAATAAGCAGCAGTTTAATAATCCTGACACTTATCACACTGACAAATATTCAAAATAACAATAATTACAAACTAATCCCAATAATTCAGAGAAGCGTCCGCCTGGATCCCCCTTCGTCTCAAATGCATATTGGCATCAACATGAAAATAAATCATCACAGACTAATACATATAAAACCTACTACATTCACCCATCTACACACTCAACCAACAACCACCCAAACATTGTCCTGTATATTAATAAATGCAAGATCTATGAAAAATAAACTACCCATCTTCACTGACTTACTAAATGATCAAAAGCCAGACATCCTATGTGTTACCGAAACTGGCTAACCGACTCTGATGTTGTTTACCTAAACCAACTTAACACCAACATCTATGACATATCTCACACACACAGAAACTCTAAAAAAGGAGGTGGTGTTCTTATAATGACAAAAAAAGAACTAAAGGCTAAACCACATCCATCTGATCTCCCAAATAACATTGACACCATCATTTTAAAAATAGATCATTTCAAAATTTGCTTATTATGCAGGCCACCGGACCAAAAATCTGAAAACTTAGATGCCCTAATAGAACTCCTCAGCTCATCCACAGTCTCCAACCCTATAATATCACTAGGAGATTTTAACCTCCCATCCTTGCCACCTTCACACTCAGCCCTTTTCTTGGAATCAATTGCAGATATGGGTTTCCTCCAAATAATCAATACAAAGACTCATAAGAAAGGTGGAACCCTTGATCTAGTCTTTTTACCAGATGCTTTCCAAAAACATTTCAACCAGTCATCGCTTGAGTGTATACCAGTTCCTTGGTCAGACCACCACCTGATCAAATTCACCTTAGCCTACACTGGAAGAAACAATAAAAATAACCTACAAATTACCCCTCCACCTAGATTCACAAAATTTAACGCTGATGAATTTATCAATCTAACTATACCCCATCTCACCCTTGTACCAACTGACCTAGATGAAGCTGTCACAACTTGGCACAAAACAATTAACAATGCAGCTGCTTATAAACAATCCATCAAAAGAAAAGCTACTCTAGAATAGGAGATGCCCCCTGGTTCAACAGCACCTTAAGACATATGAAGAGAGAATTGAGAAATATTGAATCTAAATGGCGCAAAACCAAATCCATCCCTTATTACAATGCGTATCACAGCCACCTTAAAATGTACAAAGAAGCTTCAGACAGCGCAAAGAAAAATTACCACTCAACCATACTAAACAAATCCATTAATAGACCAAGAGAACTTTTTAGTATCGTCCAAAACTTAACCAATAACTCATATGGGACCAGCGACGATAATATTGATATCTCTGCCCAGACTCTAGCAAACCACTATATGAATAAAGCAAAATCATTTGCATTCACACCAAATCCTCTATCCCTTTCCCACCAACACCAATTTGAAAAATGGTCCGACTTTCACCCTATAACCAAAGACACTATCAAGACTACTATTTCAAACCTGAACACTACGACCTCTCAACTTGATCCATGTCCGGTAAACTGGATCAAGCATACCCTCACTACACTATCCCCCTTTATCCTTCCCATAGTCAACCTGTCGCTGCGCCAAGGATACTTACCACCTTCCCTCAAACATGCACAAATCCGTCCAATAATTAAAAATAACACCCTTGACAAAACATCACCCAACTCCTACAGACCTATCTCTAGTATCCCATTTATGGCTAAACTGATTGAAAAGATCGTCCAAACTCAAACACAAGATCATATAGAAACCTCAGCCCCACTTGATGACCAACAATATGGCTTTCGCCCCTACCATGGTGTAGACACCCTATTAACAGTACTCCTCGATACATTAATAAGAGGCATTGATAACCCTAAACAAGCTTTCATTCTCCTCTTTCTAGACATCTCTGCAGCGTTTGACAGTGTACACCATGCTCTAATGCTTAACAGACTAGAACAAATAGGAACCCACTCAACTGTACAAAATTGGTTCACCTCATATCTAACTGATCGAACACAAACCGTCCGAACTAACACAGAAACTTCTAAAACATACAAACAGGAAATTGGTCTCCCACAAGGCTCCGCCCTCTCTGCCCTCCTATTTAATATATATATCCAACCGGTCTGTGACATTTTCAAGAAATTTAAAGTCCACTACCACATATACGCAGACGACATGATGATGTACATTCCATTCACAATCCCAACACTCCCACTACAACTGTTAACAGAATGCTTCTCTGAATTAACAACCTGGCTAAAAGAACACAATCTCCATATCAATCATTCTAAAACGGATATATTAATAGTAACTAAAAATCAATCCTACATACCTCCAACACACATCACTCTCCAAAATCACAACATTACTATAAAAAATGAAGTGAAATACCTGGGTGTCACCCTTGACTCACACCTTAGTATGGACACACATATTAGAAACATCACTAAGAAGATCTACTTTAAACTCAAAATTTTAAAACAATTACGTCCTCTTGTACTTCTACATGATTTTCTGAGCATTGTACAGGCCATCATCACACCACACTTTGATTTCGCAAATCTCACCCTACTAGGAACAACAAAACAAAACATTAAAAGACTCCAACTTGCCCAAAATGCAGCAGCAAGAATTGTAATGAAGGTTCCACCATTTGAACACATTACCCCTATACTAGCAAACCTTCACTGGCTCCCAATTCAATCCAGAATAAATCACAAATTGATTATCACCACATTTAAGACTTTAAATACAATGGCCCCAGTCCCCTTAACAAAACTTATCACCAAAGACACATCCCAAACTACGCTACGGAGAGGCCACACGAATAGAATTAGGATCCCGAAAGAATTCACAACTGCTAAAAAGACTACTAATAGAAAAGCGTTCTCACATGCAGCTCCCACCCTATGGAACTCCCTCCCTGAAGAAATAAGGGCATTAAATGATGCAAAGGAACTCCGCAAGAAATTAAAGACTTATCTATTCACCTCCCATTTTGGCACACTTGAAAATACCTTACCTCTGACAGGTAATGGTTAATAGCAACCTAGGGTACACCAACTCTAATTCTCCTAGCTAACTACAATTACAATTAAAATCGACTAAATAACTACTTGTAAATCTTGTAAATAGATATATGTAATAGATCAAAATATGTAAATAAGTTTGTCTGTTATTTAACAAGTTTTACCATATTTAGTCATTCATGATTAATGTATTTAGCAAAATTGTACCAAGTTAACAAATGTTCCATGTAAAACAGCTAAATTGTACCTAGTTAACAAATGTTACATGTAAAACAGACTTGTAAATCTGTTCATTCCTTGTTCAATGTAAACCGCACCTGATCTGTGGAAGGTAGCGGTATATAAGCAACTGTTAAATAAATAAATAAATAAAATCCTCCAAAAGAGCCTTATAAATAAAGTAAACCATAGCTAATAGTTAGAGTAAACAAAGAGAACTTGTTTCTATTTGTTTCTCTCCGCAAAGCTTTGGTGTATCTATATATATAGAAGTGTGTGGTATTTTATTGCTGTCTCTTAGATTTCCTTCTCATTGCTTTGAGTGTAGTTTTCCGTTACTCCAAGAGCCCTGCAGTGTTGCTGGTGAGGGGGGCGCAGAGTATCTTTTCACTATCCTCCCCCCCTACCCCCCATGCCCCCACCCCTCCTCCCTACCACCCTACCTCCCCCTCACCCAAGTCAGTTCTGAAATATATACTAGCACCAGAGAGATACAGCCACCAAAAAGAGAGATACAGTCACCAAAAAGAGAGATGAAGAGAAAGGGAAGAGTGCATCCTGACTTCTTCCGAGGTTGGACCTGCCTAAACACCCAAAAACTCCCAGTCATAAGGCAGCAAGAAGTATAAGTAGTGGCCTCAGGGTGAAAAAGAGCAAGAGAATTAAGACACTCCCAAGCCAGACTCAGCCACTGTAATCAAAGAGGTAACACTTGGCTCCATAAAGTACCCAAAGTGTTCTACTTCCCCCGTAGCTCGGCCGTCATCTTTTCCATATGATAAAGGTCCCACACCTTGACCAACCACTCATCATATGTAGGGACAGCTGATCTCTTCCAGAATCTGACTACGGAGCGCGCAGCTAAAATAAGACTCTGTGCCATGCAAGTGTGAGCTTTAGATCTTAAATCCGGCTGAAAATGGCCTAAGATGCAGTGTTCCACAGTAAAAGGGAAGGAGATCTCAAGTTTTTGAGTTATCGCATTATAGATGAGGAGCCAAAACGTCTGAATTTTGGGGCAGTCCCACCACATGTGAGGAAAGGTTCCCAATCCTCCACAAGCTCTCCAACATAAGGGGTCAACAGCACTGCCCCATTGGTAAAGGGATGTAGGAACAATGGACATTAAGGCAATTCGTAATTGCTTATTGACTAGAGATAAGGAAATGGAACAGGAGTGCGCATAGTGAAATACTTCGATCCAAAACTCATCCGATTTGGCAGAATAACTTCCTCCCACCTGTCACAAGCTTTCAATCTAGGCGCCACAAGTGCCATCTCTCCCGAAACGGATCGATATAGACGTGCCAGGAGAGCTTTATCAGACCAAGGTAGAAAAAGAAGTCTCTCCCAAATAGTGGGGGGGCGCACAGCTGCTTCTCTGATAGATGGAGAAGAGAAACAATGATAAAATTGGAGGTACTGGAATGCTGAGATCTAGAATTGCAATTTCGATTCGAGTCAGGAATGTGATAGCAACTCTGAGTTATGATAAAAAGCAGCCATAGGCATGATATCCAGAGTGTGTTGAAGTGGTAGAGGAAGACCTCTAACAAAAGGGAAAACACCTATAGGCGTATATGGGGACCAAAGGGACGGTTGGGCCGTTCTATTACAAACTTTGCGCCATGCTGCCCAAACTGGGCCCAGGAAAATATGTGAGCGAATAGATCGTATGAGCAAATTGTCAGTGACAAAAGGAATTGCTGGCAAAGGGATCGGAAAGACCGAATGGGCTTCCAGGTCAATCCATGCTGTGTCCTTCTTCAGATTCCAAAGGGGAATGGCCCGTAAACAGGCGCATAAATAGTAGAGTTCAAAATTGGGTAGTCCAACCCCTCCCCAGGTTTTAGGGCGGATCATTGCGTCCCAGCTTAATCTAGATCGCTGCCCCTGCCATATAAAGTGCATAAGAGCCTTACGCAAGTGCAGAAAAAAATGAACGTGGTAAATGAATAGGGAGTTGTTGGAATAAGAAAAGAATGCGTGGAAGGAGTAACATCTTTATTGTATTTACCCTACCCAGCCAAGAAACTGACAGGGCTTGCCAAGCAGTGGTCTCCTTGGATAAGGAAGCCAGTAAAGGAAGGTAGTTGCGTTTATAGAGCTCCTTCACTTTCTGGGAGATCTGAACTCCTAAGTATTTAAAACCCGTAACCATCGGAAAATTACTAATTGATCCCAAATGATTGACACCTCTCCGTGTCATGCAAGGCATCAGGGCCGATTTCTGAAAGTTAATCGAATACCCTGACAAGTAAGAAAAATCAGTTAAAATAGAGGTTAGGACTGGCATAGAAGAGTCTGGGTCCTGAAGGAATATTAAAGTATCGTCAGCATACAGCGAAACTATATGGTGAATATGCCTGCCAGGGGGATCCCAAGCTGAGACTCATGGGACCGTAATTGAGTGGCTAGGGGTTCAAGCGCTAAGGCAAACAGAAGCGGAGAAAGAGGGCAACCCTGTCTGGTTCCGCGTTCTAAGGAGAAGGGCAATGAGAGAGAACCGTTGACTTGGACAATTCCAGTGGGAGCCTTATAAAGAGCAAAGATCCAAGTTAGAAACGAAGGGCCAAACCCAAATTGTCGCAATACACTTACGAGGAACCTCCATTCCACCTTATCAAATGCTTTTTCTGTGTCCAGTGAGAGGACCGCATAGCTACCTTCGAGGCGTTCAACCTCCGTCAGGATATTAAGTAGACAGCGAACATTGTCAGAGCCCTGCCGTCCCTTAATAAAACCTGTTTGGTCTGGATGAATGAGATCTTGCACAATGGTGCTTAAACGGGAGGCAAGAATTGTAGTAAAAATTTTATAATCCACATTCAGTAAGGAGATGGGTCTACAACTGCTTCCTAGCAAGGGATCTTTTCCCTCCTTAGGGATTACCGTGATCATGGTCTGTCTCATCGATTCGGGGAAGCTTTGATGCTGCAGGATTGAGTTATAGACCTTAGTTAACACGGGGGCTACTTGGTCTGAGAGAGCCTTGTAAAACTCTGCCGGAAACATGTCAGGGCCGGATGCTTTGGCGGATTTTAGCTGTTTCAAAGCCAATTGAACCTCCGCAAGCTGAATTTCTCTGTCCAGAGAAGTTTGTGCCTTCTTAGACAATTGGGGTAAATGTAGACCTGATAAGAAATTATTTTATTTATTTATTTATTTTATTTACAGTTTCTTTTATACCGCGCTATTCGACATCAGTGTGGTTTACAGTGAACATCAAAACCACACGTCTCAATTAATTGATCTGTGCTTACAATGAACAGGTAAAATAAACTTGGATATACATTAAACAGGTTTCTTGAACAGTGAAACATGATAACTATGTACAAAGCAACTAAATGCAGCTATATGTAGGGTTATGTGAAACTAGGTACATTTCTCTTGGTGAGAGGAGGTACAAAGTGAGATTACGGATCTACAGATTAAGAATGTGAAGTGCATGGGTTTAAGGTGTTGGCCTGGGGTGTGGTGGTGGGTTGGTATGAGGGGGTATGGATAGATTCTGTAGTCGCAGAAAGATGAGAGGAGTATAGATCTTTATAAAATCTGGCAAACCGTTGTGCAATGTCCCTGGACTTAATAAGAGGACGGTTGTGTTCATCTAAAACAATAGAAACTCAACGAGCTAATCGTTGTCTTTTCAGCTGCCACAAAGGTAGTCTGCTAGCTTTGCTTCCATGTTCAAAGAAGTGCCTACAAGTTTTAAGCAGGCAGGAAGAGATCTCTTCCGTTTCAAAGGCTGCTAGTTTACCTCGAAGTATAGTAAGTTGTCGGAAGACCGAGTTTGTCGGGCATCGCTTGTGTTGGAGTTCGAGATTTACTATTTGTGATCGAAGAGCAGCCTGAATAATTTCGGTCTTATGCTTATGAGAAGTCGAAAGGGAGATAACCTGTCCCCTCAAAACGGCCTTCCCAGCCTCCCATAAGAGAAACGGGGAAGTCCCCTCCTGATCATTGTGTGCGAGATAGTCTTTCCAACAGTCCTGTAACTGTTGCACAAAGACAGAATTCTTCAATAACTGCCGGGGAAAAGTCCATGAACGCGGGGGAGTTTCTGTATCACTAAGGTCACAAACCAAAGAAAGTGTGAAGTGGTCCGAAGGTCCACTCGTACCAATCCCCACCTTACTCACCTGCGGAGATAAATGCTTGGAAATTAGCCACATATCAATACGGGAATAAGTACGATGCACCGAAGAGAAAAAAGTGTAATCTCGCTCCCCAGGATGACGTGAACGCCATACATCCTCTAAAGCAAAGGTAGAAATTAATGTGGATAATGTTTGAGACAGGCGTTGCGAAGAAGAGAGTCCAGAGGATCTATCTAAATCTGAAAGGACGCAATTAAAGTCTCCACCGATAATGATATCCCCCGTTACCTGAGCAGTTAAAAGCTCCGTAAGATGTAATAGAGACTGAACCACATTAGTCGGAGGGATGTACACATTAACCAAGGAAATCCTAACTCTGTTAAGGGTATCCGTTAGCAGTAGAAAATGACCTTTAGGGTCCTGAATTTGTTGTATCAGCTGGAAGGAGCATTTTTGGGCGAACATAATGGCTACCCCTCTTTTGTGAGTGGACAATCCCGCAGAGTAAACAGTTGGGAATCTACGGGAGGTTAGACACGAGTGAGCTCCCGGAGCTAAATGAGATTCCTGTAGGAAGACAATATCTGCACTTTCTCTGTGCAGGAGCTCAAGTACCCTTCGTCGTTTAATGGGATGATGTAGGCCCCTAACATTCCAAGAAATGAGTTTAATCATTCTCCCAAGGATCACCTCGGAGATGAACTATCACGTTAGTATGAAAAAAGAATTTTCTTACCCAAGTCTGAGCTTTCTCAAACAGGGCTAGCAGAAACAAGTACACTTGCCAAAAAAATCCTCCGGTTCCCCATCCAACATTGTCCCCTCTTTTAACCAAAAGACTCTCTTCATCTCTCTCTGATCGCTGCATCAGAGTGGCTGTAATCATAACCCAGCATCTAATTTCCTGCTTTAAGCGCTTTTCCCACTCTCTTCCCCCTCCTCCCTTTACCCCTCCCACCTTCCCTACCCATACCCCCCACCCCATCCCATCCACCCCCTCCCCCAACCCCCAATCTTTAAGAACAAACTCTAACAATAATCAGAAAACCCTTCCTGTGGGTGGATAATCTTCCCACTCCCAGGGAGGCGCTAAAAACTTGGGTAATCAGATTACCCCATCTGAGCCTACATTTCCTTAGTGAAACAAGTATAGGAAAAGAAGAGAAAAAGAAAGACAAACAAAAGAGACAGAACAATCCTGCTATAGAAGTGTGTGTTATCTTTGCACAAAAATAGGAATGGAGCCTCACAACAGAAAAGGTGATTGGAGGCAACAAGAGAGCAATCTTCATTCAGATTAGCTTCTTTCTGGTACTGTCCAGTCTACGGGGAATTCTTGCTTTATTGCGCTAGAGCTCTCCTGTATGAAGAGAACCACCGCTGGAGAAAGGCTGTGAACCGGAATGAAGTTTTCAGGAGCCACCATAGCCTTTTCTCAGGTTGGAGTGGTTGTGTCCATTCCAGGATTTCCGGAACTATCCTGGTCAGCCTCTGACGAACAGCGGGATCTGGGCACCTTCCGACATTTAGGCATGGAGACTTCCCAATCACTCTGTCGAGTATGCTGCATAGGGGGTCGCTCCCCAAATTGTATGGTATCTAGAAGATGTAAGCAGTCTGAGAGCTCCGAGATGTGATGTTTGACGCCATTCCATTCAAAATTTAAGGAGAATGGGAATCCCCAGTGATATTGGACCAAACACTTCTGAAGCACCTGAGTAAGAGGTCAGAAGCTCTTACGTCGCTCTAGAGTACGCTGAGCAATGTCCTGAAAGATCTGAAGCTCCTGACCCCTGAAGAGGAAAGAACGTTGGCCCTGCACACTTCTCAATAGAGCTACTTTGTCTTCGAAAAAGGAGAAACAAGCGATGATGGGACGGGGACGAGCTTTAGGATCCTTCTTTGGCCCCAGGCTACGGTGTGCTCTCTCCAATTTGACCGGGTGAACTGAAGCAGTGACACAAAATGCAAAGATCTCTTGCACTAAAGATTTTGAATCCTCCACGTCCCCGGAACTCTCCGGGACCCCCAGGATGCATACATTGTTTCTCCTCGGCCGGTTCTTAAGATCCTCTTGACTCTCCAGCATATCTTTAGTGGTTTGATCTAATTTCTTCAAGGTCGTTTGAAGAGCAATTGAAGAATCCATTTGCTCACCTATTAGGGTTTCAGCATGTGATATTCGATCATCCAATGCTTTTATGTCGGAGCGCATGCCCGCTATGACTTTGGTGAAGTCTGTGTGAAAAAGTTCTAGTTCCTGTAGGATTTCCGCTAAATCCTGTTTAGTTGCCAAAGTAGAAATTATTGCATCGTCTAACAATCTTGGAGTGGAGGGCCGCTCTGCGTCTGATGCAAGCTTCGGGGGGTCCTCAGAAGATCTGGAAAACTTAGATAAAGCTGAGGCATAATTCTTCACCTTAGCCATACTGAAGAGAGGACAAAAAACTGCAGTGGGAAGGTAACCAAGAAAAAAGCCACAAAGAAACCTGCAATTCGCTTAACGGCCACACAGGGGGAGCTCCAGGCTAGGACAAGACTGCTGACAAGTATAGAAAAACTCACACTCCAGCGATCCGGCGCTCTAAACACAAAAGAAATATCAGCATTGTCATCCGAAGTTTCCCCGAAGTAAAGCAAGTGAAGATAAAGCAGTCTGAAGCAACCCGACGAAGACACAAACACTTTCCTGCACCTGAATTCTTCTGCCTCGGTATTCAAAATTCAGCGGCCATCTTGAATAAGCAGCATGCGTTCCAGCTCTGCACTTCAGTCATCAGCAGCCATTTTAAGGGCACCAGTATGCGTTCCAGCCGGGGGTTAGCAGCACACACATGCGTTCCACCACGATGAGCTCCCGACTTTTTCTGCCACTGGCACTACACACATCTGCGTTCCACCATGCGTGCCAGGGACTTCTATAAACAATGGAGACCCGAAGAGAAATTAAACACAGCCTGGAAGGACCCGATCACCCTGGAAGCCTCTTACGCCACACGGAGCCATGAAAAGGTAGGGGAAACTTTTCTTATTGCTGGAAGTGGAGCAGCAAGGGTTGTAGAAGCCAGCTGTTAAAAAGCCCGTATACTCACACTTCAAGTGTAGTCAAGGCAGAGGTGTAGAATGGAGATATGATATGCCGGATCACTCATAAAAAAAAAAAAAAATAGCAGAGTGCTGGACTTCAAAATAATAGCGCCCAATCTCTCTGTAGACAGTAACACTGGGCTACACACGCTCTGTGCTCACAGCCACCATCGGGAGGTAAAGATCTTCAGAGGCGCAGGCATCGTGTGGGAGGCGATGCACTTTTCCATTTGTTTTAAACAACCGATCATGGATCTGAAGCCATAGCTGCGATCGGCTAAATCAGCTGAGTCCGAGGGGGCAAAGATAAATGCAAAACGGACCCGATAGTCAGCAGAAGGTTTTAAAAAGGGAAATATGGCTTAGGAGCCTCAGCAAGTCGTGGCCATCTTGATGGGCTCATGAGCGCCCCCAACCTAGCTGGTTTTAAAGCTGCAGCAACCGCTGGAAGGCCCAACAAAGGTACCAGAAAGCTAAAAGGAAAATAAAACTCTCCTTAACTGTCTCTTCGGGAAGCCTAGCACCCTGGCTTACTGCTCCCTCCAGTTGCTTGGAGACTGAGCATACTGGAGCTGGTGGGAAGTGCCAGCAGTATATATACCCCAAGGTCATCAAGAAGATGACACGCTCAGTCTCCAAGCTGCTGGAAGGGAAGCACAACCCAGAGGTGAGGGACTGGACTGGAGGGATGACTAGGAAACACAATTAGCTTTCAACCTTCTATTATTTAGCTCAGATATGGTCTATAAATTTGTAAGCAAATTGATCAATATTCAAAAGCAACTAGGCAGTCAGCATTAGGTACTAGTCATATAAGTACTTTGCCTTTAAAACTTCCCACCAGAGAACAGTTAAATTTTGCCCATACAACTCAAAATGCAGAAAATATATATCTGTTTAGATTAGAGGAGCCAGGGGGCATTCCTGGGGTAGGGTCAAAGATTATGTGGATAGCACAGATATTCAGCTGCTGAGTAATTTTATTCGTAATTGTGAACTGCATAAGTAGAATCCTACCTTTAAATGGATAACTTATACAGTTTAAGTTTAGGACTGCATCTTTAGCAGAACAATTGATGTGGAGAGACTGGCTGAAAATCCTTAAAGTCTACTACTATTAATTAGTTCTAAAAAAAAATTATTCAGCAACCGTTACTGTGTAATTTCTGCAACAAAAGAGAAATAGGTTCCACAAAGAACTCTATAAAATATGCAAATAGCTATGATACAACTTATAGTCTTGTGGTTACGTGGAGCACACATTTATGAATTATGATCCAGTAGACCATGCAGAATGAAGAGAATGACCATAGTGAGGAACAGAGCCATTTTCCACCGAGGTTAACATAAGATCGCTACTGCATGCAATAATGTGAACTCCACATGAAAGCAAACAAAATTAAATTTAACACTCAATGGTTTTTTTATTTTGTTTTTCATGTGCGATTCACATTGTAGCATGCAGTATTGTGTTATCCCATGTCTTTGATATTAGCAGATGATAAACACCATTTCATTACAGGACATTCTCTGCCCTATGCACCATCCAATCAAAAGCCTGATCTAAACAAAGCAATTGCCAGGAAACTGGAAAACTTTGAAAAAAATCCACTCTTTCACCCCTTCCCATTTCCTGCCTTAGCACAGTAACAGCTTTAAAGGACTTCCAAGGAAAGGATACAAATATACAAAACACATACCTAGCTCACAATGTAATTAGAGAATCTACCACAAAAATATTAATCTGTGCAGTGCTAACCACAGAGAAACTCGTTTTGTGAAAGAACTAAATTGCAGATGGTGTTTTGTTTCAGGAAAAGTTTTTATTAACTAAAAGCAATACTGGGAGTCTTCCAATCAAAAATATGGAGTGAATCACCAGAGTAGGAAATAAAGTAACATTTCTGATGATCAATGTGCAAAATTCTTCTCTAAACACTTAATGTACTGTAATTATTGTTCCTGGCATTCACTTTCTGTTCTGACATCTTGCATTTAGTTCTATTCACTGAAGAAGTTAAGGAAATGGGGGTAGCTCAGTTTTACATATTACACACCAGAATGAACACTTAGCAGGCTAGGAAGAAGTCATCTGGAAGAGATGAAGGTCAAGTTAGTTCTAATAATGTAATATGGGGATCCCTAGTTCATATAGTAATTGTTAAAATTCTCCTGCTGGTGGGAAAAAAACCCAGGAGAAATGCAGGGTTTGGAATCTATGCTGCACAGGGTCTTGGGCCATCCGTAGATAGTCCCAAAAGTGCAAACGTCCCCTTCCCCAAGGATCCCCCAAGACATTAGGGGCCAGCCATGAAGTTGACTTCGTAGCAATTCTCAGCCATGAAGCTACACACAGCCGTGTCAGTGTCAGGAACCCGGCTTCATGGCTTTGCTGACAACCGCAAATATCACAAAAGAAGTAACATCAGAAGGAATTCCTTCCCTCTCCCTCGGATCGGGAAGCCCACCCCCCCATAGAGGCCGCTCCATAGCTCTGCAGATCCAGGGACAACCACTGCCTCTCATCTTTACATTTAAAAGAACTGCTTAAGCAAACATAGGGCTTTCCAGAAGGAAAAAAACAAAACAGAGAAAATGGCGGCAGATAAGAACCATACAGCCTATCTTTTCTGCATAGTCATAAGAATAATCAAGCTCTACAGTCCCTTTCTTTCCCTCAGAGATCCTCTTTACTTTTTCCATGTTTTTTGGAATTCATATACAGTTATCGTCACCACCTCCACTGGAAAGTAGTTCCATGCATCTACCACCCATTCCATAAAACAAAATTTTTCAAATTACTCTTAAAGCAATCCCTTTCACCTTCATTCTATGACCCCTCATTCCAGAGTTTCCTTTCAAATGAAAGAGACCCTCCTCTTGTGCATTTATACCAAACAGGTATTTAAATGTCTCTATCATATAACTCCCTCTTTCACCTTTCTTCTAAAGCTGGGGTTCCCAAACCTGTCCTGGGGCCTTCCTAGCCAGTTGGGTTTTCCAGACATCCACAAAATATGCATGAGAGAGATTTACATATAATGGAGGCAGTGCATGCAAATCTCTCTTATGCATATGGACTGTGGATATCCTGAAAACCTGACTGGCCTGGGAGGCAGGTTTGGGAACCCCTGTCCTAAAGTATACTTACTCAGATCTTTAGATTTATGCCCATATGGCTTATGACCAAGACCACTGACACCCTCTGGACCAGCATTATCCTATTTATATCCTTTTGAAGGTAAGGTCTCTAGAACTGTATACAGAACTCCAAAAAATGTCTCAAAGATTTATACAAATGCATTACCACCACCTTTTTCCTACTAGCAAATTCCTCTCCCTATGCACCAAAGCATTCTTCTGATTTTTGTAGTTGTCTTTTCTACCTGTTTTGCTACTTCAAGATCAGGCCAGGCCTTTTCTTCTGAGGCAATGGAGGATAAAGGGACTTGCCCAAGTTTGCAAGGAGTGCCAGTGGGAATTGAACCTTGATCTTCTGGGTACTAGGCAGTTGCTCTAAACACTAGTACTATAAGTTATGGACCATAAAAGAACCTATGCCCATTCCTATCACCTACAGATTTCCGTACAGTTTGCCAAACAGTAATCACATCTATGCTTGATTACTGTAACACGATATACCATGGTATCTCTAAAAGCTCATTGTATCCACTTCAGTTAGCAAAGAACACAGCAGCAAGACTTATTCTTGGACAGTCTCATCAGTCTCACATCACGCCACTCAAACAACTACACTGGTTACCTATATCTTAAAGAATCAAATATAAAGCCATCATTAATACATATAAAATCATCACTCTCAGCAGTCAACCAACATCCTTAATCACAACCCACAGCCACAGTAGACTTAGGAGACAGAGCAACATAAATTCACTAGAAATACCAACTGCTAGAGCAAGGTGCAACCAAAGAGCCAACAGGGCTTTCTCGTTACATGCCCCATCACTGTGGAACTCACTCCCACCACAAATAAGAGTCACGCAACACATGGAAGATTTCTGCAAATGTTTGAAAACATTTTTATTCATTGAACACTATGGACCAAGCCCAAACAATGAACAGCTCTTCCATCACCACTTCACATAATCAAACACATATCTATTTCATAGCTCAGCATAATTGTATATAGTTAACTAACCCATTAGCATCTGTTCTAATATGTTAGAACCTGTTCTAGTATGTTAATATGTGTTCAATGTAATGTGCACTGTTGTTTACAATAGATTCTGTTCCTGCATCGAGTTTCATGTAAACCATCTTGACTTATAGAAAGACGGTATTAAAAAATTGTTAAATTAATGAGTAAATACTTTAGGAGTGGGTGCAGTTTGCAGGGTGGTGAAGCAGTTGTAAGGGAATTGCAATTTCTGAGGGGTGGGGCAGCTTATAAGGTAGTGATGCTGTTGCAGAACTTAGTTTTTGGGTTTGGGCCTGTTTTAGGGGGCTAGTTTCCAGGATGGCCTTTTTGTGGGGTGGCAGGACATATGCTAGAAGTTAGTTTCCAGGGGTGGAGACAGTATGCAGGGAGGAGCAGTTGCAGGAGGTAACTTTTGGGGCTGGAACAGATTATAAAGTGGTGAGGCAGATGCAGGGGTCTAGATTTTTGGAGGAAGCAGTTTGTGGGGACTAGTTGTTGGGGGTGGGGCAGTTACTGGAGGGTAGTTTGTTTGGGTAGGGGCAGCTTGTGGAGGATGGCGCAGTTGCAATGGGTAGATTCTGGGAGTGGGGCAGTCTGTAAGGGGCTAGCTTTCAGAGGCAGTTTGTGGAGGGTGCAGTTGCGGGATAGTGCTTTCTGGAAATGGGCAGTTTGCGGGAGGATGGGACTGTTGTAGAATGTAGTTTTTGGGGGAGAGTTAGTATGAGGGATACTGGGGCAGTTTTTGGAGGTGGCGAATTTGGGTTTTAGCCTTTAGAAAAGTGGCAGTTTTTAGTGGAAGTTGGAAATTGCAGGACATCACATTTTGGATGTGTAGGAGGCATTTGCGGATGGGAGGGGCTGTTGTAGGGGGTATTTTAAGTGGATGGGTCAGTAAGCAGTATGGGATGGCAGTTGTGGGGACTAAAACATTATACTGGGCCATTTAAAATTGCTAAATAGCCAGATACTATATGTATGATTATGGGCCTGGTTAAGAGCAGAGTGGAAATGGTCCTCAAAATTATCTGTTTAGCAACAATGATATTCAGCTGCTAAATAGATAAGTTATCTGATTACTGCACCATACGTATATTCAATGCTGTAACTGATATGGATAGCAGCACTGAATATACAACTTCATTTAGACATAGTGCTTAAATGAACACAGTGACTGCACCAACTGATTACTGACCCAAAATATTTTATTTCATAATGAATCAAAAGCAACCCTTTATAGTACCACTCACAACCTCAAGTAGTAAGGTAAGCCAGACATCACTGATTTCATCCAGGAGGGACTTTGAACTGTGCCAAGAAAGAACTTAAGACTGCATATTCACAGTCCCTGCCACAGAACTGCCCCCTCTCTTCCATGGGTTTCCTATTTCAAAAGGAAGAAAGAGGCAAAGCTTGCTGCTAGGACTGAGAACGTGAGTTCACAGTACTATACACAGTACAAAGTTCATGCTGGCTGAAATCAACAGTGCTCAGTTCATCTCTCCTGGGGAAAGGGAATGGCTGGATTGGATGAAAACGGCAGCAGCAGGGACCAGAAGAAACGATGGGACCAATGGTCCTACAGAATGGAAGATGGGAGAGAGGCAGGCATGAATGGAAATACTAGGTTGAAAATCACTGTATATACAGTTCTCTCATTTTTTTTTTAACTTTAAATTTTTATTGAGAATTTTCAAACATTACATAACAACCAGTACATACAACCCCCACGTCATCCCCCCCACCACCACCCCACCCCTCCCACCATATATCACCTTCCACTCGAGATGAGTGTTCTCTTCACCAGCACCCGCCTCTTTCTACTCACTATCTAGACACTTAACTCTCCCTCCTCCAACGCATCAACCAGGCCCACATCCTCTCCCATTGAGTAGCTACCACCTCGGCGCGACCGTGTTTCAAAACTGTCAATCTATGCATCAAATATAAGTGTCCTAGTCTGCGCAACAGCCCAACACTGCTGGTAGCCAGGGCTGGTTCCAATGCACCACCATCTCACAGCACCCAGCCACTATGCAGTGCTGCACCACCCCTGGCTGCTTCCTAGGCACCACTTCCACCCGCTGGTGTAACCAAAAACTCTGGTTAGTGAGGTAGGGTAACCCCCAACATTTCTTCCATGAGTGCAATAATCCTGTTCCAATATGTTTGTACCTCCCGACATTCCCACCACATGTGAAAGTAAGTACCTCTTTCCTCACACTGCCGCCAGCAGGCTGCAGACCATATCACCAAGCTTTAAATAGCCCCTCAGGGGTCAAGTACCAGAGCAGCCGCACCTTATAGTCATTTTCAGCTAAATTTGCAGTTACTGAGACTTTGCAATCCTTTGAACTAGGCTCTCCCACTCCACTGCTTCCACAAATCCCCATCCCAGTGCAGCATATATTTAGATTTTGACTATCTGTTCCCCTGAATAGCTGTGACAAAACTCTTTTCCTCCCCAGGGCACCCCCACATAGCACCCTCAAACTGGGTTCTTTCCTTTGCTAGATCTACTCGGGCTATCTTTTGTGACAATAGGTGGCAGACCTGCATATTGTTATATTATAATGGAGTGGATCCAGGAGTGCATGAGAGGTGAGAAATTCAAGGCAACGACAGAGGACAGCTCGCTCAAGTTTATAAATGAAAGGAAGAAGTGAAATAGGACGATAATTGGAATATAGTGAAAATAATCCCTCCTCTCTAGATTGCCAACATCCCACAACCCTCGACTTTCCCTTATGCAAAAGCTGGTGCACCCTACACAGTCCCTGCCCCTCCTACCTCCTTCAGACCTGCAGACCTGGACCCACCCCTTTTTGGAAACAAGAGGAAATCGCCATCACCTGGGAGACTTGTTGGTCTCCCATAAGCACCCTTTGATATCTACCGCAGCCACAGCACTGATGTGAGGCCCACCCACGGGTTCTCCTGTTCTCCCCACAATAATTCTTCCAGTATGCCCCCAGTTACTGTCCCCCCCTTTATTCTAACCCACTGTTTCTGAGGCTCCTGTATCCAAGACACAACCCTCTTGAGTTGCAATGCCATGTAGCAGTGTTTGAGGTCTGGAAGCCCTAGTCCCCCTTCTCCCCTAGGACACTATAAGACCTTTCCTGCTACTTGGAGGGCCTGGTCATGCCACACAAACTAATTAGTTTTTCTTTGTACCCCCTTCAGGACACTAGTCGGTACCACCACTGGCAGCGTTTGGAACAAGTACAAAACACACAGGACCAGCATCTTTTTCACTGCCGCTATCCAGCCATGCCAGAATAACCAGCGCTGGTCCCACCTCCGTAAGAGGCTATCCACTTCCTCCAATAACGTCTGATAGTTCAACCTGCCAGCCCATTTGAATCCCCAAGTAGCGAATATCCCTCTGTCTACTTAATGGAAAGACTGGTCTGCAGCCTCATGCGCTGCCCATCCGGCACTGAAAGTCTGAGTATCTCAGACTTTCCCCAATTAAGTCGAAAACCTGACAGACAGCCAAACTCCCGCAATTTCCACATGACGACGGGCAAGGATATCCATGGGCGCATCACTATCAAAATAATGTCATCAGCAAACAGAGAGATTTGATAATTTCTCTGTCCTACGCTTATCCCCTGGAGGTCCCTGCTCATCTGGATGCATGCTGCCAATGGTTCCAAAGTTAGGACGAGGCGAGGGGGCATCCCTGTTATATTCCCCTCTCAACTGAGAAGTCAGAGTACCCACCCTTCACCTTAACACACGCTCGTGGTTGCTCATATAGTGCATGAACTCAACCCAAAAATCCCTCTCCAAATCGCATTTTCTCCAGTACCCGAAACATAAATCCCCAGGACACATAGTCAAACGCTTTCTTGGCATCAAGGGCCATAAGCAACGCAGTTTCTTTATGTTTCTGGGCAATCCAGATCAAATTGAGGATCTTACAAATGTTGTCCCCTGCCTGTCTCCCCTTCATAAACCCAGCTTGAACTTTGTGTAACAGCCCCAGGATTACCTTATTCAGACGAGTAGCCAAAATCTTGGCCAGCAATTTCATTTCCAAGTTTAAGAGGGAGATCAGCCAGTAGGAGGCACACATCTGTGGATACTTCCCTTCCTTAGGAATGAGGGTAATTCCCGCCCATCCCATGCTGCCCACCAACCTCCCCCTTCCCTAGGCGAGTTGAAAACTCGCTGCAGCGGCTTCAGCAGTTTTTCTCCAAAGGTACGGTAGAACTATGCTGTGAGAACAGAGTTTTGTTGGTTAGCCATACCTCATCTACCCCAATCTCCCTCTCCAACACCTCCTTCAACTCCTGTTCCAATTTAGTGAATGGAATCGAGTTTAAGAAACTGTCCCTCTCCGCAGCAGGAGGTCCAGTGGGCGCTGAATACAGCTGTTTATAAAAGTCTCGGAAGGCACCTTTGAATTCCTCACCTGTTGTGAGCAGGGTACCCTGAGGACCTCTAAGCGCCAATATCTGGGAGCACATTTTCCTCTACTGAAGACTCTGGCTAGATACTTCTCTGCCTTATTGCCCCCCTTGAAAAACTCTTGCCGGGCCAGTTACATCTGGAAATGGATCTCGTCCACATCCAAAGCGTTAAGATAGGCTCGAATCTCTCCAGGGAAACTGCTAGGTACATATGACCTAGATTGGCCACTGTTGGAAACAGAATACTGGGCTTGATGGACCTTGGTCTGACCCAGTATGGCATATCTTATGTTCTTATCTTAGATCTATAAATTAATGAATGGAGTGGAACAGGTAAACGTAGATCGATTGTTTACGTCATCAGAATATAAAAGGACTAGGGAACATGCAATGAAGCTACAGCGTAACCTATTTAAGACTAATAAGAGAAAATATTTTTTCACTCAACGTGTAATCAAACTCTGGAATTGGTTACCAGAGAATGTAGTAAGAGCTGTTAGTGTAGCTGGGTTTAAAAAAGGTTTGGACAAGTTCCTGGAGGAAAGGTCCATAAACCGTTATTAAAAAGGACCTGGGATATCACTGCTTGACCCAATACAAACACTGAGTAAACTGTGTCTTTTGGGGAAACTGCTAGGTACTTATGATCTAGATTGGCCAATGTTGGAAACAGGATACTGGGCTTGATGGACCTTGGTCTGATCCAGTATGGCATATCTTATGTTCTTATCTCCACCATCCGCCCTGTAAATCATCCAGTCTGCTTCTTTCATCATCCTCCTGCAACCTTAGCAGCTATAGAGTTCCAACCTCCGCTCTCCTTTCTCTCTTTCGCCACTCTCCCCATTTCACCAGCAGTCCCCTCATTGTGGCCTTAAAGCCATCCAAGATTACCTCCCAGCCTACTTCCCCATTGTCACTGAGCTCAAAGTATTCCCCTATAAGGGCCTCTACCTCCCACACCATCCATACGTCCTCAAATAAGGATTCATTAAGATGCCAGAACCACCTCCCGCCCTCCTCTTCCCTCAAATCTAATGTCACTTTGATTGGGGCATGTTCTGACCAAGTGATGGCATCCATCTCTGCTCCCTTAATCTGCCCCACTCTCTCTTTCCCCACCCAGAACATATCAATGCAGGAATAAGAGCCATGGACTTGATAGTAGTATCATTAAACACCTCTCGCACGAGTGGAAAAACCGCCAAGCATCTACCAGTCCTTGGTCCCATACAAATTGTTTAAATCTGGCCCTATCAACCCCTTTCTCCCCTCCTGTCAATTTGTATTATCCCTCCCAGGGTCCCAGGTCATATTGAAATCCCCACCTACCAAGAGAAGCTCCCCTCCTATCTCCTCCAGTTTGCCCACCACCTTCATAAAAATGTCACCCTGTGAGCCAGTTGGAGCATAGATACAGGCCAGTTTGAACCACTCTGTTTCCAAGAGCAGTCTAGCCAGCAAGTAACACTCCATGCGGTCTTGTAGTATCTCCCCCAATTTACACTGAGGCCTGCTGTGACAAATATGGCCACTCCCCCCTGCCTGCATTCTATCACATTCGTTGCATAGAGTTGCAACCCGCAATGCCTGGGTTGCACCAGTTTTTTGTGGGTTTTCACGAGTTGAGTCTCCTGTATAAAAAATATTGAGGCCTGTTGCCTAAACATTTATTTATAAGAGTTTGTTTCACTTGAAGGGTGAATTAAGCCCTCACATATTTAATGAGACTACCTTAAGTGACATCTCCATAACACTGCAACTTCCCCACCCATCGCACCCCCCTTCCTCCCCCACCCATCGCACCCCCCTCCTGATTCAACAGATGCATAGAGGCTGCCACCATCAGCGCCGACAGACCCAGCTTTCCTCGCTACCTGTGTCCTGCTGAACCCCACACTCCCCTTTCCCCCTCCCCCATCTGCCATCTGCCCCTTCTCATCTCCCCCCTTCCAATAACCTTTCCCTGCGCCCCTCCCACTGATTTTCCCCTTTACCCCCTCAACATTTCCCAAACTATCATGCTCCCCAACAACAAACATTCACAGTAACAACCAACTCCCCCCCCTCCACCGCTCCTCATCCCCTCACAAAACATGGTATATTTCCCCTAGGGTCATGTATCCCCCGGGGCTGGGTGGCTCAGTCCACAGCTGCCGCTCCCGCACCTGTTCGTCCCAGGGTGTCTGTTCTCAACCACTAGAGCTTGCCACAACCTGCCTGTCAAGTGATCTCCTTCTTGCTGATGTCTTCTGCGGGGCCATCCAACTGTCTATGCAACCTTCTCTGTCCATGGTTAACCCATTGCCAATGGGGGTATTTCTTTCTCTGTGCCACCACTTGAGCTGGTGCCGGTGCCAGGTCCAGACCCTCTATACCGGCCTCTTGTAGAACTCGCACTGCTTCTTCCCTTGTTCGACTTGCCAGCGCTTGCCCCTGAGCATAAATGTCAGTCCAAAGGGAAATGTCCATCCATAAAGGACTCCTTCTGCTTGCAGCTTAGTCATCACATCATGAAGACCCCGATACTTCTGTAACTTACTTTGGGCAAGGTCCATGTAGATCTCCAAGCTGCAGCCCTCCCATCTAAGAGGACCACCAGTCCTGGTTTCAGTTGTAACCAATTCCTTGAGTCTATAAACATGATAACAAGCAATGATATCTTTTAGCTTGTTATTCTGTCCCAAAGGGCCAGCCACCTGGTGCGCACAACCTACAAATCTCAGCCCTCAAGTTCCAATTCTGCCACCTGTAGGATAGTTTTGGTAATCTGTGGCACCACTTCATGGCAGTCCTTAAAGTCATCCTCCTCAGAAACCCCCCTAAACCTTAGAAAACAGGTCCCACCGAAACAACCTAAGTCCTCCGCCTCATCTTTCAGGTCCATTCGCATTTCCTCCAGAGCCACTATCCTCTTGTCCTGTTGTTCCATCATTTCCTATTGTTCATTCAAGCGCTCCTCCACCTCTTCTACCATGCATCCCAGGTCTGTTAAGTCAGCGTGCCGGCCCTCAAACCAGTCCACTATCTCCTCCCAGACCTGAAAAATATCTCCCTTCAGGTCTTGCAACCACACCCAAACTTATAAGAACATAAGATATGCCATACTGGGTCAGACCAAGGTCCATCAAGCCCAGTATCCTGTTTCCAACAGTGGCCAATCTAGGTCATACGTACCTAGCAGTTTCCCCAAAAGACACAGGTTCCACAATGCTTGTATTGGGTCAAGCATTGATATTCTCGGTCCCTTCTTAATAATGGTTTATGGACCTTTCCTCCAGGAACTTGTTCAAACCTTTTTTAAACCCAGCTACACTAACAGCCTTTACTACATCCTCTGGTAACAAATACTAGAGTTTGATTACACGTTGAGTGAAAAAATATTTTATTAGTCTTAAATAGTTTACCCTGTAGCTTCATTGCATTTCTATATTCTGATAACGTAAACAATCGATCTACGTTTACCCGTTCCACTCCATTCATTAATTTATAGACTTCTATCATATCTCTCCTCAGCCGTCTCTTTTCTAGGTTAAAGAGTCCTAACCTTTATAGCATTTCTTCATAGGGGTATTCTTCCATCCCCTTTACCATTTTAGTGGCTCTTCTCTGAACTTTTTCTAATAATGCTATATCCTTTTTAAGATACGGCAACCAGAACTGCAACAATATTCAAGGTGCGGTCTCACCATGGAACGATATAGAGGCATTACAATATCCTTTGCTTTATTTTCCATTCCTTTCCTTATGAGACCTATTTGCTCTCTTGGCTGCTGCTGCACACTGGGCATAGGGTTTTAACATGTTATCCACAATGACGCCTAAATCTTTTCCATGGGGTAGTAACATAGTAACATAGTAAATGACGGCAGATAAAGACCATGTTTCCTAATGTGGAACCTTGCATCGTGTAACTATAGTTTGGGTTGTTCTTCCCTAGGTGCATAACTTTGCACTTGTCCACATTAAATTTCATCTGCCATTTTGATGCCCAGTCTTCCAATTTATCAAGATCCTCTTGCAATTTTCCACAATCCTCTTGGGTTTTAACAACTTTAAATAGTTTTGTGTCATCTGCAAATTTGATAACCTCACTCGTTATTCCCTTTTCCAGGTCATTTATGAATATGTCAAAAAGCAGTGGACCCAGCACAGATCCCTGGGGTACACCACTATTCACCTTTCTCCATTGGGAAAATTGGCCATTTAGCCCTATCCTCTGCTTGCTATCTTTTAACCAGTTTCTGATCCACAATAGTACAATGCCTCCTATCCCATGACTCTTTAGTTTTGCCAAAAGTCTCTGATAAGGGACCTTGTCAAAGGCTTTCTGAAAGTCCAAATACACTATATCAAATGACTCATCTTTGTCTACCTTTTTATTCACACCTTCAAAAAAACATAACAGATTAGTAAGACAAGATCTTCCTTGTCTAAAGCCATGTTGGCTATCTCCCATTAAGCCATGACTATATGTTCAGCAATTTTGTTCTTTATGATGGTTTCTACCATTTTTCCTGGTACTGACATCATACTGTAGTTTCCCGGATCATCTCTGGAACCCTTTTTTAAAAATTGGCGTTACGTTCGCCATCCTCCAATCTTCAGGTATTACAGATAATTTTAATGATAGTTCACAGATTACTAATAGCAGGTCTGCAATCTCATATTTCAGTTCTTTCAACACCCTTGCATGTATATCATCCAGTCCAGGTGATTTGCTACTCTTCAGTTTATCTAATAGTTGTAATACATCTTCCCGATGTATTGATATTTCCTTCAATTCTTCAGCACCTTTAAATACCACTTCAGCCATGGGTAACAATCCCTACATCTTCTTCAGTAAAGACCGAAGCAAAGAATTCATTCAGTCTCTCTGCTTTCGCGTTGTCGCCTCTTAATGCCCCTTTAATCCCTCCATCATCTAATGGACCAACTGACTCTCTCACAGGTATTTTGCTACGAATGTACTTGAAAAAGTCTTTATTATGAGTTTTTGCTTCCGCAGCAAGCTTCTTCTCAAATTCTCCCTTTGCCTGCCTTATCAATGCCTTGCATTTAACTTGCCAGTGCTTGTGCTGTTTCCAGGTTTCGCCGTTTGGCTCTTTTTTCCATTTCCTGAAAGATGCTTTTTTGGCAACTACAGCCTCTCTGACCTCACCTTTAAACCATGCTGGCAGTTTTTTGGACTTCCTTCCACTTTTCTTAAAGTGTGGAATACAGCCGGTCTGGGCTTACAAGATAGTATTTTTCAACACCCAAGCTTGATGTAAGTAACCTTTGCAACTGCTCCTTTTAGTTTTTTCTTTCCTCATTTTATCATAGTCTCCCTTTCGAAAGTTAAAAGGTAGTAATGTGGATTTCCTTACTATCCCTCCTCCACTAATTAAATCAAATGCGATCATGCTATGATCACTATTGCCAAGTGGCCCCAACACCCTTATCTCTTGCACCAGATCTGGTGTTCCACTAAGGACTAGGTTCAATATGGCTTCCTCTCTGGTTGGTTCATGAACCAGCTGCTCCAAGAAGCAGTCATTTATTTTATCTAGGAACTTTATCTCCCTAGCATGTCCTGCCGTGACACTGACCCAGCCGATACCGGGGTAATTGAAATCACCCATTATTATTGCTGTGCTGTAACTTTTGTTAGCTTCCTTGATTTCTTTGAGCATTTCATCATCCATTTGTTCATTCTGTCCAGACGGTCGATAGTACACCCCCACTGCCATCGCCTTCCACTTTTTACATAGAATTTCAATCCATAGAGATTCTACAGCAAATTTTGTTTCCTGCAAAACTAATCCTTTCTGACTCAATGCCCTCTCTAACAGAGCGCAACCCCTCCACCAATTTGATCAGCTCTATCATTAGATATAGTTTGTACCCAAGTATCACAGTGTCCCACTGGTTGTCCTCTTTCTACTATGTCTCAGATTCCAATCATATCTAACCTCTCATTTAGTGCTATATTTTCTAACTCTCCCATCTTATTTTTTAGACTTCTAGCATTTGCATGCAAGCATTTTAGAGACTGTATTTTATTCATATTAATTTGGCTATTGGTAGGCATGGGTAATTTGGGATCTTTAAGTTCTGTCTGCTCCATACTCGAGGGCTCCACTCCAGTTCTTCCTGGAGTGACAGCTCACTAGTTCTTGTTGCTTGCTGGGCTGCTCCCCCGACCTTGTGACTTTTTTTGGGCCCCTCTGGGGCTTTCAGGCTTTTGTTCCCATCCCCACTGCCTTTGGCTGCTACTGCTGCCATTTTATCTGGGTGCCATTTTGATGTTGCCACGGCACCTGTGAAAGCAAAGTCTCTCAAGTCTGTTTCTATCCCCTTCGCGCCACCCCGAGGTTGTGCGGTGCCCGAATATTGCTGCAGCAGGTCTTAACACTGATGCTGCGGCTATTTCAGGCTCTTCCCCCCCGATGGTGGGCCAGAGCTCGAGCTCAGGCGGCCATCTTTGTTGATGACATCAGCAGCCTCTCAGTTCTCTATTTTTGCTGAAAAAATTATATCCAAAACTTAAGTCTCTCAGTAGTCAAACCTAGGCATTTGCCCATTCATTCATTTAATTTCTTACCCGTCTATCAATAGACTTCCTAATGGTGTTACAATACCACATTCCTAAACACAGTATAACAAAGACAAAAATACTATAAAATACCCTAATTCATTACTATCTAAAAGCAATTTGAAAGAGATGGGGCTACACTTCCTTACGAAAAGTCAGTCGTAAATATTTTGAAGAGAAGTAGGGAGAGCATTTCACAATTTTGGATCTCCTGCGGAAAAACATGAGACACTGTATTACATGCAATGGCATTACCAGAGAACCTACGTTAGATGCTAATGCCACAGTAGTGTGGGAAAAGTGCATTGCGGTAACAGCTAACGCAGGTCTATGCTATCTGCAGACTGCACGTTAGCTGTAAAAGTGGGCGCGGTGTGAAAGGAGAGTGGGCATGTCTGCAATGTGCGGTTACTGCAAACGTTCTCAATACATGGTAACCACATGTTTTGCAGACATTACAGGTGCAGCTAACACCACCTCAATGGAAGGTGAAGGAGTAGACTAGTGGTTAGGGCAACAGCCTAAAATTCAAGAAATCCAGGTTTGATTCCCACAGGCAATCCTTGTGGCCTTCGGCAAATCACTTTACCCTCCATTGCCTCAGAAGAAAAAAAGGCCTGACATCTACTTCCAGTCATATGTTGCCAAGAAAACTGAGGGGCTGCTGGGTTGCCAGAAGTCAGCATTGATAACACTGAAAAAAGGGAAGATGTTCTCCCAGGCTAACTGGCCCTTTAACTTTAGATCAGATAGCACAGGAAAACCTCTAAAAAAAAAAAAAAAACAGTGTGGCTGCATTAAAAAGACAGTGCTGTCGTTAATAGCCCTATCAGAGAGGCTACACTTTGACAACATCTTGGGATCTCCACTGCTTTCAGGTAACAGCTTAAATTGTAAGCCCTCTGTAGACAGGGAAGTATCATATGTATCTGAATGCAAGTGATCATCAGCTATAACTGAAAAGGTATAAACTAAAGCCAAATAAAACTATAGAAATGGGAGTTATTTTAGAAGCCTAATTGGTAATTTCCATGTGGAAATTTCAGTATGGAAATGACATATACGTGTAAATGGCGATTTTAGAAAGGGGTCAACTTACATGTATACATTCATAATATGTAGAAATTGCAAGAGGGTGTGTTTGGGCATGTCAACATTCTACACATGTATTTCCCATTTCATAAAGAGAATGTACATATAGGACCTAAAATTTCTACACTGGGATTTACATCTGCTCTCTGGCACATGTTGAAGTGCCATTTTAGAAGGGACATGTAGAAAGAAAGCATAGTTACTCACCTGTAACAGGTGTTCTCCAGGGACAGCAGGAATCAGTCCTCACTTATGGGTGACATCGGCACAGATGGAGCCCGTGCGGAACAATTCCACAGCTTTCAAAGAAAGCCTTTAGGATTGCTGCCACACATGCATGGTCTTCTTCCTGCCCAAAGGTGCCATCTTACTCAGTCAGGTCCCAGAGCTAGAGCCCTACCAAGCAGATGGCAAGGGATGGACAGAAAAATTGCAACTCTTCAAGGGAGATGGGAGGGTAGTGAGGACTGATTCCTGCTGTCCCTGGAGAACACCTGTTACAGGTGAGTAACTACGCTTTCTCCAGGAACAAGCAGGAAGTCAGTCCTCACTTACGGGACTTCCCAGCTACAGGCTACCAAACCTGTAAGCCAAAAATGCCTTCGCGAGGCTGTGAGCAGAAGCTGATGTCCGAAGGAAGCCTGAGTCCTCGAGCCTTCGGGGCAAGCTCTCAGTAGCCGCAGAAGAAGGATCGGAGGCAGAAGTTGCTTATACCCCGAATAGACTACAGAGTACAGCCTGGCCAAAAGCGCTGTCCCGGTGGGACTCCCTCTTCAGGCAGTAGTGCGGAGCAAAGGTATTTGCTGAAGACTAGTTTGCAGCCCAGCAGATGTCCATCAGAGGCACTGAGTACAGCGATGCCATCGACGCTGCCTTGGTGCGGACGCTGTGCGCGGTGACCAGATGATCCAGCAGGGCGCCCACCTTTGCCTGGGCGAAGGCGATGCAGTCCACCACTCAGATGGAGAGGGTACGCTAGGTGACTGCCAGCCCCAGGCGGTTGGGATCGCAGGCAATGAAGAGCCGGGCAGACCTGCGATGACCTTGGGTACACTGAGGTAGAAGGCGAGAGCCCTCTTGCAGTCGAATGTATGCAGGACCTCCGATGCCTGGTCGGCATGAGATCTTGGGAAGAAAGTTGGGAAGACCATCTCCTGATTGAGGTGAAAATCCGAGACAACCTTTGGTAGGAACTTGGGATGGGTCAATACATAGATATTAAAGTCCAATTTAGCATGCAAGCTATTTTAGCAAGTGACCCAAGATAGCCAGCCAAACTAAAGTGCTTTTTAGCATTCTATTTATCTTGGCACATATGCTCCATATCTTAACACAACATATCTACAAAGGACATTTTGAAAGTCAGACTTGTAGAATTCAGCCATGGTGAAGTGCCCCTTTAATACATTTCTACAGTTATCTATTCCATTAGATTAGGAATATTTCATTTGATACTTAGAGCTGAGGGTATATTCAGTTGAAAACAAATCTTAGCTCTCAGTCTTCTTAACTGTCAACTTCCATTAAGCAAGAGAAGGTTTCAGATGTTCTCTTATAATTTAACCAAAGGAGATCAGATACAGTACTATATTCAACAGAGCAATTACAATGTTTGAGTTAGTGAATCGAAACATATATACAATTACTGCAGAAAAATAAGCTATATTTTGTATGATAGAATAAATTCTCACGCATACATTTGACCAAAGAAAAATATAACTGATACAAGCATTACAACTGTCTGGTTCCCTGGTCAAATGAAACCAAACTTAAACAAATCTATCTAGGAAGTCCAAACGCTCAATGACAAAATCTATCAAACTTGCACTGGCATGTAGGTTGCAGAGGCTCTTCTCTCATGAAAATATATGATTTTTTTGGATTATGCTAAGTAAATATTCTTTAGATCAGTTTCTGATA
Source organism: Ichthyophis bannanicus (assembly GCA_033557465.1). Taxonomy (NCBI): domain Eukaryota; kingdom Metazoa; phylum Chordata; class Amphibia; order Gymnophiona; family Ichthyophiidae; genus Ichthyophis; species Ichthyophis bannanicus. The sequence goes on along the minus strand of CM066036.1, from coordinate 635,540,761 downwards.
CACAGAATGCTGAAAGGCAGAAAGGGAAACGAGGAGTAAAAATAAGCCACACCAAAATAAAATTATATCACTACCTTTCCATTTACGAAATGGCATAAAAAATAAATCACATCCAGAATTGGAAATATTTTAAACATGGCACTATGTGAAGTTCCATTTATGAATGAGCACTCACTTTCTGATTGATATAATATGGGTCCAGGTCTTCCAAAGGCTCTGAAACCATTCCTGGGGGAATGTCACCATATATAAATGGCAGTGATTTTCCTGCTTCCAAGTCACTGTTTGGCTTTGGACCATTTTCATCATTCTCATCCCTGCTGTCTTGTTTGGTTTTCTTAGCTTTTTCTTCTGCAATACGTTCTTCAATAGCTTCAAGAGATTCTCTAGTAAAATAGCGGAAGCTGTTTGGCCCTGGTGGTATAAGCCGTGGCTGTTCCATCTTTTCATCCTGTACCTTTTAATTATCGCTTTTCTTCTTGCATAATAAAACACTGCAAAAAAAGAGAAAAGCACTAATATTAAAAACATAGCACAATGCATTAATGTCATTTAAACACAGTAAAATAAATCAATCCAGTGCTTTTCCAGTCATACACATGGCTCTTTTATTATTATTATTATTATTATCACCTCAGAACCTTGTATTTGTGATATTATAATTGATCATAAGGGCATAACCAACAGTAAACTCATGAGGAGAATCTACTGTAACTTGCTTCATTTTCAATATGTGTTAACTGAGTTCTAGAGATATTAATGAAGTTCTTTTCTACTGCAAAAACTGTCCTAATCTTCCCTTTTCTGATAGCATGAAAAGTGCATGAAAACACTTCTCAAGAAGATAGTTACATAAGACTCTGTAAACATACAGTAGTAAATCATGGGGCAATTTCTGGTCAGCCACTAATGACAGCCTGCAAGGGTACTGTTGCACCTGCCTACATTTTAGCAAATTTTCCAAAGAGAAACTTGGACAGTTATTTCTGTAGATTAACTATGCAATGAAAAATGCATGCTGCCCCTGCCCCAGACCTTACCACACCTCCAGAAATGCCTAGTTTACAGCAGCTAAACAGAGCTATGTAGTGAAACAAGATGATTATATGTAGCTACTAAGTGGGAGTATTTTTTCAAAACCTCAAGTTCAGATGCCTAACCCCATAGAACATTGTGAAAATATAAACATTAAATGACTACATTATTAAAACTGAAGGTTACCTCTAATCAAACATCAGGATAAGTGAAAAATGGCGAAATTAGACCTTATCTGCTAATTGTCTTTCCTTGAGTCCATTCAGTCCAGTCCAGTACATGTGAGTAATCAGCCTCCACCAGCAGCTGGAAACTCAGCATGTCAGATTTATGATGTCACAATACAAGAGCTCCCTCCACCGGCTCCAGAGATCAGTATCCTATTGACAAAGCAGACTACAAGAGAGCACAATAAGGCTACACGTCCAGACAATCGCCCACCAGGCATAGACTGAGGACAAAACTACACCCTCCCCAACCAACTTTGGTACGGAAAGTAACTTGCAGCCATACTTATAAAGAGAGGAAAAACAAGAAGGCAGGATTATACATGCCATAATGTCCAGAATCCTAAGAACATAAGATATGCAATACTAGGTCAGACCAAGGTCCATCAAGCCCAGTATCCACTTTCCAACAGTGGCCAATCCAGGTCACAAGTACCTGGCAGGTTCCAAAAAATACACAGTTTCCACAATGCTTGTATTAGGGCAAGCAGTGGATTTCCTGGATCCTCTTTAATGATGGTTTATGGATCTTTCCTCCAGGAACTTGTCCAAACCTTTTTTAAACCCAGATATACTAACAGCTTTTATTATATCCTTTGGTAAATTCCAGAGTTTGATTATAGGTTGAGTGAAAAAATATTTTATCTTATTAGTCTTAAACGGGTTACACTGTAGCTTCATTGCATGTCCCCTAGTCTTTCTACTTTTCGATGGCATAAACAATCGATCTAGATTTACCCATTCCACTACATTCATTAATTTATAGACCTCTATCATATTTCTCCTCAGCCATCTCTTTTCCAGGTTGAAGAGCCCTAATCTTTTAAGTCTCTCCTCATAGGAGTATCCTTCCATCCCCTTCACCATTTTGGTTGCTCTTCTCTGTACCTTTTCTAATTCCCCTATATCCTTTTTAGGATATGGTGACCAGAACTGCACACAGTATTCAAGGTGCGGTCACACCATGGAGCGATACAGAGGCATAATATCCTTTGTTTTATTCTCCATTCATTTCCTTATTTCCTAGCATTCTACTTGCCACCACAACACAATGGGCAGAGGGCTTCAACATATTATCAACGATGATGCCTAAATCATTTTCCTGGGTGGTGGTTCCTAATGTAGAACCTTGCATTATGTAACAATAGTTTGGTTTGTTCCTTCCTAGATGCAAACAAAAAGTTGTTATCCAAGGGGGGGGGGGGGCCTTGACTGGACTTGATGGACTGAAGGAAAGACAATTATCAGGTAAGATCTAATTCTGCCTTCCTGATCATCCCTCCAGGCCAGTCCAGTATGTGTGGGATGTACCAGAAGAGTAACTAAGTATGAGAGGGACCCGCGGGTCCAGTACATAACCTAGAGACCTCAGTGTGCCCCGTTAAATGCCTGACCATCTAAACAGTAGAAAAACCAGTCCAAAGAAGTGGGCAGAGAATACACACAAAAAACCTTTATTGATCCTTATTTGATAGAGGTAGCCAGAACCTAAAACAGGTCGTGTTTCATACTGTACCTTCTTCAGGGGTTATTGTGGCTCACTATAAACCATAAAAACATCATAAATAATGTAAAAATACCTTACATAAAATCATAAATGAATTAAAAATAAAATATAATGTAAGAAATCATAAATTGATCATAAAAAATAACTAGAAACATGTAAAACAGCAATATAAAAGTGTTCATAACAGCAAGTACCAAATCAAAACATGAAAAATTATACATAATAAAAAGTGTGTGTGCTCGATAACCATATAAATAGGAAATGTGTATAAACAAACAAACATTGAAAATTAAAAATATATACCATAATCAATAAACAAAGAATCCTTTAATATATATATATTTTAATATACTTATGTTTATATAAACTCCATTAAAGGAGGAGAAACCAACGGGTTGAGAAGCTAAATTTAAAAACTAGAACAAAAAGGGCGTGTTTATAAACAAGAAGCAGGAGTGAATCAGAGAAAGGGGGAGCGAATTGAAAATGCATGCGGTATATAAAATACCTTGAAATTGTGTATTGCCGCGGTCTGTAAGACCCCGATAGTGCCCTAGGCCATTTTCTTTTCACTGTAAAAATTAAAAACAGCCTAACTTAAAAAAACCTGAAATAACCATGTGTAAAAAATAAATAGTAAATAAATAAATAACTAGTACCATGAGTGGAGGAGTAGCCTAGTGGTTAGAATACTGGCTTGGTAACCAAGCAACCAGGGTTCAATTCCCACTAGCACTCCTTGTGGCCTTGGGCAAGCCACTTAACCCTTCATTGCCTCGGAAGAAAGGCCTGGCAATCTACTTCCGGTGACATTGCCAAGAAAACCCAGGAGCTTCTGGGTCGCCAGGAGTCAGGACTGACTCAAAGGCACACATTGCATTTTTACCGTACAAACTGATACCTAAATAGTACAACAGTTAAACACCCATGGCTTAAAATCAAAGATGTACATACATGAGCGTTTATTTGACCATTGATTATGAAACCATAGTATCTCATGCTGTGGTTCTACTTACTGAACGCACTATACGATTCTCGTAACATCATATAGAAAAGATTGTCTATATGAAAGAGATTTTACTAGTATCGCAGAAACATAATATGGATCGGATAAAACAACTGTATCAATAATATCCAGCAGATAATACAAAATAAACGAAAGACTAAGGTCAATCAAGATTCTATAAAAAAGATGCTTACAAAATACTTACTGCGTATATAGAAAGGGAAACGAATATCAGATTTGAAATCTAAATCCAGACAGAACTACTAAATTAACGTATACCAATCTTTCAATCTAAAACAGATACCAAAATAAATGGTTATAAAAAGTTACTAACAACCACCGACTTTAAGATATTGTAAGCTAAAAAATAAAGAAGAAACCTGGTGACATATACTCCAAAAACCGTGAGGTTCCGCCACACTAAAATTCTGTGTGAAAGTATAGGAAAATGCCAACGCCTGTGCTGTTTAAATCCTTTCCAAACCGCAGGAAAATTAGTTTTTCTGTCCCCCATCACGTCGATCAAGCCGCCAAACAGTAAATACTGTGAGGTTATAAAAACAAACAGATACACTGTTTGAACACTTCTCAAGCTGCAGAAAAAAGGAGGGATATATTACTATAGCAGGCATGCATAAAAAAGTAAAAAAACATGGCATTGTGCCCTCATTGTGACCGTACTAAACCATATTGTTTGTATGTATCAAAAGAAATAAAACCTCTAAGAACATCTGCAAAAAGGGGGAACCACCAAATAAAAGAAACACGAGTAAAAATACATATATATCACTGTGTGCCCACAATACTGCAAACAAAGTATCAAAGGACACTCTTAAGAACCTCTGAAAATGATACAAAAAGACACGTAGTACCTTATGGATATAATAAAATATAGGAACACCCGAGATACTAAAAACACAGCGTGAAAAAAGTTAAACGAGAGGAGTAAATTATGAAACTACACTAGGGAATATTAAATGTGTAAATTGAAAAATGTAAAATGTAAAACCAGACATCTTTCAGTGTCTGCTATTATAAAAACATTAAATTATGTTTCTAAACAGACAAAATCCATGAATGTTATCACCTAAATGTTAAAAAAAAACAGATGCCCATGAGATAAAAAACATATGTGAACCATGCAAATAAATAACTAAATGCATTTAAAACAGCTCATCAGAGCTTACAATCTAGTCAAGACAGACAACACAGTAACTATAGACATGGGATGCATCTAGGGGTAATGGTAAGGAAATACAAAGGAGATTAGATGAGTCAAGATCCGAAAACGGCTGCAAAGAGGTGAGTTTTCACCCTGGATTTGAAAAGGGTCAAAGAAGGCTGCGTTATGGATGTATTCTTCAGCAAATAGGCAAAGGCAATCGCCTCCTTACCAACTCGCAATGGAAGTCATGGAGGCCATCTCCTGTTTGTGCAGGCCTCCAAAACAAGTGAAAGAAAGGATCAGACAGAGGGAAAAAGGGGATATCCCGTATGCTGAAGAAGTGAAGCAAGATTCCACACAACACCCAACGACAGAGTCGAGAATCCAGATCAGACTCCCTTGCCTCCATAAAAACTGGGAGGACATTGATTGGCTGAGAGGACAACGAAACAGCAGCTCAGGAAGAAGGGTGGAACCGATTGTAAGCACACCTATTCCTTAGAAATAAGTAGGAATGTTTCCGAGCAAGTTAGAACTTGGGGCTTCGAAAGACGATGTACCAAAAACAGCCACAAAGATTTTAAAAAACTGCTTTCAAAGGCAGGGTTTTTTGGGGAGTTTTTGTTGTTGTTGACAACGAAGCTAGAGCCAGCAGCTCGCAAAGCGAACCTGCCAGGGCCAAAACGCAGGGACCAAACCTCAAATGAACCGGCCAGGGACCAAACCTCAAATGAACAGTGGATAGCCCAGTCTCTCCACTCAGTGCAAATGGACAACGTCAGGGTGAGCAGCTAGGGGATATGCCAGTACGCATCCCCATAATATAAAAAGGCCGCAACTTGGACCTGTAAGGAGCTCAAGCCAAACGTCACCCAGCAGTGGCTGCAAGAAGGCAAGAACACCCAGATGTTAGGATGAATAGGCTTGGCCCCCAAAGACCTCACATCAAAAATCAACTTCCACTGTCACTTGGATAAAAGCTCCGACAAAGACCCATATATGGGCTCATAGCACGGTGTTTACACCCAGTGCCAAGTCGCCTCTTCATCTCAGGTGCGCCCGTTCAAGAACCAAGTCATAAGCAAAAATCAATCCACCTGAAGCATTAGAAACAGTCCCTGAAAACACCAGTTGACCATTTCCAGAAGACACCATGGACTCACTACAAACAGACTAAGGAGATTGATATACCCTGGCCTGCAGAACCAGTCTAGGGCAATCACCCGACCGGGGTAAGCATCTATGTGCTGAAGAGGGTGTATTATGAGGAGCCTCGGAGGGACCAGATATAGCAGACCCTCTGCCAACAACGCTGTGACAGAATGACAAACACCTCAGACCTGTGCCCCTGTCACCTGCTGAAGCAGTTGGCTCATTGTGGCGCTGGATGCTGAGGCCATCAGGACCATGACTGGTCCACCCCGACAGGAGATGTTGTGAGACACAGCTGCATGCAGAGACCATTTTCCTGGGACCACCTGGTGACGATTTAGGAAAGAACCACTTAAACGATCACTGTGCTTGCCATGTGAGCCACTGACGTAGCCTCAAGGGTCTCCTCCGCATACAGTAGGAGGAAGGAAAATCTACTGCCAAAAAGGTACTGCAGAGACCCACTGGATGACCGATACCTGACACTGTTATTGCATCGTTGCATCAGACCCATATTGTTTCACAAGGAATGAGAGGATAGAAAAAAAATGTAAAATGAGGAACATTGCTCGCCTTTGCAGTTGAATGATGGACTAGGCACTCACATGCGGCGTCCAAAAACCCCTATGCTACATGTGACTTGCAATGCACTCCCCACCCTCAAGAGCCCTGGCTGTCACTACCAGAAGAGTCCTACTCTCGTGTTAACTGGACAGACCCACATCCTGATAGTGGGTTGTGTTGCGGCAACCTATGAGAAAGAAGAGCGCGTTGAAGAGAACTCATAAGAGTCTGAGCCCACAGTACCAACTCCAAGAGAAGGAACAACATACCCCTAACCCTAAGAGCCCGAGGCAAGGAAAAATGATAAATGAAAAGGCCAATAAAAAAAAGAAACACATGAGGTACTCCCAGTTAGTCAGTAGTGCCCTTTTAAGGGCGCTCTTCTAAGATGGAAGTGCCAATTTAACCCATGGCTTAGTCCCACAAAACCATTTTCAAACCATGATGTAAATTTTCTGATTGGGAAAGATATTCCTTTTAGGGTCCAAGGAATATTCTTTAAATATTTCAAAGAGACACTGCAGGAGGGATCAATGTTCCAAAATTAGTCTTTGCTAGGAAATGTTCCTACAGGCGAAAAAATAAGGATTCTAGCAGTCTGGTTGCTAGCTACAAAGTATATTAATCAAAAGGAATTAAAGCTATCCTATTCTACTAGTTTTTTGTTGGAACTACTGCCATGAAAATGAACAGAACATCTTCCTGTGGCTAATCGTTCCTTTTTATTCTTTAAATGGGGACACAACCCCAAAATATTAATCTAAGGGAATAAATCCATTAGTTGAAATCACCGGTAAAAGACGTGAGTCCACTAAAATGGTTCACTTAGCTGTTCGGAAGTAGTTTCATCGATTACACATTGGCGAGACCCCAAAGCAGAAGATATATTCTATTGCTTCGTTCTTTCGGGAACTTACAGCCTGGGACACTGTAGACTATATAGCGTTTACTCCATACTCCTCGCATCCAATCCCGAGCAGCTTCACTTGAAATTGCAACCGAATTACAGTAACCCAATGTTGTGTTTCAGATCTCAGACCCTCCGGACCCTTCTTCAAACCTTATTGCTTGTATCTCAACCAGAAGCTGACTTCCGGTTATATCCCACAATTCAGTCACGTAACCGGCCAACATCCAATAGGATTACAGATGCTGGGCAATTATGCAATAAACCACTATTCAAAAACATCTGTATGCGAAGTCAAAGCAAACTCCACCACTCCAAAGAGGAATTTAGACCATCCGGAAAACTTGAATTCAAGGTATAAATCCAAAATTGTTCACGGTATTGTAGACGGAATATCCGATCCCCTCCTCTCACTCTCTCTGGTACATGATCCAAAACTCTCCAACACAAGTCTGTAAATTTATGTTGATTCTCATAACAATGCAAAGCCACTGCAGCTGATAAGACCTTGGTAGTAATACGTGAACAGTGTTCCTGTAATCTTTTCTTTATATTGGCAGGACGTCAAGAACTATAAAGTTTATTGCATGGACAAAGCAACATATAGACTACAAAAGTAGTCTCACAGGTGGTATAAAAATTACTATAAATCTGTCGCTGTGAAATAGGATGTTCCCAAACCAGTCCTTCAATTGTCAGCTCAAAAAAATGCACAATTGGTGCAGCCATAATGCCCCTTTCTATCAAGTAATGGTAGTTCATCCACTGTATGCACTAAACAGTCAGCAATGTTACAACCTCGTTTAAAGACCATCATCAAAGGTTTATTAAAACATGAGTGTAATGATAATATTGACCAATGTTTCTTAAGAATGTGCATGATCTTAACCAAATGCGGCATATAGGGCAATACACCCACAAAAGCTTGTGTTACTCTCAATGAGTATAATAAGTCCTCTGTCGTAGTATGCCACCATTCAACATGGTTATATCAAGCTCTTTTATATGCCTTATTTATTATAGTTATCAGATATCCTTTCTCTCTCAAACAGAGCTTTAAATCACTTGCTTGTCTCCGAAACTCATCAAGTGTTGAACATAGATGTCGTAATCGGATGAATTGTCCCACCGGCAACCCTCTACGAAGAGGTCTGGGATGATAGCTAGTATAATGTAATAAGGTATTACGTTGGACTTCTTTATGGTATAACGTAGACCTCACTGTTGAATGATCTTTAATTAAACGTAAAACCAAAAAATCAATAGTCTCTTTGTGAAACTTGGGTGTAAATTTAAGATCTGCGGATAACGTGTTAATCCACTCAAAAAAGTCTTGACTGCCCTTCAGTGCCAGTCCAAAAGAAGAAAATGTCATCCAAATATCTCATCCACATGTGTATATGATGAAACCAAAGAGAGGGATAAATAAACTGTCTCTCAAACTGGGCCATATAAAAGGTTGCTATTGATGGAGCAACTGTAGCTCCCATCGCTTTCCCGTGTATCTTCTGATAATAGACTCCATTAAATAGAAAGAAAATTATTTTAAGTACTAACAAAAGCAATTGTAATATAAATTAATTTGGAAGGTGATTAGGTAATGAAAGTGGCACTGATGCCGCCATCTGTAATGCTATTCAAAAATATCCCAACAATAAGTGATAAATTAGATCAAAACCCAGAAAAATCACAGTGAATTATCCCAAAAGACCTAGACAGATTAAATTTTTGTCGGAGCTTGCCAGTGGAGGATAGAACCTGAACCTATCCACTCCAGGCGGCAAACTCCATTTTATTAAACATATGGGTAAAACCCAATGAAATAACTTGATTATAAACTTAGGATCTCAGTCCATGAATGAAATGCAGCAACACAGCATGAAGCAGAGACGTGCACGTTTTGGGAGCTGTTCCCTGCATCAAATCTAAGACCCTCACTTTTGAATGGATTTTTATCAGCCTTAGTCCTAATATTGAACCACACCATCTGGTGATCACTAGATGCAAAATGATTTCCCACTATAACATCAGAAACACTTTCACCATTGGCAAACCAGGTCCAGTATGGCTCCTTCACATGTGGATTGTTACCAGTTGCCTGAATAGTCCTCCCTTTAGAGGATCAAGGATCTCTTTACTTCTAGATGACAGCACAGCACGGATGTGCCAATCAACATACGGCATATTGAAATCACTTATCAGTAGTACTTCCCCTTTCCTAGCAATGCTGCTCCGTCCACCACTTCTCTCTGTGAGGGAAGTCTGTAAATCACACCAATGCACATGTATTTCTCTTTCCCTCTTTCTTTTTTCCTTTGGGAGCATTCTTAGCATCATTTACTGATCCGGAGGACCTGCGAGTGCTTAGGCGCTGTTGTGGCCAACACTTGGGGACCTACAAGAACAAGGTCCCAGCCGTGGGATGCAGCCATGGACGTGTCCAAAGGGGCTTGTTCAGCTCCTTTGGTGCCCCTTTGGTAATCCAAGGAGGTAATTGTAGTTTCCTGAGATATGGGGAAACGGAAGAAGTAGACAACATCAGTGAGTACTGTGAACCCTGCAAAAACTGTTATTTATTTATTTACATTCTCTTATATACCATACTACTGTATTCTGCATCAGTGTGGTTTACATTGAACAAACTGAAATTACATTGAACAGGGCATTATAACTTGGAGATAACTATTTTATAGGGAACATGGGCTATGGAGGGTTAAGTGGCTTGCCCAAGACCACAAGGAGCACCTGTGGGACTAGAAACCCCAGTCCTTCCGGCCCAAGGTTGATGTCCTCTAGTGGGATTTGAACCCCCGACCTTCTGGCCTGAGGTACCTTGCCCCAACCACTAGGCCACTCCTCCACTCCACTGTTAAAGTATTAGGATCTATGGATAGACATTTGACAGTGTCACAGGTGTGGGAGACTTTTTCTTGTGTGTTGGACTCTTTGCTTTCACAGATAGCTTCATCCTCTGTTTTGGGGACATTTACCCCATCCCCACCCCCGGGTTCAAATGCTGTCCTGAGTCAGGTAGCGATGATGGGAGGAACTCTCCCATGACTTCTCTGACCCCTTTTGGGTGCCGGTACCTAGTCCGGTGGTATTTCCCATTAATGTGGTCTCAACTGGGGCTTCTGAGGATCAGAAGCCCCAGACAGTGGTGGGGGAGGTCTTATTAAAAGATCGTTGGGACCTTATTTCTTACCTTGAGGTGACATTATCTGGCTCGTTACAGCGGTTTTCCACATTCACTGTTGATTCTTTTGTAAAATTTAATTAATATGATGGTCAGTTGACTAAGCTAGAAGCCCATCGTCAGATGGCCAGATTACCATGCTACAAACCGTACTTCATCTGTTAAGGATAGCTTACTGATTCATCGCCATATGGAGGTACTGGAAAATGCCAAACAGAAGAAGCAGGCAAAGAAGAAACCCTTTATAATTATATAGGATTCATTCAATTCATTCCTTGTACTAGATATGACTTTTTATAGTTTTTTACTGGAGGTTTTTTAATAGATGTGATTTAATTTGTTTTAGAATCTTGTGCAGCATTTAGGTTTTTAAACATGTAGTGTCACCTATCAGATGTTTTTTTGTTGGTTGTTTCTTCAATATTTAGCTGTTCACAGTCATGCTTTCTACATTAATGCAATTCATGGTCCTTCTGTCCCCGTGGCCACCCAGTTATATTTTTAATCTATCTCCTCCATTATGGCTCTCCTTTTGATAAATTGTAACCGGGTAGTCGGACCGGCTACCTCCACTTATTGCCCAAGGATCACATACTTTACCCTCCCCCACCCTATCCAATCTGTCACCCATAAACTTGACAAGACAACTCTGTTATGGGATGCAAAACTGGTCGCAGCTTTAATTTGTGATAATCAAAAACTTTAACATCCAACATATTTTAATAGAACCATAAATCTCTGAGAGCTCCGTCACCAGCCGTACTACTAGCAAGGTGACCTCTCATCCCCCGTGTTTTAGCCAAGCCCCCGGCCAAGTCCTAATACCCTTCCGCCAACTCTGCCATCTCAGTAGCAAAAGTCTACACGGGTATCAACGGGTCGTGGGCACCCCGCCCACGCCCCCAAAGGTCTACTAATAAATTCGGGACCGGAAAACCTCCGGGAACCCGCCACCGGCACAGTCTGATGCTCAAACTGTGCCGCCCCCCCCCCACACGGAAGCTGCGACCAGCGTGCATCATCCCGCACCGCCCTCTCCAGCACCTCTTGCCAGTCGTTCAACAATAAGTCGACACCCACTGGCGACAGGTGAACCCCATCTGCCCTATACAAGCCCGCACAATGCACTTCCACCCAGTCATGCTGCACCTGCAAACCACCCAATTCTGAGACCCAACGCCCAATTTGCCTCTTGACCTTGATTAGGCCCCTGGACCACCTACGCCGACCCCAGCACGCCGGTCGCGGAATAATATCCGACCAGACCAAGCGCACCCCAGGGAACCAGCGCAATACCACCGCTAAATCCCGTTTTGCCGCGTTAATCAATTGTTTGCATGACCAAGATGCCAAGTCATTGCCCCCCAGGTGCACTAATAAAATCCCAGGCCGTGGGAGACGACTCCGCTGATGTCGAAGCAAAGGCAGCAGCTGCATCCACTTCAGCCCACGCTCGCCCAGCCATGCCACAGACACCACTGCAGGATCGATGCCCAAATTTCTTCCGACAGGCCTCTCCTCAGCCCTCCGACCAGCCCAGAAGACGAAAGAGTGCCCGAGGATCCAACAAGTAAGTAGACTACGCACCAGAGCTGAAAAAGAAATGAAGAGTTAAACACACCCCCCCCCCCAGACACCCCGCACACTCATAAACGCACATAGCCCTGAAAAGCCTTGGACCTCCACCTGCCAATGTGCTGAATCTGACCACCCGAAAACCCCAGGCCCGCTGCACTAGTAGCAGCCCCAATGCAAAAGGAATGCGGAGAGAAACGCCCCGGATCCTCCCCGATGCGACGGAGAGCAAACCGCAAGACCGCGGACACTTGAAATTGTGTCACCACAATACCGTCCTGATGAACCCACAAACACTCCCCTCCCGCAGGGCACACTTGCAAATACTCTTGCATTGCCGCCACAGGGCAAGTAATGCCGCCTATCCCGGCCAAGACCACCCATAAGCCCTTCCCCTGCTGATCCGTTTTTGATCTGACCAGCCGTATCCGCATGATTGCCCCGTCGAACTGCACATGACTCCGCCGCATTCCCTCCCGCGCCCCGACCTTTTTGGAGCTCGCAGTAAGTTCCCCCACCCGGAAAGCCCCAAAAAATGCCACCGTAAAAAACGCCCGGAAAAGACGCGCTTCGTAACCAGACACAGCTACGGCGGGCAAAACCTCACAAAGTCGCACCAGTAACTCGTGCGTCATAGGGCGTCGCCGATCCGGCGGGGTCGGCCGCAAACGCTCCCAGCCCCGCAAAAGCTGCCACACGACAACACTCCCCCACGGTTGCCCCCACCCAACCGCACGCGAGAAAAAAGCAAAACCCGCCAGATGCCCTCTTACCGCAGACCGGGACATGCCAAGACATTTTGCCCTTCCTATGTATCGCCCCAACCAATACTCCGACACTGACCCCCCTTGCCAACCGCAATCCCCCAAGAAAGTTACCACCATTCTGCAACCTCTCCGGTAAGACTCCCAGGTTCTTTCAGCCACTGAACATCTCAGGAGCTCCTTCATCTCGGCTGGCCACAGGTCCACAAGTTCCAAGGGACCGCATGCCCTTCCAGATCTGCCGAAGGCGCCAGCCTCTGGAATCGGTCCATCTGCAAACGAGAAAGCGCATCCGCAATGCAATTAGCATGACCTGGAATATGACGCGCCTTCAACACCACGTTGTAATGCAAACAGCGAAGTACCACAGCTCTCATCAGCTCCCCCACCTGCAAACAGCGCGGAGAGTAACGATTAACCACGTTCACCACTGCCTCATTGTCACACCACCACACTACTTTCTGATTCCTCAATTTTTTGGGCCAAAGCTCCAAAACTACCAACATTGGGAAAAGTTCCAAAAAAGTTATATTCTTCGTTAGCCCAGCCTCGCGCCAGACCTCGGGCCATTTTTCCGCACACCACTGCCCCCCGAAGTAGATTCCCAGCCCCACACCCCCAGCTGCATCCGTGTAAAGCTGTAAATCCTCGCAGGAATACACTCCCTCCAAAAGGACCGTCGCCCCGTTGAAGTCCTTCAAAAAGACATCCCAAACTTTCAAATCCTCTTTCAGAACTCTGGATAGTCGTAACCGGTGATGTGGCTTTGCCACCCCGGCCGTCGCCGCCGCCAAACGGCGCAAGAATACCCACCCCATAGGAATCACCTTACAAGCAAAGTTAAGAGACCCTAACAATGCCTGCATCTCTCGCAAAGTTATCTTTGAAGAAGCCAGCACATTCGCCACTAACACCCGTAAGCGCACCACTTTCTCGCTTGGTAAGCGCGCCACCATCTGAACCGAGTCTAACTCCACACCCAAAAATGTGAGTTTGGAACAGGGTCCTTCCGTTTTTTCCGAAGCTAATGGAACCCCCAACTCAGTCACCAACTCCACAAAACCCTCCAACAGCTCGGCGCAATCCGTGGAATACCCGGCTCCAACAAACAGAAAATCATCCAGATAATGCACTACCGCCAACCGACCGACTTTACGAATCACCGCCCATTGCAGAAAGGAACTGAACTTTTCAAAATACGCGCAGGAAATCGAGCAGCCCATGGGCATGCACTTATCAAAGTAAAAACTCCCTTCCACTTGAAAACCTAAGGGATGAAAACAGGAGGGATGAACCGGTAACAAACGAAATGCAGACTCGATGTCCACCTTCGCCATCAGGGCCCCCGGCCCCGCTTCCCGAACTAACTCCACTGCCCTATCAAAGGAGGCATAGCGCACTGTACAAAAAACGCCCGGTATGTGATCATTCACCGAAGAACCACCCGGACAAGACAAGTTATGAATCATCCTGAATTTGCCGGGAACCTTCTTCGGTATGATCCCCACCGGCGACACCACAAAATCCGGAAAGGGCGGCTGAACGAAAGGCCCCGCGAACCTACCTAAAGCCAACTCGGACGCCACCTTGTCACGCACTACCGCGGCGAATCGCCGCACAGAAGGAGAATTCCTCGCGGAAGCCACAGAAACTATACCTTGAACCGGTATCACAAAACCAAACTGAAAACCCCACGATAACAAGTTCGCCACCCCACACTTAGGATACCCCAGTAGGCACTCCCGCAATCGGTCGACTCGAATAGGTGTGGGCGCAACACCAAAACAACCCCAACTATTTGAGGGCCGGTGAAGCCGGGCCTGACGTACCTTTTTTAAGGCACTTGGCGGCTGAATGACCCCCTCCACACGAGGAACACGCGTGTCGAAACTTGCAGTCTGGAAACGGACAGGACAACCTGTTAAATCTCCAACAGACGTCCCCTCCCGCAACTGCCATGGGTCTAACGGGCGAGACGACTCCCCCGCCCCGAAAGGAACGACCCACTCCCCCAGTTGAACCCATAGACCCCCTGCTGCTTCCACTCCCCGCCGATAACCGCAACGACATCTGCGTGAGCCATAAATTGATGTCTTGCATACCCCAGGTTAACGACTTATGCTCCTCCATCTTATCCCTAAACTTTTCGTCGTAGTTAAGCCACGACCACCCCTCATGAGTCTGAGAGGCTTCAAGAATGGAATCAGCATAGGCAAGCAGAAGACCATATTGACCGGGGAAATGGTGCCCCCAAACACTAGCCAAACGCAAAAAGGCACAAACCCAATTGACCACCGTCCGGGACACCTTCTTCACCCTCCCTGCCTTCTCATCTTCTTTCCGCTTTTTTCGGCTCTCCCCAGAACGCTTCCGACCTTCTAACAAACGAAAGATATCAATATACCTCCGCTTGCGAATTTTTCGCCTCAATTTCCTCGGAATACCCTCCCATAACTCCGCCAACGCCGTCACATTGGATGGGCCGCTAGTCTGCCCAGCCTCTGCCGCAGACCCCTCCAGTACCCCCATCCGCCTGGCATCAACTTCTAAGGAGGAAGCCGACGACTCTGAGGAAGAAGAAGACGACGACTCAGAACTCCGACCCCGCCTGCACGAATGCTTCCGTTTTTTGCTCGCTCTACGGGACCGCTCCAGCTTAGCACCGCTGCCCCCCACTTGAGAACCGATATCAGCTTGTAACTCACCTGAGCCCACCTGCGGCCTCAGCATCCCGGGCGATTGCACCACCTCCGTTGAGGGCTCCTCTTGAGAATGCTGGTCCAGCGCGCCGACCGCATCCCCCGCCGATTCCCTAGGTCTGTCGGATTCTCTGCGTGGATCTGCCATCACCGCTGGCGAACATCCCGCCGCTCCGAGTGCCGGTCCTGAGGCCGAAAGCCAAGGAAGCTGTGGAGAAACAAAAGGAGAAAGCGCAGGAGCAGGGGGGGCACCCAACCGTCCATGCTGGCTGCCAAGCACGAGCCCACTCTGCCCCAGAAGAACCTTGAACACCAGCCGCCCAATACTCCCATCCAGAAAATTGACCCCCCCGCAGCACTACCCAAGGTCCCCGCATCAGCCAGCCCATAAGGGAGACCCCTGCCAGCACCCCAGCCCGACAGCCCCGAACAAACTAGGCCATGAAGCACTCCCAGATCGATTGGGCACTACCCCTGCACCCTGATCCACTGCATCCCCACTCACCCCCTGAAACCCCATTGGTTCCCTTGCAACCGCAGGTGAAACCACTGCATTCCCCTGCACCCCGCTAATTCCCTCAACCGCGCCGTGCACACGTGAAAGCGACCACAGGCCTCCCCGAGCCCTACCCGCCGCCCTCGCAGCTCTGCCCCTCACCTGGGCTGCTGCCCCGACCTTGCTTGCCCCAGAAACTGGCATAGGGCGCGCAGTTCCTCCTCGCTGCCTCCCCATCCGAGCCCTCACCCCTTTCCTGCCTCTCGCACCTCCACGAGCTAACTGGCTGCCAGCCCTAGCATTCCCGCGCCCCGAACCACGTTGCCCACGGCCAGACGGCATGCTGCACGCAACTCCCCGCTTACTGACCACCAACAAAAAAACACCCCCCAAGCCCGTAGAATATAAAGAAAGATACCCCCAGCAACAATCGCAGCACTGCCGACAGCACAGAGACTGTACTCGCCTGACCCGCTGACTCCGCTCCCGGCAGACTGAATAATCGAATTCAGGCACTGGAAATCCCGCCGTGCCGCACGACCCACAGCCGCACTCGCTGACACTCCGCTGCTGAAAACCAAGACGGCCGCCACAGACGACGAAGGAGCAAGTCGCGCAAGTCAGCCAGCAAGTCAGCCTTCCCACCGCATGTGCTCAGGCTGCAATGCATAGGACGGCAGCCCCCCCCCCCCCCCACCAAGCCCGTCACTACTGCGCATGGGCCCCAACCCCGACCAATCACTTTGAATGATGCGGAGCGAGACGCACCGACATCACGTCCCACGCATCCCCCCCCTCCCCCCTTAGCCATGCCTAAGGTCGACGCCGCCGCGCACCCGGTTACATCCGGGCGCATGGACGTTGCCCGCGCCCTTTCTATTTATGCTTTCCCTTTCTCCAATAAGGCCATTAGCACTTGCTGTTTCTGACACATTGTTCTCACCTTCCCTGTTCCCTCCTCCTCTCCAATTTCTTTTAGTCTTTCGGCTGTCTATTTATGTATTTTTTAATTTTTTTTACTATGGTCTAATAAGTTTGTCGTTTTGTCTCCTAGTTGTTATCTAGTGTCTAACACTACTGTCTAGATTCTGATTGTTATTCATCCATTGGTAAGTTCAACAGTTTATTGACCTTGCTTCATGATATGTCTCCCTATCGGCAGCTATATATATTTGCATATGATTTTATGTAATTGTGTTTATTATTATTTATTATTAAATGTACACATTTTTTTAACCTTTAATAGGGCTGTTTTTAATTGTCTATTATTTAGTTTTTATTTCATTATGTTTTATCGATTTTTTTTATTGTTTCCACTGTTATTATTGCTCATTTATTTATGATTACAGTTAATCCTTTTATGTTTTTATATTGTAGTGGTCCTAGTCTCTTGATGAAGGCCTAAGTGGCCGAAACACATGTTGGGCTGACCAAAGTTTTGTCCTCCAAGGATTTCTTCTTTGCATGCTTCTTCTGTGTGCTGTTTGACTGCAGGTGGGGTGTTTTCCTTGTTCCTGTTTGGCAATGGAAAATGTCTCCAGTGTGTGAAACCTCAGGTGTTTAAATTTTTCATGTACCCATCTTCTGCCACCTTTGATCTTCGTTAAGAAACAACTCTTTTAAAGTATTATCCTTTCCGGGTGTGGAGAACTTCCAGGCCAATACTATCTATTATTTGCCAAGAGATCTGAAGGTGCCAGCTAATTCAGAGATGGCAGGGGAATTAGACCAGTTGGTTCTTCCTGAAAACTTAGACTTAACAGCCTTCTTGGAATCTTCTATAGATAAGATTCCTATGCGGGCTACATTATTAGTATCTTGTTTTTCTGAATCAGTTATTAAGCAAATTTTGAATTTATACTTTAAAAAAGGAGCGAATTATATTTGCAGGAAACCTATTTCAGTTTTCCCAGATATAAGTCACTCCACACAGCTGCGGCGCAAGTCTTTTCTAGAGTTGCAACCACATACTTTGGCACTTGCTGCAAATTTCTTTCTTAAGTTTCCTTGTGAATGCTTAGTTTCATTTCAGAGTGTTTCTTATACTTTTTTCGACCCTTCCCAACTTGAGGATTCCTTAAATGGTTGAATAAAGCCTGGTAGGTGATGATTAAAGCGGGGTGTTATTGTTTATGCTCTGGATCAGCTTCTGTGTACTTTAATTTATTTTTGTTATCTTTTGTTTGAATGATTGTTGTTATCTTTTGTGTATATGCTCCCAATTTATTCTTATTTGGTAGACTTTATGAATGACTGCATGGTTGTTATGTTTGGGCTTACTGTATGTTTTTAATTTTCTTTGTTGTTTCCAATTGTAACTTGGATGAACGCAAATAAAAAATTTAAAAAAAGAGAGATAAATTCAATTCCTTTTTTTTTTGTCAGTGAGTCAAGGTTTCAAAATCCTTTCAGTGGAATCCAGTCATGGGAAGCTCTACCCTAAACTGTTGGTAACAGAAATACTGATCTCTGAAGCCTATGGAGAGAGCTCTTGTACTATGACATCAGAAATCTGACATGTTCAGTTCCCAGCTGCTGGTGGAGGCTGATAGCCCACATGGTCTAGACTGGACTGACAATAAGGAAATACACAGTAAAAGCAAAAATGGGTGAAAACTAGATTTTTTATCTTTCTAAAAAAATTCACGAAAATATCTACTGCAAATAGCTTGCACAGCCTTTAAGGCCAATTCACTATGCTATTTAACATTAATCTACACAAAATGTTTCTTCTTGCACACATTAGCAAATACAGTGTCAAATACACTATTCAACATCAATTCAGTATAAGAAAAAAATATATCATAAATTGACAGACTGCAGCTGTATATTGAAATTATTCAAATAAGAACATATGAGCTCCATTAGCTCATATCTTCTCTAGGTCCTGCGGTCAAGAAATCCGACGACACATTGCTCTTGGCAGAATGGATAATCAAGGACCTAGGCAAGATTCTCAAGAACAGAGATGTCTCTCCCCATACAAAGATTCGACTTGTCCAAGCCATGGTATTTTCAATAACATCATATGGATACAAAGGTTGGACAGTGAAAAAGAGGCAGGAAGAAAATTGATGCCCTTGAATTATAGTGCTGGTTACTACTACTGAACATTTGTATAGTGCTACAAGATGTACGCAGCACTGTGCAGACACATGTAAAAGATGGTCCCTGCTCGTTAGAGCTTACAATCTAGTCAAGACAGACAACACAATAGCCGTAGACATGGGATGCATCTAGGAGGAATGGAAAGGACACACAGAGGAGATTAAGCGAGTCAAAATTACTGGCAAAGAATACTATGTATAATATGGACTGCCGAAAGAACAAACCAGTCAGTACTACAGGAGATCAAACCTAAATTTTCTTTAGAAGCTCAAACAAAAAGACTTAGACTCATATTTTGGACACATCATGCAAAGAGATATCATTAGAGAAAGACATCATGCTTGGCAAGGTTGAAGGTCAACAGATCGATACAATAACAGCAGCTATGGATGCTACTCTATCAACAATGAGCAGCCAAGACCAAACACAGTTTAGAACAACTATTCTGGTGGTCGCCATGAGTCCACACTGACTCGATGGCACTTAAGCTCATATACCCCTAATCACCAAGCTGTAGTAAGCATAACAAAATACTGCAGTGCCAATTTGCCACACAAAACCTTTCTCCATGTCTTGTGTTGAAGCAAATGGGCTAGTGTGCCCTTTATTCACCATTTCCAGACTGGCTTCCCTATTGTCTTTAAAACCCCTGTCCCTCCTTAGATCATAAGGAAATAACGATCAGTAAACTCACCAGAGGGAGAACCTATAAAACTCCAAACCTTGGTAACAGGATCATTTTGAAAATCTATACTTCAATGATTACATTATGAAAACTGAATGTACTCTGAACAACATCTCTTTCCTTGGCAGATGCCCCTGTGATTAAAAATTACCTGCATAATAGCACCTACCACTATCCTCAGCCTACTGGAAAGCCCCCAGCCTCTGCTGACCCTGATCTTTTAGAAACAACCATTTCTATGCCAGAACAACACCGGCACTTATCAAGTTCCAGCTTGACAGCTGATCCCAGAATGGTGGCACGACACATGGTTTCACACTATTGTCCACATATGGTGCCATAGTTTGAAGAAGTGCTTAGCACTGCCATTCCTGAAACACCAACTGCACCATCGAGATATACAGAGACTATATTCTTTCTAACAGAAAAGCAAAGTTCTGAAAGGTCAGGGGGAGATATACAGTAAGTAAGGATTTTTGTTCAGAGATGCACTGTGAGGAAAAGAGCTGTGCCAGCCAGAATGGAAGAGAGAATGGATTAAAATATGTCAAAGATGGCAGATAGTGCGGAAGCTTGGCAGTTCATCATGCCAACCATCTGTATCATACAGAACCAAAAAATATGAAGAAACAAACAGCACAAAATTCAAAAAGACTTAGGGCCTCTTTTACTAAAGCCTGTTAGCTGGTTAACTGGCATTTTTATAGCTACAGGCAGTCAGGAACACTAACTTGTAACAGTGTCTGCCATCGCATGCTAAAACACATGTTAATCGGTGATCACGGAATGGGGTGGGGATTGGATGAACAGTGGCCATAGAAAGCGCATTAGCACTAGTGCCATGGCAACTGCCACGTGCTCAACAGCAATGCTATTCTTAACATGGGTTACCCCTAATGACACTTCTCTAGCAGTTGAGTGAACTCAACAGTGGCGTTAAGAAAAGCCCTTCACATAGTAGCTGCCAAGGTCATACTGAACATGCCCCAACAGCTAACATGCGGCCTTTGCCATTAACGTGCATGAGACTGGTGTATTAATGGCAAATCCTTTGCAGGTTTTAGAAAAATGGGCCCTCTTCAATAAATACGAAAACAAATAACGAGTAATACATTTAGGGGCCCGTTTACTAAATGTCTAGTAAGTATTTGCACTTACTGCACTTTAATTTTTGGATTGAATATGTTATAAGTGCAAAGACTGTGCAATAACTTTTGGGGATGTGGTCAGCATAGTAATTGCTTAGGCAGAGAGTGCGCTAAGTACATCCACACCATCTGTTGATGCATTTACCGCAGCTATTGTGCCAATATATATTTAGAAAACTCCAAAAAATCCTGGTTTCTTGATGCACATCCCCAATCCACCCCATCAGCATGCCCCACCTTGACACACCCCAACTTATCCCAGTATTTACCCACTTGTATCTCTGGTGGTATAGTGGCAGAGGAGGAGCGATTTCTGGATGTTCCTGCTCCGTTGCTGCCCCAGTTAAAAATAATGGCTCTAACCCCTAGCGATAGTCTCAGAGTATTATTGCTAGGGGATCAACCTGCCAAATAAGGTGCTTGGTAGCTTGACCCCTAGCATAACACTACAAGACTACCACTAGGGATAAGAGCTGCCATTTTGAACTCAGGAGATAAAGGGAATACAGCGTAGTTACTCACCTGTAACAGGTGTTGTCCGGGGACAGTAGGAAACAGTCCTCACATATGGGTGACGACGGCAAAGACTGAGCTCTCAGGAAGCAACCCCCACCTTTCAAAGAAAGTCTTTGGGAGATGCCACCACGCATGCGTGGTCCCCTTCCTGTTCAAGTGTGCCATCTTGCTCAGTCTGATGACATAGCTAAAAGATGACAAAAGTAGAAGATGGTAAAGGAGCAACTCCAAAGAGAGGAGGGAGGGTTGTGAAAACTGATTCCTGCTGTCCCCGGAGAACATCTGTTACAGGTGATTAACAAAGCTCTCTCCGGGAACAAGCAGGAAGTCAGTCCTCACATATGGGACTCCCCAGCTACAGGCTACCGAAAGCCCATAGAAAAAAACACGGACTCCCTCACGGGGAGCCGCAAGCAGCAGCAATTAAGTCCGTGTCCACAGATCACAGCAGGACCCGTGTCCGATGAAAACCAGCACTCTGGTAGCCTGAACACAGAAGGGTCGGAAGGCAGGAGTTGCCTAAACCACAAAGAGATTATGGAGCACAGCCTGGCCAAAGGCACTGTCCCACCAGGACTCTATTTCCAGGCAGTAATGGGCTGCGAAGGTATGGACTGAAGACCAGATGGCAGCCTGGCAGATGTCCACCATCGGGACAGAGTGCATTTTTTCCACCAAGTCCGCCATAGCCCTGACATGGTGTGCCATGACACAGCCTTCCAGTGGGAGCCCCGCCTGCTCATAGGCAACGGCGATACAGTCCACCACCCAGGTGGACAGCGTACGCTTGGTCACTGCCTCCCCAAGTCTATTGGGGTCGTAGGAGATGAAAAGCTGAGTAGCTTTGCACTGACCCTGAGTGTGTTGGATATAGAAGGACAAAGCCCTCTTACAGTCCAAGGTGTGAAGAACTGTCTCCACCCTACTGGAGTGAGGTCTCAGAAAAAAGGTAGGGAGTTTTACTTCCTGGTGATGATGGAAGGTCGATATGACCTTCAGAAGAAATTTTGGGTGCATGTGGAGCACCACTCTATTCTTGTAGAACCTGGTATAAGGCGCCTCTGCCACTAAGACCTGAAGCTCGCTAACCCTGCAAGCAGAGGTGAATGCAACCAGGAACGCCACCTTCTAAGAGAGGTATTGTAAGTGGCAAGTAGCCTGAGGCTCAAAGGATGGGCGAGTGAGCTGCCCCAAAACCACGTTGGAGGTCCCATTTGGTTGCCGGAGGGTGAACCGGGGGCTTTGATAAGAGCACACCCCTAAGAAAGTGGGTCACCAAAGACTGCCATCCACCAGGTGGTGGTGCACTTGCCATCCACCAGGTGGTGGTACACTGCCAGGGCACTAAGGTGCAACTGGAATTAGACTTCAGCCCAGATTGCAAGAGGTGGAGAAGGTACTGTAAAACTAAACCCACTAGGCAGGAGGACAGCCCCGTGCCCAGCAAACCAGGCCAAGAACCCACGACATTTGAAAGCATTAGCTTTCCTAGTAGAGGCCTTATGAGAGGCCAGCAGGATCTCCTCTACCTCACCATAGAGGTGGAAAGGGGCAAGGGTCACCCTTTCAGCAGCCACACTATCAGCGACAGGAACCCCAGGTTGGGGTGAGGAAGAGAGCCCCTTTCCTGAGGCAGAAGTCCCGGAGAGTTCCCCAACAGGATGGGGGTCTCCGTCGGAAGAGCAGCAGGAACCACGGTTGCCTGGGCCACCGAGGGGCTATCAGGATGAGCAAGGCCCTGTCGTGGAGGGTCTTGAACAAGGTCTGGGCAATCAGTGGTGTGGGAGGGAAGGCGTACAAGAGATCCTCCGACCATGAGACGAGGAATGTGTCCACTGCTGCCCTAGAGGTGTGGACCTGCCAGGAACTGAAGTGAAGCAACTGGAAGATGTCAGGATTAGCAAACAGGTCAATCACGCATTTCCCCCAGATCTGGAAGAGCCAGTCGGCCACCCTGGGGTCCAGCTGCCACTCATGCGGCTGTAAGACCCTGTTCAGCCTGTAGGCTAGCAAGTTGTCCTGACCTTCTAGGTATACTGCCCGCAGGAGGATACCCTGTTGAAATTATGAGCAGAGGACCACTGCCTCACGACAGAGAGCACAAGACCCCATGCCCACAGAATATCGCCACCTCGTTGTCCATCTGGACCACCACCAGCTGGTGGCGCAGATGGTGGCAAAAAGCTCAAGGAGGTTGATCTGCTGGGTGCTCTTGTCTGGTGACCAGCTGCCCTGGGTGTGGAGCTCCTCGCAGTGGGCTCCCCAGCCAAACAAGGAGGCATCCATGGTGAGGACCCTTGAAGGCTTGGGGCCTGAAAAGGTATGCCCACCTCGAGATACTGGAGAGACTGTCACCAGACCAGAGAGTCTGCCAGTTGGCGGGTTACAGAGACTCTGTCTAGGAGGCACCCCATGACTTGAGTCCACTGGTCCCGGAGACACCACTGCGCCGGCCTAATGTGGAGGCGAGCATCTGGGGTGACGTGGACCATGGAGGCCATGTGCCCGAGAAGGCACAGAAGCCGCCGAGTGGGCACCAAGGGCACCCGTGATAGAGTCCACACATTGTGTCGGGAGAAGGTGAGACTTGGGGTAGTTTATGACAAATCCCAAGTGTTGCAGAACATGGATGGGTGCATGTGGTGGCCTGCTGCACCTCTAAGGCCATTCCTCCCTTTATGAGCCAGTCTCCCAGGTAGGGAGCAAAGTGGCCACAACTGCCAGGCATTTTGTGAAGACCCTTGGGGAAGAAGCCAAGCCGAAATGGAGCACTCTGTACTGATAGTGCCTGCCCCACTATGAACCGCAGGTACTGCCTGTGTTTGGGATGAATGAGGATGTGAGTATAGACATCCTTGAGGTCTAATGAGCATAGCCAATCTCCCTGCGGGAGGTAGGACAGAAATGTTCCAAGAGACAGCATTTTGAACTTCTCCTTCACCAGGAATTGGTTGTGGTTGCACAGGTCGAGGATGGGCCTTAGGCCCCTTGTTCTTTTTGGCACAAGGAAATACCTGGAAAAGAACCCCTTGCCCTTCAGATGGTAGGGCACCAGTTCCACCACTTTGTCCCTGAGAAGACCTGCCAATTCCTTCAGTAGAAGGTCCCAGTGGAGAGGAGACCAAGGGGGAGGTGTCTGAGTCAGGTGGAGGAGGTAACCCTCCCTGACCACTCGAAGTGCCCAGGAGTCGATGATGATGGCCAACCACCTCTGTGCATAGTGGGCCAGACATCCCCCTCTGTGCTGCTGATCTTCTTGGGGTAGACAGGCTATGCTCAAGGAGTCAAACCCCTCTCCCCCTGGCTGGGCTGGAGCTGGTGCCTGGGGTTTTGAAACCGTCTGCTTACGTTGGCCATGCCCATGTCCTTTGGCCTGCTGACCCTGCTGGGGAGTCAGGGAGGCCTGAAAAGGTGGGTAGTACCTGTAAAAAGCCTCTTTCCTCTGGTAGAAGGACATTTTACCCAAGCCCTTCCATCGGGGAGGGGCAGCAGTCTTTTTAGAGAGCCTGGTCCTCGTCATGAACTCAGTCGCCAGCTCAGCTGTCTTGTCGGTCATGGGTTTGCCAAAGAGATTCTTCTCCTTGGCATGGGACATCGACCAATTTCTCCTGAACCCATTGCTCGAGGTCAGAACACTGTAGCCAAGCTTCACATCATGCACTGATGCCTGGTGCGGCTACTCGAGCCGCCAACTCAAACTCGGCAGCCTATGACGAGACACAAATTTGGAGCACTTACAGACGGTCTTGGCCAAGTTTTTGAACTGCTACAGGGGTTCCTCAGAGACACCAGCTGAGAACCCGGTGAGTTCCTTCGCCAGGTCTCTCAGGTACATGCTCAAGTACCTGAGAGACCTGGCTGGGCTACAGTCTTGAAGGACTACAAATGGGAACAGCTACTTCTGGAGAGAGATCTGCAATTGTTAAGTATTTACTTCTGGGAATTTTTCTAAATCTTGGGGAAAAAGGAATTCTTTAGTTTAAAGCTGATTAATCTGTGATCCCAGTGTATTTCTTAAATCAGTCAGGGCTTAGTAGCAGCAAAGAGCTTTCAGTTTAAATTTAAAACACAGCAGAGAGCTTTCTGGTTAAATTTAGACCCTGAGACTCCCTTTATCCTAGCAAGGGCTGTGGGACTCCCTCTGGAAATTGGTCACAGATTACCTTAGAAGAACAGGACAGGGTACTCTGTAGCAGTCAGCTTTTCATAGGTACTTAAACCTCTTAAAGGAAAGGAGATGCCATATCCACTCTCAGGTGCAGCTGTTTATCCTCATCAGGCATACAATTAAGAACCTGAGATTAATTAAGCTTCAGATGAACAAACTACATTAAACGTATTAGGAATAGTTTTATTAGTATAAGTATCCCCAGAAACCCTTAGTAAGTAAGAACTTACATATCTAAACACAACCTTAAAACTAAAATGTAGACAGCAGTCCAACAGCAAGAAGGGGGCTTTCCAGTCTTTTGCATTGAGTGTCACATGTATGATTTTCTCCCAGTTAGTGAGGAGTCTTACGTGTGCACTAGGTGCAAGGAGCTCTTTGCTCTCAGGGAAAGAATCTGATCTCTGGAGGCTAGAATAGCAGACTTGGAGGATATAAGGAAGGCAGAGATGTACATAGACGAGACCTACAGGGATACAGTCCTGAAGTCCCACCTCCAGTCTGGCAGCATCCCTGTTGCCAAGGGGAAGAGAGGTCACAGGAGTAGACAGGAGAGCATCACTCTGGTGTGGCAGGACGTGATCCTGTAGCTAGGACCTGTCCTCCAGCTAGGTGATGTAAAACCCTCTCACAATGAGGAAGTTTCTCCAGGGCCATGTGCCCATGAGGGAAGGGTTAGGACAGTCGTTATAATTGGTGATTCGATCATTAGGCATGTAGATAGTTGGGTGGCTGGTGGACGTGAGGATTGCCTGGTAACATGCCTAACTGGTGCAAAGGTAGTGGACCTCACGCACCACCTAGACAAGGTCTTAGATAGTGCTGGAGAGGAGTCTGCTGTCATGGTACATGTCGGTAGCAATGACATAAGAAAATGTGGTAGGGAGGTTCTGGAGGCTAAATTTCGTCTTTTAGGTAGGAAGTTGAAATCCAGAACTTCCAGGGAAGCTTTCTCCAAAATGCTTCCTGTTCAACACGCAGGACCCAAAAGGCAGGCAGAGCTCCAGAGTCTCAATACATAGATGAGACAATGGTGCAAGGATGAGGGGTTTGGATTTCTTAGGAACTGGGGAACATTCTGGGGAAAGGAGAGGCTCTTCTGAAGGGATAGGCTTCACCTTCACCGGGATGGAACCAGGCTGCTGGCATTAATCTTTAAAAAGGAGATAGAGCAGCTTTTAAACTAGAAAATAGGGGAGAGTCAACAGTCGCCCAAGAGCGCATGGTTCGGAACAATGTATCCTTGAAGGATACAACAAAAGAATGAACTTAGGGTATATCAGCAGAGAGGTTCCAATAAAGACAAAAGTAGCCCAAATGCCCTTAAGTACGTAGCAGACAGAGCTTAAAGATTCCAAATTACCCCTGCCTACCAATAGCCAGATTAATATGAATAAAATACAGTCTCTAAAATGCTTGTATGTAAATTCTAAAAGTCTAAAAAATAAGTTGGGCGAGTTAGAATATATAGCACTAAACGAGAGGCTAGATATTATTGGCATCTCAGAGACTTGGTGGAAGGAGGTCAACCAGTGGGACACTGATACCTGGTTACAAACTATATCGCAATGATAGAGCTGATCAAATTGGTGGAGGGGTTACACTCTATTTTCGAGAGGGCATTGAGTCACAAAGGATTAAAGTTATGCAGGAAACAAAATTTGCTATAGAATATCTACGGATTGATATTTCATGTAAAAAGGGGAAGGCGATGGCAGTGGGGGTGTACTATCGACCGCCTGGCCAGAATTAACAAATGGATGATGAAATGCTCAAAGAAATCAGGGAAGCTAACAAAAGTTACAGCACAATAATAATAATGGGTGATTTCAATTACCCCGGTATTGATTGGGTCAGTGTCACTGCAGGACATGCTAGGGAGATAAAGTTTCTAGATGAAATAAATGCCTGCTTCTTGGAGCAGCTGGTTCATGAACCGACAAGAGGGGAAGCCATTTTGGACTTAGTCCTTAGTGGAACACCAGATCTGGTGCAAGAGATAAGGGTGTTGGGGCCACTTGGCAATAGTGAACATAGCATGATCATGTTTGACTTAATTAATGGAGGAGGGTTGGTAAGAAATATTGGTAAGAAATGGCAAGAAATATCAGGGTATTAAAGCGAATGGCGGCCAGACTACAGAAAAAGGAGAGCGTGTGGGGTGCATACGCTAAATGGCAGATCCCTCTCCCCCTTCGAGCTCAGAGACATCTTCAAGGGCCCTGGTAGAAGAGGTTTCGGCAGCTGTACGGGTGTTGAGTGGCCGGTTTGAAGGTATTACTGCACAACTATTATCAACCGCATGGCCAGAATGAACAAATGGATGATGAAATGCTCAAAGAAATCAGGGAAGCTAACAAAAGTTACAGAACAGTAATAATAATGGGTGATTTCAATTACCTCAGTATTGACTGGGTCAGTATCACATGCTAGGGAGATAAAGTTTCTAGATGAAATAAATGACTGCTTCTTGGAGCAGCTGGTTCATGAACTGACCAGAGGGAAACCATTTTGGACCTAGTCCTTAGTGGAACACCAGATCTGGTGCAAGAGATAAGGGTGTTGGGGCCACTTGGCAATAGTGATCATAGAATGATCACGGTTGATTTAATTAATGGGAGGGACGGTAAGGAAATCCACATTACTACCTTGAAACTTTTGAAAGGGAGACTATGATAAAATGAGGAAAATAGTTAAGAAAAAACTAAAAGGAGCAGTTGCAAAGGTTAAAGACTTACATCAACCTTGGGTGTTGTTTCTTAAAGCCTTATTCCGTGCTTTAAGAAAAGTGGAAGGAAGTCCAAAAAACTGCCAGAATGGTTTAAAGGTGAGGTCAGAGAGGCTGTTGCTGCCAAAAAGCATCTTTCAGGAAATGGAAAAAAGAGCCAAATGATGAAAACTGGAAACAGCACAAGCACTGGCAAGTTAAATGCAAGGCATTGATAAGGCAGGCAAAGAGAATTTGAGAAGAAATTTGCTGTGGAAGCAAAAACACGTAATAAAGACTTTTTCAAGTTCATTCATAGCAAAAAACCTGTGAGAGTTGGTTGGATCATTAGATGATAGAGGAGTAAAAAGGGGCAGTAAGAGGGGACAAGGCCATAGCAGAGAGACTGAATGAATTCTTTGCTTCCATCTTTATTGAGGAAGATGTACGGATGCTATCCATGACTGAAGTGGAATTTAAAGGTGATACTGTGGAAGAATTTAAAAAATATCGATACACTGGGAAGATGCATTACAACTATTTGATAAAATGAAGAGTAGCAAATCACCTGGACTGGATGGTATACACCCAAGGGTGCTGAAAGAACTGAAATATGAGACTGCAGTCCTGCTATTAGTAATC
This sequence comes from Ichthyophis bannanicus, assembly GCA_033557465.1. Lineage (NCBI taxonomy): Eukaryota > Metazoa > Chordata > Amphibia > Gymnophiona > Ichthyophiidae > Ichthyophis > Ichthyophis bannanicus. The sequence goes on along the minus strand of CM066036.1, from coordinate 635,511,494 downwards.
TGTGAACTATCATTAAACTCATCTGTAAAACCTGAAGATTGGCCAATGTAACGCCAATTTTTATAAAGGGTTCCAAGGGTGATCCGGGAAACTACAGACCGGCGAGCCTGACATCAGTACCTGGAAAAATGGTGGAAACCCATCATAAGGAACAAAATTACTCAGCATGTAGATAGTCATGGCTTAATGGGAAACAGCCAACATGGCTGTAGACAAGGAAGATCTTGTCTTACTAATCTGTTATGTTTTTTTGTAGGTGTGAATAAACAGGTAGACAAAAGTAAGTCGGCTGATATAGTGTATCTGGAGTTTCAGAAAGCCTTTGACAAGGTCCCTCATGAGAGACTTTTGGCAAAATTAAAAAGTTATGGGATACGAGGCAGTGTACTATTGTGAATCATGATCTGGTTAAAAGATAGAAAGCAGAGGGTAGGGCTAAATGGCTAATTTTCCCAATGGAGAAAGGTGAATAGTGGAGTACCCCAGGGATCTGTGCTGGGTCCACTGCTTTTTGACATATTCATAAATGACCTGGAAAAGGGAACGACGAGTGAGGTTATCAAATTTGCAGTTGATACAAAACTATTTAAAGTTGTTAAATCCCAAGAGGATTGTGAAAAATTGCAAGAGGATCTTGATAAATTTGAATACTGGGCATCCAAATGGCAGGTGAAATTTAATGTGGACATGTGCAAAGTTATGCACCTAGGAAAAAACAACCAAAACTATGGTTACACGATGCAAGGTTCCACATTGGGAACCACCACCCAGGAAAAAGATTTAGGCGTCATCGTGGATAACATGTTAAAACCCTCTGCCCATTGTGCAGCGGCAGCCAAGAGAGCAAATAGAATGCTAGGCATCATAAGGAAAGGAATGGAAAATAAAACAAAGGATATTATAATGCCTCTGTATCATTCCATAATGCGACCACCCCTTGAATATTGTGCGCGATTCTGGTCACCGTATCTTAAAAAAGATATAGCGTTATTAGAAAAGGTACAGAGAAGAGCCACAAAAATGATAAAGGGGATGGAAGGATACTCCTATGAAGAGGCTAAAAAGAGGCTTCAACCTGGAAAAGAGACAGCTGAGGGGAGATATGATAGAGGTCAATAAATTAATGAATGAAGTGGAACAGGTAAGCGTAGATCGACTGTTTACATCATCAGAATATAAAAAGACTAGGGGACATGCAATGAAGCTACAGGGTAAACTGTTTAAGACTAATAAGAGAAAATATTTTTTCACTCAACGTGTAATCAAACTCTGGAATTTGTTACCTGAAGATGTAGTAAAAGCTGTTAGTGTAGCTGCGTTTAAAAAAGGTTTGGACAAGTTCCTGGAGGAAAGGTCCATAAACCATTATTAAAAGGGACCCAGGATATCACTGCTTGACCCAATACAAGCTTTGTGGAACCAGTGTCTTTTGGGGAAACTGCTAGGTATTTATGACCTAGATTAGCCACTGTTGGAAACAGGATACTGGGTTTGATGGACCTTGGTCTGACCCAGTATGGCATAGGTTTTCAACCCAGTCCTCGGGGAACCCTAGGCCAGTCAGGTTTTCAGGATTCCCACAATGAATATGCATAAGATAGATTTGCATACAATGAAGACAGAACATGCAAATCTTTCTCATGCATATTCATTCTGGGAATCCTGAAAACCTGACTGGCCTAGGGTTCCCCGAGGACTGGTTTGAAAACCCCTGCAGTATGGCATATCTTATGTTCTTATGCTCTTATGTTCAGCTGGTAGGCCTGAATGTGGCCAATGAGCACTGAGCCCTGGTAGCACTTTCTGCCGAGGGTCTCCAGGGTGCGGCTCTCCTTGCCGGGGGACACTGAGGAGTGCACCTTCAGGATTTTCAGACGATTCTTGGCTGACTCCATCACCATGGAGTTATGCGGCAGCTGTGATTTCTGGAAGCCCGGCTCCGGCAGACTCGATACATCAAGTCAAGTCGCTTGCTCACCACCGGCACCGGACGCCAGTGTCTCCCATATATGGTGCTTCAGCCATTCCAGGATGGGAGGGATAGGCACCGTAAGCGATTTCCTCAGAGGGACCTCATACTGGAGAATTTCCAACTCATCTGCCCGAGGGTCCTCCTCCAACTCCATAGGGAACGCCAGGACCTTAGACATATCCTTGATGAAATCAAAGAAGCCCATATACTATGGCAGGGACTGCCGTCGAGGCTCTGAGATGGGAGAGTCTGATGGGACATCGCAGTGGCGAAGGATATCAGGGGACTCCTCATCCTTTGTCTCCCACTCAGAATAGTCCGTCGAGGACTCGTAGGGGGGCTGCTCCGCAGGCCTCAGGACTCCCAATGTTCCACAGCCGGTGCCCAGCACACTTGCCAGGGATGACTGCGGTCCCAGTGAGCAGAGGATAGACTTGAGGCTGAGGAGAGACTTGAGGCCGAAGGACCTCAAGGATTGGCTCAGGCTCCAGGGATATCTTCGACGTCGAGGGTCTGTTGGTCAGGGCGGATATAACTAGTCGTACCGGACAACAGCACCAGTCGTACCGGACAACAGCGCCTGCTGCTGGTCCATGAAAGCAGACAAACTGCACTCCAGGGCCGCCATTCTGGACTCCAGGCCAGAAGGCTCCACAGCCTTCGGAGCAGGCACAGAGGGACTCGGGCCCGGTGCCTGCTCCTCCAAAGGGGAATCCTGGACGAGGATGGTGTCTGGGGACAGAGGCCGGTCTGAGGATGACTATTTCTGGGGGACCTTTGCGGGCCACTCCTTCTCCAATGCCTCAAATGAGCGTCTCGGACTGCAGGACATGGCCCGGGGGGGGGGGCATCCAGATGGTTGGATCTATCTACGGACACCACCTTCGAGGGTTTCTTCTTCTTCCTGGGTTCCCTCAAAAGAGACCCCCTTTCTGAAGGCCCACAGCTGTGCTTGGGCTCAAAAGGGTCCACCCGAGGTGTCGAGGCTTCAGACGAGGCCCTGGCCTTCGGAAGGCACCGGGGACTTGGAGAAAAAAAAACTTATCATGCTGCTGCTGGCGGCTCTTGAGGGCCTTACTGGACATCCTCTTGCAAAGATCATATGCTGTCAGTCATGGTCCGGCCCGAGGCAGCAGAGACAGCAGTCGTGTGTGTCAGTTAAAGACATAATTTTTGAGCACTGATCACACTTTTTAAAGCCACTGGTAACCATGGGGGAAAAAAGTACCCCTGCAAGGTTGAAGACTCACTGAGCTGCCAGTTGGGGAAAAAAGGCGTGAAGATGCCAGAAAATTAAAGAACACAAATCTACAAAAATAGACCCAAACTCGACGCCGAGGCAGCAAGGTTGGGTGGCAGGAAGAGTACCAGTGCGATACTGGAGGAGAGCATGAAACCCGGAGAGAAAAATCAACTTTTTCCGGGGACAAGCCAGACGACCGTCTGAAGGGCTCCGCAGAAAAAAAGGAGACTGAGCAAGATGGTGCCCTTGGGCGGGAAGGGGACCACACATGCGTGGTGGCATCTCCCAAAGGCTTTATTTGAAAGCTGGGGGGATGCTTCCACAAGGGCTCCGTCGGTGCCAACATCACCCAAATATGAGTACTGACTTCCTGCTTGTTCCTGGAGAGTAAGAAATACTTATTAAGCCCTGACTAGTTCACACACCTTTTGCTTGGAAGTGTGCTTGGAATCACAGAGGGGTCCTGATTTCAACTATGTAGCTGCCCTTAAAGGATTCCATCAATGAATACCTGGACTGCCTGAATTGTCACAAAGCTAACCAGACAGTAGCGATATTCAGCCACTGCCCAGTTAACTTCTGTGGCACAAGATAGGCCAGTTTTCAAATGCCTGACTTTCATCGTGTATAGCTAACTGGGCAGCAGCTCATCACTGCTGCCCGGTTAGTGATGGGGACTATCCTGGAACGCCACTCAGTACGCCCCGGAACATGTAGCAGTGGCACACACGGATATTCAGCGACAATAATTGTGTTAGTGCTGCTGAATATTCCACAGAGCGGCATTTTACACGGTTTGCAGGTTTGCAAACTATGTAAATGCCTTTGAATATCCCCCCAAAGTTTTTATTGTACACCACTCTGATATGATGTGATGTGATAAGTACAGGTTTTGATGTACCGCTCTAACTATAAACTCACAAGGGCAGAAGATATTAGAGGACAGTTTCAGAGCTTCTACGAAAGTTTATATAAAGCTAGGCCATGGGCAAAAGTGGCTGATGTAGACAGTTACCTTATTTCAAATCTGCTGGTGAGCTTAAATAAAGAGGAAGCCAAAAAGCTCAACAGAGATTATGCCTAAAGAGATTTGTCAGGCTAGTTATTCTCAAAAACTTGGAAAGTCCCCTGGATTTGATAGGTTATCTGCCAAATTCTATAGGACTTTAAAGATCTCCTGCTGATTCCTCTGGCAGAGGTGTTCAATGTTGTCTGAGAGGGAAAAGACCTAGTGGACACCATGGGGTGAGCAGGGATAATTGTTCTACATAAAGAAGGGAGAGACCCAGAAGACTGTGGATCATATAGACCCATATCTTTGATCAATGTGGATGCAAAATTACTAGCCAAGGTTTTAACGTCTCACCTTAGCAAATATATATTGAAATTAGTACACAAAGATCAATCTGGATTTATCCCTGTGAAGCAAGCTGAGGACAACATCAGGAAGATACTGAACCTGGCTCATGAGTCTGAACACACCTGTGGTGAAGTGGACTGCGTCTTCATGTTTAGAACACTGGAAAAGATGGGCTTTGGCCTGATGTTCCTAAGCTGGATTAAAGCTGTGGCAGGTAAGGTTTAAGGTTTGGCCTTGAGATTCTTGATGGCACACTTCGTATTTGAATAGTATGGTTTGCCAACAGACGTCTGCATGGGCGTTATGTTCTTCTAATACTGGGTTACTGTTTATCTCCCCTATGGTTGTTTATCTCCCCTTTGTACTGCTTGCGATCATGATTTTTTGAATATCAGCCCTTGACTGTGCAATTCTTTGCACCCAGACATTTGGATTGAAGATAATGAAATGACAAACAATCAAGGAATCTGCCAACATATTGCTCTTGGCAAAATGGCTACGAAGGACCTGGATAAGATTTTCAAGTGCAGAGACGTATTACCGAGCTCAAAGCTTTGACTTGTCTAAGCCACGGTATTTTAAATAATGTCATATGGATATAAAAGTTGGACAATGAAGAAGAAAAGACAGGAAGGAATTTTCTTCTTATTTTTCTTCTTCAAATTATGGTGCTGACAAAGAATGCTGTGTACACCATGGACTGCCCAAAGAACAAATCAATCAGTACTACAGGAGATTAAACCTAAGTTTTCCTTAGAAGCTCAAATAACAAGACATCAACTTTCATACCTTGGACACATCATGCTACAGATCATTAGAGAAAGGCACCACACTTGGCAAGGTTGAAGATCGACTGGCAATGTGATAGATTGAAATAATAGCAGCAGCTATGAATGCCACACTATCAATAATTAGCCACCTGACTGAAGACCAAAAACATTTAGCACAACTATCCACAGGATCGCCATGAGCCCATATCAGCTCGACAGCACTTAACAATTGATTGTTCGGCAGAAGGTCAAAATGTTTGTTTTCAGTTGGCATTTCTAAAATCTTGATGTTGGATTGTTAATTTCATTGTCTGCAATTGTGCATGGGGTTTTTTTTGTTATCTGCATTGAACAAATATCTTTTAAGTTTTCAAAATAAATAAATGAAAAGATACCTCTAACAGCCTCTAACTTAATTTTTTTCTAGTGCCTCTGCTATAGCCACCTTCCTTGCCTCCTGGCATTTTTCATATCATTATATGTAATCTATGGCATAGCGTATGGCAAGGGAATCTAAAGACCGACATAAGTCAGAGACATGGTCCTAGTCCTTTCAGATACATTGACAATGGTACCTCCATTGCTGTCTCTTGACATCTAGTCCAGTATGACTGCCCTTCCAGGGCTATTGTAGGGCTTCCATCACATTCCATTTAGTATTTGGGCTGCAGTTCAAGGAAAGCTCTGGTTGTAGCCATATTGGTATGATAACATATCTTGCATACCACTTACCCACCAGCTGTAAGTGGTACTGCAAAATGATTGGGGAGTGGGGGCAAATGGCTTGTACAGTTAAACAGAATGCCAAATATGATCTGATATTTCTGTGCAATAATAATTCTTTTTTTGTGTAACCATCGACTTTTGCAGGAACACCACTTTCTTCATAAGAATAAAAATACCTCTGGAGAAAAGGCTACTCTTCACTGAAATCATCTGGCATGAGGGGAGAGGCCTCCATACTTAAGTCTGTCTAGAGAAATTGCTTATAGCTGAGAAAATAACAGTATAGCCACGAAAATGAGGTGAGTACAGACACGAGTATGCAAAACTAACACTGGTTCTTCAGGGAGGCGATTTTTCCAAAAGAGGTTTTGTGAATACCATGACAGTAAAGAATTTCATTCCTAAGTTAGGGATGTAAGGTGAGCCTGGAGCTATAACTACTTCAACTAGTTTCTTGAGGAAAATCACTGACTTAACTGCTATCTGACAATGCTTTAACTCAAACAGCTTCAAACATGGGTACGTCATAATGGTGGGGAGGGAGGAACTCTGGGCACAATCACCAGTAGGAGTAGCTTCAGAGGCCATGGTGACTAAAAGGCTTTCCCTACCAGCAAAGAGCCTGAGTAAGGCCAGCATCATCTGTCCTACCCTTTGCTTAAGTGTGTGCGCTATATCCCAGATATGCAGCCAGGGATAGCTATAGCAAGGAGGAAGACTCCCATTCAGAAAGGGACTAACAGAGGATGGCAAATAGTAAGATTTTCCTATGGAAAATGACAACTCTGCTCTATCCTAGACAGTCTGTATTGCAAGCAAGGTAATACTGTGGGGCTCCTGACTACAAACTCTCTGTCTGAGAACTTTTAAAGGGGGATTTTTTTGTTATTTTTAATAGTTATATTGTTTTTCTGCTATATTGAAAAACAGGAATTTTTTTTGTGTTCTTGGGATTTTTTTTTTTTTGTGTGTTTACAGCTAGCGTTTTTTCCTCTCCTCTAATCTTCAAGTTCAAAGGGGTAGGGCAGACTCTTTGAGGTCACTGACCTTCTCAGGTGTTAGCTGTCTCAATTAGCTTGCTTAAGAACTAGGCAGCTGAGTGCTGTATATAGGTCTACATTGCTTTGAAGGCTCTCTCATTCCTAGATGGACTGCATTGCAAGCAAGGTAATATTGTGGAGTTCCTGACTACAAACTCTCTGCCTGAGAACTCTTAAAGGGGGCTTATCTTTTTAATAGCTAAATTTTTTGTTTTTCTGCTGTATCTCAAAAGGGGAAGGTTTTTTTTTGGGGGGGGGGGTGCCTTTTGGGGCAAATCCTTTTTTTTCTGCAGCTCAAATTTTTTCCTCTCCTCTAGTCTTCAAGTTCAAAGGAGTAGGGCAGGTTCTTTGAAGTCACTGATCTTCTCAGGTGTTAGATTCCTCCCTTCTCACACCAGCTCCCACCAATCCCATGTGAGAATTCTTGCTAATAGGACAATTCCCCTATTAGCTTGTTGATTTAGAGAGTTACTCAAAAAGGTTTAGCATGGTTTGGATGTCTGCAGACATGCACGCGGACGTTGAAATCAAAGACACATCTTGGTAGCCATTCCACAAATACCATTTACAGACGTCTACAGTACGGGGACGTTCAAGTTGGCATGGAGGTGTGGCAGGGGCAATGGACTTACATGTCCCCGTTCAATCCCAGAAGCAGAGGCACTGTCTGCAGGTACGTGCATGTTTATTCTTGCTCCAGGCACGAACAGGCCTCAGGAAAGTGTTTGTTTTCAACTTAAGACATCCAGAGTGTAGAGGAAATGGAGAATTAACTGACTAGCTTTAAATTACAAAGTATCACACTGGGATTTGAACCCTGGCCACCCAAATCTTATGCCACTATAACCATTACACTGGTAGACATCTTGGTTCTGAAAGCTCTCCTGGGGATGTCTATATAGACATTTGATGACACGTGCATATCAGACACGTCCAAGTTTCTGGAACTGTGCCTGAACATTCATGTGCCTGCCTTTCTTTTCAGATGTTCTGGCTTTGAAGTCCCAGATTGCACTTGGACGTCCCATTTAAAATATGCCTCTTAGGCAAAATATTTTTAGTCATTGGTAGTGAAAATCTAGGAAGCAAACAGTTGTATATTTGGATATCTACTATAAGAAAACAATTTTCCATTTGTCAAGGAGCTTTGATTTGATAATTTTTACAAAGGGAACCCATTAATCTATTAGCTTCAGGCACCTTTCCCCCCCTCCTGCTCCCCTCTCCCCCCCACCCCACTGATCCTGTATGTCTATAACATTTTACTTTGTCGCCCTCGTTGTTTACCTGTCACTTTACTCTCTCTCCTCTCTTTCCTGTTTCTTCATTATTTTGGCGTTCCTTTTCTTTTTCAGCAGCCTATCTATTTTGTTATTGTACACCGCTCTGGTGCCACTGGTAAAGTGCAGTATATTAAATGTGTCAATAAAGATAAAGACATAATATCAAGATTTATTAGAGTAAGGTAATAACTGTTTAACAAGGAAGCAGGGCTACACATAGGAACATAGAACAGCGCTTATAACACACCTAAAAGAGATGAAGTGAAAAAGCAGCCAAAGGACAGCTGAGGAAAAGTTAGGGGTTTTAGTAGGTGTCTCTTTTTTACTTCAACAGGTACCAAAGCTCCACCAACTGAATGGCTGGGAAAAATTGTTTTGCCAAAGCTGTTGCCCCCATTACAGCTTCTGCCTCTGTCCAGACAGCCCAATGGCAGTTCAGAGATTGGTTCCATATGAAAGATGCCTGCAAGCTGAAGCCCTCATGAAACAAGTGGAGGAACTCAGATGAGGTGGTGAGACTGAGAAGCATTCAAGAAAGCGAGAAGTACATTGGTGAGATGCTTCTTAAAGCATCCAAGCACTCCAACAGAGGTAAAGATGGGAGACTACAGAATGAAGAGAGTTGGACACGAGTCGCCAGAGCCTACAGAATCAACAATCCTCTAGCCTTCAAACTGAAGAACCAGTATGCAGCCCTAGAAGTGGAGGAGGTGAAAGCATCCCTGGAAAGGGAAAAAACAGAGTTCAAGCACCCCAAAGTTGCAGAATAAGTGACAAGGAAGTGAAAGATAGTAGTGGTTGATGACTCTGAGGGGTAGGGAGGCAGCCATCTGCCGAACAGACTTGATGTCTAGAGAGGTGTGCTGTTTGCCAGGAGCCAAAATCTGAGATGATAGGGAGAGTTTGCCGAAACTCACCAAGCCTATTGACTATTCTCCAATGTGCTCATCCATGTTGGCACAAATGATATTGCTAGGTATCCCTCAGAGCATATCAAAGGTGACCTCATGGCTCTGGGCCAGAGGATGAAAGAGATAAGTGTGCAGGTGATATTCTCTTCAATCGTCCCTGTTGAGGGTAAAGGCCAAGGCAGAAAAGCTTGCATCCTGGAGATGAATGCATGGCTGCATGAATGGTGTCAGAGAGCGTTTTGGTTTCCTGGATCATGGGATGATTTTCCAAGGGCTGCAGAGCAGAGATGGCATCCATTTGTCCAAAAAGGGTCAAAGTGTCTTCCACGGCAGATTGGCTAACCTACTGAAGACAGTTTTAAACTAGATTCATTGGGGATGGGTGAAGAAGGCTCCCAGGTATTGTAAGTGAAACATTAAATACATTTGTAGAAATTGGTGAAAGCGGTGTGCATATATGCCATTAGCATGGGAAATAAGATCCCAGATATTGAGGCTTTAATGGAAGAGGCTGACTTGGATTTAAAGGCAGTTACAGAGACATGGTTTACAGACAACCATGACTAGGATGTAATTATACCAAGCTAAACTTTATTTGAGAAGGACAGGATAGTATGAAGGGGAGGAGGAGTGACACTATATGTTTATTTATTTAACATTTCTTATATACTGCCTTTCATGATATCAAGGTGGTTTACATTGAACAAACTGAAATTACATTGAACAGGACATTATAACTTGGAGATAACTATTTTACAGGGAATATGGGCAATGGAGGGTTAAGTGGCTTGCCCAAGACCACAAGGAGCACCTGTGAGACTAGAAACCCCAGTCCTTCCGGCCCAAGGTTGCTGTCCTCTAGTGGGATTTGAAACCCCAACCTTCCGGCCTGAGGTAACTTGCCCCAACCACTAGGCCACACCTCCCAAATATGTAAAAAATTAAAGCTATAGAATTACAGGGCTTAAAGGGGAACAAGGAGGGAACTGTGCATTAAAACAGAAAGAGGGAAAGGGGAAATCCATTTGCATTGGTGTGATATACAGATCTTCCTCACAGGGAGAAGTAGTGGACAGAGATTTAATAGAAGACATATGAAACATTGCCATGAAAAAAGTGGTGCTACAGATAGGTGATTTTAATATGTCGGATGTTGATTGGCACATCCCTGCTGCGGTGTCATCTAGAAGTAAGGAGATCCTAGATTCTCTACAAGAAGAACTATTCCAGCAACTGGTAACAGAACCCACATGTGAAGGGGACATATTAGACTTGGTGTTTATAATGGAGAAAGTGTTTCTGATGTCACAATGGGAGATCATTTTACATCCAGTCATCATCACCAGATGGTGTGGTTCAGTATTAGGACTAGGGCTGATAAAATCCATTCAAAATCGAGGGTCTAAGACTTTAGGAAAACTAACTCTGCCAAGATGGGACAATACCTCAAGGAGTCATTAGCGGAATAGGAACAGCTGGGGGATGTAGAAAAGCAATAGGCAAAACTGAAAGGGGAAATTTTAAGGGCAACAAAGCTTTTTGCTAGAAAGGTAAGTAAATGTAAAAGGAAAAGGAGGCCACTAAGATTCTCAAAAGTAGTACCTGAAAATGTGAAGAAAAAGAGGATGGCCTTCATAAAATACAAGAGATCACAGAGAGAGAAAGACTAGCATCAATATTTGCAAAAACTTAAGAGAAGCTAGGAAAGTATTCAGGAAAACAAAGATACAAAAAGAACAAGAAATAGCCAGTGCAATAAAATGTGTGTGTGTGGGGGGGGGGGGGGGAATAAGACATTTTTCAGATACGTTAGTGAGAGGAGGAAGCGCAAAAAGTGGTATTGTCAGACGCAAAGGTGAAGGGGAGGAATACGTAGAAGCTGAGGAGGATAAAGTGGAATTGCTTAAATATTTTTGTTCTGTGTTTACGGATGAAGGGCCAGGAGCAGGACCTCAGAAAACACCCACAAATAGGAACAGAAGTGAAGGAGATCTTGGACGATTTTCAGAAGGCTGTGTTCGTGATGAAATAGCTAAACTAAAAGTAATAAAACGATGGGACTGGATGGGATACATCCAAGAATATTGAAGGAACTTGGGGATGTTCTAGTGGATCCACTCACTGACCTTTCCAATGCTTCTTTAGAGTCAGGAATGGTCCCCAAAGGACTGGAGAAGGGCACATGTAGTCCCTTTACACAAAAGCATAAGTAAGGATGAGGTTAAGGACTACAGGCCGGTTAGTCTAACCTCTGTCGTGAATAAATTATCAGAAGCACAGCTACAACAGAGGATAGTGAGGTTTCTGGAGTCCAGTGGATTGCAGGATACATGGCAGCATGGGTTTACCACAGGCAGCTCTTGTCAGACAAATCTGATTGATTTCTTTGATTGGGTGACCAGGGAGCTGAACCGAGGGAGAGCCCTAGACTTCAGTAAAGCCTTTGACACCATTCTGACAAGCAACTTATAACAAAATGAACATCCTAGGACTGGATCCTAAAGTGAATGACTGGGTTAGAAATAGGTTGAGTGGGAGGTGACAAAGGGTACAGGAAAATAGAGCTCAATCTGAGGAGTAGGATGTTACCAATGGTGTGCCACAGGGATCTGTCTTTGGTCAATCTTTTTAACATCTTTGTTAGTGAAGGGCTGTCAGTTAAGGTTCGCCTCTGGGGATGATGCCAAAATCTGCAATAGCCTCGCAGAAAGGAATACATAATATGAGGCGGGATCTAGCTAAACTTGAAGAATGGCCAAGAATTTGGCAACTGAGATTTAATGCTAAAAAAAGTCTCTCTTCTTCTTTCTCCCTGTTTTAATTATTGTAAACCGCTCTGATGCCTTGCTGCCTAGGGTGGTATATCAAATAATAATAAAGATAAAGAAAGATAAAAAAAGATAAAAAAAATGCAGGATCATGCATTTGGGCTGCAAAAATCCAAGGGAGCGGATATTGTGTAGGGAGTGAAGTACTTCTGTCCACGAAAGAAGGGCAAGACATAGGTGTGATTCTTTCTGATGATCTTAAAGTGGCTAAAGAGGTAGAAAAGGTGATGGCGAATGCAGAAGGATGCTTGGGTCCATAGGGAGAGGAATGGCCAGTAGAAAAAAAGGCGGTGATAGTGCTTCTGTATAAGTCTCTGGTGCTACCTCATTTGGAGTTTGTGTGCAACTCTGGAGACCGCACCTTCAAAAGTGCAGAGTGGCTACTAAAATGGTTAGTGGTCTTCATTATAAAGCGTATGGGGATAGACTTAAAGATCTTAATATGTATATACAATAGAGGAAATATGATACAGACATTTAAATACCTCCATTGCATAAATGCAGAAGAAAGCCTCTTTCGAATGAAAGCAAGCTCTGCTATGAGGGGAGATAGGATGACGGTGAGAGAGGATAGACTAAGGAGTGATATGCGGAAATATTTCATTACGGAAAGAGTGGTAGATGCATAGAATAGTCTCCCAGTGGAGGTAGTAGAGACAAGGATAGTATCTGAATTCAAGAAAGCATGGGACAAACACAGAAGATCTCTAAAGGAAAAAAGGGGATTATTGTATTTGATATGGAAGGGCAGACTAGATAGGCCATATGGTCTTTCTGTTGTCATGTTTCTATGCAAAGTTATCGACAAAAAGAGAAAGGGTTTGTTGTTTTTTTTTATTGAAAGGCATCAATTGAACACAGAAAAACATAAACCATAAGCATAGTACAATATCAAAGTATAACAATGCCAAAATCACAATCAACACAAGGAAATCCAATGAAACGCCTTTTTTTCCCCCATTCTTCCCCCTCCCCTCTTCCCCAACCCTCCCCAGCTCACCATTGAGCTGCGGAAAGCACTCCCAAAACATAGTATTAACTCCCCCACCCTCCTGTGCCCCATCCCACCCCCAACCCTCCCCATCCTGACTCAGCTTCCCCCCCTCCCCCCGCCATGAACCTCTATGCCAGCTAATAGTAAAGGAAGCCATCCAGCCAATCAGCGCACATAGGACAAAAGGGGGAACTCCAGAAGATCATCACACGGAATAGCATGGGGCCCGCGAGCTCTCAGGACGTACAGCGCCCTGGAGCAATCATGAGCCGTAACGAAGGACGAAGGGTTCCCACACCTGCTCAAAGCGCGTCAATCGCATCTTACCGGCTGCCACCCCACGCTCCATTGTATACATATCCCACATCTGCTCCAACCAGACAGAAAAAGACGGCGGAAGAACCTGCTTCCAAGCAGAAGCCACAGATAGCCGAGCCGCATTCAAACCATGTCGAATCAAAGCCAGCTGGAGACTACGTGCCCCGGGGACAGCAACCCCAAAAAGAAAAATACCTGGATCCCATCGAATGTTCAACCCAACCAATTGCTGTAAGCAAAATTGAATCCCCCTCCAAAAGGGATTCAGAGGGAGGAGTGGCCTGGTGGTTAGGACAAGGTACTTCAGGCCGGAGGGCCGGGAGTTCAAGTCCCACCTGGGGACAGCAATCTCAGGCCGGAGGGACTGGGATTTCTAGTCCTATAGGCACTCCTTGTGGTCTTGGGCAAGCCACTTAACCCTCCATTGCCCATGTTCCCTGTACGTATTAGCGTATGTGTGTCATATCCCCTCGTGTTAAATGTATCTCCCAATTGACCGCTTTGACCCGGTGAAAAGCGGGATATAAATACAGCTAAATAAAATAAATAAATAAATAAAATAAAAAAGGTTCGAACGCGAGGACAAGACCACCAGACATGCGCCAGAGCACCTTTCTGCCCACATCTCCTCCAGCACAGATCCGGAACCCCTGGATACACGCGAGCAATCCGCTCAGGCGTCATATACCATCTATATAGTAATTTATAGTTAGTTTCACGGACATTAATCGCCACCGAACTCTTCCACAGTCTGCCCTCTATTTGTTCCCACTGCTGCTCAGAGTAACGAAGACTCAAATCAGAATTCCAAAGTTCTCCATACTTGCCTAATCTCGGCTGCTGCGCCTGCAACTGGACATACAAGGCAGCTATAAGACCTTTTGTAGTAGTGCACCCCTCACAGAAACGCTCCATATCCGTCAAATCTCAGGCCACATGGGGCTGAACGGATTTAGTCTGAGCCCAATGGGCCACTTGCGTATATTGGAAGACATGACTGTCGGGAAGGTCAAATTCCTCCTGAAGCGTACGAAACGATTGCAATCTACCCTCATCAAACAATTGTCCGGCACAGCTAAGGCCCTTATGCCCCCAAATCCGGAAAACCGGATCAGCCATCCCAGGGGGAAACGTGGCATTATTTACTATAGGTGCCAGAGGGGTCAGATCCATCCCGAGGCCGAAAGGATTGGTCCCAGCAGCGGAGGGTATGTAGAATATATGGATTACTTAAACGCAGCCCACTTCGCAGTTTGGGACCAAGCCACAGCCGGTCCCCCCAGCCCCGCTTCCCCCGCAATGTTCATTTCCAATTGCACCCAACGCTTGGAGCTATCCGAGATCATCCACTCCACCCCAGCACGACACTGCTCCGCCACATAGTACCAATGAAGATTAGGCGCTCCCATGCCCCCAAAGCGCGTACGCGTATAAAGAATTTGGCGCGCTATACGCGGCCGACGGTACTGCCATATAAACTTCATGAGCATAATTTGCCAAGTAGCCAATATTCCCCGAGCCAGTGGTATAGGGAGGACCTGGTAGAGGTACAAAAAACGGGGGGACGACCACCATCTTAACCACCGCTATACGGCCAAACCAGGATAACGTCAGGCTAGTCCAGGACTCCAGATCTCGCCGAACTTGCCGAAGTAGTGGATCATAGTTGGCCTTAAAAAGCGCTGCTCGTTCCACCGTCATATTCACACCTAGATAGCGAATAGCACCCGCCACCCACTGGAAGGGGTAGGCAGCCCTTAACTCCTCACAAACCTCTTCTGAAACCCCAACATTAAGAATTTCAGATTTAGTGTAGTTGATTTTGAATCCAGACACCTGGGAGAAGGCCTCAAAAAGCTGCATAGCAGCAGAGGGAAGCAGCAGGATTCACCAGCGATATGATGTCATCCGCAAATAGCGCAATCCGGTAATCCGCGGGGCCCACACGAACCCCCCCTATGCCCGGATGTTAGCGGAAGCTTTGCGCCAAGGGTTCCATCACCAGTGCGAACAATAGCGGCGACAGAGGACACCCCTGGCGAGTGCCCCTCTCCAGTGAAAAATTTCTCGATTGACCCCCGTTAACCCGAACACACATGCCTTAGGGTCTTGATATAAGCTATGGACCCAACAAATAAAGTTAGGACCAAACCCCATCGTATCTAACACACACCAGAGGTAACCCCAGCTAACACGGTCAAAGGCCTTTTCGGCATCAACTCCCACCACCAGCGTTGGTTGTGAATCTTGCTGAGCAGCATAACCTGTAGCATTCGCCTAATATTATCCGCCGCCTGATGGCCCGGGACAAAACCAACCTGGTCAGGGTGTACCAAAGTTGGGAGAACCCGGTTCAATCGCGCAGCCAATGCTGAGGCCAGTATTTTGACATCCGTGTTTAGCAGGGAGATGGGGCGATACGAGGCGGCTTCCTGTAGGGGCTTGTCCGGCTTAGGAAGCATTGCTATCAAAGCCTCACGCTGAGATGGAGGAAGGGGCGTCCCCTGCAAAACCTCATTAAAGAGTACTACCAGTGTCGGTGCTAATTGTGCACGGAATTTTTTATAATACTCCGCAGGGAAGCCATCATTGCCCAGGGCACCCCCGGTTTTCAACCGTCGGATTGCGAGTTGCACCTCTTCCACAGTAAGTTCAGTATCTAATTGATCCCGATCTAAGTCAGTCAAGCGCGGCAAAGCGATGGTCTGCAAGAATCCCTGTACACGGGCCAAATCAAAAGGTTCAGCTTTATATAACTGTTCCAGAAACGTAGCGAACACGTCGCGTATCTCCCGAGAGATCACTCTCTTCTGCCCCCCAGAATCTCGGAGTTCGCGAACCACCCTCAGTTTGCTGCTGCCGGAGACATAAGGCAAGAAAACGGCCTGTCTTATTCCCCCACTCATAAAAGGTTTGTCGCAATTTCCGACGTTTATTATACAGTTCTCTTTGTAAACACGCATCTAAGTTAGCACGGGTCACCCGCCATTGGCGCAAGACCCGCTTTGAGACAGTTCGGGCGTGCTCCAAGCGTAGCCAGGAAGAGTCCCCCACCAGTTGATAGTATTCCCGTCTCCAAGCCCTCCGCGTGCGAGCCGCTTCCGCTATTAGTCGACATCGAGCCGTGGCCTTGAAGGCGTCCCAGACCATGGGGAGTGAGACCTCCCCAGAATCATTTAACTCAAAAAACTCAGTTATGAAACGGCCATGCTCCTGTACAGCGCATTGTTACCGAAGGAATCGTGTATCAAGTCGCCAAGCCAGTGGTGCACACTGCACAAATCCGCCGGAAGGGTGATCCAACACGGGGCATAATCCGACCAGGTCATCGCCCCATGGCCATCCTCCACTCTCTCATCCATCAGGCGCTGGTCCAATAGAAAATAATCTATGCGGGTATGCACCTGGTGAACGGGCGAATAATATGTGTAACTTCTCTCCCCTTCATGAGTCTCTCTCCAAACATCACACAAGCCTAAATCCAACATAAATTTCTGCAACGCCTTACCGGGCCCACCCGTCACCCTCCCAGTACTACCCATTGAATCCAAGTGGGGTACCATATGGGCATTACAATCCCTGCCGAGGATAATGGGGCCTTTCGCGAAATCAGCTAACAAGGCCTTCAGCCGTGTAAAGAAGGCTCCCTGTCCTTCATTAGGGGCGTAAATGTTAGCTAGGGTGAGTAGATGACCCTCCAAGCGCACATTCACAAAAAGCCACCTTCCCAGGGTATCTTTAACCTCCTCCACCTGGAGAGATAAGCACTGATGGAATAACAAGGCCACACCGTGTTTCTTCCGTCCATTCATGTCCGATGCTACCCACACCTCAATGTAAGGATTACGCTTTAACCACCCCCTGAGTGCTAGTGCGGAGGTGCGTCTCCTGTAAAAACACAATGTTCCTTTCAAGGATCTCAATTCCAAAAACAGCAAAGAACGCTTTCTAGGGGAATTAAGACCCTTTACATTCAATGAAATCATTCGCAACATTGGTACTCAACCGCCATACCCCCACCGCCCCTCTCCTCCCTCCTGGCCTACAAAATTCAGCCCCCTCAATACCTGCAAGTCACGTACTTTAATAATAAGAGTATTTCAACACTCATAATCCACCAAGCTGCCTGCGGAGGTTCGCCCCCCCCTACCCCCGTGCTCCCTATGCCATAAAGGAATCCTAAACCCCCCCACCCCCGGCATCCAAACCCCTACCCTTCCCTAGTTGTACTAGCCCCCCACCCAATCCCACCCCCCTTCCCGTCAGTACCACCCGCCTGTTAAAGAAGAAACAGGGCACAGTTAGACTGACCCCAAATTGAGCTCCGTCTGGGCCCCCTTACAGCAAGAATATGAGCAAGAAATGCAATATCATTTCCCCGTTGTTCAATTCACCAGTAAAGCAACACTCCAAATATGCCCCTCTCCAGAACACCACCACTCCCCCCACCGCCCCCATATAGCAATAAGCAAATACCCAAATCCCCTCCAAACCAAGAACCCGTAGCACAACAAGAACAAAAGTGGAGGACAGCAAAGTTTACAAAACTGGTCAAACAAGCTTAATCTCAGTCAGAAAACCCCTGAGCATTACCCCCAGGACAGGAAAGCAAACACTCATGCTCCAGGAGATTCAAGCAGGCCTTCCCACCCGAGTCCACTTCGAATGTTGAGGCTTAGGGGTCGAGGGCACTGGCAACGCATTGTCTTCAACAAGACCCGCCTGGCACAGAGCTCTCCACGCCTGAGTATGGTCTTTCGCTGAGATCTTTTTATTACCCAAGAGGAAGTTCATCCGAAATGGAAAGGACCAGGAATAGCGAATCCCTTTATTGTTCAGGACCACCGTAACTGGTTTCATCTCCCTCCAACGAGCCAGCGTAAACGCCGAGAGATCTTGATATACGGTTACTGCTGCTTCTTGAATCCGAATCGCTTTTTTCTCCCGGCCCCGTCATATGAGACGCTCTGCATCAGTATATCGCAAGAATCTGGCAATAACATCCTGGGGCTGATTATTAGGGGGCTTACCCAAGGCACAATGCAGTCGCTCAATCTCCATTTCAGACCCACGGGCAGCTAATTCCTCTGCTGTGAGTAATTCACCTATCAAGTTTTTGAGCACCACCGACAGGTCCTCGCCGCCCCCCACAGCCTCCGGGATTCCACAAAATCGCACATTGTTGCGACGGGAGCGGTTTTCAATGTCATCGATTTTATAGGTCAACTCCATTGCTTGCGCACGTTGTCTATCGATAGCACATTGTAAATCCACCAAGGTACCGTCGTGATCTTCAACTTTTGTCTCGACCTCTTCCACTCGCATACCCAGGTCTTATGTCACTCCTGAGTTCCGCGATTGTGATCACTTCCTCGCGCATGGAGCGGAATTCACCAGCTAAATCCTCAAAACCCCTTCGAAGCTCACGCTGAAGAAGGGCATGCGAGGACAGCGCGCCGGGGCCCAAGTCATTGTCACTCACAGTCTCATCATCAGAACCCTCCGAGAGTGGTCTACTGGTTGGGCTGGCCTGGCCGCTACTCTTGCCCTGCAAACGCTGGGAAGACCGCATTCCCTCCCCAACTTCGTGACCTCTAGCCTTAGCAGCCATGCGGAGACTTAACAATCCCGCAGTCCCAAGGCATGCAGTGACCAGCAACAGGAGGGCAGGTGGTGGTTATTAGTAAGGCGGCCAAAAACAAGGAAAAATAAAAGTGCAGGAAAGTCCCACTTTTGAGAAATAGAGGGCGCTCCAGGATCTCTTAATGCAGCAAAGTCCAACAAGCATAGAGAGGAACCGATCCCGATGTAGTTAACGCAGCAGCAGCCAGACCAGCAGATGTGGGGAGAGAGTGCATCCATTGTAGTTACCCCAAAATCAAATATACAGGGCAAATGGCTCACCGGACCGGGGACAAAAACTATGCAGAAGAGGGATCCTCGAGTGCAGCAGCAGCAGCAAGCTCCGGGGATATAACAGTTTGTGGAGTCAGCAGCTGATTCGCTGAGGATTGTCCACGTGATCACTTCCCGGCTAGACTGATTGGAACGCAAAGAAGGCCATGCGTTCCAGGACCACGCGGTAATGGCTGCCCGTGTACTCAGCCCAGCCGTGGACACCCGCAAAACTCCACCACACCGGGGCACCAGGTCACTCTCACCTCCTCAGAACGTGGCCATCGCAAGCAGAGATAGGAAATGCAAGCCAGCAAGGCAGCGTTGACACCGGGTCGACGATCCCGTTCTCCTCTCCAACTCCCAGCCGCGGATCAACCAGCCGCACAGCCAAGATCGATCCGCACACTCACTCTCCCCAGGTAGCGATGCTCCAAGCAGTAGTGAGCAACGAGCTCTGCACAGGGATCTCCAGGTGAGGAGGGCTAATCTGAGCAGCGACAGCAGCCGGGAACAGAGCAGCGAAGCCAACTATAGGAAAGCCCGACTCCGGGCTGCAGAGCGCACTGCAGAACTCCGAGCAGCTCAACAGGGCACAGCATGAATCGCCCAGCTCACAGCACTCTGAATTGGGTAAGCCCGGGGGACTTCTCTGGAGGAATGCAATTGTTAGCGAAAAGATGGGAGAGCCCAGGACGGAGGAAAACTAAAATGCGGCCATTCTGTAGCGGGCTCACTAGCGCCCCCCCCCCCCCCCCGAGAAAGGGTTTTTTAAAACATTGCATTTCCTTCTAAGACTAAACAAAAAAGTAGACTAAAATCAATTACTCTTAAAAAATTTCTCTAGTATAATATATGTATTGACTTAATTCGCTACTGTTTATAAAATGTGCTTAACATACAATGTATGCGTTAGGCTATTTTTTCTCAAGTCAGTTTACAACACTTGTAAACTGACGAGAGAAAAAATAGCCTAACGCATACATTGGCCTCTCAACTGTAGAAATTTGTGAATAGCATAAGGGTTTAAACAAATACATAATTTTCGGCTTTCTGTGAAATCCAGAAACCTCTTATCATAGAATAAAACATATAATTGAACCCAAAGTGACACCAGCCATCTATCTCCCTGCCCCAATCCAAATATTTTGGGGTTGAAAACAATTCTAAACCTTCATTTGCATCAGCAGGGCTGCTAAATCACAAAGATAAAAGACTACACAAGAAAATTAAGTTACAGCTCAAAGCATTTTAGTTCATATTGGAGCAACAATTGGCAAAAGCCTACAGACTTGTACTAGCAGATTATACATGGTATTATTGTAAACTGGTATAACTGCATACTGAAGGTACGTAATTTTATAATGAGCTGTGTAAATCATGTGTTTTCTATGACTTTTCCATACAGTTGGGCACTTACATATATACTTTAGGCAGTCACTATTCTATAAGTGCATCAAGCCACTGGCACGTGTTTTCGGAGTAGGCAAACAGAGGGGCAGAGCATAAATTTACATACTATAACTTACACACATTCTTTACAAATCTAGGCACAGACATTTACATCAAGTCTAAGGCAGATGTTAAATGCTCACACCTAGGTTTGCTGTGCATAGCTTATGATGTATATCTCTATTTTATAAAGAAAAGTAGGCATTTTCTCTACAAAATACTATCACCACTACTACTGAACATTCGTATAGCACTAAAAGGTGTTGCATTGGCACATGTAAAAGGACAGTTCCTGTTCATTAGAGCTTACAATCTAGTTAAGACAGACATCACAACAATTGAGGATAAGAATACATCTACGGTATGGAAAAGAAACACAGGAGACTAAGTGGATCAGGATCCAAAAGCAGTATAGTCTGTCCTGTTGTCAACTTTCTCCCACCCTGAGTCCTGACTGTTTAAGTATTTCCTACTCATCTGGACTGGTCTGGCAAGATAAGGAAGGAGAGATTAACATACCTAATATCCGCCTTTCCTTGAATCCTGCTAGACCAGTCCAGGACCCACCCTGGAAGACTTCTTTGGCAGGTTGGAAAGTCTGCTGCCTTTTGGTCACATAAGCAATGATACTGCCTGGAAGATTGTTTCTGCAGGTTTGTGGGGGTTCTAGCTGCCAAGGAAAGTCTAGTCAGCCTTGTGGTCTGGTTCCACTTTTTCATACTAAGAGAGCCCAGAACTTGATCATGTTCTTAGTGACAATGATGTTTAGTGTAGTTACTCACCTGTAACAGGTGTTCTCCAGGAGCAGCAGGAATCAGTCCTCACTTATGGTTGACGTCGGCGCCGACGGAGCCCTCGCGGAGCAATTTTCCCCAGCTTTCAAAGAAAGCCTTTGGGAATTGCAGCGCGCATGCGCGGTCCTCTTCCCGCCCAAGGGTGCCATCTTAGCCAGTCAGATGACATAGCTAAAAAAGACAGCATAAAAATTTGCAAAAAAACTAAAGCAGACGATTGCAACTCCAAGGGGAGGAGGGAGGGTTGTGAGGACTGATTCCTGCTGCTCCTGGAGAACACCTGTTACAGGTGAGTAACTACGCTTTCTCCAGGACCAAGCAGGAAGTCAGTCCTCACTTATGGGACTCCCAAGCTTAAGGCTACCGGAGACCCTAAGCACAAAAATGAGCTCCCTCTAGCTCAGCAGCACAGAAGGAAAGAATCTTCGCTGAATTATTACCCACCGGTAGCCCACATCCGGGATGGAGGGTAGGAGTTGCTCAGACCTCAAAGAGATTACGGAGGACTGCCTGTCCGAAAGCACTGTCCCTGCGGGACTCCCTCTCGAGACAGTAATGGACCGCAAAAGTCTGGCTCGAAGACCAAGTAGCGGCCCGGCAGATGTCTGCCAGCGGAACAGAGCGGAGGTAAGCCACTGACGTGGCCTTTGCCCGAACGCAATGAGCCGTGACTCGACCGTCCAAGGAGAGTCCGGCTGCCCCATAAGCCCAAGAGATACAGTCCGCAACCCAGATGGACAGAGTACGCTTGGAGACCGGGAGCCCCAATTTATTGGGGTCAAAAGACACAAAAAGCTGAACAGCTTTACGGTGCTCCCGCGTACGGTCAAGGTAGAAGTTCAATGCCCTTCTACAGTCCAGGGTATGGAGGACCGTCTCAGCTCGGCTGGAGTGCGGTCTGGGAAAGAAGGTTGGAAGTACCACCTCCTGATTGATGTGAAAAGGGGAGACCACTTTTGGAAGAAATTTTGGGTGAGTCCGTAGGACTACCCTATTTTTGTAGAACCGAGTGTAAGGGGGATCAGACACGAGGGCCTGCAATTCACTTACGCGTCTAGCGGAAGTAAGGGCTATCAAGAACAGTGTTTTCCAAGAAAGAAAACGGAGAGAACAGGTAGCCATAGGTTCAAAAGGCGGACAGGTGATCCGCTGTAAAACCACATTCAGGTCCCAGTCAGGCGCAGAGGTGGTTTAAGTAGAAGGAGACCTCGGAGAAACCTCGCTACGAGAGGGTCGTTGGAGAGAGGTCTGCCGTCCACCGGCACATGATGTGCTGAAAGAGCACTGAGGTGAACTTTGACGGAGTTGGACTTAAGTCCCAGATTAGAGAGGTATAGCAAGTACTGCAAGATCACCGACACCGGGCAGGAGAAGGGATCCTGAGACTGTTGGGCACACCAAACGGAGAAACGACGCCATTTAAGGGCGTAGCATTTTCGGGTAGAAGGTCGTCGCGAAGCTAGGACGACCTCCTCCACCTCTGTCGGCAGGAGAAGGGGAGCAAGGACTACCCTCTCAGCAGCCAGGCCATAAGGTTGAGAGACCTGAGGTTGGGGTGTAGCAGAGACCCCTGATCCTGAGTGAGGAGATCCGGTTGAAACCCCAGAGGGAATGGATCCTCCACCGCTAATTGCAGCAGGAGTGGAAACCACGGCTGTCTGGGCCAGCGAGGGGCCACCAGGATCATGAAGGCTTTGTCTCGGAGAACCTTGAAAAGAGTTCGGGAGACTAGCGGGATGGGAGGGAAAGCGTACAGAAGGCTCCCCGACCATGAGAGCAGGAAAGCGTCCGCCGCAACCCGAAGGGGGTGTGGCTGACGAGAGCAGAAGCGAGGAAGTTGCCGGTTGTGAGGACTGGCAAAGAGATCCATCGTGGGGAGGCCCCACCTTAGAAAGAGCTTCTGAACTACCAAGGGATCCAGGCGCCACTCGTGCGGCTGGAGGATCCTGCTGAGTTTGTCCGCCAGGTAATTCTCTTGGCCTGGCAGATAAACTGCCTTGAGGAGAATGCCGTGACTGACGGCCCAAGAGCAGAGCTTCTGTGCCTCCCGGCAGAGGAGGAAGGAGCCCGTGCCCCCCTGCTTGTTCACGTAGAACATGGCAACTTGATTGTCCGTCTGGACAAGGACGGACTGGTGAGAAGTCAGGTGGGAGAAGGCCTTGAGAGCCAGGCGGATCGCCCTGAGCTCCAGGAAGTTGATCTGCTGAGCAGACTCCCACGTGGTCCAGAGGCCCTGAGTACGCGGCCCTTGGCAATGCGCTCCCCAGCCCAGGAGGGATGCATCTGTTGTCAGCACCCGGGCCGGCTGAGGTGACTGGAAAGGCATTCCGAATATCAGGTTCGGCTGCTGAAGCCACCACCGGAGAGACGAGATCAGCGGCTCGGAGACGCGCACTAGGTCTGCTAGGCCGCCTGTGGCTTGTCGCCACTGCTGGCGGAGACACCATTGAGCAGGTCGCATATTCAGGTGGGCATTGGGGGTCACATGGACGGTGGAAGCCATATGGCCGAGTAGTCTCAGGAAGCGCCTGGCGGAGACCAGGGGCTGGCTGCGAAAACGGTCGGCGAGGTCCATGAGCCGTTGAGCCCTGTCGAGCGGTAGGTACGCTCGCGCCTGAGGAGTGTGCAGCCTTGCGCCGATGAACTCGAGATCCTGTGAGGGGAGCAAAGTGGACTTTGCGAAGTTTATAACAAAGCCCAAGTACTGCAGGAGAGTCACCGTGCGGCGCGTGGCGTTGGTGACCTCCAGCGCGGACGCTGCTCTGATGAGCCAGTCGTCGAGGTACGGAAAGACATAGAGGCCGTGAAGCCTGAGATGGGCCGCCACCACCGCGAGACATTTTGTGAAGACCCGCGGTGCGGAGGACAGGCCAAAGGGCAGTACTCTGTACTGGTAATGATTTCCTGCCACCACAAACCTTAGGTATTGGCGGTGGCTTGGGTGGATGAGGATGTGCGTGTAGGCATCCTTTAGATCCAAGGAGCATAGCCAATCTCCCTGCTGGAGGTAGGGCAGAAGGATTCCAAGGGTAAGCATCTTGAACTTCTCCCGCAAGAGGAACTTGTTGAGGTTGCGCAAGTCCAGGATGGGTCTGAGGCCTCCTGTTCTCTTTGGTATTAGAAAATACCTGGAATAAAAGCCTTGACCTTTCAGGTGGTGGGGCACCGGTTCCACCGCCTGTTCCTGTAGAAGACCTGCTAACTCCTGAAGGAGTAATTCCCTGTGCAGAGGGGGTCGTGCAGGTTCTCCCGGAAAATAGGAGGGAGGGAGGGACCTGGTGGAAGTGGAGAAGATAGCCTTCTCGCACGACTTGAAGCACCCAGGCATCTGCGGTGATGCTGGACCACCTGTGGGCGAAGTGAACCAGCCGGCCTCCGGTGCTGGGAGGAACCAGCGGGGGGGGAGAGGCTATGCTTAAGGAGTCAAAAACCCCCACCCTGCTGAGCAGGGGCTGGTGGTGCAGGCTTGGGGGCTTGCTGCCTACGGGACCCGTTACCCCGTCCCTTGGCCTGCTGGCCCTGTTGGGGAGCTGCAGGGGCCTGATAATGGGGGTATTGTTTGTAGGCAGCCGCCTTCCTCGGGTAAAAGGACTTTTTTCCCGAGCCCTTCTTTTTCTGGGAAGGGGCGGAGGTCTTCCTAGAAAGCCTGGTCCTGGTGAGAGTCTCTGTCTCAATTTGTGCAGCCTTATCAGCCATGGGCTTGCCAAAGAGGTTTTCGCCTCGGCAGGGGACATCGACCAACTTGTCCTGCACCCAGGGCTCAAGGTCAGACGACTGAATCCAAGCCTGTCGGCGGGCACCGATGCCAGCTGCGGCCACTCGAGCCGATGCTTCAAAGCCATCATAGGCTGCTCGGGACATCAACTTGGAGCATTCCCGAATGCCAGTGGACAAGGCCAGGAACCTCCGCAAGGGTTCCTCGGACAAACCAGCGGAGAATCCGGCTAGCTCTTTAGCCAGGTCTCGGAGATACATGCCCATGTATAGCTGGTAGGTCTGGACACGACACGCAAGCATAGAGCCCTGGAAACACTTCTTACCAAGGCCATCCAGGTTACGGGCCTCCCTGCCAGGAGGCACCGAGGAGTGCATCTTCTGGCTCTTAAGACGATGCATGGCCGATTCCACTACCATGGAATGGTGTGGTAGCTGTGCTTTTTGAAAGCCAGGGCTCTTGCGGACTCGATAGATAGAATCGACCCGCTTGCTCAGGACCGGCGAGGTGGCCGGACTCTCCCACATGCGGAAGAGTAGTCGTTCCAGCATAGGAGGAACCGGTACAGTAAAGTGTTCCCTTGCGGGAGAGTCATACTGGAGGGCGTCGAGCTCTTCGGCTCGAGGCTCCTCCTCGGGGTCCGCAGGGAAGGCCAAAGCCTTGGCCATATCCCTGACGAAGTCCGAGAACCGGGCATCCTCCGGGGGGGACTGCTTCCGAGGTTCGGACTCCGGTGAGTCCGAGGGGACCATCCGAGTCCGGAAAGAATCAGGCGACTCTTCCTCTTCAGACTCCCAGACCGACTCCGACGAGGACTCGGTGGGGTCGGCCCGGGCAGGGCGCGGCGCCTGCCGCCCCGACGCCGAGGGAGTCGGCGTCGGCGACCTCGGTCCCGAACGGGAGGCCGAGGGTGACCTCGACCGAGGATCGACTCGAGTTCGCATCGACTCGAGGATCGGCTCGGTCTCCGGGGTCGACTTGGACGTCGACGTCCCGGCGGTCGGGGCAGCGGCGCCAGCGAAGCCAGCGAGCAGTGCCCGCTGCTGGTCCATGAAGGCAGACAGTCTGCTCTCCAAGGCCGTCAACCTGAGTCCGAGCTCAGGTGACCCAGCAGCCCCGACTCGGGCCCCGACGGCGTCGGGCCCGACGTCGGCTGTCGCGGAGGTGAGTCCAGGAGGACCACAGGACTTACCCGAGCAGGCAGCTCCGATTCCAGGCGAGGTCGCTTCGTGAGGTGCTCCTTCTCCAAGGACCCGGGGCGGCTATCAGGGCTATGCGACCTGGCCCTCGCGGAGCCAGGAGCGTCCACCGACGCCGCCCTCGCGGGTTTCACCTTACGTCGATGGTCCCCAGAGGGAGAACCCCTGTCGGAGGAACTCCGGCGACGGTCCGAGCTGGAACCTTTGGACGCGGAGGCCTCCGACGAAGTCCGGGTACGGCTGGGGTCAGCGAAGATCCTATCCCGCTGATGCCGCCGACTTCTCAACGCTTTGGAGGACATTTTGCCGCAGGGCCCACAGATCATTTCTTCATGATCCGGGCCCAGGCAGCGGAGGCAAAAGTCGTGTGTGTCAGTTAGTGACATATTTCGGTCACACTGACCACACCGCTTGAAACCACTGGCAGCCATCGGGGGAAAAAGGGCCCCGGCGAGGTCAAAGGACCGGGCTGCCAGGGAAAAATCGAAAACGAAAGCTGACTAAGTCAGAAAAACCGAAAAAGAAGAAGAGGACTCGTGACCGGCGTCGCGAGTCCAGGCGGGAAAAAGACCGGCGTCGAATCGAAGGAAAAAGAATAAAATTATGAAGAAATATCAACTTTTTCGCGGGGACACGACGGGGACGTCTGTAGGGCTCCGCGGAAAAAAGAAGACTGGCTAAGATGGCACCCTTGGGCGGGAAGAGGACCGCGCATGCGCGCTGCCATTCCCAAAGGCTTTCTTTGAAAGCTGGGGAAAATTGCTCCGCGAGGGCTCCGTCGGCGCCGACGTCACCCATAAGTGAGGACTGACTTCCTGCTTGGTCCTGGAGAAAGGCCCAATATTCCGTGGCGGCAGTGGCTAGCACTGCTAAAGCGTCTAGTTGCCACCGCTTAACATTAGACCCGGATATTCAATGCTGCAGCCATATCCAGGTCTCAGCATTGAATATCCAGGTTGCCCAGATAGCAATGAAGCTAACTGGGCAGCAGCTGAAAGTTAGGCCAGTCCTTTGCTGTGCCTGACTATCACCACTTAGCGATAACTGGACAGCAGTTCAGTATCGCCACTGCCGTTATCACAGGGTGCTGCCTCCACTTTACTCCCGGAACACCCCAATTCTAACTAGTTAACATTAGGCCATGCAGCAGGGGTACCCACGATACTGAATGGCACTAACCACAATATCCCAGAAAGGGGATTAGCACAGCAGGTTTGTTACGTGTGTTAATTTATTCGAATATCGGGCCCTTTGTGTTTATCAACATTATCTACGTTTTCAATTTTGCTTACTGCTTGAGAAGTCTGGCTTCTCTCAGTGTTGTACCAGAGGATATACCAAGTAATGTTTATGTTTATGTTTATTTTATTTGATATACCGCCCTTCCATGACAAGCAGGGCGGTTTACAATTCACAAAATTACAACAGAGGCACAAAGCCAGTAGAAAAGAAAAAGGAACTACAATTGGTGACAGGAGAGTGAAGGGAGAAGAAGCATAGACAAAGCATGAAGAAAACAGTCATATAAAGGGGGAGGGAAGGTCAAAGGCCAGAGAGAATAGGTGGGTTTTTAGGTTTTGCTTAAATGTGGCATGATGGGGGTCTAAGCGGAGAGCAGAGGGAAGGGAGTTCCAAAGGGCAGGACCGGCGAAGAAAAAGGCTGAGGAGCGGGTGGAGTGCAAATGGGCAAGGGAGGGAGAGGGGAGGGTGAGACGGTTGAGATGAAAGGAGCGTGGAGTGTATCTGGGAGCATGGAAGGTGATGAGATCTGCTAGGTGTTGTGTAGTGCTGGTATGGAGAGTCTTGTGAACAAGGGAGAGCAGTTTGTATTGAGTACGGTAGGAGACTGGTAACCAATGAAGACGAAAAAGAAGGGGTGTTACATGGCCGCGGGGGGAAGAGTGAGTAATGAGGCGTGAGGTGGTGTTCTGAATCCTCTGAAGGCGGGTCAATTGGGCTTTAGAAAGACCAGTAAAGATTGAATTAGAAAAGTCAACGCGTGACATAAGAGATAGTAACCTCCCCTAATATATCCCTCAGGCCTCTATGTAAAGGCCGGGACCACAATTCAGCCCAGCCAGCTACAGGATCACTTCTTGTCACACCAAGGTGATGCTCTGCTTCAAGATGACCTCTCTCTTCCATGGCAATAGAGAGGCTGCCAGACTGGAGTGGGACTGCTCTACTACGTCCCTGAAAGTCTCCTCTGTATACCTCTCTGAGTGCCTCAGCTCCTTGAAGTCTATTACTCTAGCCTTCAGAGATCAGACTTGTTCTCTAAAAGCAGGAGCTCTTTGCACCTAGTGTACACATACGACCTCTCACCAACTAGGATATAATCATAAATGTGACAATTAATGCAAGACTGGATAGCCACTGTCTCATTGCTGGACTACATGCTGTCTGCATCTTACTTTTAATGATTTATTTAGCTATTTGAAGTTGTTCAGTTATTTGAAGTTGCTAGGGAGACAGGGCTACTTGAACAATACAAATATACCTAATACGTTTAAGGGACTTTATTTAATGTTCACTTCTAGACCTAGAATTACTGTAATTTATTTATTTATTTACATTCTCTTATATACCGCGCTATTCTGCATCAGTGCGGTTTATTTATTTTATTTATTTATTTATTTAACATTTTTATATACCGCACTATTTATTATCAGCGCGGTTTACATAGAACTACAAAACATCAGATAAGATACATATATCTGTTTTTACATGGAACAGGAAGAAAAACTTGGAAAACCGGGGTAATTGTAACAAAGGATAATAGACATTGAACTATATACATATGATAGTAATATTACATGAAAAGGCATCTTGTTAGATAGGAACGGGATTAGAGCTATTTGGATGAACTTGTGTTATTGTGTTCTCTGGAAAGTATCTATTCCTAAGGCCTAATAACCTCCTGAGGAAGATAATTAGTTAAACCTGAAAGTGAAAAGATTTCCTCCTAACCCCTTAACTGGCTTAAGTGCCTATAAATCAGAGATTGAACCTAGGGTGGGTAAGAAATAAAACACTAACTGAAAGTTTGCCTATTAAACTATATCTTGACTGACCTAACACACACAGAATTTTAAATAGACAGATTTTATCAGCTTAACACAAATAATTCCCTTCCTCCCAACATTCTGAGAATTTCCAAGCAATTAAAATACAAGTGTGGATTGCTTCCCAACAGTAGCAGCTCCTCTCTCAGCAGTCCTTCAAGACCTTAACTCCCTACTATTATATACAGGACATGCCACAGAACGCATCACACCAATACTACACAAACTGCACTGGTTACCTATAATTGTTATATGTAAGTGTTTCTTGTTCCTTGTAAATTGCACTGCGCAGTAGTTCAAAAGTTCCATGTAAACCGCTCTGATTTCCAAGACAAAGTGGTAAATAAAAACAAATAAGTAAATAAATACATAACAAGCCGTATTAAATACAAAATTCTTGTTAAACATTTAAACTTATGAGGGAAATTGCACCATCATTCTTATCCACCCTGAGATCCAGAAGAAGCTGTAACACTCTAGCAGTCTCCACCAAATCGGGCCACAAGCAACAGTGTTTACTTACTTCTCATCTGTACTCTGGAATGTACTACCAGATAAACTGAGAAACATTATGGATCTTAAAGATTTCCGCAAAGAGATCAAAACTTACCTATTTAAAGAGCATTTGGGTGACACAACCAAGATACACAAACTATATCATACATAAAATGAATATCCTTGAATATACACACTGACCTTCCCTAATATATCCCTCAGCATAATCAAATCCAAGTTATCTTGCTAGTGCACTTCACAAAAGCGTAGTTACTCACCTGTAACAGGTGTTCTCCAGGAGCAGCAGGAATCAGTCCTCACTTATGGGTGACGTCGGTGCCGACGGAGCCCTCGCGGAGCAATTTTCCCCAGCTTTCAAAGAAAGCCTTTGGGAATTGCAGCGCGCATGCGCGGTCGTCTTCCCGCCCGAAGGTGCCATCTTAGCCAGTCAGATGACATAGCTAAAAAGACAGCATAAAAATTTGCAAAAAGAACATAAGCAGACGATTGCAACTCCAAGGGGAGGAGGGAGGGTAGTGAGGACTGATTCCTGCTGCTCCTGGAGAACACCTGTTACAGGTGAGTAACTACGCTTTCTCCAGGACCAAGCAGGAAGTCAGTCCTCACTTATGGGACTCCCAAGCTCAAGGCTACCGGAGACCCTAAGCACAAAAATGAGCTCCCTCTAGCTCAGCAGCACAGAAGGATAGAATCTTCGCTGAATTATCACCCACCGGTAGCCCACATCCGGGATGGAGGGTAGGAGTTGCTCAGACCTCAAAGAGATTACGGAGGACTGCCTGTCCGAAAGCACTGTCCCTACGGGACTCCCTCTCGAGACAGTAATGGACCGCAAAAGTCTGGTTCGAAGACCAAGTAGCGGCCCGGCAGATGTCTGCCAGCGGAACAGAGCGGAGGTAAGCCACTGACGTGGCCTTTGCCCGAACGCAATGAGCCGTGACTCTACTTTCTAAGGAGAGTCCGGCCGCCCCATAAGCCCAAGAGATACAGTCCGCAACCCAGATGGACAGAGTACGCTTGGAGACCGGGAGCCCCAATCTATTGGGGTCAAAAGACACAAAAAGCTGAGCAGCTTTACAGTGCTCCCGCGTACGGTCAAGGTAGAAGTTCAATGCCCTTCTACAGTCCAGGGTATGGAGGACCGTCTCAGCTCGGCTGGAGTGTGGTCTGGGAAAGAAGGTTGGAAGTACCACCTCCTGATTCATGTGAAAAGGGGAGACCACTTTAGGCAGAAACTTTGGGTGAGTCCGTAGGACTACCCTATTCTTGTAGAATCGAGTGTAGGGGGGATCAGACATGAGGGCCTGCAATTCACTTACGCGCCTAGCGGAAGTGAGGGCTATCAAGAACAGTGTTTTCCAAGACAGAAAACGGAGAGAACATGTAGCCATAGGTTCAAAAGGCGGACAGGTGATCCGCTGCAAAACCACATTCAGGTCCCAGTCCGGCGCTGGCGGGCGCAGAGGTGGTTTAAGTAGAAGGAGACCTCGGAGAAACCTCGCTACGAGAGGGTCGTTGGAGAGAGGTCTGCCGCCCACCGGCACATGATGTGCTGAAAGAGCACTGAGGTGAACTTTGACGGAGTTGGACTTAAGTCCCAGATTAGAGAGGTGTAGCAAGTATTGTAGGATCACCGACACCGGGCAGGAGAAGGGATCCTGAGACTGTTGGGAACACCAGATTGCAAAGCGACGCCATTTAAGGGCGTAGCATTTGCGGGTAGAAGGCCGTCGCGAAGCCAAGACGACCTCCTCCACCTCCGCCGGCAAGAGAAGAGGAGCAAGGACTACCCTTTCAGCAGCCAGGCCATGAGGTTGAGAGACCTGAGGTTGGGGTGCAGTAGGGACCCCTGATCCTGAGTGAGGAGATCCGGTTGTATCCCCAGAGGGATTGGATCCTCCACCGCCAGTTGCAGCAGGAGCGGAAACCACGGCTGCCTGGGCCAGCGAGGGGCCACCAGGATCATGAAGGCTTTGTCTCGGAGAACCTTGAAAAGAGTCCGAGAGACTAACGGAATGGGAGGGAAAGCGTACAGAAGGCTCCCCGACCATGAGATCAGAAAGGCGTCCGCCGCAACCCGAAGGGGGTGTGCTGACGAGAGCAGAAGCGAGGAAGCTGCCGGTTGTGAGGACTGGCAAAGAGATCCACGGTGGGGAGGCCCCACCTGAGGAAGAGCTTCTGAACGATCAAGGGATCCAGACGCCACTCGTGCGGCTGGAGGACCCTGCTGAGCTTGTCCGCCAGGCAATTTTCTTGGCCCGGGAGATAAACTGCCTTGAGGAGAATGCCGTGACTGACGGCCCAAGAGCAGAGCTTCTGTGCCTCCCGGCAGAGGAGGAAGGAGCCCGTGCCCCCCTGCTTGTTCACGTAGAACATGGCAACTTGATTGTCCGTCTGGACAAGGACGGACTGTTGGGAGGTCAGGTGGGAGAAGGCCTTGAGAGCTAGGCGGATCGCCCTGAGCTCCAGGAAGTTGATCTGCTGAGCAGACTCCCACTTGGTCCAGAGGCCCTGAGTACGTGCCTCTTGGCAATGTGCTCCCCAGCCCAGGAGGGATGCATCGGTGGTCAGCACCCGGGTCGGCTGAGGTGACTGGAAAGGCATTCCTAATATCAGGTTCGGCTGCCGGAGCCACCACCGGATAGACGAGACCAGCGGCTCGGAGACGCGCACTAGGTCTGCTAGGCCGCCTGTGGCTTGTCGCCACTGCCGGCGGAGACACCATTGAGCAGACCGCATATTCAGGCGGGCATTGGGGGTCACATGGACGGTGGAAGCCATATGGCCGAGCAGTCTCAGGAAGCGCCTGGCGGAGACCAGGGGCTGGCTGCGAAAGCGGTCGGCTAGGTCCATGAGCCGCTGAGCCCTGTCGAGCGGTAGGTACGCTCGCGCCTGAGGAGTGTGCAGCCTTGCGCCGATGAACTCGAGATCCTGTGAGGGGAGCAAAGTGGACTTTGCGAAGTTTATGACAAAGCCCAAGTGCTGCAGCAGAGTCACCGTGCGGCACGTGGCGTTGGTGACCTCCTGAGCGGACGCTGCTCTGATGAGCCAGTCGTCGAGGTATGGAAAGACATAGAGGCCGTGAAGCCGGAGATGGGCCGCCACGACCGCGAGACATTTTGTGAAGACTCGCGGTGCGGAGGACAGGCCAAAGGGCAGTACTCTGTACTGGTAATGATTTCCTGCCACCACAAACCTGAGGTATTGGCGGTGGCTTGGGTGGATGAGGATGTGCGTGTAGGCATCCTTTAGATCCAAGGAGCATAGCCAATCTCCCTGCTCTAGGTAGGGCAGAAGGATTCCAAGGGTAAGCATTTTGAACTTCTCCCGCACAAGGAACTTGTTGAGGTTGCGCAAGTCCAGGATGGGTCTGAGGCCTCCTGTTCTCTTTGGTATCAGAAAATACCTTGAATAGAAGCCTTGACCTCTCAGGTGGTGTGGCACCGGTTCCACCGCCTGTTCCTGCAGAAGACCTGCTAACTCCTGAAGGAGCAACTCCCTGTGCAGAGGGGGGCGCGGAGGCTCTCCCGGAAAATAGGAGGGAGGGACCTGATGGAAGTGGAGAAGGTAGTCCTCTCGCACGACCTGAAGCACCCAGGCATCTGCGGTGATGCTGGACCACCTGTGGGCGAAGTGAACCAGCCGGCCTCCGGTGCTGGGGGGAACCAGCGGGGGGGGAGAGGCTATGCTGAGCGAGTCAAAAACCCCCACCCTGCTGAGCAGGGGCTGGTGGTGCAGGCTTGGGGGCTTGCTGCCTACGGGACCCGTTACCCCGTCCCTTGGCCTGCTGGCCCTGTTGGGGAGCTGCAGGGGCCTGATAATGGGGGTATTGTTTGTAGGCAGCTGCCTTCCTCGGGTAAAAGGACTTTTTTCCCGAGCCCTTCTTTTTCTGGGAAGGGGCGGAGGTCTTCCTAGAAAGCCTGGTCCTGGTGAGAGTCTCAGTCTCAATTTGTGCAGCCTTTTCCGCCATGGGCTTGCCAAAGAGGTTTTCGCCTCGGCAGGGGACATCGACCAACTTGTCCTGTACCCAGGGCTCAAGGTCGGACGACTGAAGCCAAGCCTGTCGGCGGGCACCGATGCCGGCTGCGGCTACGCGAGCCGAGGCTGCAAAGCCATCATAGGCTGCTCGGGACATGAACTTTGAGCATTCCCGAATACCCGTGGACAAGGCAAGGAACCTCCGCAAGGGCTCCTCGGAGAGACCAGCGGAGAATCCGGCTAGCTCTTTAGCCAGATCCCTGAGATACATGCCCATGTATAGCTGGTAAGTCTGGACACGACAGGCGAGCATAGAGCCCTGGAAGCACTTCTTGCCAAGGCCATCCAGGTTACGGGCCTCCCTTCCAGGAGGCACCGAGGAGTGCATCTTCTGGCTCTTAAGACGATGCATGGCCGATTCCACTACCATGGAATGGTGTGGCAGCTGTGCCTTTTGAAAGCCAGGGCTCTTGCGGACTCGATAGATAGAATCGACCCGCTTGCTCAGGACCGGCGAGGAGGCCGGACTCTCCCACATGCGGAAGAGTAGACGTTCCAGCATAGGAGGAACCGGCACAGTAAAGTGTTCCCTCGCGGGAGAGTCATACTGGAGGGCGTCGAGCTCTTCGGCTCGAGGCTCCTCCTCGGGATCCGCAGGGAAGGCCAAAGCCTTGGCCATATCCCTAACGAAGTCCGAGAACCGGGCATCCTCCGGGGGGGACTGCTTCCGAGGCTCGGACTCCGGAGAGTCCGATGGGACACACCGAGTCCGGAAAGAATCAGGTGACTCTTCCTCCTCAGACTCCCAGACCGACTCCGACGAGGACTCGGTGGGGTCGGCCCGGGCAGGGTGCGGCGCCAGCCGCCCCGACGCCGAGGGAGTCGGAGTCGGCGTCGGCGACCTCGGTCCCGAACGGGAGGCCGAGGGCGACCTCGACCGAGGATCGACTCGAGTTCTCATCGACTCGAGGATCGGCTCGGTCTCCGGGGTCGACTTGGACGTCGACGTCCCGGCGGTTGGGGCAGCGACGCCAGCGAAGCCAGCGAGCAGTGCCCGCTGCTGGTCCATGAAGGCAGACAGTCTGCTCTCCAAGGCCGTCAACCTGAGTCCGAGCTCAGGGGACCCAGCAGCCCCCGACTCGGAGGCGAGTCCAGAAGGACTACAGGACTTACCCGGGCAGGCATCTCCGACTCCAGGCGAGGTCGCTTCGGGAGGTGTTCCTTCTCCAAGGACCCGGGGCGGCTGTCGGGGCTATGCGACCTGGCCCTCGCGGAGCCAGGAGCGTCCACCGACGCCGCCCTCGCGGGTTTTTCCTTCCGACGATGGTCCCCGGAGGGAGAACCCCGGTCGGAGGAGCTCCGGCGACGGTCCGAGCTGGAGCCTTTCGACACGGAGGCCTCCGACGAGGTCCGGGTACGGCTGGGGTCAGCGAAGATTCTCTCACGCTGATGCCGCCGACTTCTCAACGCCTTCGAGGACAGTTTGCTGCAGGGCCCACAGATCAGTTCCTCATGATCCGGGCCCAGGCAGCGGAGGCAAAAGTCGTGTGTGTCGGTTAGTGACATATTTCGGTCACACCGACCACACCGCTTAAAGCCACTGGCAGCCATCGGGGGAAAAAGGGCCCCTGCGAGGTCAAAGGACCGGGCTGCCAGGGAAAACGAAAAACGAAAGCTGACTAAGTCAGAAAAAACCGAAAAAAAGTAAGAGGACTCGAGACCGGCGTCGCGAGTCCGGGCGGGAAAACGATCGGTGTCGAACCGAAAGAAAAAAGTATAAAATAAAGAGGAAAATCAACTTTTTCGCGGGGACAAGACGGGGACGTCTGTAGGGCTCCGCGGAAAAAAGAAGACTGGCTAAGATGGCACCTTCGGGCGGGAAGATGACCGCGCATGCGCGCTGCAATTCCCAAAGGCTTTCTTTGAAAGCTGGGGAAAATTGCTCCGCGAGGGCTCCGTCGGCGCCGACGTCACCCATAAGTGAGGACTGACTTCCTGCTTGGTCCTGGAGAATGCTCATATCCCCATTGGGCCCAATTCTGTAGTGTACGTTCTGGCCCTTCTGTGAGTCCGGTCGGAACCAGACTCGGAGGGAGTCATAATTCTGATCCCTCGGAGCATGTCTAGCCCCGCGATATCAGAATTGCGAACAGGCCTCTATGTGCAGGCCGGGACCACAATTCAGCCCAGCCTGCACGTACAGACCTTCCCCGACTAACTCAGCCTGGGCTTTACAATGGAGCCTTGGCACCATGGCGTCCGGTTGTCATGGACTGCGGCTCCATTGTAAAACCGTGATTGCCGGCTGCCGGCTGCAAAGGTGCTTTCCCCACAGCTCAACCCTCAATCTGGCCGCCTAAGGCCAGGGTCGAGCTGCGGGGAAGCTCCTCTGCCTCTTCCTGCCACTTCCCAGCTCTGGGCCTGCCAGATGCAGTCAACTGGGGAACTTATTTCACCTCTGAGGTGGAATAAGTTCCCTACGAATCATCGGCCCCAGACGTACAGGGCTGACAACCGCCAACATACCGCCCCCAATCCACCCCTTCCCCGCCCCCATCTAACTTCCCCGTACAACGAGCGGGGAAGTTAGACAGGGTCGGGAGGGGAACGAATAGTGCCTCGAAATGACCCCCACTGTAAATAAGTTGATTGTATAACATGTTTATTGAAAATAAATTTATTGTATAGTAAAAGAAGTTTACTGTACCTCGTATACTAAGTTCAAACATTATATAAGTTATAAATAAGAATTTAATGTAATTTTATTTTTTATTTGTTACAATTTCTATAATGCGATTTCCAAAGATCGATTGTGATTTACAAACAACAAAATTTTGAGTAGTACATAAACAGATGCATACTCGTGTACATGGAACAGAGGAAAACTATGTACATTAAACTGAATTCCAATGTTAGGCAATAAATTTAGGCATCCACAGGCTGAGTGCCCTAATTCTAAATGGCAATATTTTAGCTCAGGAGAAGGAAACCATTTTGGGATGAAGGACCACACGTGCAATGACAAGACTTTAGGAGGCCGCTGCTTTGGAGGGGGGGGGGGGTTGTCTTCGGCTGAATGCTGAAGGATCTCTTATGAAGAATCCTCATCTGCAGAAATACCACAGCAGTTTTCCTTTCTTCATCTGAGCACTGCATCCCCTTTTCCAATTCACAGATCCACCACTGCTCTTTCAAATTTTGCTACTACAGAACACCAAATAAATTCAAACCCAAAAAACTATTTAGTAAGTGGTAAATGCAGTTATTCACCCTGTAAAGACTACCAAGCACACCATGCCATGATCATCCAAAATCAGCACCCCTTCCCACTTATCAATGAACTGCTGGAAAGCTTCCTATCAGATCAAGTTTTCACAAAGCTTGACTTTTGGCGGGCTTATATTCTTATCCATTTACAGTGAGGAGATGAATGGAAGATAGCCTTTCATACCCAATAAGATCATTTCAAGTATCTATTGATGTGGTTTGGCTTTGGAAATGAACCTGTTACTTTTTGGTACCTGGTAAAAGAGATATTATGAGAGCTGTTAGACCAAAGTGTCGTAATGTATGTAGATGATAATCTGATACTGTCTGAAAACCCGAAGGATCTCGAGCACCAAGTCTGCCAAGTATTAGAGTGCCTAAGGATACACAAGCTGTATGGCAAGTTAGGAAAATGAATTTCATAACAGATCCATAGAGTTTCTGGGATATATTATTTCATCTTAAGTAATCCAGATGGACCCTCAGAAGATCTCAACTGTGATGGAGTAACCAATTTCAAAGGATAAAAACGCCAATAAGGAGCGACGTGTGAAACAAACACAACTTATTTAGTGACCCCTAGGAAAATCCGCAAGTTATCTACCCAATACGGCCGTGTTTCAACAACACCTTCATTAGGGGTTTAGGCCTATATAGAAGAATAAAACAAATCTAAAATTACATGAAAAGAAATATAAAAATGGAACCAATTAGAGATAATAAATAATAATTAATCAATAAAATGCCATTTAAAAAAACACAATTTGACATCTTAATAGTGAATAAATCCAATATTGTTGGCATGTAGAAAGTGAATAAAAGTAAACAGCACGCAAATTGCGCAACAGTAAATTGATCAAACATAAGATAGATAAATACACAGAATGTGTAAAAAGCATATTGACAAAGGTGAGTACATTTATGAAACCCTCATTTAATATGATAAACCATTTATAATGTTACTTTAAACTATTAATTATCACATCTTAACAGTAGAAAAAGGAAGACGACACATGTGGCCACTATTTTACCGATCTGAACACACTATTTCTTTCTGTGTGTGACTCAGAAAAAGGCTATTTTTCACTGTATCTAAAAAGGAAGAAATAAGAATACTAAAATTATACATCTTCATCCCACCATTTCTTTAAATAACCCCATAAATTGGAACTTTCTATATATTCATAAAATTAAGATACTATCCAGGGTATCATGCTGTGCTGTGCTTTTAACGTTTATAGACAGGCATCTATTTTTGGAAAAACTTAGAGAAGCTAGCAAAGTAGTCAGGAAAGCAAAGATTCAAAAAGAGGAGGAAATAGCCAATGCAATAAAATGGGAGGATAAGACATTTTTCAGATATGTTAGTGAGAAGAGGAAGGGCAAAAGTGTCAGACTCAAGGGTGAAGGGGAGGCATATACAGGGTGGCCCAAAAAAAGTGAGAACATCTCGTAGCATATAAGTTATTTTAAAATTCAAAAAGACAGATGTAAACAATTGACAAATTTAAAAAAAAAAAAAAAGATGGCGACCGGAAATTGTCGAAATAAAGACATTACATAGCTAAAAAAGGTAAATAAGTAAACTATTTAAGCTTTTAATTTACGAGATGTTCTCACTTTTTTTGGGCCACCCTGTATAGAAGCTGATGAGGATAAAGCGGAATTGCCTAACAAATATTTCTGTTCTGTGTTCACAGATTAAAAACCAGGAACAGGACCTCAGAAAACACTCACAAATAGGAACAGAAGCGAGGGGCATCTTGAACAATTTTCAAAAGACTGTGTTCGTGAGAAACTAGCTAAACTTAAAGTAGACAATGCAATGGGACCAGATGGGATACACCCTAGAATACTACGGGAACTTGGGGATGTTCTAGCAGCTCCACTGACTGACCTTTTCAATGCCTCATTGGAGTCAGGAGTGGTGCCAAAGGACTGGAGAGAGGCTCATGTCATGCCTTTGCACTAAAGCGGAAATAAGGGTGTGGTTGAAAACTACAGGCCGGTTAGTTTAACTTCGGTGGTGAGTAAATTATTGGAAACACTGCTGAAAGAGAAAATAGTGAGGTTTCTGGAGTCCAGCGGATTACAGGATCCGAGGCAGCATGGATTCACCAGAGGCAGGCCTTGTCAAACAAATCTGATTGATTTCTTTGACTGGGTGACCAGGGAGTTGGACCAAGGGAGAGCCCTAGATGTGGTGTATTTAGATTTCAGTAAAGCTTTTGACACCGTTCCTCTCAGGAGACTTATAAACAAACTGAGCACCCTAGGGATGGACCCTAAAGTTACTGCTTGGGTTAGAAATTGGTTGAGTGTTAGGTGACAAAGGGTACAGGTAAATGGAGCTCACTCTGAGGAGAAGGATGTTACCAGTGGTGTGCCCTGGGGATCTGTCCTTGGTCCGATTCTTTTTAACATCTTTGTTAGTGATACAGGGGGAAGGGCTGTTGGGTAAGGTTTGCCTCTTTGCGGATGATACCAAAATCTGCAATAGAGTAGACACCCAGGAAGGTGTAGATAATATGAGGAGGGATCTAGCTAAGCTTGAAGAATGGTCTAGAATTTGGCAGCTGGGATTTAATGTTAAAAAATGCAAGATCATGCATCTGTGCTGCAGCAATCCAAGGGAGCAATATAGTATAGGGGGTGAAGTACTTTTGTCCACTAAAGAAAAGTGGGACCTCAGTGTGGTTGTGTTTGATGATCTTAAAGTAGCTAAACAGGTAGAAAAGGTGATGGCAAAAACTAGAAGGATGCCTGGGTGCATACGGAGAGGAATGGCTAGCAGAAAAAAGGAGGTGATAGTGCCTCTGTATAAGTCTTTGGTGTGACCTCATTTGGAGTATAGTGTGCAATTCTGGAGACCGCACCTTCAAAAGGATATAAACAGGATGGAGTCAGTAAAGAGGGTGGCTCCTAAAATGGTTAGTGGTCTTCATTATAAAGCATATGAGGACAGACTTAAGGATCTTAATATGTACACCTTAGAGGAAAGGCGGGATAGAGGTGATATGATGAGACGTTTAACACTAGAAGCCCCAAAAGGAATTTTACCTAGAAACCCCAAAGTGCGTCAATTGACGCATTATCACGACGACTGCGTTTAGCATGAAATGCAGATGTGAATTAATGTGAAGTTACTTATTTGTTAAATACGTGCAGTATGTGACGTCATTACATGATGTCATCTTGTGTTTATTGTTTGTAATGTCAGAGTAAAACTGTAAACAGTGATTAAGATGCGCCACCTAGTAGAAACATCAATTTATACCTAGAAGCCCCAAAGTACATCAATTGATGCATCCAAGACAATTGAGTGCATCAATTGACGTACTTTGGGGCTTCTAGGTATAAATTAATTTGGGTGCATCTGTCATTAATTTTCAATGCACATATTTGAACATCTTGACCTTGCTAACAAAGTCATGGAACATGACTGACATGGTTCTAGCAGTGGCGCTGGTATACAACTTTGAAGATGCATTTGCGTCAACTGACGCACTTTGGGGCTTCTAGTGTTAAATACCTCCTTGGCATAAATGCACAGGGGGAGAGCCTCTTTCGATTGAAAGCAAGTCCTGCTACGAGGGGACATAGGATGAGGGTGAAAGGGGATAGATTCAGGAGTGATATGCGGAAATATTTCTTTACAGAAAGAGTGGTGGATCCGTGGAATAGTCTCCCAGTGGAGGTGGTAGAGATGAGGACAGTATCTGAATTCAAAAAAGCATGGGAGAAATACAGAGGATCTCCAAAGGAAAAAAAGGGGACTGTTGTAGTTGTTGATATGGAAGGACAGACTAGATAGGCCATGTGGTCTTTTTCTGTCGTCATTTTTCTCCGTTTCTCTTATTTTAAGAAAAAACTAATTTATTATATTACTAACATGCTGCTTATAAAGAATGCATCATAGAAACAGTTACACATGCCCATAGATTATATTTATACACCAATCTTGTATGTGTTTAAAATATGTTTAAAACTCCCACTATCAAAACTTTGTCTTTCAATAGAACTTTAAGAAACCATCCTTTAGAAAATGAAACAATAAACAAACTATCAAAGAATTCCCCATTGTAAAGCGATTATGTGATAGCTGATAAAAAAACCCCTTAAAATAATGCAATAATAAAACCACATTCTTTATCATACAGCAGGCTTGCGCCGTCAAGGATACAACTTCAGTTTTCAAAAATGCACCGCAGCCGCTGTTTAACTTTTACTTTTGGCACGAAAAATATGCGTTGCTGCCAGTAAGATTGCATTGATTGTATCTTAAACACCATTTGTGTTTGATAAAATATATTTACTACAGCAAGAAGAAAATATTTGTTTTGTCTTTGCTTTGGAACCAAGGAACTCTCCAGCAGATCCCATCTTTGGAACGGACCAATGATCCTCCTTTCCCTAATGAATGTGATCAACCTGCATAGTGCCTCCGATCTCAATAATGGAGACTTTATTATGTTCAAGAACTTTTTGAAATAAAATGAAGATCAAAAAACCCTATTAAAAGTAAAACTGAAATGAAACTATAGGCTATGTTTACTAAACCGGGCTAACAGTTAACCCGAGCTATCTGCAACTAGGTCCCATTGAATAACATGGGACCTAGTTGCAGATAGCCCGGGTTAACCGTTAGCCTAGTTTAGTAAACATACCCCTATGTCACAAATAGAAGTTTAAGAAATAAAAAATAAAAATGAAACTACCTTTTTAGTACGGTCCTTAATTAAAGCAATACATGCAGAGACACCCAATTCAATACTATATGCTTCCAGTTTTTTTTATAAATAACTGTTTTGTATAAACAGTGACCTTCCAGCATTACGCTACATGAGAACTGACTTCCTGCTTGATCCTGGAGAAGAATGCAATTTCATCATTAAATCCAGCCATCAGCGATTTTCATGTGGAGGGGAAACCAAGGGGCTAACCAAGGGGCTAACCAACCTACTAATAAATCATGGGGTCAAGGATAGAGAACATAAGCGTTAGGATTATGAAGTCTCAATCAATAAAATAAATTAGAGACCAGCACTCATGAAGTACTTCATCTTGCCTCAGGGAGTAATCCTTAACCTTTATGTTTAAGTAATGCGGCTGTGGTATGAATAAGATTACATAAAAAACAAACCAATCCAAAAAAGTATATATAATATATAATAAATAGTAAATAATGAATAAATAAATAGAATAAAACACAAACATTTAAAAAAAGAAGCAATGAACCAATTTGCTTAGAGGGTAGAATAATGTTTTGAGATTTTCCATGAGGAATCTTATATAACTGACGGTTATAAAATGCTCTAAGGATGTAAACTTGACATCTATCGGTAATATAGAACAACCTATTCATAACAGGGAATAAAAAACAGCTATACACAAGGCTAATAAAGACAGTGAAAATAATGAAAAAAAAAAAAAAAAAAAAAAAAAAGGAGGAGGGGGGTGTGGGGGAAGGGGGCGATGCCAGAGAAGGGTGGGTGGTTATGAAGGAAAAAGGAAAAAGAGAAGGGAGAAGCGGGCAGAGGGGGAAGCAACCTGAAGGGGGAAGGGGGAGGGAGGAATGGGATTGGGCAGGGATAGGGGGAGGAGGGGAAGTAGGGGGAAGGGAGGGAGGGGAAAAAAGGGGCGAGAGGAGGGGAAGGGGGAGGGAAAGATTAAGACCAATTACGAACCATAGTAAAACCATTATAAACTTAAAACCAAAAAAAAATTAAACTAAATCAATCAATTTTGAGTAAAAAAATATACTTAAAATTCAATAAAAATGCCATAAAAATGGAATAAAAATAAAACCCACAGACAAAAATAAAATAATCTATGGATAAAAATGAGAGAAGTTAAAAATAAATATAAAAACAATAAATATTGGCTATAAATATATTCAAAATCAAGACAAAACAAAAAAAAAACGAGAAAGGACAAATGGAAGAGGAAGGGGGTGGGGGGAGTAGGGGAGGAAGGGAAAGATGGGGGGAGAGAGGGAAAGGAAGAAGGGTGGATAGAGGGGGTGAAAGGGGAAGGGGAAAGCAGAGAAAGGGGGAAGGGGAGGTTAGTCTATTTCTGGGGAGCCCTCTAACTTCAAAGAAATACAGAAAAGTCCATATCCATACTGAGCCCTATCGGTGTCATAGATCCCAATTGGATTCTGCCCTCTCAAGCAGATCCTTTAATAGAATCCTTTGAAAAAGTGGTCCTTGAACAAGTGTCCAGCCTTGAATCGCATCCCAGGTCCAATTATTATAACCTCACTTGAGAGTAAAAGGATGTGATTTGCTCTTTACAAAAAAACACACAAATTATCATTAAGCCAACTGATAAAGGAGGCGCTTTGGTCATAAAGGAAAAAGAATTTTATATAGATGGAGGTCACTAGACATTCACGGGATCATACCTTTTATCAAAGATTGGACGGAGATCCCACTATTCTGCTTAAGAGAAGTATGGATAATCTTATTACTGTAGCATTTAAATTACAAGAAAAGAGACGTTTTGACAGTAGACCATCCAGTCATGCCCACAATCTATATTCTACCAAAAATACACAAATCTTTGGAGACACCACCTGGGCGGCCCATTATTTCAGCCATTGGCTCATTATTTGAGCCTTATCACAGTTTTTAGATATGTTATTAAATCCCATTATATCCCAGACTCCTTTTTATATCTTAGAGATCTGTTACATGTGATTCAATTATTGACATTCTTTGAGGGATATCATGATCAATTGATTTTAGTCACCCTAGATGTGGTCTCTATATACAAATGTCACTCAATTAGAAGCTTTCTAGGGTGACTTAGAGATTACAAGTGAGACGTTACTTAGACGGACAGAACACAGAAGGATCTCTACTGAATTTTTAGTACAGTTGGCATGACTGGCACTTACGGAAAATTATTTTTGCTTCAGGGATATCTTTTACAAACAAACAAAAGGGGTGGCCATGGGGTCACCCATGGCCCCAGATGAGGTTAATTTATATGTGGTGGAATTTGAAAGACAAATATTTAACTCAACATCCTTTTTCTAACCACATCAAGCTATAGAAGCATTATATAGATAATATTTTAATGATTTGGGAGGGTAACCACGAAACACTGAACAAATTTAATGTGTGGATCCTAACTTACAGTTCCAAATTACTTATGATGATGTACAGATACCATTTCTTGACCTACTTTTATGAAAGGACACAGGATCCTTCCTTACAGATTTGTATAGAAAGCCACAGACTGAAACCAATTATTTCACTATCAGAGTTTTCATAACCAATTTTTTTAAGACAAATCTCTCTAAGGGTCAATTCCTTCATGCACGATGAGTATGTACAAATTGTGATGATTTTGAAAAACAAGCATATTTAATGAGACAGGTTAAAGGCAAGGGGATATCCAGAGTGTCACATTCTGCAAGCTTATCAGAAAGCCAAAGACGCGGATAGGGACACGCCTTTGAAGGAAACTGAAAAACGTATTACTACAAGAATGGTTTTTCCATTGATGTTCTCACAACAATCAAGAGAAATCTCTAAAATAATACAAAAAGAATGTCATATTATACAAACACTCCCCTGCTTGTCAGACCTCCAGGTCACAAAAGCACACAGGAAGAAACCTTTTAGATCCATCTGCACTGAC
Source organism: Ichthyophis bannanicus (assembly GCA_033557465.1). Classification (NCBI taxonomy): domain Eukaryota; kingdom Metazoa; phylum Chordata; class Amphibia; order Gymnophiona; family Ichthyophiidae; genus Ichthyophis; species Ichthyophis bannanicus. The sequence continues at coordinate 635,466,518 of CM066036.1, read as the reverse complement.
AGAACTTCCATTTCAATCAAAATATAGAGGACGATTCCAATATGCACAGTGTTCCGTCTTCTGTCACATCATGCCAGTAAGGAACAAATTAGTTCATCCTCTCAAACAAAAGAAATATCCATTTAAAGATTTTGCTAATTGCACAACAAAACATAGTAACATAGTATATGACGGCAGATAAAGAATAAGTGCACCTGCAGCTCCGTGCAATCACCCCTCTCCATGCCTTTGTTTAGTAGGGGTGTACCCACTGCTCCATGTAGGTCACCCCTATTTACTGATATATAAGAGATAGTTATGTTTACTTTGATTTTATCCTGTTGTTATAAAGGGATCCACAGTCTGTCCCATGCCATTTTGAATTATGTCACTGTAATTGCCCCCACCACTTCCATTGGGAGGGCATTCCAAGCATTCACCACCCTTTCAGTGAAAAAGTATTTCCTGGCATTGCCTTTCAGTTTAACCCCTTTGCAGCTTCATGTTATTCCCTCTAATTTTACAGCTTCCCCGTCTTTGGGAGAGGTTTGTTTGTTCATTAACATTCTTTAAGTATTTAAAGGTCTGAATCATATATCCCCGTCCCCCCCACCCTCCTCCAGAATGTACATATTTAGGTCTTCAAGTCTCTTCTCATAAGACTTCTTACGCAGGCTCCAAATCATTTTGGTCGCCGTCCTCTGAACTGTTTCCAGCCTTTATGTCCTTCTATGTCACTGTGTGTCCATGTCCAATGCTATATGTGGATAAAACCATATGGAGCATCAGAACACAGATAATCGAGCACAGAAGTTGCCTGAAGCGACAACTGGTGGATAAACCATTGATGCAGCACTGGATTTACAAATGACACAAGATTTATGACCTTTAGTTTCTCGTCATTAAAGTGGTAAAGCCCAGTTGGAAAAGGGGCAATCTTCATAAGGTTTAGCGCCAGTTAGAACAAGCGATACATCTACATGTTGGGATCTATAACACTGAAAGCGCTCAATATCAATATGGACTTTTCTGTATTTCTTTGAAGTTAGAGGGCTCCCCAGGAATGCGTAGTTACTCACCTGTAACAGGTGTCCTCTGGGGACAGCAGGAATCAGTCCTTACATATGGCTGATATAGGCGCCAACAGAGCCCTAACAGTAACCTCTCCCCAGGTTTCAAAGAAAGTCTATGGGGGATGTACCACGCATGCGTGGTCCCCTTCCTGCCCAAGAGTGCCATCTTGACTCAGTATTATAACATAGCACAAGACAGCAAAAAGAAAAGCAACTCCACAGGGTGCAGGGAGTAGGGAGGGTTTTGAGGACTGATTCCTGCTGTCCCCAGAGAACACCTGTTAAGGTGAGTAACTATGCTTTCTCCGGGAACAAGCAGGAAGTCAGTCCTCACATATGGGACTCCCTAGCTACAAAGCCACAGGTGACCAGAAAAAGGTGAGCCGTGAGCAGCAGCAGAGTCCAAGTAACCACAGGCCTGAGCGGCCCCAAGTGTCCAGTAAGAAACCAGTACTCCAGTAGCTTGAACACCACAAGGGTCAGAGGCCAGGAGTTGCCTACACCCCGAACAAATGACGGAGCACTGCCTGGCCAAAGGCACTGTTCCTACGGGACTCACTCTCCAGGCAGTAATGAGCTGCGAAGGTATGGACTGAGGGCCAGGTGGCAGCCAGGCAAATGTGCAACAGAGGAACAGAATGCAGGTTTGCACAGAAGCTGCCATGGCCCTTACTGAATCTTCTTCCATTTGGACCCAATGTTTCTCTTTTCCTCTTTGCCATTCGTATAGCGTTTTCAATTGTGCTGCCTCATAGTATTTTCAAAAATTAGGAACTCCCAGTCCCTCTTCTCCCTTAGCTCTCTGTAAGGTTGAAATAGCAACTAAAGGGGCTCTTATTTTGCCATATAAATCTATTAATAAGTCTTTGCAAATGCTTTAGCTTTCTATATGGTACCAATATCGGCAACGTTTGAAACAAAAACAAAAATCTAGGCAAGAGCATCATCTTTATAGTTGCAATACGCCCAACCAAGATAAGTATCCCTGCCCCCACCTATTCATTGAGCTTTCAACTTGCCCAAATAGTTTTTGATAATTTAAATCATATAATGATTCAAACCTATTGCTTATTTGAATTCCCAAATACCGAATAGATCCCCTGGCCCACCTAAATGGGTATTTCTTTTGTAAGACTCCCTGCGCTTCCTTTTTTACTGACAAATCCAATATTTCAGATTTTGTCCAATTTATAGTAAATCCTGACAGCTTTCCATACTCTTCTAATTCCCACATTAATATTGGTATAGAAAAACTCGGTCGCGTCACACTCATAATTATATCTTCTGCAAACAATGAAATTCTCCATTCTTTCAGTCCTACTACTATGCCGTTCAGTTACGCCCTCTCTCTCACCCTCTCCACAAAAACTTCCATGGACAGGGCAAATAGAAGCAGTGACAGAGGGCACCCTTGCCTCGTCCCTCTCCCCTGCTCAAAAAAAGCAGAGTAAGCTCCGTACACCCAAACAAAGGCTTTCAGGTTTCGGTATAACGTTCGTACCCAACCCATAAATTCCTCCCCCAACCACATTCTTTCCATTACCTGAAATAGAAAAGGCCAAGACACCTGGTCAGAAGCCTTTTCTGCATCTAAGGATATTAGCAATGCCTCCTCCTTACTTTGTTCAATCAACCAAATAATGTTTAATATCTTCCGGATATTGTCTGCTACCTGCCTACTTGGGATAAATCCCGCTTGATCTCGATGAATCAATTTCCCAATTGCCTTACTTAGCCGTATAGCCAATATTTTAGCCAATAACTTAGCATCTAAATTGAGCAATGAGATTGGTCTATACGATGAACACTCTTGCGAGTCCTTTCCTTCTTTATGTATGACTGTTATTCCTGCCCACCCCATGGTGTCTGCTAGCACCCCTCCCTCTCTTGGCAAATTAAACAATCTCACTAATGGTCTAATTAATATCTCTCCAAAACTTTTATAGAACTTCGCTGTAAGCCCATCTAGTCCCGGCACCTTATCTGCTTTTATCTTTATCGCTGACATTATTTCCTCTTGCGTTATGCCTCTAACTCTTTTTGTTCCTCTTCTTTCAATTTCGGAAGCTTTATGGAGTCTACATAACTCTGTACCCTCTCCAGTTCCGGAGGGGTTCTTGCTTCATACAATGATTGATAAAATTTCTTAAAAGCCTCCCGGATATCCCCATCTCTGTGGACCAACTTCCCTCTACAGTCTCTAATTTTCAATATTTGTGATCTTAGTTTCCGCTGTTTCAGTTTCTGCGCCATATATCTCCCAGCTTTATTCCCCCCCCCTTGAAAAATTCTTGTCTCAGTAACTGCATGCGATACCTTATATTTTCTGCTTGCATGGCATTCACCTGAGCTCTTACCGCCAACACTTGGCCTCTATAGATTCCTTTTCTATCTTGCGCATCTAATTCTTCCAATTTCATTAACCTTTCTCTCAGTTCCCTATCTTTCCCCTCTCTTTCCTTCCTTTTGCGTGCCCCCCATTTAATTAACACTCCCCTCACTACCACCTTATATCCATCCCAGACTCCACCCCATGCCACCTCCCCATTATCATTGCATCTAAAATATTCCCTTGTTTCCCACTCAGTTTCTTCTCTAACCCTCTCATCTTCCAATAGAGATTCGTTTAACCTCCAGAACTGAGTACCTTTCTCCCCCCCCCCCCTCCATTGTCATCCTTATCTCTACTAAAGCATGGTCGGACCACGTTATTGAGTCCATCTCCACCCCCTTAATCCTACCCACCACCTCTCCTTAGTTACCCAAATGGCGTCTATTCTAGAATATGAACCATATACATGAGAGAACTATGAGATTGTCTTCTCCGGGGGTGTTGAAATCTCCATGCATCACTCAAGCAGTGTTGTGCTACAAAATTGTGGTATTTACTACTATCTGCTTTTTTGCCCTCTCTTTTCCCCGTAGCGTCTCTGGTGGGGTTCCAAGTTAAATTGAAATCACCCCCACATATAAGTTTACCATCTCCTAATTTTCCCACCTCTTCATTGAGCTTTGTCCAAAATTCTCCCTGCACCCCTGTAGGTGCGTAGACATTCACCATACAATACCACTCATTCCCTATTTTTAAATGCATTAATACATATCTCTCTTCTTTATCTCTGACTACTTTTTGTAATTCCATCTTTAATTTTGAGTCAATTAAGATTGCTACTCCTTTCTTCTTTTCTACTGTGTTTGATGCATGGACACAAACCCCATATCCTTTGGGTTTGACCAGGTATTCTGTCGCCCGGATTAAATGTGTTTCCTGTATGAGCACTAACGACGCCTTTTGGCGTGACATTTCTTTATATAATTTCTGCCGTTTAAATGGTGAATTAAGGCCTTTTACATTTAAAGTAACTATTTTTAACTCACCTTGGAAATTTGTTTCTCCCACCTTCTCTTGCCCACTTCCTCTCCCCCCTCCCTCCCTTCCCCCCTCCCTCCCCCACCCTCCCTCCCTTCCCCCCCTCCCTCCCCATCTCCCTTCCCCCTCCCTCATCCCCTTAGTGGAGACACGCCTTCCATAAGTGGTGACTGACTATCAGGCCTCAACCCACCCTTGGCCTACTGGTACACCTTCCCCCTTGTGCCCACACCCCATCTCAATCCCAGCCTACCTCTCCCATTATCTCCCCCCTCAGCCTCCCCCTCCCTTACTCAACATCTCTATGCGGTCTAACCGCCCCCTTTATCTCCTACCACCCTCTACCTTGCCCCCACCTTCCCTACCCATTAGTAACTTACATACGAAACATTATTATAGCCATTGCCTCCTCCCCCTACCCTTTCACCCCACACTCCTCCCCTCCCCTTTAGACAAAATCCCTTATAGATCACTCAGCATTGTCCTTCACCCCAGTTCAATTGTTGACTCTTCTTGTACCAATTTACTCGGAGTCCTCTTCCTCAGCCGACGTCCTTCCCTATCGCTTTCGCTCCCTGGCTGCCCTTGGTCATTCTCGCTAGCCTCAGACCATTGGCTGGAGCTCTTTGCCATCTCTGACTCGCCATACTACATCTTGAAGTTGTAGCGTTTTTTGTTCTTGCTTGGCTCTCGATGCCCACTGGTAAATTAGTCAGTCCCAAGTCGCTAAGCATACCCCAGGCCTCCTCGCTGTTCTTCACCTTTGACTTGCCATTCACAGTAATTAGTAGGCCAAAAGGGTATAGCCATTTATAACGCGCCTCCTCCCTCCTCAAGTAGGCTTCATCTCCCTCCGACGCTGCAGTGTGCCCAGTGACAGATCTTGAAACAATTCCACCGCATGTCCTTCCCATTGAAAATGTCCCATTTTCCGCACAGCCTTCAAGAGGTTTTCCTTGGTTTTGAAGGAATGCAGACACACCACAATGTCTCTTGGTCGGTTGTCTCTTATGGACCCCAGCCCCCTATGTGCCCTTGCAATTTGCAGAGTTTCAACGCCCCCCCCCCCTTTCTTCCAGTGCCGCCGCTTGTAACAATGCTCCCAATACTTTTGTAATAACTTCTTCACAGTTTTTATATTGGGGGTCCTCTGGAATGCCTCTCACTCTTATATTACTGCGCCTTGATCGATCTTCCAGATCCTCCCAATTCTCTTTCAATTCTTCTTGGGATTGCTTTAACCCCTCCCATCCTTTTTGTAGCTCCTCCATTGCTTCCTCCTGTTGTTCCAACTGATTTTCTGCTTCTTTGACCCTGGCTCCTAGGTCCACTATATCGTATCTCAGGGATTGCAGTGTCTCTTAATATAGTTTTGACGCCGCTGATTTCCAATTTAAGTTCCTCTTTCAGCTCATTCAGCCACATCTTAATCATGTTGGCTACCCCCGGGCTCCAGGGACCCTCCATCTCCTCCAGTGACTCGGACTCCTGCTCCGCCACCTTTTTCCCTTCCTTCTCCCCTTCTTTCCCTCCTCTAAATGGGGCATAGGAGGATCTGAATTCTGCCAGGGTTTTTTTCGCTGATAGTCCGCCTTTGGACTTCTCCATCTTCCCCTCTTCCGCTCCCTGATGTGCACCAAGGACTTCTTCGATGCTAGGTCCCCTGGGGCTACAGCTTATTCCTCCCTTTGAACTTTCCCTGCTTTTGAATCTCTGGGTGATATTTCGTTCCTTTATTTCACAGCTGCATCTCTCTCAATATTTTTTGCAGTTTAAGAGAGTTAGTCTGTTCTTAACTTATGCATCTTTATTATATTGGGGCCTGCTATATTGATTTATAGGCTCTCTTTCCTCATCATGGCTTGCCTGAATCAGCTTCTTCCTTCACTCGCTCCGCTGTCACCACCTTCCCCTCAGGTTCAGCACCCCCTCTGCTGCCTCGCCAATCCTGCGTCTCTGCTTTTCATCTGTAACCTTGCCGGGATCGCATCAGCGTGCGGTGCTCCGACCTCCTCTCCGCATCGCCAAGTGGTCCCCATAGCAGGCCACCTCACCGCCCACTCGCTCCGCCGAGCCCGCAGGCATCTCGGCTTTCTCTATCTCCCACTAGCAGCCGGGAGGCTTCTCCCCTGCCACCGCTTCAATGCGCCGCTTCTACCCTCCGCATTGGGGATTTTCGCTACTTGTTGGCAGGCTTTGGCAGCGGAGCTCCATCCTCACGCTGCCATTCAGTCCGATGACGTCACCGGAAGCCTGAGATAAAGTTTTTATGTTGGTAATTTTAAACGCATACAAGATTGGTGTGTGTGCATGTGTGTGTATATATCAAATTTATGTATAATTGCATCTATGATGTGTTCTTTATAAGCAGCACGTTAGTAATACAATAAACTTGCTTTTTCTAAAAATGACTAGAGGCATCAGGTTAACGGATAAGAGTGATGATTATAAACGTCAAAAGCACAGCACTGCATACCACCTTGGATAGTTATTCAATTTTATGAATATATAAAAAGTTCCAACTTATGGGGTTATTTAAATAAATAAATAAATGGTGGGATGAAAATGTATAATTTTAGTATTCTTATTTCTTTCTTTTTAGATACAGTGAAAAGCAACTTTCTTCCAAGTCAGGCACAGAACTAAATAGCATGTTCAGATCGGTAATATTTAACATTTATTATTTAAATATAGTGGCCACGTGCCTTTTCCTTTGTTAAGATGTGATAATTAAATATTTTAAAATAACATTATAAATGGTTTATTATATTAAATGAAGGTTTTATAAATGTACTCACTTTGTCAATATGCTTTTTACACATGCTATATATGTATCTATCTTATGTTTGATCGATTTACTATTGCACAATTTGGGTGTTTTTATTTACTTTTATTCACTTTCTATGTGTCAACAATATTGGATTTATTCACTATTATGATGTCAAATTGTGTCCATTTTAAGGATGGGATTTTATTGATTATTTATTTGTCTCCTCTTATTGGTTCTATTATTTTTATATTTCTTTTAATGTAATTTTAGATTTGTTTTATTCTTCTATATAGGCCTAAATCCCTGACAAAGGCAGTGCTGAAACACAGCTGTGATGAGTAGGCAACTTGCTGTTTCCCCTGGGGGTGACTAAATAAATTGTGTTTCACACCTCGCTCCTTTTGTTGGCGTTTGTATCTTTCCTGCAAGTGTGCTGCTTGCTTTCCTTTGGTTGGACATTGGCAGCTCCAAAGGATATACAATGTTTTTTTAGAGTTTGCAAACTGTAAACAATGTTTCATGCAAAGATTCTCCAGAGTAACTGCTCCACTGATGGAAGTTTTGAAAAAGGATATTATATTTAATGAAGCTGAGAGCAACAGCAGGCCTTTTATAGCCTCAAGACAGCGTACATATTTGCCCCTATCCTGATCCGGAACAGCCATTCATAGTGGAATGGCTGATGCATCCAGGGAAGCTACTGGTGCCAAACTATCCCACAGGAAGGCACCGGAAAATCTGCTCCATCCATGGGCTTTCTATACCCAGGAACTGACAGAACCTGACATAATGATCATTCAGCTGGACCAAGATCATTTACTTCTTCTCAACCACTTAAGAGCTTTCAGCAAAACTTCTATTGCTTTAAACAGGTTCCTACAGGATCTTTCAAACCGCACCTTGCAAGTATCTGTTGATGGTCACTTGTCTGCCTCCCTCCCTCAATCTTTTGGCATCCCACAGAGTTTCATTCTCACACCCTTCCTTTTTAATTTTTTTATATCTCCTCTTACAGAGAAATCCTCCTCAAGATGTCCCTTAGAGGCAAGGCCCATAGCAGAGCAGGGCTACCACTTAATACCCAAAAGTCCTGAACCACACTACAGTCCAGGATGAACTTCTAAAAGGTTCAAACCTCTGCTAAGGACACAGAGATTCACCAGGATCCAAGGACGGAGGTACCAATGACTTATCCAAACCAGTATGTGCTCATCAGGTGCCAGGAGACTGCCTTACCAGAAGCCCCAGCCATGCTTCTTCTATAGGCCCATACCTGATGAGGAAAATAAAAACCACACTGCTTGGCCCAAGAGTCCGCAAAACAGTGCATGATCAAAAAAACCCCCCCCAAAAAAACAGTGCAGGATCAAATGGACCAATAACCTGTGCAGAAGATGGCTCACCCAAAGGAAGGAAGTCCAACATGTACAGCACAAACAAGGAACAGGTGTGCCAGACAGTGGTTGATATAAGCAGCTTTATTAGGAAACCCCCCCCCCCCCCCGTGTTTCAGCTGAATGCCTTCTTCAGGGGGTACTGGCCTCAAATAAACACAAATATATAAAATCATAAAATCATCAAAATCATGAAATTAAAGCTCACAATCTAAAATGTAATAAAAAAGGTCCCAACATCAGATGATGAATAAAATTTAAAAGCAAAAGAATCACCCGAAAATGTCCCAAAAGACTTAAACAATTATTTTTGTCGAAGCGAGCCGGAGGAGGGTAAAACTGAAATCTTCCCACTCCAGACGGCAAACTCCCTTTTATTAAACTGATAGATGAACCCAAAAACAGGTACTTAGTGACATATGAAGAGTCGCAATCCATGACCCACCGCAGCAATAAAGCATAAAGCACAACATGCACGTTTCGGGATCTGCTCCCTGTATCAAGTGCAAACGTCTGTGCTGCCAACTGCCATCAAACGCCAAGTGCGAAGACATCACATTCTTCAAAGGAATAAGGACTTCAAGAATGACTGAACAGTGCTGTCACTCAACAAGAACCACCAATCTTCCTGATCTCCATGAGTTTATCTCTTGGTTAAATACCCTGAAGGGTAACATCTCTTTTATGGCTCATTTTGATTTAGATAAAATCTAATTTTTAGATATGCTGGTTTATAAGGACGGGTCCACATTGCGAACGACTTTATATCACAAGAGTGTACAACGTAACAGTATGTTGTGCTATCAAAGTTTTCACCCTGGGCCTCTACGTAGGGGACTCCCCTTTGGACAATTCTTTAGATTACGGTGCATATGTTCTACCAATGCAGATTTTAGAGCCCATGCCGCTGAACTTAAACAGCAGTTACTTGCTAGGGGTTATCCAAATCGAGTGGTGGATCGAGCATATTGTCGAGCTTCTCACATCCATCGTGAATGGTTTTTGGGTGATGGAATGATGGCATCTAACTCTGTGGAACCCTCTAAGGTTCTTGTGGGCACCCTTCCTTACATGCAATTTGGTAGTGATGTGGTTCGCATTCTTAAGAAACACTGGCCGATATTGGGATTGCATGCTTGCTTTCGTAAACCCCTTATGATAGCATTTTCGAGAGGCCCTAATTTGAGAGATTTACTGATCAAGTCTGCCCCCTTGTCAGACAGACCATCCACCCCTACTTGGGATAATTGGGGTCACTCCCCATGTGATTCTTGTGTTCACTGTTCAACCACCTTGTCCGGGTCTTCCTGGATTCACCTTGCTACTAGCCGGACATTTGAGCGGCGTTGGTCCACCACATGCTGTTCCACTTTTGTGGTATATATGATCCAATATCCTTGTGCTTTGTTATATGTTGGGCGCACTTCTCATATGATCAAGGTGCGACTAACTGAACATGCTTCCCAATTACGGCAGCAGGTTTTATCAGCACCGATTGTGGAGCACTGCTTGACTTGAAATGGTCTGCAATAGACCATGTACCGGAGGATCCTAGGGGTGGTGACTGTGTAGCCCATTTACAGTGGCACGAACAGCAATGGATTTACCGACTTAACATGGTCCACCCTTTTGGTGTGAACAGGGAGGTTGATTGGCTCAGTCTGCAGTGAGGTCATCCAGTACGTAGTGGGGCTTCCCAGTTTTCCATGGGGTTTTCCCTCTATGATTGGTGGTTCTTGTTGAGTGACAGCACTGTTCAGCCATTCTTGAAGTCCTTATTCCTTTGAAGAATGTGATGTCTTCGCACTTGGCGTTTGATGGCAGTTGGCAACACAGACTTTTGCACTTGATACAGGGAGGGGATCCCGAAACATGCATGTCATGCTTTATGCTTTATTGCTGCGGTGGGTCATGGATTGTGACTCTTCATATGTCACTAAGTTAAGTACCTGTTTTTGGGTTCATCTATCAGTTTAATAAAAGGGAGTTTGCCGTCTGGAGTGGGTAGATTTCAGTTTTACCCTCCTCCAGCTCGCTCCGACAAAAATAATTGTTTAAGTCTTTTGGGACATTTTCAGGTGATTCTTTTGCATCACAATTTAAAAGGAGCATATATTCAAATAAAATCCAATTGTTAAAACAATAAAAACCTTCAGGATAACAATAAAAGCATGTGAGCAGGAAGGCTGGTAAACAAGTGACTAACAACAAAATATCCCAAAGCAAAAAGAGTGATAATTACAGCAAATTGAAAATGCGAAGGAAATTGTACCATAAAACATATAAAACATCTGTTCCTTGTTTGTGTTCACCCAAAGGAAGGGCCTCCTAGCCTGCCATCCATGGAGTCCTCATGTTTCCCATGCCATTCCAGCATTGGCTGGAGAAGCCACCAAAGGCTTTTGGAAGGCCACATCATTGTACTAAGATATCCTGTATGGGAGGGTTGAATCCTCACTTCAATAGGACTCATGAAGATCTGACACAGACAGACTACATGCTACCAGCCCACATGCTAACGAAGTTCGTAATATGCATTGCAGCTAGGGCAATCAGATGCCCCTCCACCCAACAATTCAGCTCTATGACTGCAAGAACTGCTGTGGACTCTGGCTCTTTCCTCAATTGATCACCCAGCCAAGGCTTATCAAAAAGGACACTTGGGGAGCTACCCGAAACACCTTTGAAAGAGAATAAGCTTGGATGAGCCAGTAATCCAGATACGAGTGCACACAAATCCCTTGGTACCATAGCGCCGCAGCCACCACCACCATGACCTTAGAGAACATGGGGGCAGTGAAGAGTCTAAATGAGAGGGCAGAGAACTAAAGGGGAGAGCCAAGCAAGGCAAAACACAGACTGCTGATCCCCAAATCAGGATATGAAAATACACCTCGGCCAAATCCAGAGATGCCAGGAACTTCCCTCGGCACATCACTTGAATCATGGATCGCAAAGTTTCCATCCAGAAGCACAAGACATGCAAGTGTTCATTGACACACTTGAGATCCAGAACGGGCCGGAATGTCCCTTCTGTGTCAGCACCACAAAACAATGGAATACCTGTCCTTGCCACGATCTTCCAGGGGAATGATCACCATAGCCTTCAGGAGAGGCAACTTGTCCAAGGTGATCTGCACAGAGGCTCTGCTGTTCGCAGACCCACTAGAGGAGAAGACAAAAGCGGCCAGAATCAGCTCTTTGCATTCCAGAACACAGCCATACTGAATGAGGACTAGCACCCCATAATCTTTGGTGACCCAGGCCAATTCCTGAAAGAGGCAAAGCCTGTCCCCAACCAGAGGAACCAGGGAATGCGCCCCCAAACCTTCTTTGTGCAGCCCAGGAGGTTCCTTCTCTTGATGGGATCAGGTCCCTGGGCCCAAGCACTCCATGAAGGGACTGAGAATGAGCCTGAAGTCCATAAGCCAAGGGGAAGAAAGGCTTGCCAGGCCAGTAGTGATGGGAGTCCTGAGACCTCAAGGAATCCTACTAGCATGCCTGTGTGAAGTGGCAGAGGATGACTGAAAAGGGGCTGCTGCCCACTTCACAGGCCTCTTGGACCTGTCCTCTGGAAGGCAGTAAGATTTTCTCTCGCCCAGGTCCTTTACCTGCTTCTCCAAATCAGATCTAACAGAAGCATCCCTCTAAGGTCAGACAGGCAACTGGGCTTTGGAAGATAACTGCCCCATGTCTGAACCAAGCCAACACCATGACACCGTTGACAGGGCACAATCCCTGGCTGCTAGATGTATCAGGCCATATATGGCATCAGAAAGGAAGACCATAGCCGACTCCAAAAGAGGGGTACAATCATACAATGGAAGGGACTGAATTCACTGGAGCAGGCTCAAGACATCAGGCCTGCACATACCGCCAATTGAAGAATAGCAGCTACTGCAGCAAACTGGTTCTTCAACATGAATCCACCTTTCTGTCCAAAGTATCCTTCAAGGCCAATCCCCCTTCCATAGGAATGGTGGTCTATCTGGTAACCACTGTGGCCTGCGCATCCCCCTTGGAAAAGCCAAACCACACAACACACTCCTTTTCCAGGAGAGCGTGCATCTTCTTATACAGCCTTAACCCCTTAGATGGGAAGTCGGGGGAACCTCACTCAAACCAGAACAGGCCCTTGAATACTTCCAGGAACGGGAAGACAGTGGTGGATTCCCACACCCCTTGCAGGAGTGGATGCATCTTTGGTTCTTGCTCTGTGTCTGAAGCATCCACCATGCTCAAGGGGTATAAAAGCCTGAGAGTCAACACCTCCAGCTCCTCCTCCCAGAACAGGCAGATGACATCCGCTTCCTCATAATCCTCTGAAGGCTAGAGTACTTCTTCATCCATATCAGACAACTGAATCCAAGCCACAGCCCAAATCTCAGACAGATCCCAGCTGATCCCCATCTCCAAGGGAGGAGCCCTTTGCCAGGGATGCTTACCATAGGCAATCGAATAGAGCTTCTACTCTCAGCCTGCCCCTCACAAGACTGTGCTAGGGGGAACCCAGAGGCCACAGGGCCTGAATTTCAAAGCCAGAATGACCATGCCTATTATACAAAGGAAAAGAATTCCAGGGAGGGCAATGTGGACTCCAGAAGTTCTCCTCATAGAAATGACCCTCCTGCACCAGGTGGCATAGTCGCTGTTAATCCCCTATAGGTCAGGGAGCAGTGCACAGCATGGCTCTGGCTGGCTGGCTATCCTTAACCACAGCGCCATCCGCCACCTCCTGCCCTAAAGCAGACAAGGCTGAATTAACCACATCCCCCAGCATAGAGAGGGTGAGCAATCCCTCCTGCAATAACTCAGGAGCTGCCATGCAAGAAGAGCAGCATCCAGAAGCTGGAGATTAGGCACCTTACTTGCCACAGGCCAAACAGCATTTCCTGGAAGAAGACAAAAAGAGGTAAAGCAAGTATCACAATAGCGCAAATTAAGGCTGTGACAGCCCAAAAGGCACACATTAACATCACTTACACAGCAACATGTGTTAGAGCTGCTTGGGTAGGAATGCGGGTTGAAGCCATTTCAACAGAACGTGCACAAGGACTGGTGACCACCAGGTGCACAATAATAACAATGCTACTAATGCATACAGGAAAGGGCAGGAAACCCCCACACCATGCCAATGGTCTATCCCGAATTACGCCCCAGATGAACAGAATCACAAGCCACGAACAAGGACAATGAGGAGACCAAAACTTGGTACACACCCTCTGAGAGCCTCAGACAGAAATCTGTGCCAGGCTCAGCTCTACTCCCCTGAAATTGTTTCTCTGCTTTACAGGCACAGCATTTAAAGTGGCAAGCAGGGAGATTCCTCTGAGAGCCTACTGCAATCTTCGGGAAAGAGCAGGGAGAACAGAGGAGGGAGAGGGTGTTGAGGTTATGTGAGGCTGCTGAATTCTTCCAAATCCTTCCAATGTTCTGGGTGCTCAACAGGCCCATAACAGGATAAGAGTGTGAAACTGAAGCAATTTTCCCTCCTCTTATGGCTACTGAAAAGATCACATTCTAATAGAACTTCCCATGCAGCACTCAAGTGAAAGAGTCACCCTCAAGGTAGTCATTCATGAGCGTTTATATCACTCTTTCCCTCTCAATTATGCAGATTTTCTTCAGACTGTAGAAAATCCATTCACCATCTGCAGAAGGCAAAGAAATACTAAAGAGACCTCTGGTGGATAGAGGCAGGGTAGTGATGCCATTGAAACACAATCTGCTAGTAGAGGAACACAACCCTCTTGTCTGGATTGGTCTAGCAGGACGACATGGAAATTAAATTGAAACGTTAACAAACCAAGCTCTGCATGCAGTCAAATACAAGAAATAGAGGAGGCAGGCAAAACTTTATTTCACCTTTGCTGAGCAGTAATATAAAACGCATAGGCCACTCCCATCCCACAAGCAGGAGGTGCAGCCTCTCCCCACAGTCTTCCCTCTCCGTTGATCTCAGTGCCACTTGCCCAAACCTTTTTTAAACCCAGCTACACTAACAGCCTTTACTACATCCTCCGCTAACAAATTTCAGAATTTGATTACACGTTGAGTGAAAAAATATTTTCTTTTATTAGTCTTAAATAGTTCACCCTCTGGTTTCATTGCATTTCCCCTAGTCTTTCTATATTCTGATAACCTAAAAAAATCGATCTACGTTTACCCATTCCACTCCGTTCATTAATTTATAGACTTCTATCATATCTCCCCTAAGCTGTCTCTTTTCCAGGTTAAAGAGCCCTAACCTTTTTAGCCTTTCATAGGGGTATCCTTCCATCCCCTTTACCATTTTGGTGGCTCTTCTCTGAACCTTTTCTAATAATGCTATATCCTTTTTAAGATATGGCGACCAGAATTGCACACAATATTCAAGGTGTGGTCTTACCATGGAACGATATGGAGGCATTATAATATCCTTTGTTTTATTTTCCATTCCTTTCCTTATGATACCTAGCATTCTATTTGCTCTCTTGGCCGCCGCTGCACACTGGGCTGAGGGTTTTCACACATTATCCACAAAGACGCCTAAATCTTTTTCCTGGATGGTGGTTCCTAATGTGGAACCTTGCATCGTGAAACCATAGTTTGGGTTGTTCTTCCCTAGGTACATAACTTTGCACTTGTCCACATTAAATTTCATCTGCCATTTTGATGCCCAGTCTTCCAATTTATCCTCTTGCAATTTTCCACAATCCTCTTGGGTTTTAACAACTTTAAATAGTTTTGTGTCATCTGCAAATTTGAAAACCTCACTTGTTATTTCCTTTTTCCAGTCATTTATGAATATGTCAAAAAGCAGCTGACCCAGCACAGATCCCTGGGGGAACACCACTATTCACCTTTCTCCATTGGGAAAATTGGCCATTTAGACCTACCCTCTGCTTGTTATCTTTTAACCAGTTCCTAATCCACAATAGTACACTGCCTCCTATCCCATGATTCTTTAGTTTTGCCAAAAGTCTCTGATGAGGGACCTTGTCAAATGCTTTCTGAAAGTCCAAACACACTATATCAACTGACCCACCTTTGCCTACCTGTTTATTTACACCTTCAAAAAAACATAACAGATTAGTAAGACAAAATCTTCCTTGTCTAAAACCATGTTGGCTGTCTCCCATTAAGCCATGACTATCTACATGTTCAGCAATTTTGTTCTTTATGATGGTTTCTACCATTTTTCCTGGTACTGACGTCAGGCTCGCCGGTCTGTAGTTTCCCGGATCACCTCTGGAACCCTTTTTAAAAACTGGCGTTACGTTAGCCATCCTCCAATCTTCAGGTATTACAGATAATTTTAATGATAGTTCACAGATTACTAATAGCAGGTCTGCAATCTGACATTTCAGTTCTTTCAACACCCGTGGATGTATATCATCTGGCCCAGGTGATTTGTTACTCTTCAGTTTATCTAATAGTTATAATACATCTTCCCGATGTATCGATATTTCCTTCATTTCTTCCGCACCTTTAAATACCACTTCAGTCATGGGTAACATCCCTACATCTTCCTCAGTAAAGACCGAAGCAAAGAATTCATTCAGTCTCTCCGCTATCGCCTTGTCACCTCTTAGTGCCCCTTTAACCCCTCTAACATCTTTTGGACCAACTAACTTTACAGGTTTTTTTGCTACGAATGTATTTCAAAAAGTCTTTATTACGCGTTTTTGCTTCCGCAGCAAGATTCTTCTCAAATTCTCCCTTTGCCTGCCTTATCAAAGCCTTGCATTTAACTTGCCAGTGCTTGTGCTGTTTCCAGGTTTCGTCGTTTGGCTCTTTTTTCCAATTTCCTGAAAGATGCTTTTTTGGCAATAGCCTCTCTGACCTCACCTTTAAACCACGCTGGCACTTTTTTTTTTTGACTTCCTTCCACTTTTCTTAAAGCATGGAATACAGCTGGTCTGGGCTTCCAAGATAGAATTTTTCAACACCCCCCCAAGCTTGATGTAAGTCTTTAAACTTTGCAACTGCTCCTTTTAGTTTTTTCTTAACTATTTTCCTCATTTTATCATAGTCTCCCTTTCGAAAGTTAAAAGGTAGTACTGTGGATTTCTTTACCATCCCTCCTCCATTAATTAGATCAAATGCGATCATGCTATGATCACTATTGCCCCAACAACCTGATCTCTTGCACCAGATCTGGTGTTCCACTAAGGACTAGGTCCAATATGGCTTCCCCTCTGGTCGGTTCATGAACCAGCTGCTCCAAGAAGCAGTCAGTCATTTATTCCATCTAGGAACTTTATCTCCCTAGCATGTCCTGCCATGACACTGACCCAGTCGATACTGGGGTAATTGAAATCACCCATTATTATTACTGTGCTGTAACGTTTGTTAGCTTCCTTGATTTCTTTGAGCATTTCATCATCCATTTGTTAATTCTGGCCAGGCGGTCGATAGTACACCCCCACTGAGATCGCCTTCCCCTTTTTACATGGAATTTTAATCCATAGAGATTCTACAGCAAATGTTTCCTGCAAAACTTTAATCCTTTCTGACTCAATGCCCTCTCTAACAGAGCGCAACCCCTCCACCAATTTGATCAGCTCTATCATTGCGATATAGTTTGTAACCAGGTATCAGTGTCCCACTGGTTGTCCTCCTTCCACCATGTCTCTGAGATTCCAATCATATCTAACATCTCATTTAGTTCTATATATTCTAACTCTCCCATCTTATTTTTTAGACTTCTAGCATTTGCTTACAAGCATTTTAGAGACTATTTTATTCATATTAATTTGGCTATTGGTAGGCATAGGTAATTTGGGATCTTTAAGCTCTGTCTTCTCCATACTCAAGGGCATTTGAGCTACTTTACTCTTTTTTTGGAACCTCTCTGCTTTTGGTAGTATCCTTCAAGGATACATTCTTCCGAACCATGTGCTCTTGCGCGACCGTCGGCTTTCCCCTTTTATCTAGTTTAAAAGCTGCTCTACTTCCTTTTTAAAGGTTAATGCCAGCAGCCTGGTTCCATCCTGGTTAAGGTGAAGCCCATCCCTTCAGAAGAGCCCCTCCTTTCCCCAGAATGTTCCCCAGTTCCTAACAAATCCAAAACCCTCATCCTTGTACCATCGTCTCATCCACGCATTGAGACTCCGGAGCTCTGCCTGCCTTTTGGGTCCTGAGCGTGGAACGGGAAGCATTTCAGAGAACGCTACCCTGGAAGTTCTAGATTTTGACTTCCTACCTAAAAGCCTAAATTAGCCTCCAGAACCTCCCTACCATATTTTCCTATGTCATTGGTACCGACATGTACCAAGACAGCAGACTCCTCCCCAGCACTATCTAAGACATTGTCTAGGTGGCGCATGAGGTCCACTACCTTCGCACCAGGCAGACATGTTACAAGGCGATCCTCACGTCCACCAGCCACCCAGCTATCTACATGCCTAATGATCAAATCACCAACTATAACGGCTGTCCTAACCCTTCCCTCATGGGCACATGGCCATGGAAAAACTTCCTCGGTGCGAGAGGGTTTTACATCACCTGGAGGACAGGTCCTAGTTACAGGATCACTTCCTGCCACACCAGAGTGCTGCTCTCCTGGTTTAAGTCTCCTGGTTTAAGTCTCCTAGTACGATGAGCGTCTTGTGTGGTGAGTTAGCTGCATATATCATCTCTAGGATGTTTGATGTGTCCTCTGTTGGGGCGTTGGGGGGTCGGTATATCAGGCAGATGGATAGATGTTTGTTTTCAGTGTTGATGAATTCACAGTGCTCGGAGCTTTTGGACGTTGATGTCTTGAGTCTCAAGTCTGTTCGGGCAATGATAAGTACTCCGCCTCCTCGTTTGTGGGTTCTGGGACAGTTGTATGCTGTAAATGCTGGTGGTGTTATTTGGTTCAGTATTACTTGGTCTGTATTATTGAGCCATGATTCAGTAATACATAGGATGTCAATCTTGTTTTCATGGATGTAATCAGTAATAGTGTTTGTTTTGTTGCATATGGAGCGTGCATTTATCAGGCCTATGGTTATGCGGGTGGTATGTGGAGTGTGTCCTTGATGTCTGATTGTTTGTGACTGTGGATTTGTTTGCATTGTTTGGTAGGTTTCTTGATGTTTGGTTTGTGGTAAGCAGGTGTGTATATTAGGTTGGTGTATGGTAGGGAGGTATGATATATATATGTGGGGAACTTGTAAGGCTGTGAAGTAGGTGGTGTAGTGAAATGCATTTGTTTGGTAAGAGCATAGGGTAAGAATTAGTATAATGGTATACATTTGTTGGATGAATGTTCTTTTGTAAATCTGCTGTCTATACAGGATTTTGTTGCTTTTCTGTGTAGGAAGGTGTTGAAGGGGTTGATGTTCCATGTTGAATGTGCTCGTTTTGAAGTGCATGGTTTAGCATAGCTGTTACTTGGATGAGAGCTGGTATAGATTCAATTTCAATTTTGTAACAAGGTTGCCTGGTAGTATTAATCTGAAGCAAGGTTTAGCGTAACTGTTACTTAGCTGACAGCTAGTACAGAGATACAATTTTGATTATTTAGTATGTTAGCTCTGTGGCATTATGTCATGTATGTTTCTATTTGTATTTCAGCAGTTATATTTAATTGTTGAGCTTAATACACAGTTCCGTTGTCATTGTACTTCAATTAGCCATCAATATATCAGATCTAACAGGTTGAAATATATCAGATCTAACTTTGTCATGGTATCAAGAGTTGGTATCAAGCTTTGTTCGGTGCAGAGATCATGTTTGGTATAGTTCTGTTGCTGGTTGTACTGGATTAGGTATTATTTGTGGAGGATGACGGATGGTACTTCTATGGCTGGATGAGCTGTTGAAAGTAGCTGGTTCAGTGGTTCCCCTTTGATTTGTTATTCGAGACTGTTTCTGTATGCTTTGATTAGTGCCTCGCCTAAGGGCCACGCCAAAGGGCCCTCTGGCAAGGCCCTCAGGTGCGGGTGCGCCTGCCGCATGTGTTTTTAAAAGGCTCGACTGCGGGCTCTGATTGTTCAGAGCTGCAGGAGCAGGAGGAGCACTCTTGCTTATGGTGGCGGTGCTGGAGATCTTCACCGCTGATCGCGCCTGGCTGTTGGGCTGGATGCCGGTGAGCAGGGCTCGTTACCTGCCGCGTGTGTTTTTAAAGGGCTCGACTGTGGGCCCTGATTGGTCAGAGCTGCAGGAGCAGGATGATCACTTTGCTTATGGCAGCGGCGCTGGAGATCTTCACCGCTGATCGCGGCTGGCTGTTGGGCTGGATGTTAGGCCCATTCGTATCATGAAATCCTGTATAGACAGCAAATGTACAAAAGAACATTCATCCAACAAATGTATACTATTATGCTAATATTCGTATCATGAAAGGAGGTGTCTGGGTGTGTGGGGGGGGGGGGGAGTGAGGTGCCTGTGTACATGTATGTATGTGTGTGCGGTACAGAGGTGAGCTATATGTATGTGTTTGTGGGTGTGTGTCTGACATGCAGAGACAGGGTGCCTGTATGTATGCATGTCTATCATTCGGAGGTGGTATGTGTGCGTGTCTGTCCTGTGGTGGTGAAGTGCCTGTGTGTGTGTGTGTGTGGTATGGGGTGGGGACAGGGATAGGGATAGGGATAGAAATGGGTTGCTTATGTGTGTTCTAGTATGAGGGGAATGCAGCTTTTGGCAACACCATGATCTGCAATTGTAAGTATTCTGGAAATTTTTCAAATCTTGGGGAAAATGGAATTCTTTAGATTAGAGCTGATTAATCTGTGTAAATTAGAATTCAGTGTATTTGTTAAATCAGTCAGTGCCTAGGATAAGCAAAGAGCTTTTAGTTAAATTAAAAACTCAGGTAGTTTTCAGTTTAAGTTTGAGACCCAGCAGAGAACTTTCAGTTTAAATTCAGAACCTAGCAGAGAGCTTTCTGGTTAAATTTAAAATCCAGCAGAGAGCTGCTAGTTTGAATTTAATACTCAGTCGCGTCCTTGTATCAAAGAGCTTTAAGTTACATCAAATTAGAGTATAACTTAGCAAAAAAGGAAAAACAGAGTCAGTATTCTTTGAGCAATAAATTGTTTCTAGAGACCTTTAGAAAGAAGCCTTCTAGATTGGGGGCAAGAGACCTGTGAAATTGTTTTAAATAGGTGTCAAAGCCAAGTGACAGATCGAAGGGGCATTTTGAAAGAGACTCCCGCTATCAAAGCAAGGGCTGTGTGATTCACCCACGAAATTAGTTACAGATTACCTTAGAAGCACAGGACATGGTACTGTGTAACAGCCAGGTTTTAATAAACAGAGGTTCCAATAAAGTAACCCAAATGCCCTTGAATACAGAGCAGATAGAGCTGAAAGATTCCAAATTACCCGAACTTACTGATAACCAGATTAATATGAATAAAATACAGCCTCTAAAATGCTTGCATGCAAATGATGGAAGTCTAAAAAATAAGATGGGAGAGTTAGAATATATAGCACTAAATGAAAGGTTAGACATGATTTGTATCTTAGAGTCATGGTGGAAGGAGGACAACCAGTGGGACACTGATACCAGAGTAAAAACTATATCGTAATGATAGAGCAGATCAAATTGGTGGAGGGGTTGCACTCTGTTAAGAGAGGGCATTGAGTCACAAAGGATTAAAGTTTTAAACTAAATAAAATTCGCTTTAGAATCTCTATGCATTGCAATTCCATGTAAAAAGGGGAAGGGGAAGGAGATGGCAATGGGGGTGTACTATCAACCGCCTGGCCAGAATGAACAAATGGATGATGAAATGCTCAAAGAAATCAGGGAAGTTTACAAAAGTTACAGCACAGTAATAATAATGGGTGACTTCAATTACCTGGTATCAACTGGGTCAGTGTCACGGCAAGACATCCTAGGGAGAAAACGTTTTTAGATGAAATAGATGTTTGCTTCTTTGAGCAGCTGGTTCATGAACCAACCAGAGGAGAAGCAATTTTGGACCTAGTCCTTAGTGGAACACAAAATCTGGTGCAAGAGATAAGGCTGCTGGGGCCACTTGGCAATAGTGACCATAGCATGATCACATTTGATTTAATAAATGGAGGAAGGATGGCAAGGAAATCCACAGTACTACCTTTTAACTTTCAAAAGGGAGGCTGATAAAATGAGGAAAACACTTAAGAAAAAACTAAAAGGAGCAGTTACAAAAGGTTAAAGATTTACATCAAGAATGGGTGTTGTTTTAGAAATACTATCTTGGAAGCCCAGACCAGCTGTATTCCACGCTTTAAGAAAAGTGGAAGGAAGTCCAAAAAACTGCCAGCATGGTTTAAAGGTGAGGTCAGAGAGGCTGCTGCCAAAAAAGCATCTTTCAGGAAATGGAGAAAGGAGCCAAATGACAAAAACTGGAAACATAAGAATTGGCAAATTAGATGCAAGGCATTAATAAGGCAGGCAAAAAGAGAATTTGAGAAGAAGCTTGCTGTGGAAGCAAAAATGCATAACAGACTTTTTCAAGTACATTCATAGCAAAAAACCTGAGAGAGAGTCAGCTGGACCATTAAATGATAGAGGGGTAAAAGGGGCACTAAGAGAGGACAAGGCCATAGCAGAGAGACTGAAGAATTCTTTGCTTCAGTCTTCTCTGAGGAAGATGTAGGGAAGTTACCCATGACTGAAATGGTATTTAAAGGTGATCCTGCAGAAGAATTGAAAGAAATTATGATACACCGGGAAGATGTATTACAACTATTTGATAAAACTTGAAGAGCAGCAAATCACCTGGATCGGACGGTATACATCCAAGTATGCTGAAAGGACTGAAATATAAGATTGCAGACCTGCTATTAGTAATCTGTGAACTATCATTAAAATCATCTGTAAAAACCTGAAGACTGGAGGATGCCAATGTAATACCAATTTTTAAAAAGGGTTCCAGGGGTGACCCAAGAAACTACAGACTGGTGAGCCTGATGTTAGTAAAGGGAAAAAATGGTACAAACATTATAAAGAATGAAATTACTGGACATGTAGATAGTCACGGCATAATGGGAGACAGCCAACATGGCTTCAGCCAAGAAACGTCTCGTCTAACTAATCTGTTTTTTTGAAGGTGTGAATAAACAGGCAGACAAAGGTAAGTCAAATGATATAGTGTATCTGGATTTTCAGAAAGCCCTTGACAAGGTCCCTCATGAGAGATTCTTGGAGAAACTAAAAAGTCATGGGATAGGAGGCAATGTAGTACTGTGGATCAGGAACTGGTTAAAGGATAGAAAGCAGAGGGTAGGGCTAAATGGCCAATTTTCCCTATGGAAAAAGGTGAATAGTGGAGTACCCCAGGGATCTGTGCTGGCTCAGCTGCTTTTTAACATATCCATAAATGACCTGGAAATGGGAATAACGGGTGAGGTAATCAAATCTGCAGATGAGACAAAATTATTCGAAGTTGTTAAAACCCAAAAAGATTGTGGAAAATTGCAAGAGGACCTTGATAAACTGGAAGACTGGGCATCCAAATGGCGATGAAATTTAATGTGGACAAGTGCAAAGTTATACACCCAGGAAAGAACAACACAAAGTATGGTTAGACGATGCATATTAGGAACCACCAACCAGGAAAGAGATTTAGGCGTCATCATGGATAATATGTTGAAACCCTCCACCCAGTGTGCAGTGGCAGCCAAGAAAGCAAATAGAATGCTAGGAATCATAAGGAAAGGAATGGAGAATAAAACAAAGGATATTATAATGCCTCTGTATCATTCCATGGTGCAACCGCATCTTGAATATTGTGTGCAATTCTGGTCACCATATCTTAAAAAGGATATAGTGTTAGAAAAGGTACAGAGAAGGGCCACCAAAATGGTAAAGGGGAAGTAGATTGATTGTTTTTACACCATCAAAATATAGAAAGACTAGGTGACATGCAATGAAGCTATTTAAGACTAATAAGAGAAAATATTTTTTCACTCAACGTGTAATCAAACTCTGGAATCCGTTACCGGAGGATGTAATAAAAGCTGTTAGTGTTGCTGGGTTTAAAAAAGGTTTGGTCAACTTCCTGAGGAAAGGTCCATAAACCATTATTAAAAGGGACCCAGGAAATCTACTACTTGCCCCAATATAAGCATTGTGGAACGTCTCTTTTGGGGAAACTGCTATGTACTTAGATTGGCCACTGCTGGAAACAGGATACTGGGCTTGATGGACCTTGCACTGACCCAGTATGGCATATCTTATGTTACTATGTTCTTAAGGGGTCTCAGTAGTTTACCTTCTCTTCAGACTAAAAAATATGTCTTCATTTATCTGAGATGTGTTCCCTTTGTAGAATTATCCAAACGATTTATTAAGATATTGCTAAACTCAAACCCCTGAAATATATGCTATTGTTTTATTTAACAGAAAACCTTTAATTTGGCCTATTTTCTTAGCTCTCTAATTTGCTTACCCAAAACCAGAACTATCTCATCTAGCCCCTTAATTGGGGGATTCAATCTATATTGGGGGATTCAACAGTGGGATAGGTGGGAGCTGGGGTTGAAGGAAGGGATCTAATATCTCAGCAGTGCAGTAGTTGCCTTCCCCCTTCTTTGACCTTCTAAAGATCAAAGACTAGAAGAAAGAAAAAAAACCCAAGCAGCAAAAAAAGATTTTCCTAAAAACAAAAGAGAAATCCCCTTCTGCAAACAGTTACAAAAAAATAAACCAGTAACTTTAGCAGCCATATATAAAAATGGTATAACACAAAAATAGCCCTCTTCAAAAAACAAAACAAAACAAAAAAACCCCACAACAATTCAGGCAGAGAACCCGTAGGCAAAAGTTACAAAAGTACCATGCTCAAAATGAAGCTTCTCCAGAAAATTCAAAACTCCTTTTTTATTTGTCTCTTCTCTTTTTTTCTTTTCCTGGATTTCTTTTTAAATTCAGAGGGGTGCGAGGAATATGGAGAAGAGGTGTCAGACCCATGGAGGCTGTACTCACCAGCCGCAGTACAGGCTCCATGGGTCTACCATACTGGCTCTCCACAACTCACCAGCACCAGACCTGTAGGCTGCAGAGCTCGACTGGGGCATCCTCCAACAAATATCTTTATTACATTAACTAGCTATACTATTTAGACATACTTTATTGCTCATTTTTGTGTTAATATTACCATGTTACATTATTGAATGCACACCTCTCCAGGCAAATCAATATCAATTACATCCGCTAACAGTGTTACCACTATTGCCCATACAGTTTAACCTCCAACAATGAGCACCACGTTTACCCCTCCTAATCAACTACTGCTACATCCTTTATCTCTACGTTACCATACAGCAAATATGGATATCAAACTCATCCCTTGGATCTTTTACAGTATATGCCTCACCATTCATCTCATAACTCAAAGCCTTGCCTATTCACACATACAGCAGCAAATATCATACCCATAATATATACCCCGATCCTGTAAATCCCCACCCACATAGATTATAGAATTAGCACCGGAACTAAAACAAACCCAAATAAATTAATTCTCATCCAACCAAACACTATACATCCAATCCAAGCCAACACAAACCATAAGACACTAACATGTTACCTTACCAATGCACGATCGTTAAGAAATAAAAATATAGCTAATCCGTGACATACTCACAGATAGCAACCCTGATATTTTCTGCATCACAGAAACATGGTTACTAGATTCAGACAACAATTTTAGTGAACCAGCTAAACAAAAAGAGGCAGAGGTGTCCTCATTCTCACAAAAAAGAGTAACTGAAATCATCCCACTTGATGGCTAAAAATGTTGAGGATATAGGCACCCTTACCATTGATATCCACTACTTATCCATCTGCCTAATATACAGACCCCCGAATTTCAACCCTTACAGTTTAGACACCATTATAGAAACTGTTTGTACTTCATCAAAGAAGAAACCACTCATTCTTTTAAGTGACTTCAATCTAGCATCCCTAACACAATACCAATGCCACTGCATTCTTAAACTCTGACAGATATGGACTACCACCAAATAATCAATGTCCCCAACCGCACCAGAGGAAACACTCTGGACCTAGTATTCAAATCTGACGACATCAAATATTCCCCACCATCCCCACAAACAGAACAAATCTCATGGTCAGACCACCATCTAATAAAATTTCAGCTGCCATCGCATCTCCCTAACCCACCAACAAACACCAGGGAAACCCCTATCAGAAGATTTAAGCCATTTGACAAGGATAATTTTCTAAATGAAATACTCCTACAACTTAACACTGACCCAAAAAACCTAGAAGATTTAATAGTCAATTGGAATGAAGTCATAGACAAAGCTGCTATAGTAAAGACCTCACACCATATTAGAAAAAAAACAAACCACCAACAAGCAGAATGGTACACTCCTGACCTAAAAAAAGATAAAAATCTCTACACGAAAGATAGAACATACCTGGAGGGCCATAAAGTCCACTGAACACAGATTATTCTGCATAAGTACCTACAACAATAAAAAAACCATTAACAAAAAGAAAAAAATATTACTCCAATATATTCACCAAATCCCTTACCTGCCCTAGGGAGTTATTCAATATAATAAAAACTCTTACTCACAACCCTACCAATTACGAATTAAAAAACCCTCCAATCAAACCACAGGAACTAGCAGAATGCTACAAGGAAAACCTAAAACAGCGATGGCGAACCTATGGCACGCGTGCCAGCTGTGGCACGCGAAGGCCTTGCAGCTGGCACGCGGGAAGGTCCGCATTTAAAAAAATTTTAAAAAGCTGTTTTCTGCCGCTTCCGGGGCCGCCGCGGCAGAATCCAGTGTGTCGCGGGGCCCCCCCTGTGCCTGCCCTCCAGATCCTGCCTTCCCCGGTACAAGTCCCTGTTTCCAGCTTGTCACACGCGCCGGCTTTCAGAGCGCGAGGGGAGTGTTTCTCCCTCGCTGCTCTGTTAAGCCCGCGGGGGCTGATGGGAAGTTCCCATCAACCCCCGCGGGCTTAACAGAGCCGCGAAAGGGAAACTAGTTCCCTTCGTGCTCTGAAAGCCGGCGCGTGTGACAAGCTGGAAACAGGGAGCTGATACCGGGGAAGGCAGGATCTGGAGGGCAGGCTCTGCCAGGCACAGGGGGGGCCCCGCGGCACACTCGATTCTGCCGCGGCGGCCCCGGAAGCGGCAGAAGACAGCTTTTTTTTATTTTAAATTTTGGCTGGGCTGGGCTGGGGGGGTTAGGAGTGGTGATGGGCGCTGCGGGGGGATTAGGAGTGGTGATGGGCGCTGGGGGGTTAGGAGTGGTGATGGGCACTGGGGGGGGTTAGGAGTGGTGATGGGCACTGGGGGGGGTAGGAGTGGTGATGGGTGCTGGGGGGGTTTAGGAGTGGTGATGGGCTATGGGGGGGCTTAAACTAAAAATTGGGTGATGGATTAGGACTGGAAGTGGGTTGATGGGAGTTAGGACTGATAATGGGCTATGGGGGGCTTAAACTAAAAATTGGGTGATGGGGGATTAGGACTGGAAATGGGCTGGTGGGATTAGGACTGGGAGTGGGATGATGGGGGGGTTAGGACTGGTAATGGGCTATGGGGGGGCTTAAACTGAAAATGGGGTGATGGGGATTAGGACTGGAAATGGGCTGGTGGGATTAGGACTGGGAGTGGGCTATGGGGGGCTAGGACTGGTAATGGGTTGGGGGGGTTGCTAGGACTGGAAATGGGCTGAGTGGAAGGGGGCTTGAATTGCAAATAGCTGATGGGGGACGGGGCTTGGAATGGAAATGGGCTGAGGGGAAGTGGGGGGCTTGAACTGCAAATAGCTGATGGGAAGGGGGGCTTGGAATGGGCTCTTAGGGGAGGGAGCTAGGACAGGAAATGGGCTGATGGAGGGGCTAGGATAGGACTGGGAATTGGGTGTTGGGGGAGCTAAGTTTGGAAATGGGCTGTGGTGGGGGCTTGGATTGAAATGGACTCGGAGGGGCTAGAACTGGAAGTAGGCTCATGGGGGGCTTGGATTAGAAATGGGCTGAGTGATGGTGGGGCTAGGAAAGGACTAGAAATGGGCTGATGGGAGGCTGGTATTGGAAACGAGCTGATGAAGGGACTCTGATAGGATTGGAAATGGACTGATGGGGGCCAGGACTGGAAATGGGCTGATGTGGGGACTAGAAGGGAGCGGATACTGGGTGGGGCTGGAATTAAAAGGGAGCTGATGTTGGGGGAGATTAGAAGGGGATGGGGCTGGGAGAGTGAAATGGAGAGGGGAAAAATATTTTGTGTGGGAGGGAAGAAAAATGTACAATTGGCCGGGTATTGGGAGACTAAAAAAGGAGAAAGATTATTATGTTAAAGCAGATGAAGAGAGAGAATGGAAAAAAACTAGAAGAGAAGAAAGGAGAAATGGACAGCAGACGATGGAGAGATAGCAGAAGACACAAATAAACCAGAAGAAAGTGGCTGGAACAATTGCAACTGAAAAAAATGCACAAAAGGTACAAATATCTCTTTATTTTGAATTTATTAACTGGAATATGTCAGCTCTGGGAAATGTGCATCATTAGTGTCTGTGCTTTGTTTAGTACAAGAGGAAATTAATTTATAGTTTTATTTCTACAGTGTTGTTGTACATTCCAAGTTTGGCTTTTGGGGTTCCCAGTTTAATTATTGCCTTCCTGTTTCTAAATTGAATGAAATCATTAAAACATTATAAATTGCCAATAAATTGAAATGAAAACCAAAGGATTGTGAATCAAATTGATTCTCTGACAATACAAAGATTCCAAACTTTACAAATGATGTTACATAGTTCAGGCAACTTTATAAAGAGTTTTTAGATACTAAAATCTTGTTGTTAAGGTTTAATTGACGTGCTGGCACTTTGAGGAAATTCTTTGGTTTTGTGCGGCAGTTTGGGCACTCGGGCTCAAAAAGGTTAGCCATCACTGACCTAAAACCATCAACAATAGATACTGCTCTATCACATGATAGCATCTCCACAGATAAGCATTCGGGGGCTACATTTTTCCAAATTAAATTAGAAGGACTCTGCAATATACTAACCAAACTCAACACAACAACTTTTAGCCTAGACCCATGCCGTGTCAACTGAATAAAAGCATCTAAAACAGAACTCTTCCCCTTCATACTCACTATAGTAAATTCATCCCTAAAACAAGGACACATACCACCATTACTAAAACAAGCTGCGATCCACCCCATACTAAAGAATACCTCCCTAGATAAAACTCCTCATATAGACCAATATCAAGCCTCCCTTTTATGGCCAAAATAATCGAGAAATTAATAGAAATCCAACTGCAGGATTACACGGACACTTATCCCCCTTTAGACGAACAACAATATGACTTCAGGCCATACAACGGCATAGAAACTCTTCTTCTCACATTAACTGACAAACCGATTCGAGGTATAGATAACACCAAACATTTATTCTTGTATTCCTAGACATTACAGCAGCATTTGACAGTATCAACTACAACATAATGCTTAACAGAATTCAACAAAAAGGGATAAAAGGGACTGTGATACAATGGTTTCAGTCATATCCGTGAAACCGAACACAAAATGTCAAAGTTGGACAACAAACATCAGAACCATATAAGCAAGAACAAGGATTACCATGAGGCTCTGCCCTATTAAGGCACTGCTTTTCAACATTTAGCTTCAACCAATCTGCACCATCTTTAAAAAGTCTTAAGTATTTTACCATATCTATGCAGATATTATGATATATCTTCCCAAACATCAACAACCCTACCCCTCTGCAAGTTACAGACTGCCTCAGAGAAACATCAAAGTGGCTTAACAACCATAATCTCCACATCAACCTCAGTAAAAACAAAAGTAATGTATATAACGAGGAACCAAAACTTTTCACCGCCCCTAAAATTGAACCTTACAGACACAGACCTCCCTGTAAAAATGAAGTAAAATACCTTGGGGTCACCTTAGACCAGTCCCTTCTTAGCATGTCCACACACAAAATTCACTAGAAAGAAAATCTATTACAAACTCAGAATGATACAACAGCTAACATTCTTACTCCCAAATCATGACTTTAGATCAGTCTTCCAGGCACTTATCACCCCGCACTTCGACTTTTGTGACAGTATCCTACAAGGTCTACCTAAATAAGCCCTAAATCAACTTCAGATGGCCCAGCATGTGGCAGACCGAATAGTCTGGAAGGCGCATTTAACAGAACACATCACACCTATTCTATATAACCTGCATTGGCTCCCACTCCAAAGCCACATTAACTACAAAACCCTAATGACAACTTTCAAACTTATTAGGGAAACAGCCCCATCTTACCTCACATCACTCATCTCTAAACCAGAAGACTCTAGACTCAGAAGAGACTGCACACAGAAGAAACTGGCAGTCCCATACGACTTCAGAAAATCCAATTGAGCCACAAAGAGCATTCGCACACTTTGCACCCATATTTTTGAACAAACTGCCTGCTGAAATAAGAGCAAAGACCTTTCACATTCCGTAAAGAAATAAAAACTCATCTTTTCAAACTGCACTTTGCAAACTCATACAAACCCGTCAACCGTGATTTTACCTAATAACATACCCAAAATAAATACCCATACACAGCCACTACCACACACTGCAAACATACCTAACATCCACCCTACATAATACACAACCACCACTGCACACCGCAAACATATGCTAACTGTAATTAGCTCACCTAAAATACAAAGAACTTGATCAACCACACCCACATACCAGAAACATACGTTATCGGTACTTAGATCTCCACAGCATCTCAAGCCCAAACCCGTCATGGCTCATTGTATATAGTTTACAATAGGACTGTTAACCAAGTCCTAAGTTCATTGTTCAGAATTCTTTGCACATAGTTCTAGAAATGATACATGTAACCATTTATTATTATTGTTCAATGTAAACCACATTTGATCACTAGAAAAAGAGGTATATAAATGCAACTAAATAAAATAAAAATAAAATCCTCTAGCTCAGTGATTTTCAACTGCTGTGCCGTGAATGGTCCATAGGCGTGTTGCAGGAGTTTGGGGGAGGGTCATTTATTAGTTAGGGCCATTGGGGAAATTTGAGGGAGGGCGGAACCAGTGTCATTCTTCAGTCAGCTGCTGTTTGAATCAGAAGTGTTATTCCGTTTATTTCCCAGCACTTGAAGCACCTTCCTTGCACTGAGATATTCATTTGTGTTAAGTGCATGTGAGCCAGAAGAATTAGCTGTTGCAGAAGGTGGGCTGATGGACATCAGAAATAATAAAGGACTGAAACTGAAACAATCAACAGATATGGCCTCGTTCAGGTTGTCTCTCCAAGAGGAATACCCCATCTTCACAAAGATGGTGATTAAAACATTTCTTCCTTTTTCAACATCATATATGTGTGAGGCTGGTTTCTTTGCCATGAAAAACAATGACTAGCAAGAACAGGTAGTGGCTTCCAAGACTGGAGGAGGACTTTAGGGTATGCTTGTCAACCATCCACCCTCAGACAAGGGACATCATGAAATATCACCAACACAGATTTTCCACTGTTTTTTTAAATAACACAATGATTAAAATTTTAGTTATTGAACTTTAAACACAATTTTATTACTCGTTTTTTTAAATGAAAAATATATCCTTAAAAAACTGATGGTGTGCCTTGACAATTTTAGCCCCTTGTCAGTGTGCTATGAGATGAAAAACATTGAAAATCACTGCTCTAATTCAGTGAGGTAGGGGTTCATAAACCCTTCTTTAGGTCTGAAAAGCTTAACCACAAGGGTCACAAGGCAGTGACAGGGGCCCGTGGGGATCAGCCATCTTCAGCTTTCTGAACTCGACCATATCACAGAGTGGAGGAGTGGCCTAGTGGTTGGGGCAAGGTACTTCAGGCCAGAAGGTCAGGGGTTCAAATCCCACTAGAGGACAGCAACCTTGGGCCGGAAGGACTGGGGTTTCTAGTCCCACAGGTGCTCCTTGTGGTCTTGGGCAAGCCACTTAACCCTCCATA
This sequence comes from Ichthyophis bannanicus, assembly GCA_033557465.1. Classification (NCBI taxonomy): domain Eukaryota; kingdom Metazoa; phylum Chordata; class Amphibia; order Gymnophiona; family Ichthyophiidae; genus Ichthyophis; species Ichthyophis bannanicus. Next base: position 635,435,007 of record CM066036.1, on the reverse strand, counting down.
GCCCACGTTCCCTATAAAAGAATTATCTCCAAGTTATAATGCCCTGTTCAATGTAATTTCAGTTTGTTCAATGTAAACCACACTGATGCAGAATAGCACGGTATATAAGAGAATGTAAATAAAAATAAAATATCATAGCCATCTTCGAGGCAGAGAATACTATTAAGTTCCAGTGCTGCACCACTATTTAACCAGGTGATCACATCACTGAAGCTCATTTTGCTCTGCCTCCATCTGATGGATGTGGTGCATAATCACTCGTCTGGACTGGGCTGGTCCAGTAAAATGACAAGAAATAGTTCATTTTGCTTAGGGTGTAGCTATATTTGTACTTGTTCCCCCCTCCTGATTGCTAATATGTGTTAGACATTTTGATGTTGTGTTATTGCTTTATTCCACCTCATACCGTATCTTGTGGTTTAATCTGTTTTCTTTTTGTCAGCGTCCTGGCTTAGTTGGTGGCTTTATTAGCAGTTTTACCTCCTTTTATAAACTGCTATGATATTTGATATACTGCCATTGATACAGAATTAAAACATCAAATTATTATGTAAATTTGGCATTGATTTATTAAGATTTTGCACAACTGTGCTTCATGCCAAAGGTTTACTATGTGAATTGTGTTTTTACAAAGCTGCTTCAAGCAAAAATAGTACAAAATACCTGGACCTGCATAAAATGCCAAAGTGCAGGTGTTTATTGCTATTTTTTGCACATAGCAAATTTGCACTTTGCAAAAAGTGCACTAAGTCATGTCATACTTTAGTATACTTGGAGAGTCATTTTAAAAGATTTAATCATGATTTGGACATCTGAAGACATGCATATCGATGTCGAAATCACAGACACGTCTCCGTAGTCACTCCACAAATGATGTTCACAGATGTCTCCAATGCAGGGATATCCAAGTAGGCACAGGGGTGTAGTGGAGGCCTGTCCGGGGAGTGGAAATGTACTTACACGTCCCCGTTTGATCTCAGAAACGTTGGAGACTTTTAGAGGCACGTCAATGTTTATACCTGCTCCAGGCATGAACAGATATCAGGAAAGTGCTTGTTTTCACCTTGAAACATTCAGAGAGTGTCCAGTAAAGCTTCTATGAACTCTAGTCTGAACTGGAGCAAGCTGGGATTTTGGAAAGTTTATGACAAATCCCAAGTATTGTAGTACTGTGATGGTATGATGCAAGGAAAGCTGAACTTCTTGGAAGGTGTCTGCTTTTATGAGCCAGTCGTCTAAGTAGGGGAAGACAAATATCCCCAGAGATCTTAGATATGTGGCTACATCCGCCATGCACTTTGTGAAGACTCTTAGGGCAGAGGAGTGTCCAAAAGGAAGGACTCTGTATTGATAATGTTTTCCCTGAATGATGAAGTGTAGATATTTCCTGTGTCTAGGATGGATGAGAATATGTATATGCTTCTGTTAGATCTAGAGAACAGAGCCAGTCCTGACTCTGGAGGTAGGGAAGAAGTGTCCCAAGAGATATCATTTTGAACATCTCGCGGACCAGAAACTTGCTGAGGTTTCTGAGGTTCAGGATGTGCCTATACCCTCAGGTCTTCTTTGGTATGAGAAAATACAGAGAGTAGAACCCCATTCCCTGTTGGGAAATTGGGACATCTTCTATGGCGCCCTGAGACAGAAGAGAGAACACCTCGTCCTGTAGGAGAGCAGTGAGTGGGGGCTGCGTGTGATATTCCCCAAAAAAAGTCTAGGGGGGGCAGAGTTTGCAGATGAAGTCTGTACTCCTCCCGAACTATGGTTAGTGTCCACCTGTTCTGAGGTGATAAGGTGCCTCTGGAAGAAAACCCTGCCTCTGAGGGTCTTCCAGAGGCAGGGTGGCAATGTTCTCTAGAAAAAAGTCAAAAACCAGGTACAGACTGTGGCTGTGGAGCTGGTTGAGACTTAGCCACCAGTGGCTTCTTTTGTTGCTTAGCAGGCTGCTGTCTCTTTGAGGGCCTTGAGCCTGGTACTGAGAAGCAAGAGGATAAGAAGAGTAGAATGTCTTATTATTAAAGCAAGCTTTCTTTGTAGCTGTCTTCTTTCTAGCACGGTTAGCTGATGTCCTAGACAGCCTGTTTAGGGTGGTATTCTGTGACTCTAAGAAGCCTAATTCTGCCAGTCTTTGCCAAAGAGGTTTTCCCATGTGCAAGGTATGTTGCCCTGCTTATCTTGAACCCACTGCTCAAGATCTGAGGCCTGAAGCCATGCAATTATGTGAGCACCAATACAAATTGCTGTGGCTCTGCTTGTGCGCTCAAATACATCAAAGTTTTCCCAACTGACAAAGGTTGATGCATTTTGGGCATGTCTAACTAGAGCAAGATAGTCATTTCTCAATCATCTGGGAGAAGTGGGGTCATGGCCTCAAGGTCCTTGGTGACGTCTTTGAGGAACATACTGCCGGGACACACCAGCTCCTCCCTCCTCGGCTCCTGCCCAATCCGGGCAGTGGGAGCGGGAACAGCAGCAGCCGGCAGCAGATTAAAGCGGCGTCCCTGCTCGCAGAGACGCCGCTACTGCCGGGACACACCAGCTCCTCCCTCCTCGGCTCCTGCCCAATCCGGGCAGTGGGAGCGGGAACAGCAGCAGCCGGCAGCAGATTAAAGCGGCGTCCCTGCTCGCAGAGACGCCGCTACTGCCGGGACACACCAGCTCCTCCCTCCTCGGCTCCTGCCCAATCCGGGCAGTGGGAGCGGGAACAGCAGCAGCCGGCAGCAGATTAAAGCGGCGTCCCTGCTGGGCGCGCCCGCGCCTTGCGGGCCCGCGCCTGAGGGCCTCGCAAGAGGGCCCTTTGGCGTGGCCCTTAGGCGCGGCACGAGGGCGAGCAGAAGGCAACAACAAAACGAGTCAGCTACACCAACATCGCAGCAGAACCCAACAAAGGACTAGACCGAAGAAAAGGACGTCAAAACCGCAAGTAGAACCCTCACTACACACCACACACTTCCTTCCACCAGACGGTCCCTTCAACTACCAACACCCCAACGGATCCGGATCTCCCTCCACGGGGACAGGCTCCCCTCCCACGGGGACAGGCTCCCCTCCCACGGGGACAGGCTCCCCTCCCACGGGGACAGGCTCCCCTTCCACGGGGACAGGCTCCCCTTCCACGGGGACAGGCTCCCCTTCCACGGGGACAGGCCCCTGCTCCAAGTTTAGCTCTCCCCAATCGGGGGATTGGAGCGGCAACAAGGGCACAGCCAGACAGCGGCAGAGTGCCGCCCAATCGGGGCAGACTCAAGGCCGTACAAGGAACAGCGCGGCAAGAGTGAGCACAAAGGGAGAATCACAGCCACACATACAACAGAACACCAGAGGAAAAACAACAGCAAAGCAAGCAACAGACGAAGACTTAAGAAAAAAAAGGCATCACCCTAACAGAACTTCACAAAAGACCAAAATGCACGTCACATACTTCCTCCCACTCTACCTACTCGTCACTCAACTCCTCCCACCAACCACACACCTACACTACCCACAAGCAAACACAACGCGGTACCCACCAACAGCATTGCCATATTTAGAAACACAGCACACACACAAACAAACACTCAGAACTGCCCAGACAAAAAGACCAAACAGACACAAATCAAACTCCCAATCCTGCACAAAGGAAGCACATGTAACAGCAACCTACTCAACAAAGGTAACAACGATTGAGCTCATAAACGCCAGATCAGTATGCAACAAGATACACACTCTTGTAGACCACATAGAGGAGCGACAGCCCGACATAATATGCTTCACAGAGACGTGGCTCAACCCTACCGACAATGTACTACTCAACCAACTCGTACCGGACAACTACTCAGCGTACAACTGCCCACGAACCCACAAGCGTGGAGGAGGAGTCCTAATAATAGCAAAGACAAAACTAAAATTCAAGACACATAGCTTCTCCAATACTCAGCAATGTAACACAATCAGCATCAAAAACAAAAACATTGCAATCTGCCTAACCTACAGAGCACCCAGAGCTCCACCCGACGAATTAGCCTTCATACTCGAAGAAGCCTGTGCCATAACAACAAACAACAAACCAGCACTACTGATTGGAGACTTCAACCTCAAGTCCACCAATGCCAAAGACGCAGAGGCCTTCCTGCAAGCAATGACCTCACTTCAATTCACACAGATAATCAACGCTCCAACGCACAGACATGGATCTTCTCCAGACCTCATCTTCGCATCCAATTACATAACTTCAAGAGACCTAATCTCTCCACCCACCATTACCCCAGTGCCATGGTCTGACCATTACTTAATTGAGACAAAGATACGATCTCAAGAGGACCAGACAAACGAAAGAACAAACAACTCACACACACAAAGACGATTCAAGAAATTCGACAGGGACGAATTCATACAGAACACAACACAACACCTGAACATTCCTACAGATGACCTGGAGGAACAAGTTTCCAGATGGAACAGCATCTTAGCTAACGCCGCCAAACCATCCGGTGGAGGACACGAGAAACACCAACACAACAGGAGACAAAACAAACCTTGGTACTCAGCAAAAATACGTCAGGAAAAGAGGGAGCTCAGGAAGATTGAACGGAGATGGAGAAAAAACAAAACAGCAGCCGACCAACATCTCTACCTAACAAAACAAAAACAATACAATGAATGCATCAACCAATCAAAGAGGGAATTCCACACAAACTTGATAAATACTTCCATCAACAAGCCCAGAGAGCTCTTTGAAATAGTCAAGATCCTCACAAAAGAGCAAACAACAGAAGGGGAAGTACAAGTGGACCCACAGGAATTCGCCAACCACATCAAAGACAAATTCCACTCCACAGAGCGTACAACACCCAGTGGGACCACCGGGACAGACATACACACCAAAACCTGGGGCACATTCTACTCACCCTCAACAGAGCAGATATCCCACATCATCTCTACAATCAACACAAGCACTGCTCCTACAGACCCATGCCCAGTATCATGGGTCAAAGCCACCAAATCAAACTTCATTCACACCATACACAAAATAGTACACAACTCACTCACTCAAGGACTCATGCCAAAGCAACTAAAGCTTGCCTCAGTAAGACCAATAACAAAGAAAACAACACTCGACAAAAAGGATCCAGCAGCATACCGACCGATCTCCAGCATACCCTTCCTGGCAAAAATCATCGAAAAAACGGTACAACTACAACTCCAGGAACACATCGACAAACATGAAACACTCGACGACAACCAACACGGCTTTCGTCCCAACCACGGAGTCGAAACGCTACTGATCTACCTCTTCGACAGCATCCTAAGAATAATTGACAACAACAGGAAGGGAATCATAATGATCTTCATCGACATCTCCTCAGCCTTCGACACAGTGGACCACAACACGCTCCTGGAAAGACTAAAGAACACTGGTATACACGGTATCACTTTGAAATGGTTCCACTCATACCTAACCGAAAGACAGCTACAGGTCAAGGTGGGACACAACACCTCCCGACCCATAAATGTCCGCCAAGGAGTACCTCAAGGATCCGCACTTTCAGCCCTCCTATTTAACATCTACATCCAACCGATATGCGACATCATGAAAGAGAACAACATTCAATACACAATATATGCAGACGACATCATGATATACACCCCGATAGAAATCGACAACCCGGATTTCTCCAAGATAACAGACTGCCTTACCCAAATGACGAGCTGGTGTCAAAACAACAACCTCGCAATAAACTACAACAAGACTGAAGCTCTAATAATCACTCGGAACCAAAACTTCATACACCCGCCAAACATCAAGATACAAAACACTACTATTCCAATAAAATCAGAAGTGAGATACCTTGGAGTTACTCTGGACAACAAGCTAAGCCTCAAGCCACACATAGACAAAACAATACAAAAGTCTACTACAAGATGCGAATCATCAGGAGACTGAAACCACTCCTTGCCCCAGAACACTTTCGTACCGTCCTCCAAGCACTGATAACCCCAATACTGGACTTCTGCAATCCGATATACTTGGGACTACCGAAACAAGCCCTCAAACCACTCCAGCTAGCACAAAACACTGCAGCACGAATAATATCCGGTACTGCAAGACAGGACCACATCACACCCACCTTAAAAGACTTACACTGGCTCCCAATCGGTGCACGCATCAGATACAAAACTATCATAAACCTATTTAAGATAAAACAGCACACATCAGCCAACAGCCTACACACCCTCATTCAACCAGACAACAGCACTCGTCCTAGAAGAAAACAAACACGCAACCGAGTCAGCACCCCAGGTGAATTCAAACACAACAGCAAGGACACAACAGACAGAGCTCTCTCCATGGCTGCTCCAACTATATGGAACAAACTACCAGACGACTTGAGGACAACTACAGACCTCAAAGACTTTAGAAAACAGCTAAAAACCATGCTGTTCATAGAACACTATGGACACATCACATAACCTAAGAGAATGTATAACAGCACATATTGCTGCCTGTACAGATAATGTTTTACAGCACCACTGTATATAGCCCACACTGTACATAGCTCAAACCATTCTAGCACGCAACACACCACACCTTGTACATAGCTCACCCCAATCTAGCACACGATACAACACACACTCAACTAAATTGCACCCTCACTGCATGATTAACACACTCACTTTACCCGATTGTTTGCTGTGATACCACCTTGATTAATATGATAAGGCGGTTTAAAAATACTGTTAAATAAATAAATAAATGTAGAGTATATAGGAGTTAATCCTGGCTGAAAGCATGGAAGCCTGAAAACATCAATGCCCAAAGCATCAAGGGTTCTCGATTCTCTACCCAGTAGGTTAGAGGAATGAGTTGTGGAACTCTTTATTCAGTGCATCACTGATTCCACCACTGAATGGTGAGGAAGCTGTGTTTTTTGGAAGCCAGGACACTCCGGTACTTGATACACGTCCTGATCTTTGGGAATCTCTTCTCCTTATCCTTTCAGAGACATCTCTTCTCACTTCTCATCTGGTCATTCTTGGCGACTTCAATGCCCATTTGTCCCCTCCAATCCGCCCCCGGGATAAAGTCCTTCGGTCGCTCTTCTCCGATCTTAATCGGACTCAGCATGTGGACTGCCCCACTCACTCTTCCGGCCATACCCTTGATCTCATTCTCACTTTCTCCTCTTCCCCTTATGTTCCTTCTGCCCTTTTGTCCCTCTCTCTCCCTTGGTCCGATCATCATTGTCTGTTGTTCTCTTTCCCTCTCCCTCCCGTATGGGTCTCTACCTCATCTGCTGCGGCCGTTGCACCAGCACTTCTTAAGCGACGTCTTACGCCTCTCACCTTGCAGTCCTTCCCTGCAGCTACCTCCCTCTTTCCCCCCGAATTTTCCTCTCTCTCTCTGTAAACCAACAGGTCGATTCCTGGTCCTCTACTCTTACTAGCACTCTTGACACTCTTGCCCCGCTTCGTCCCACCCCCCACCGTTCTTCATCTCATCATCCCTGGTTTCACTCGGGCCTTCGTCTTCAACGCACCTATCTTCGCCGGGCCGAGCGCTGCTGGCGCAAGCACCCTTCTGGCTCCTCCCTATCCTCCTTTCGTTATGAGCATCGCCACTATCGGGCCATGATTACCGAGGCTAAATGGTCCTATTTCTCCGATCTCATCGCTTCCTCCTCTAACTCCTCCCGTTGCCTGTACCAGGTATTTCATTCATTATCCTCTTCCTCATCTCGTCCCCCTCCAACGGCGCTCCTTTCCTCCGCTCCCAGTCCGACGACTCTCGCTTTCTTTTTTGTCAACAAAATCCAGTCTCTTCGCTCTTCCTTCCCCTCTTGCCCCCCCTTCCCCTCTCCCCCCCTCCTTCTCCTTCTGCCTCTCCAAACACCCCCTCTCCCCCTTCTTCTGGTGCCTTCCCACATACATGGCACTCCTTTCACCCAGTTTCTTCTGCTGAACTCCTTAAGGTTCTTTCTTCATCTCGCAAGACAACCTGCCCACTTGACCCTCTCCCCTCCACTTGGCTTCTTGATCCCACCCTCCAACTTCTTCCATATATCTTGGCTATAGTCAATTCCAGCCTCACATCCGGCACCTTCCCCACCCAGTGGAAACATGCCATGGTTCGCCCTCTCTTGAAGAAACCCTCCCTCGATCCCAGTCTCCCCGCAAATTGGCGCCCAGTCTCAAACCTTCCCTTTCTCTCTAAAGTTCTCGAATCACTAGTCTTCTCTCAGCTCATCTTGATTCCACTCTTTCCCTTCACCCCCGTCAACCTGGCTTTAGGACTGGGCACAGCACTGAAACTATACTTCTTGCCCTTCTGAGTGAACTCCACCTCACGATCGGGGTGATTTATCTATTGCTGTCTCTCTGGATCTCTCCGCCGCTTTTGACGTCATAGATCACCGTACCCTTCTTACTCGCCTGTCTGACTCTGGTATCCGTGGCACTGTGCTTCACTGGTTCAGGTCTTTCCTCTCTCTTCGCACTTTCGCTGTCCATTCCGGCACCACTGCCTCGGACCCTTCCCCTTTGCACTGTGGTGTCCCGCAAGGCTCCATTCTCGCCCCTCTGCTTTTTAATGTTTTTCTTGCCCCACTTGCCCTCCTCATCCAGCAGTCTGGCCTTTCCTCCTACTTTTATGCCGATGATATCCTTCTTATCCATCATACCAATTCTGTATCCCCGGACCTCTCTGCTCTTAACCACTGCCTCGATCTTATTGCGTCCTGGTTCTCTGACAATCTTCTTTGTGTCAATCCCTCTAAGTCCTCAGCTATCTGGTTCTCCTTCTCTACCTCCCCCCTCCCACCTTAGCCCCTACCATGTCCTCCCTTCCCATCCCGCTTGTCCCCTCTCTCCGCTACCTTGGTGTTACCCTTGATTCCTCTTTGTCCTTTCACCCCCACATTTCCTCCCTTGTTCGAAACTGCTTCTTTCATCTTCGTCGCATCTGTTCCTTCTGGCCTTACCTCTCTGCCGATTCTCTTACTACTCTGGGTCCTCTCCCTTATCTCCCGCTTAGACTACTGTAATTCCATTTTTGCTGGCCTTCCATCCTATCAAATTCGTCACCTTCAGCTCATTCAGAATACTGCTGCCCGTTTGATCACTTTCTCTTCCCCTCATGATCACGTCACTCCTTGCCTTCTTTCCCTTCACTGGCTTCCTGTTAAATTTCGGTTCATTTATAAATACCTTATTACCACCCACAAAGTTCTTCACACAGGTACTCCCCAATATTTATCCGATCTTATCTTCCATCAACCCGTCCCTCCCCTTCTCCGTTCTTCTCACAGTAACCGCCTTTTTCTTCCCTCCCCATCTCAAGCCCATCTTGAACTTACCCGTCATTCCGCTTTCTTTTTCTTAAGTCCTGCTCTATGGAACTCTTCCCCACTCACTCCGCACCGAACCTTCATTTCCACATTTCAAAGCCCTTCTCAAGACCCATCTGTTTTCCCAGGCTTTTGATCTCCCAGCACCCCCCTGACAGTTACGCAGGCCCTTACACCGTATGCCACTCCAACCCTTCCCTCTCTTCCCTCGTCCTTCCTGCTGCCCCTAACTCTTTAGCCATACTGTTCTGTCTCTTTCTTTCTTTCTTTCTATCTATTTCTACAGCACTTTCCTGTCATTTGAATGGCGTTCCTTTTCCCTCTTTAATTTTCTGGCAGCCTGCTTTTATTGTACACCGCTCTGATGCTCCGGTTTGGGTGGTTTATCAAGTCTCATAAATAAATAAATAAAAAGACGTCGAGTATGAGGTGAGATCGTGAGGGGAGTTTCCCACATCTGGAGCATCAGATCATGGAGGATGCGATGCACTGGCAGGGTGGGCTGCCTCCCTGGGAGACGTTTGATATTGGAGGATCTCCAATTCCTCCACCCTGGGCTCTCTCTCAGATGTAACTGTTATGGAGAGACCCCTAGCTAGGTCAAGAATGAATTCTTGGAAGGACATGTCCTCAGGAGGCAACATGTATCGTTCTGGAGGCAGAGAGGGCTCCGAAGGCAGGCCTCAGGGCCCCCAGGAATCAAGTGACTCCTCATCCGAAACAGGGAAGTCAGAATCAGAGGACTCAAAGTATTGGCGAAAATGGTGCTTGCCTTCCACCAGATGCTGATACCAATGTGTGTCAGTATCAAGCTCATGGAACCATTTGGGTCGAGCCCCAGTATCGGTGATGGACTCGAGGGAAGGCATGGGTGGCAGTGCCATGTATCTGGACGCACTCTGCACTGGTGCTGATGTTGGTACCAGTATGTGCACCAGTATCGATGGCCCAGTTCTTGAGGGCAACGGTTTAATGGGAATCAAAGCTGCCAATAGAGCTGCCAAGCTCCACATGATGGCCAGTATACACTGGTCTATCGAGGTCGCTGATGCTTGGGTATCGGTGATGGAAACTTGTGCCACCATCCCAGAGCATGGTGCCAGTAGCTCTCCTAAAGTCGAAGCTTCGGGAGCATTCTGGTGCCCTTCGATGGCTTTGGAGGGCAGGTCCTCCACCAGGTCTTTTTGGCAGGCCAATCCACCTCCAGGGCAACACCAGAGGCATCTCGATGCTGGGAACGAGATCTTCCTCTGGAGGAATTTTCTGTCTTCAAGGAAGACTTGTGCTTAGATACTTTTGATACCTGAGATCCACGTGAGGAGGATGAGGATCTCGATGATATCAATGCCAAAGATACGGCATCCGAAGCGAAGAGAGTTTCAAACTTAGAGGCCCGGTTTTGCAGGCCTCTCTTTGTCATCTTTTTACAAAGGGAACATTCTGTTGGCTAGTGATCGGGCCCGAGGCATTTCAAGCACCAGTCATACATGTCAGTAGCCGAGATGGTACTGCCACATTTTGAACCTTTTTTTAAACCACTGGTCAGTTTCTCCATACTGTCGGTGTCGCCTTCTCTTCTGTCCATGGGAGAGATCGGATTTCCTATGGGCAGCCAGGGCCAAACAACTGCAGCATGAGCAGCCATGGCTGCCCTTGGAGATCCCAGACACCAGGTCCGTTTTTTTAGTCTCCATGGCGACCTGACACCTGAGGAGCTCTGACTTATAATCCACTTTATAATCATAAGGCACACAAAGCAGAGTATAATTAAACAATAAAAATGAATTACATAAAATAATTACATAAAAGCAAAAAAAAAAAAGGCTACTCCACAATGTAAATAACAAGCAGTTTCATGTACTGTTGTACCACCTATGTATATAGTATAAACCACCATTGTATTTAGTTACCCCGTTTCTCCAAGTTCTACTTCCTGTTAAATGTAATGACCAGACATATGTAAATTGTCGGATGTTTTCTGTTCAATGTAAACCGCGCTGATGTCTAATAGTGCGGTATATAAGAATTGTTAATAAATAAATAATTAATAAATAAATAATTAATAAATAAATAAATCATTCCTTAAAGTCCATTAAGTATTTCCCAACAACCACGTTTTCAACTATTACCGAAACAGTAGGTTAATCTCTAATCTCTTCTGGCAAACTATTCCAAAATCTTATTATAGCCCCAGAAAACCATCAGTCTCTAACCCTCACCTAAGAAAGAAGAAGCCAATGCTAACATTAATACATACTAGGTCAGATCAAGGTCCATCAAGCCCAGTATCCTCTTACACCTCCCAACGTTGACCCTGACATGGACAAACCAAAAACAAACACATTTAACACACTTTTCATTTTAAAAAAAGGCATAAAAATTGTGGGTGTATGTAATTTAACACAAACCAGTCCTGGAGAACACTCCAGGAAACATTCTACTTGTCCATCTTCAGAAAAGAATATGAATCAGCTTGTGGGTTCCATACTGAAGTTAGAAAGATCATTTAATCAGTGTAATGACTCCAGCAACGTTTACAATTCAAAGCACACAGCAATCTTTGAAAATGTTTAGAAAAGCAGAACCCAAGACAGCACATGATCTCTTGAATTTACTTCTATGATCTTAATTCAGATATCACTAAACAGTTAAAGCAATCAGTAGGCAACTGAAAGAACCATGAGCTCTATAATTAATTTTTCCTTTAAATCTAATCAGCTGAACTTTTTATTAGTTTGTTTCCTCTGCCAAGTTGATTGTTTTTGATTTTGTAGATCTTGTACTTTAAACAATAATTACTGGACAAGTTCAGACCTATGCAATTATTATAACAAAATAATTGTATGTGTTAGAATCTTCATTAACCAATCACGGTGCTTGATTTGTTCCAGATGTTATAATGATATGTAATTAATCCTTACATAATCAACCACTTAAACACTACAAATAGTTTATGACAAACAGTAAAACACAGACAATTAGACATAGCTAGTTGAAAAGGAACAAATTGATGAACACTGTTCATCAATAGTTATATGTTTTCCAGTTAGTACTAACTTGAAAGCTATTAGTCACAAAATCATTTACACAATTTTAAAAAAAACTACTAAGAAACCAAATCAAAATGCAGTGTTTCACACAAGTTTAAAGCTGAAAATATGATGCTATAAGCTGAAAGTCATTTCCATCTTGATGTCTTCTTGTCTTGTATGCTTTCATTTAACAATACAATTTTGGATTTATCTAGAGCCTTTCATCCAAACAGAATTCACAAGCACTTGCCTATATGCTAATAAGGGACTCAATGTTCCTGTGCAGATGTCATCTCTGGGCATTTTCTTTGCCCTGGCCTAGAGATACAGTATGGATTAAGTGTCATCTGAAAGAGTGAACACTGCAGTTTGGCAGGAGCACAGTGTTCTTTTGGCATAACTACAGCACTTAAATTTGTAAAACTATACTTTTGTGGTGTACAGAAAAAATAACTCATTTGCAAAGAGTGCATTTAGATCATCACAGCTGGCTGTGTTTTCAAAACCTTTAATTCTCTTCCTTGGATTAGTTTCTCTTCTCTAACCTTGTCCTTCATTTGTCACTTCCTTGGTCTACAATCACATTTATTACTTTTTAAAATTTATTTAGTAGTATTTAGCTCACGCCTTTCCAGTAGCAGTTCAAGGCAAATTAGAATCAGGTACAGTAAGCATTTCCCTGTCCCCAGAGGGCTTACAATCTAAGTTTGTACCTGAGAAAATGGAGGGTTAAGCGACTTGCCACAAGAAGTGCCAGTGGGAGTCAAATCCTGGTCTCTTTGGTCACAGAGCACATACACTACCTCTGCACATAATTCCATCCATCCACACTAATACTCATGCTGTTCGTTCAATCTTAGTCACAAGTCATTTCTCTGCGTGTTAAGTCTATTCATCTGCACTGTTTTTCCATTGTGCCCAAAGACAGCGTAGTTACTCACCTGTAACGTGTGTTCTCTGGGGACAGCAGGAATCAGTCCTCATGTATTGGTGACGTCAGCACTGATGGAGCCCTTGCGGAAGCACCCCCCCAGCTTTCAAAGAAAGCCTTTGGGAGATGCCACCACACATGCGTGATCCCCTTCCCGCCCAAGGGTGCCATCTTGCTCAGTAGATGACATAGCTAAAAGACAGAAAAAATAAAATATGGTAACGGAGCAATTCCAAGGGGAGGAGGGAGGGTTGTGAGAACTGATTCCTGCTGTCCCCGGAGAACACCTATTACAGGTAAGTAACTACACTTTTTATGGGAACAAGCAAGAAGTCAGTCCTCATATATTGGACTCCCCAGCTACAGGCTATCGAAATCCCATAACAAAAGAGGGACTCACTCATGGGGAGCCGCAAGCAGCAGCAAATGAGTCTTTGTCCACAGGCCACAGTAGGACCCCTGTGTCCACAGACCGCAGTAGGACCCCTGTGTCCACAGACCGCAGTAAGACCCCTGTGTCTGCTGAAACCAACACTCTGGTAGCCTGACCACAGAAGGACTGGAGGGTAGGAATTGCCTAAACCCCTAGAAGGTAACAGAACACAGTCTGGCCGAAGGCACTGTCCGGTCAGGACTCTCTTTCCAGGCAGTAATGAGCTGCGAAGGTATGGACTGAAGACCAGGTGGCAGCCTGGCAGATGTCCACCATTGGGACAGAGTGCAAGTTTGTCACCGAGGCTGCCATGGCCTGACACGATGCGCCGTGATGCAGCCTTCCAGTGGGAGCCCCGCCTGCTCATAGGCAAGGGTGATACAGTCCGCCACCCAGGTGGACAGCGTTCGCTTGGTCACCGCCTCCTCCAGCCTCCTGGGGTCATAGGAGATGAAAAGCTGAGACACTTTGCAGTAGCCCTGAGTGTGTTCGATATAGAAGGACAAAGTCCTCTTACAATCCAAGGTGTGAAGGACTGTCTCCGCCCAACTGGAGTGAGGTCTTGGAAAGAAAGTAAGGAGCACTACTTCCTGGTTGAGATGGAAGGGCGATACTACCTTCGGCAGAAATTTGAGGTGTGTGCGAAGCACCACCCTGTTCTTGTAGTACTTGATGTAAGGCGCCTCCACCACAAGGGCCTGAAACTCTCTAACTCTGAAAGCGGAGGTGAGCGCAACCAGAAAAGCCACCATCCAAGAGAGGTAAGCCAGAGGCTCGAAGGTTAGGCGAGTGAGCTGCCTTAACAATATGTTGAGGTCCCATTCGGTTGCCAGAGAGTAAACCGGGGGCTTCGATAAGAGCAGGCCCCGAAGAAAATGGGTCACCAGAGGTTGGACCGAAAGGGGCTTACCATCTAGAGCACTAAGGTGCACTCGGATGGATTTAGACTTGAGCCCGGAATGAGAGAGGTGAGAGAGCCATTTGGACCATTAGATGATAGAGGGATAAAAGGGGCACTAAGAGGGGACAAGGCCATAGCAGAGAGACTGAATGAATTCTTTGCTTTGATATTTATTGAGGAAGATGTAGGGATGTTAGCCATGACAGAAATGGTATTTAAAGATGATGCTGCAGAAGAATTGAAAGAAATATCATTGCACCGGGAACATGCATTACAACTATTTGATAAAATGAAGAATAGCAAATTACCTGGACCAGATGGTATAGACCAGACCTAATGGGCAAGAGAACAGGTCAGCCCTGTGCTCGGCGCACTAAGCCGGGAACCTGTGCCAATTGAGGGCATAAGCCTTCCTAGTAGAGGCCTTGCGAGAGGCCAGCAGAATCTCTTCCACCTCCACCAAAAGATTAAAAGGGGCTAGTCACCCTCTCAGCAGCCACGCTGTCAGTGACAGGGACCCCAGATTGTGGTGCAGAAGAGAGCCCGTCTCCTGGGACTGGAGTCCTGGAGAGGTCCCCAAGGGGATGGGGGTCTCCACCATCAACCGGAGGAGCAATGGGAACCACAGTTGCCTGGGCCATTGAGAGGCTATCAGGATGAGTGAGGCCCTGTCGTGGAGGGTCCTGAACAAGGTCTTGGTGATCAGCGGCGTGGGAGGGAAGGCATACATGAGGCCTTCAGACCATGAGACAAGGAACGCATCCGCTGCAACCCTGGAGGGGTGGGCCTGCCGGGGAACAGAAGCGGGGTAACTGGAAGTTGTCCAGGCTACTGAACAGGTCCATCATTTATTTATTTATTTAACAAGTTTTATATACCGTCTTTCTACCAGTCAAGACGGTTTACAGAGAACAAAACAGTCGGTATTTTTCAACCTTTTACATAGAACAATATAACAATGAGTATATAGGTAAGTGAACATAACTAATTACAATGATCGATCGAAGATCAACTATTTACACAATGAATTTACAATTATTTATACTTGAGTTTACAGTGGGCCATATGAATAGTAAATGGGTGTTGCAGAAGGGGTAAGAGGGAGGTGTAGTGGTTCAAGCTAAGGTGGAAGGGAGAAATGCTCAATGAAAAGGTGGGTTTTTAACTTTTTGCGGAACTCAGCGTGGGAGGAGCAGTTCTGAAGTTCATGAGGAACGGTGTTCCAAAGGGATGGGGCATAGAGGGAAAAGGCCGTTACTTGTAGATTGTTTGCAGAGTCTCTTTTTTATAGGGATGGCCAGTAAGTTTTTGGTGACTGAACGGCGTGTTCTGTTACAATTGGATGAGGGAAGGAGAGGGGAGAGGCACGGAGCAGACTCATTGGATAATATTTTATGTATCAAGGTGAGGACCTTGAATTTAGCTCTGTATTGGATGGGGAGCCAGTGGAGATCATAAAGGACAAGTGTGATGTGGGAACGTCTGGGGTGGTTGGTTATGAGTCGAGCAATAGTATTTTGAGCAAGTTGGAGAGGTTGGATAGAAATCTTAGGGAGGCCAAGGTAGATAAGGTTGCAGTAATCAAGAAAAGGTATAGTGAGGGCTTGACAGACCGTACGAAAGGAGTTGGGGCTTAGAAGGGGTTTAAGGTTCCGGAGAGTACGGAGCTTTGCGTATATTATATTAGTGGTTCTCTTTATATGGTCAGTGAATGAAAGGTTCTGATCCAGGATAATACCAAGATATTTAACTTGGTTCTTTACAGATAGTGTTAGATGGCTAATAGTAAGGGTGGTTGGAGGGCTGTATGTGGGATTGGAGAAAACCTGGAGAACCTCAGTCTTGGATTGATTAATCAAGAGGTTATGTTGGGAAAGCCAGGTTTTCAGGCTAGTCAGGCATTCGGATAGTTTAGAGAAGTTGGGATTGGAAAAGGTTAAAAGGGGTGAAGCACATCATGTCATCGGCATAAAGTTAAGAACATAAGAACATAAGACATGCCATACTGGGTCAGACCGAGGTCCATCAAGCCCAGTATCCTGTTTCCAACAGTGGCCAATCTAGGTTAACGTACTGTCAGACGGCTGCCTGGATGAGAATCTTCACAGTCTTGTCAAGTGCATATATCTATATGATTTGCAAGGTATTGTGGGCAATGTAGTTCATTCACACCAGACACAGCTGCTGACAATAATTTAGTTGTGCTCTTGGGTAAAGCCAATAAGATATTTATTTATGGGGTTATTTCTCCCAACACAGATATGCTTGGTAGCACATAAATTAGGTTACTTGCTTTCAGTGTTAACTTAAAAAAAACAAAGTCAAAATCAGGAAAACAACAAATGAAAAGCCACAAAGCAAGAAACAAACTGTTCTTTTCAGGTTAACTTCTGATTACTTCCCACAGATACAGAAGTGATTCTCTCCTAGCTCACAAGCAATTAGGTAAGGCTTAATTGCTAGCAGTTATCAGCTGAAACCCCTTAGCTGGCTTGCCTTCCACTGTGTGGGTCAAATCCTGCTTCAGGAGCTTTTCTGAGTAGATTAAAGAACAAATTTGTATTTCTTTGTGATGGTTGCTGTACTTTATAACAGAAAGTTACCAACGGAGTTTAGATAGAGAGCAGTCCATATAAACAGGATCCTCATCTGCTATTATTCCCCCTTGTTCAACAAGCATGGGTTCAATATCATGGATTGGCACAGATGAATCTCTCAATGGAGCATTTTCAGGAGAATACTTGTTTCCCTGCTGTCTTTCAAGGTTATAGCTAGGGCATAGATCAGTGTTCATACCTGAGCTTCCATTTCTGCTAGAGTTCCTCTCTATATAGCCTGGCCAGTATGTAGTCCAGTTCTTATGTCCAGCCTTCCAATCCAGATCCCTGGACACTGGATCTCTCTTCACATACCTTCTGGCACAGGTCTTAGGGTCCCTTCCACGTGCAGCCGTCTCCCTCACAGGTAGCCTCTGGTGATTCCTAGCTCTGCAGCACCATTCCTCTGGCTTTCCCCAGTCCAATGGTGTATGCTGGCCCTTGGAATACCTCCCAGTATACGTACTACTTTGGACTCTTCTATTGGACTCTTCTAGACCTCTCAAAGGCTTTTCTCTTCCTTCTTCC
The DNA here is from genome assembly GCA_033557465.1 of Ichthyophis bannanicus. Classification (NCBI taxonomy): domain Eukaryota; kingdom Metazoa; phylum Chordata; class Amphibia; order Gymnophiona; family Ichthyophiidae; genus Ichthyophis; species Ichthyophis bannanicus. The sequence continues at coordinate 635,417,262 of CM066036.1, read as the reverse complement.
AAAGGGTCTCTTTCCCTCTCTGTCCGTCCGGTTTGGCTTCTGCTTCTGAGGATCCTTCAGATGAAACTGATGATCCTTCTCTGAATATCCAAGGTGATCATGAAGATGATCATCTGTAGAATAAACTCTACTCTTATTCTGCTTAGATGAGTGCTCCTCCCTAATACAGCGCAGCTGTGCTGAATCAGGCCCTGCCCTTTGAGATGAGTGCTTAGGGATTACCTCATAGCCCTCCTGATTGAACACACGTTTCCCCACTTCAGCTCCTCTAATGGCTGTTGGAAACCTGGTGCATTCTGGTACTGGTAGTCTTTTATGGTAAAATTCTGTTTTCTTATTTCTACCAGAACTGACAGGTTGCTTGTTCAGAGTCACTTCACCTTTCCTATAGCTCCTTCCTGAGCTATGATAAGCTTCCTTATCACAGTACCTAGCAATATCCCCAAAGACACAGGTTCCACAATGCTTGTACTGGGTCAAGCATTGATATCCTAGGTCCCTTTTTAATAGTGGTTTATGGACCTTTCCTCCAGGAACTTGTCCAAACCTTTTTTAAACCCAGCTATACTAACAGCCCTTACTACATCCTCCGGTAACAGATTCCAGAGTTTGATTACACGTTGAGTGAAAAAATATTTTCTCTTATTTGTCTTAAATAGTTTACCCTGTAGCTTTATTACATGTCCCCTAGTCTTTCTATACTCTGATAGCGTAAACAATTGATCCACGTTTATCCGTTCCACTCCATTCATTAATTTATAGACCTCTATCATATCTCCCCTCAGCCATCTCTTCTCCAGGCTAAAGAGCCCTAACCTTCTTAGCCTCTCTTCATAGGAGTAGCCTTCCATCCCCTTCACCAATTTGGTGGCTCTTCCCTGTACTTTTTCTAATAACGCTATGTCCTTTTTAAGATACGGTGACCAGAATTGCACACAATATTCAAGGTGCGGTCGTACCATGGAGCGATACAGAGGCATTATAATATCCTTTGTTTTGTTCTCCATCCCTTTCCTTATGATACCTAGCATTCTATTTGCTTTCTTGGCCGCCGCTGCACACTGGGCGGAGGGTTTTAACATATTATCCACAATGACTCCTAAATCTTTTTCCTGGGTGGTGATACTGAATGTCATATTTCTGGAACATCTTGCATACCGGTTGAAGGAAGATGTTAAATAATAGAGCAGAGAGACTGGATCCTTGGGGTACACCTTGTTTTAAGATGAATGGGAGGGAGGTGTCACTTCCAATACGAACCTGTTGGGTTCTGTTGTCTAGGTACGAATGGAACCAGTTCAGAGTTGTGTCTCTGAGCCCAATTTCATGAAGTCTGCTTAGGAGTAGATGGTGAGGGAGGGAGTCAAAAGCAGCTGATAGATCAAGGAATATGAGAAGACATCCTTGAGAGGGGTTCTGGATGTGGAGGTATAAGGAATCTAGTAGGGAAGTAAGAAGGGTTTCGACTCCATGGTTCCTTTTGAAACCATGCTGGAATAGGTCGAGGGGGGAGTGTTCGTCAATATAGTTCTGGAGTTGGGTTTGGACCAGTTTTTTGGTTATCTTAGCTAAGAATGGAATACTAGAGATGGGTCTGTAAGATGTGGGAGAAGATGGGTCAAGTTTTGTTCCTTTTAAAATGGGACGGATAGTGGCATTCTTAAGAGGTGGTGGTACCAAGCCAGTCTGGAGGGACGACTGAACATAATGTACGGACTTAGGGAGCTTCTAGTAGTTTTAATCCAGGGTACGGGGCAAGGGTCAAGGGCAGATGTAGAAGCATTTAAGTCCTTTATTACATTGGTTACATTTTCTAAAGTGAGAGGCTCGAATTCTCTCCAGGGGTTTTGGGGGGTAGACTCGAGTGGTTGGGAGTTGTAGTGAATGGGGGGTTGGTAGTTAGTAGAAAGAGGAGGGTGGAATTTGGAAATGAGGTGGTTGGCAAAGGCCTGTGCAGTTATTTTTGGAAGCTGGTCTTGATGCAGGGGCTCAATTAATTAAGGATTTGGTAATAGAGAATAGCTCTCTAGGTTTGTTAAGTGAACGTTGAATAATATTTTCATTGTATTCTCTTTTATGATTGAGGGTTTCAGTGCAGTAAGTTCTGAGTTTAGCTAAATAGGAAGTGAGTGTGTTTGTATCTTTAGAGCGTCTCCATTTGCGTTCATTCATGGGTTCCCCTCAGAGCCGGAAAAGCCGACTGGCTACCCTGGGGTCCAGCTGCCACTCGTGCGGTTGGAGAACTCTGCTCAGCCTGTCGGCCAGAAGGTTGTCCTGGCCTGGCAGGTACACTTCTCGCAGGAGGATACTCTGTTAGATTGCATACGAGCAGAGGACCAGTGCCTCCTGACAAAGGATACGAGATACCATACCCCCATTTGTTCACGTAGAACATAGTCACCTGGTTGTCCGTCTGGACAAGCATCGGCTAGTGATGCAGGTGGTGGCAGAAGACTTGCAGGGTTAAGTATATGGCTTGGAGGTCCAGGAGGTTGATCTGCTGGGTGCTCTCATCTAGAACCAGTTGCCCTGGGAGCGGAGCTCTCTGCATGTGCTCCCCAGCCAAGCAGGGAAGAGTCTGTGGTGAGGACCCTTGAGGGGCTTGGGGGCCTGCCTCAAGATGGAGAGACTGCCACCAGTCCAGGGAGTCTGCCAGTTGGCGGGTTACAGAGACTGTCTCAGAGGCGACCCGTGGCCTGAGACCACTAGTCCCAGAGGCACCACTGCACCGCTTTCATGTGGAGGAGAGTGTCTGGGAAGGCCATGTGCCTGAGAAGGCACAGAAGCAGCCAGGCAGACACCGAGGAATGGTATTGTATGTCCTGTGCCCGAGTCCTGAGACAAGAAGGACTTCGACTGGAGAGCGTTGAGCTTTGCCCCGATGAACTCCAGACACTGTGTTGAGAGTAGGTGAGACTTGGGGTAGTTTAAGACAAATGCCAAGTGTTGCAGAACCTGGATGGTGCGGGCGGTGGCCTGCTGCACCTCTGAGGCCATGCCTCTCTTTATGAGCCAGTTGTCCAGGTAGGGGAAGACAAAGAGCCCCTGGAGGCGGAGGAAGGCGGCCACGACTGCCAGGCATTTTGTGAAGCCTCTTGGAGCCGAGGCCAAGCTGAAGAGGAGCACCCTGTCCTGAAAATGCCTGCCCCCCCACTACAAAACGCAGGTACTGCCTGTGGTTGGGGTGAATGAGGATGTGAGTATAAGCATTCCTGAGGTCTATGGAGCACAGCCAATCTCCCTGCTGGAGGTATGTCAGCAATGTTCCAAGGGAGAGCATCTTGAACTTCTCCCTCACCAGGAATTTGTTGAGGATGCGCAGGTCAAAGATGGTTCTTTCTGGCATGAGGAAGTACCTGGAGTAGAACCCTTCACCCTTGAGATGGTGCGGCACCAGTTCCACCACTTTGTCCTGGCAAAGATCTGTCAACTCCTTCAGTAGAAGGTCCCAATGGAGGAGAGACCTGAGGAGCTCTCCTGGGAAATAAGGTGGAAGTGTCCGAGTCAGGCAGAGGTGGTAGCCCTCCCTGACTACCCAAAGCATCCAGGAGTCGGTGGTGATGGTCAACCACCTCTGGGTATAGAGGGTCAGATGTCCCCCTGTGGACTGCTGCTCTACTTGGGGTAGAAAGGCTATGCTCAAGGAGTCAAAAACTCCCCCCTGGCTAGGCCGGAGACGGAGCCTGGAGTTTTGGAGCTTTCTGCTTATGAGGGCAGTGCCCATGTCCCTTGGCCTGCTGATCCTGTTGGGGAGCCGGGGAGGCCTGAAAGATGGGTAGTTTCAGTAAGCAACTCCCTTCCTCGGGTAAAAGGACTTCTTACCCAAGCCCTTCCGTCGGGGAGGTGCAGTGGTCTTTTTGGAGAGCCTGGTCATCATCATGATCTCGGTCTCCAGCTCGGCAGCCTTGTCGGTCATGGGTTTGCCAAAGAGGTTCTCTTCTTGGCAAGGAACATGGACAAATTTGTTCTGAACTCACTGCTCGGATGACTGAAGCCAAGCTTAGTAGCGTGCATCAATACCCGCTGCTGCTACTCGAGCCGCCAACTCAAACCTGGTCATAGGCTATTTAAGACATGAATTTGGAGTATTCATGGACTGTCTTGGCCAGGTTCTTGAACTGCTGCAAGGGTTCCTCGGAGAGACCAGCTGAGAACCTGGCAAGTTCCTTCGCCAGGTCTCTCAGGTACATGTCCATGTACAACTGGTAGGCCTGGATAGGGCTGATGAGCATTGAGCCCTGGTAGCACTTTCTGCCAAGGGCATCCAGGGTGTGAGCCTCCCTGCTGGCGTGCACCAAGGAGTGAGTCTTCTGGCTTTTCAACCAACACATGGCAGACTCCACCACCATGGAGTTATGCAGCAGCTGTGACTTTTGGAAGCCCGGGTTCCAGCGGACTTGGTACGTCGAGTCGAGCTGTTTGCTCACCACTGATACCGAAGCCAGCGTCTCCCACATCTCCATTGCAGCTATTTCTTGCTACTGAGGAAAGGTGCAAGGAGTTCCTTTGGGGGTCCATGCCAATGTTGTCCATTGCTTGAGAGCGGAATCCCGTCTACGTCCTTCGCGCAAGGTAGTTTCTCCTCCGTGGGATCTCAACCTGGTTTTAGGAGCCTTGACAAGGGAGCCTTTTGAGCCTTAGCTTCAGGCTTCCCTGAAAGATTTGACTTTGAAGACAGTATTTTTGGTAGCCATTTGCTCTGCACGTCGAATCTCTGAGTTGCAGGCTTTGTCCTGTCGGGAACCGTTTCTGGCTTTTTCTAGGGAAAAAGTGGTGTTGCGTCCCGTACCGTCTTTCCTACCAAAGGTAGTTTCACCACTGCATGTGAATCAGTTGGTCTCTTTGCCCGTTTTGGGTGTTTCGGGGGAGACCGCATCGGACTGTAGTTTGCGTTTGTTAGACATTAAGAGGGTACTTCGGCGATACTTGAAGGTCTCAGAGTCCTTTCGCAAGTCTGACCATTTGTTCGTTCTCTTTGGTGGGCGGTCAAAGCTTCAATTTCCAGATGGGTTCGTGAAGCAATAGCGTCAGCTTATATCTTGCAAGGTCATCAGGTGCCCTTGGGGCTGCTGGCTGATTCTACTAGAGTGCAAGCGGCTTTGTGGGTGGAGCATAGCTTAGTTCTGCCGGTTGAGATCTGCAGAGCAGCCACTTGGTCTTCCTTGCATATGGGTATCATCGGTACCAACAGAGCCCGCGCGGGAACACTCCCCAGCGTCCAATAGGAAAGCTTTTGGGAGCATCCCACAGCGCATGCGTGCTGCCTTCCCGCCTCTGTACCTCTCTCACTTCAGTTGAGTTCATAGCTGAGACCAAAGGAGAGAAGTAGAGAAAGAGAGAGATACAGACAACTCCTAGGGGAGGTGGGTGGGTTGTGAAGACTACATTCCTGCTGTTCCCAGAGATCACCTGTTACAGGTGAGGAACTACGCTATCTCCAGGAACAAGCAGGAATGTAGTCTTCACATATGGAGACTCCCCAGCTGAAAGATGCCAAGGGGTGATCCCAGCTAGCTGTGAACTCAGGTGAGATGTGTCATGCTTCCTCCCATGGACCCTAGGCATCCAAACTGTGGATGGTGGGTAGGAGTTGTATTAAGTATGGAAGAGATGTTGTAGAACAGCCTGGCCAAACGAGGCATCCCGATGGGAGTCCTTGTCTAAGCAATAGTGGGCTGTGAAGGTATGTACCGAAGTCCAAGTGGCTGCTTTGCAGATGTCATCAATAGAGACAGAATGAAGGTTAGCCGTTGAGGCTGCCATTGCTCTCACATTGTGAGCCGTGACATGGCCTTCGAGAGAAAGTCCCTTACTCTGATATGTATAGGATATGCAATCCGCAATCCAATTTGACAGAGTTCTTTTAGAAACTGGAAGTCCCAAATGACTAGAGTCAAAAGCCACAAAAAGCTGAGAAGATTTTCTATGTGGCTTAGTTCTTTGGAGATAAAAAGCCAAGGCTCTTTTACAATCCAATGTGTGAAGATTCCTTTCAGCACTGGAGGCATGGGGCCTCGGGAAGAATATAGGAAGATAAACCGACTGGTTTAAATGAAAAGGTGAAACCACCTTTGGCAGAAAGTGAGGATGAGTCCTGAGGACTACTTTATCATGGTGAAACCTTGTATAAAGGAGGGTCAGCTACTAACGCCTGTAGTTCACTAATGCGTCTTGCAGAAATGATGGCAATTAGGAAAATAACTTTCCATGAAAGAAACTTTAGGTCTGAAGTGGCTAAAGGTTTAAAGGGCAGTTTCACAAGCTGACCAAGAACAAGATTTATATCCCATGCCACCGGTGGTGATTTAATGGGAGGTTTTGTTAAAAGTAGGCCTCTCATAAATCTTGATATAAGTGGATGAGAGGAAATAGGTTGTCCATCAAAAGGTTTATGAAAAGCGGCAATAGCACTAAGAAGGACCCTAAATGAATTTGTCTTCAGACCAGAAGTTGATAATTGTAGAAGATACTCTAGTAGCAACTCTACAGGTACTAAAAGGGGGGCAAGTCCCTTTTGTGAACACCAGATAGAGAACCTTTTCCACTTGAAAGCGTAGGAATGTCTTGTGGAGGGTTTTCTGGAAGCCAGGAGGATATCCTTTACTTGTTGAGAAAGGTTAACATCCTGGAATTCTAGACTTTCAGTAACCAAGCCCTGAGATGTAGGGACTGGGGATTGGGATGCAGTAAAGATCTGTCCTCCTGCGACAGGAGATCTGAAGCATTTCCCAACTCCAGAGGAGTGGTTTGAGAGAGACGCAGAAAAAGAGAACACCACATTTTCAGTGGCCAACGTGGAGCTATGAGTATCATACGACCTCTGTCTCTCTGAAGTCTGAATAAAGTCTTGGGAATGACAGGAATGGGTGGGAAGGCATAGAGGAAGTCCTGTCCCCAGTGGAGTAGGAAAGCACCTCTTGCCTGACAGTTTTGAGCCAAAATTTTGGAACAGAATCTGGGAAGTTCGGCATTCTGTGGACTTGCAAAGAGGTCTATATCTGGTGTTCCCCAGATTCGAAACACTCGAGCAAGCTGGTATGAGTGGAGGGACCACTTGTGTGGCAGTAGTATTCGACTGAGTTTGTCTGCCCACAAGTTTTTTTTTTTTTTTTATATTTAAATGTTTTTATTATTCAACGTTTCAAAATACAGACATTTATTGAGAACATTCTGATAGTCCTCTAAACATATATACACTCCAACCTAAGAGGTGCCATTATATCACTTATATGTAAACAACAACCATGCTTAGTAAAAATTATTCTCTATACGTAACAATATTCTGTGTACCGGAGTCATTGTTTTAACACTCCCACGTATACACCGTATACCCTACATTCAACAAGCTATGTACATTCTTAGCACATCCCTCAGTACCCTTGGTCGCCTTTTATTTTATTATTGACCTTTTTTTGTTCTTTGCTATTAGCACCTGTAACAGTTACTTATCCATCATAACAACAACTGCAGATCATTCAGAGTTCCCCAATCAACATTTGAGAAACCCAGCCATATATACTGACTATCTGCTATTCAACCCCCCTGGACTCCCCACCCGGCCCCGTCCCCCCCCTCCCACCCCCCCCCTGCCCTGCCCTTAAATCCCAACTGTATGACATTGAGCGTCAAAATGTGGTGTTTTCAGGGCAACCCCTAAGAACCCCCCAATGTTGTCAATAATGAACCTAAGCCGGCCTAACCCCCCCCCAATATATAACCTCCCCCCTACTTCCACTCTTCTGCGTGCAGCCACTTCCACACCCCCGCCCACCTCTGCTCCATTTGGTCCTTTCTGCCCCCCCCTCTCCCCTGTCAATTTATACATCGCGTAGATATTCGACACTCTACAGGCGAAGCTCGCTATGGAGGGTAGGTTCGGCCTGTTCCAATACCAAGCTATTTCACATCGAGCCGCTGTTACACAGTGCCATACAATTCTCCAATCCCCCTCCCACCTCCCGTCAGGCCTATGTAGGAGACACATCTCAGGGCCAAGCGTTATTGGCGCACCCACCATTTTGTTTATGTGCTCCCCTATTTTCTTCCAATATTCTCCCACCACTGGGCATGTCCACCACATATGCATCCATGATCCTCTTTCACCGCACTTTCGCCAGCATTCATCCGTTTGCACCACTCCCGCTTTGCACAGTCTCTCTGGCGTGAGATACCAGCGGCTCAGCACCTTGAACCCATTCTCGCGCAATGACGTGGCAATGGAGAACTTAGCTATGCCCATTACCACCGCTTCCCATTCCTCCACCCCCCACGAGACCCCTAAGTCTCTTTCCCACGCTTCCATATACTTCAACTTGCCTTCCCCCCGCGCTGTCAACCCTCTGTAGATCCTAGATAGCATCCCCTGCCGCCCCATGGAGCCTAGACAGGCTCCTTCAAACCACTCTCCACCCCCCCTGCCCCCATGCTCCCGGCCCTTTTTGTGCACAACTGAGCAGAGCTGCATATACGCAAATCTATCCGTCTCCCCTAATCGGTAGAGGTCCCTCACACCTTCAAAACCTCGACACTTTGTTCCTACCACGATCTGGGACACCTGAGTCAAACCTAACTCCGCCCATTTTCGCAGCACCGTGACCGCTGGCCCCGTCTTATCTGCACAGCAGGCTTGCAGGGACATTGTAGCCGACCAATGTTTATCCCCTACCAGCTGCTTCCTATATTGTTGCCATACCTGCAATGTATGCCCCACAATGGGATGCCTCCCCCTCTCTCCTTTCCCCTCCCAGACTATTCGTTCCAGTTCTCCCGGCCTGTATTCCTCCAGTTCCATCTGTACCCACTGCTTCTGGGGCTCCCGCAGCCACGCGTAGACTGCTCGTAACTGCGCTGCTGCATAATAAAGGCGAAAATTTGGCACCCCCATTCCCCCCTCCCCCACTGACACTTGCATCGTACGCGCCGCAACCCGGGGTCTCCTCCCCCCCCATATAAATCGCTCTACCTGCTGCTGTATCTTCCTCAGCACTTTCCGGGGTATCGGCGCTGGTAAGGCTTGAAAAAGGAACAGGAACTGGGGGAGAAGCATCATTTTCACCGTTGCCATTCGCCCAAACCATGAATAGTACCCCCTGCTCCAGCCCTGCAATCGCCCTTCCACCTGTCCCACCAATTTCCCGTAGTTTAAAGCGTATAGGTCCTCCAAACTCCTCCCTATATGGACCCCTAGGTATCGGATCGAGGTTTTTGCCCCATTTGAAGGGGAAACTCCCTTCCCAGTCCCGTTGCTCCTCCTGCTCCCCCACTATCCTCAAAATCTCGGATTTCCCCCAGTTGATCCGAAATCCCGCCCTTTCACCATAGTCCTGAATCTCCCTCATCACTGCCCTCAAGGAGTCTCTAGGTTTCGTAAGCGTCAACAGAATATCATCCGCGAAGAGGGACGCTTTGCAGTCCTGTCGTCCTACCCTAACTCCTGTAATGTCTGGATTGCACCTCAGCCTCGCCGCCAGGGGTTCGAGGGAGAGCGCAAATAACAAGGGGGATAGGGGGCATCCCTGCCTAGTCCCCCGTTCAAGCGGGAAAAAATTCGAATATCCCCCGTTTACCCGAACCGAACACATGCCCTCGGTTGAGCGTAAAGGGCCTTTATCCACTGCACAAAACCCGGCCCGAACCCCTGGGACTCCAGTACCGAGTCCAAGAATGTCCAAGACACCTGATCAAAGGCTTTCTCAGCATCCAATGATACTAGCAAGGCCTCCTCCCCCTGTTTTTGCGCTGACCACATTACGTTTAACACTTTCCGAATGTGGTCCGCCACTTGCCGACCCGGCACAAACCCCGCTTGATCTGCATGCACCAATTTTCCTATCAGTTTATTGAGCCTGGTCGTCAACACTTTCGCCAGGACTTTCGCGTCAACGTTTAGCAGCGAGATGGGACGGTAGGACGCACAATCTTGAGGGTCTTTCCCTTCCTTGTGGATCAAAGTAATGCCTGCCCACCCCATCGTCCCTGGTAACGCCGCCCCCCTACGCGGCCCGTTGCATACCCTAGTCAGCGGTGTCAGCAAGTGACTCTCGAATCGTTTATAAAACCGTGCCGTAAGGCCATCTAGTCCTGGGGCTTTATCGTTCTTCAACGTCTTAATGGCCTGAGAGACCTCTTCAGGTTGTATTTCCCTATCCAGCCCCTCCTGATCCTCGCTCGTCAAAACCGGGAGCCTTGCTTCCTTCACATACTCGCTAATGTCCTCCTTCGACCTCGCCTCTCGTGCCGCGTATAGTTTGCTATAATAGGCCACAAATTCCTCCCTAATATGCTGGACCTCTCGCACCCCCACCCCCTTACTCCTGATCTGCAGGATCCTATTCCACTCCCTTCTTTTTTTCAATTGCCTCGCGAGGTATTTCCCGGCTTTGTTTCCCCCTTCAAAGAACCGCTGTTTCATCAGCTGCAAGCGGAATTGTATCTTCTCCGCCTCAAGTGCATTCACTTGAGCCCGTAATGCCAGGACCGCTCCCCGCAGCCGTCCACTACCGTCCAACCCATCTCTTTCCTCCAACTTCTGCAGTTCTCCGCGTATCCTCTCCTCCTTCTCCGCTCGTTCCCGCTTGATGCGTGCCCCCCACTTGATAAGTAGTCTCCCCTAACGACTGCTTTGAAAGCATCCCAGACTACTCCATCCTCCACCTCCCCCCCTTCATTTTGGTCAAAATAAACCGGTATTAAGTTTTCAAGCTCGCTCGTCACTCTCCTCGCGTCCTCCAGTAAGCCTTCATTCAGTTTCCAAAATTGTCGGCCTTTATCTTCCCCCGCCACGCGCACTCGCACTACCACCGGAGCATGGTCGGACCATGTGATGGGCTCCATCTCGCCCTCCAGCAACCGCCCCCCTAGCTCTTTTCCCACCCATATAGCGTCCAGCCGGGAATACGTGCCGTGTACGGCAGAGTAGAAGGAGAACTGCCTCCTTCCGGGATTTAATACCCGCCATGCATCTATCAGATCATTCTCCTGCACGAATCTATGGTACCGCTTCCTATCTGTTCCCCTCCCAACCCCCCGTCCTGTCGTGTCTCTCCCAACCTCCCAGGCCATGTTGAAGTCTCCTCCACAGATCATCACCCCCTCCCCCATTGCCGCCACCCGCTCACTCAGGTCTTTCCAGAATTCCGTTTGATTACTCGTCGGGGCATACACATTCACCACACAAAACCATTCTTCCCCCAGCTTTGCCCTCAATAGGAGGTATCGCCCCCCCTTATCCCTGGTTATCACCTGGACCTCAACCGGGACCTCCCCTTTAATGAAGATCCCCACACCTCCTTTCTTTTTCTCTTTATAATTGGAGGCAAACACACAGTGCTTATATCCCCGAGGTTGTACCAGTGCCTCATGCTTTCTCCGTAGATGTGTCTCCTGCAACATTACTATATCTGCTTTATGCCGTGCCAGTTCCTTATACAATTTCTGTCGTTTCAATGGGGAGTTTAAACCTTTCACATTCATTGTTAAGATTTTCATTGCCTTCCTTTCGGGCATACCCCCTCCATGCACCCCCAATCCCCTCAAACCCCCCCCCCCTGACCCTCCCTTCCCCCCTCCCTCCTCCCCCCCCTCTATCTCCCTCCCACCCCCCCTACCTTCCCTCTCCCCCATCCCCCCTTCCTCACTCTCCGTTGTGGAGAAGTAACTTCCAATACGGTGACCTCATCCCCCTCTCCACCAACTTACCCCAGCGGCCCCCCTACCTTCCACATCCCCCCTTGACCCCCTAGCCCCCCCTCCCTTCACCCACCTTATTTCACCATCCCCACTTCCTTGTCCCCCCCACCCTCTCTTCCCCCTCTGATCTTACCACCTTACCCTGCTCTTCCCCCCCACCCACTGTCACCTCTCTTTCATGAATACCAGTCCTTTAGGTGGGTGTCTCAACTCAGCCAGTCTCTGATTCGGGATGCCGGCTCTCGTCGGAGTCCTTGGAAGTTCGGGCCAATCTTCGTCCCCTCGCCCTCCGCCATTGCATGGTCTCTTTCTCCTCCGATCCGGGATCCCTTTCTCGGTGATGCAGTTGGGCCGTCGCTCATCTCCGGTAGTCTCTCTGCGCCCAACTCCCGCAGCGCCTTCCAGGCCTCCACGCTAGATCGCACCGTCTTTGAGCGCCCTTTCACCGTGATAAGTAGTCCAAATGGGAAGAGCCACTTGTATCGCAAGTCCGCTTTTCTAAGATACGCGGTGACATCTCTGATCTCTCTCCTACGTTGCAACGTCCCTTGGGACAGGTCCTGATACAACTCCACCTTGTGTCCCTCCCAGTGGAAGCTTTTCAATTTGCGGCTAGCTCCCAGCAGGAGCTCCTTGCTCTTGAAGGATCGAATGCAGACTACTATGTCTCTAGGCCTGTTCTCGCGAATGGGCCCTAGACTTCTGTGCGCTCTTTCTATGCCCGGTCGGGCAGCTTCGGTGACCCCCTCTTGCCCAGCTGCCACTAGGAGGTCCCTGAAGATTCTCTGGACCACTGCCTCACAGTCTTTATATGGAGGCTCTTCTGGTACTTTCTCCCCGCACTCGCAAGTTGCATCTGCGTGAGCGGTCCTCCAGGTCCTCGGTTTTGGCTTTAAGGCTCTCCTGCGCCAGCTGCAGCTCTTCCCATCCTCTCTGGATCTGTGACAGGGTCTCCTCTTGATTCTCCAGCTTGGTCTCCGCCTCCGCTACTCTCTCGCTCTCCCAGCTCCACCAAATCTTGGCGCATAGTCTGCACCGCTTCCTTGATCTCATTCTTCACCCCACACATCTCCACCTTCAACTCCTCCTTCAGCTCAAGAAGCCATTGTTTGATCTGTTCCGCGGCCGTCAGGCCTTCTTCACCACCATCACTCCCCCCCGGGCTCTGCGGGTTCTCTACCGCTGGTTTTCCTGCTTTCTCCCCCTCTTTCCCCCCTCCTTTGGAGGTTGCATACGGGGAGCGGAACTCCGCCAGCTTTTTTTTCACCGATGGCTCTTTTTTACTGGATTTCTCCATGTATTTAGGCTGGTGGCCCCCTCCCCCCGCTGTCACTGTGACTCACACTGCAGGCTCGTGGCTCTCCTTCCTCTCTGCAGCCACTGCACTGGGCCAGTCGCACCCACAGTATCGCTCTGTCACCTTCCCCCTTCTCAGCTCTGAAGACCTGGTGGTGTGGGGACTTACTGCTGGTGTTTGCTCTGTCGCTGGTCTCCCACTTTAGTCCTGGTGCTGAGGGCCTTCCGTTCTTCCACCGGGCTCTGAGCCACGTGCTCGGCCTGCTCTGCCTCCTCTCCTCCTGCGCTCCACTTGCAGGGTGCCGCCACCTCGCTCCGCGTCGCGATTTGTGGTTTCCGTTTGTGCTGCAGAGGAGGTTGCTACTTGCAGGCTCCCGGCGTTCGCTCCGCGTTGCGCCGGGTGTGTTCTGCCCTCGCCGTGTTCTTGCTGCTTTCTCCGCTCCACCGCCGGCTAAGAAGCCCGCACTTGACTGCCTGCCGCTCGCGATCTTCGCGCGGCTCACTACCGCTCCTCCGCTCTGAGTTTTTTGCCCTCCGCTGGGGTCGATGGCAACCTCTTGCCTTGCGGCCACTCTCCGGTCAGCTCTGCGATGCCTGTAGGGGCCAAATCAGCCTATTATTGCATGCTGGTGGCGGAGCTCTCACTCTATGCCGCCATGCAGGAGGATGACGTCACCGGAAGTCGCTGCCCACAAGTTTTGAATGCCCGGAAGATATACCGCAAACAGGTGAATTTGTAATTCTCTGGCGAGGGCCCATATTCGCAAAGCTTCGTTGCATAGCGACAGAGAGCCTGTTCCGCCTTGCTTGTTCACATAGAACATAGCTACCTGATTGTCGGTTTGGACCAGAACTGTTTTGTTGCTGAGATGGCCCTGAAAGACGAATAGCATTGAAAATGGCTCTCAGCTCTATGAGGTTTATGTGAAGGGAAACCCCCTGTGAGGTCCAAAGACCCTGAGTGGAGAGATCGTGCAAGTGGGCCCCCCAACTCATCTTGGACACATCTGTATATATTGTTGAGATGCATGTAGAATCTTGTCTACCTACCTGTACATAGTTTACCTGTTAGACCTGTTTAAACACCCCATTTTATTGTAAGTCCAATGTAGATCTTCTACATTGCACAAATATGTTCCCTGTAAACCGCACTGATGATAAATAGTGCGGTATAGAAAAACAACAAATAAATCTATCGTCAGAGTGGTTTGGCATAGAAGTTGCTGGAAAGGAGAGCCTACAAGGAGGTTTCCAGGGATTGCTACCATTGCAGGGATGAAATCAGACATGTGGTAGTTCTTATTTTGTCTGTTAGTCGACCCGAGGCTTGTGACCACTGGGAGGAAGGTCCACTGGCTGCTCGCATGTGGAGGCGAGCATAGGGAACCACATGGACAGTGGATGCCATGTGTCCCAGCAGTTGAAGCATCTCCCGAGCAGTAAGGAATACCTTCATAGATGCTTGAGATGCCAGTTGTATTATACGTAGACAGCGTGGCTGGGGCAGGAAAGCCCTTGACTGCTGTGTGTCTAGACGAGCCCCTATGAATTCTAGAGATTGAGAGGGGGTGAGATGAAATTTTGGGAGGTTTATGACTAGTCCCAAGTATTGAAAAATTCTCATTGCTCGAGAGAGAGCGAAGCTGGCCTCTGGAGCTGTCGATGCTCAAATAAGACAATCGTCTAAGTAAGGGAAGACAAATATTCCCAGAGTCCTCATAAATGCTGCTACCACTGCCATGCTTTTTGTGAAGACTCTTGGAGCAGAAGCTAGTCCGAAGGGAAGAACTCTGTACTGGAAGTGTCTTCCTTGGACCAGGAATCGAAGGAACTTCCTGTGATCTGAATGGATGAGAATATGCGTGTACGCATCTCTTAGATCTAGAGAATATAGCCAGTCCTGACTTTGGAGGTATGGTAAAAGTGTTCCGAGGGAGATCATTTTGAACATTTCTTGGAACAACTATTTGTTTAATTCTCTAAGGTCTAATATAGGTCTGTGTCCCCCTGTCTTCTTTGGAATAAGAAAGTAGGGGGAGTAAGGCAAATCTATGCAAATGTCCAATCAATTTGCATTGTACAGATGTAAATAGTTACCCCTGTTTCTTTCCAAGTTCCTATTCCTGTTATTTGTAAACACAAATCAAGTCATTTGAAATGTGTATGTAAAATGTTCCATGTAAACCGCACTGATGGAAAATAGCGCGGTATATAAGAAAATGTAAATACATAAATAAATAAAACCCTGTCCCCTGTTGGGGAATGGGTACTTCTTCGATTGCTCCTTGAGCTAGAAGTGATGTGACCTCCTGCCGCAAGAGGTCGGTGGCAGGGCCCTGAGAATTGAACTGTTTTATTATTGTAGGTGGGGGCAAGTTGAGAAAATGAAGCTTGTACCCCAGTTGTACAATGGACAGAGTCCAATTTTCTGATGATATTTGTTGCCATCTTTTGGCAAAAAAGCATAGTCTTCCTGGAATGGTCAAGGGTTCTGGATCTTTTAAGGGCAGAATGACTAAGTTCTCTAGATAGAAGTCAAAGACCCTGAGGGGGCTGGGTCTGTTGAGCTTACGGCTTTCTTTGCTGTCTGTTCTGCTGTTGCCCCTTCTGGGGAACATGGAGCGGACAGTGAGTTTGATGAGTGTAAGCTTGGTAAGGCTTCTTTTTCTTACTGAAAAAGGGCTTTTTGAATATTTTCTTCTTTGCTGGGTTGTCTGTAGACTTTGATAATCTGTTTAAAGCAGTATTGTCAGATTCAAGCTGATTAGCCTTGTCATGCCAGTCTTTGCCAAAGAGATTTTCTCATGTGCAAGAAATGTTCCCCAGCTTTTCTTGCACCCACTGTTTTAAGTCTGATGCTTGAAGCCAAGCAATATGACGTGCTCCTATGGATATAGCAGAAGTTCTTCTAATACATTCAAAGCAATCAAAGGTAGCACAGTTTATGAATTTTGAGACATTTTGGGCATGCTTGACCAGAATAAGTTAGTCTGCTCTTTTTTCCTCCGAAACACAAGGACTAAGGAGCTCTAAGTCTTTTGCGACTTCTTCCAGGAACATTCCCATATAAAGAATGTAGGAACTGATCCTGGCTCCTAGCATGGAGGATTGAATGCATCGACGGGCAAAGGCATTGAGAGTCCTGGATTCAAGGCCTGGAGGATTAGAAGAATGTGTTTTAGCACTCTTGATCCTTCGCATGGCCAATTCCACTACCACTGAATGGTGTGGTAACTGAGTTTTTTGAAAACCATGACAACTTGGCACTCGGTACATAGTGTCTAGGCATCGGAAATGTGAAGATATTGTTAAAGGAGTTTCCCACATTCTCAACATTAGATCATGTAAGATCTTGTGAATGGGAAGCATAGCTGCTTCCTTGGGAGCCATAGGGTATTGTAGAATTCTTAATTCTTCTACCCTAGGTTCCTTTTCTGGAATCACAGTGATTGCAAAACCCTTTGCTAAATCACGTATGAAATCCTGGAAGGACATATCCTCTGGAGGAGACATTCTGCGTTGAGGAGAAGGAACCGAATCTTCTAATAGATTCACTCTGGTACCGGTAGAATCTTCAGAGTCATCGGAATCGGAAGACTCAAGCACCGGGTGCTCCTGTAATGCATGGTATCAATACCACTCGACGTCGGTACCAAAATGTCTCAGTTCCTGATCCCCGATACCGGAGATCGGCATGGGGGAAAGCAGTCCTGTCAAAGCAGGTACTGTCGGTACCAGTACAGATGTTGGTACCGATACATGTTGAACCGTCTGTTGCAGTCTTAGCAGTACCGAAGCTGCTAAGAGAGTCGCTAGACTGCGTTCAATAGCGAGGATTCTGTGATCCATCGCTCCTGCCGATGCCTGGGTGCCGGTACCGGTGGAAGTGTCTACGACCCCAGAACATGGCACCAGTAGTTCCGCAGAGGTGGAGGCCTCTGGAACATCCTGGAGCCCCGTTAGTGCTTTGGAGCCCGAAGACTCCTGCTGGGCCTGTTTTGCCGGTGAGGTATCCTCAAGGGAAACGCCAGTGGCATCTCGATACTTTGAAGGAGATTTACCCTTCGAGGACCGGCTAGTCTTAGAAGACTTCAATTTGGTTACCTGAGATCCATGAGAGGAAGATGAAGCCCTGGAAGACGTCGATGCAACTGACATCGTGTCGGTGGCAAAAAGGGTACCGGGTTTTGCAGCTCTATTCTGCAGGCCCCTTTTGGTCATCCTCGTGCAGGAGAGACACTCTGTTGGACAATGTTCAAGACCCAAGCATTTTAGATACCAATCATGGGTGTCGGGGACGGAAATGGTACCGCCACTTTTCAGCATTTTTTGAAACCACTAGCTGGTTTCTCCATGCTTGAAGAAAATGGGCCTAGTGCCCAAAATGGCACCTAGCACCAGAAGCAGGGAAAAATCCCTGAAGAAATACAAGTTTGTTTGTTTTTTTAGGAAAGAAGAAGAGGAGAACCGGCGGTACCGGTAGGTGTCGAATGAAGGCAGACGCGACCACAAAAAACAAGAAATAAAAGTAAATTTTCCACGGTGACAGGGTACCACGTCCTGTCGGCTCCACGGAAAATGAAGAACTGAAGTGAGAGAGGTACAGAGGCGGGAAGGCAGCACGCATGCGCTGTGGGATGCTCCCAAAAGCTTTCCTATTGGACGCTGGGGAGCATTCCCGCGCAGGCTCCGTCGGTACCGACGATACCCATATGTGAAGATTACATTCCTGCTTGTTTCTGGAGATAGAGAAATTAGACTTACCTGCTTATTGTTGTTCCTTGAGGAACTCCAGGTCAGTCCCGATTCCCGCCCAGGGGTCTTTTGGTCAGCTTCCGCAAAGCATGCTGTGTGATGCGCGGTGACTACAATCCAGTAGGAGAAGTTCAGCAAATGTGCTCTCTTTTCAAGTAAAGTATACCTTGTATTCTCTCTCCTTTCTGTCCTATTTCTGCAAACAGGAGAGGGAGAGTTATCCTCTCATTTACGGGGTTTTAGTTAAGTGTTAGAGTTAAATTGTATTTCATATTATAGCTACTTAATTGTTGCTCCTTGGAGTCTTTGTCATTAGATCACTGGAAGCTGGTGGGAGGTGCCAGCAGGATATCTACAGTGGTGTCACAGTTCTGACATGCCCAATCTCCATGCTGCGAGAAGAGGTGCACAACCCAGAAATGAGGGACTGAACTGGGCTTCCTCAAGGAACAACAATTAGCAGGTAAGTCTAATTTCTCTTTACTTAGTAGCCAGTAATTTCACACACATGTGCAAAATTCCCTCATTCAAGTCTACAGAAGACTTGTTTGGGCACTCCTGAAAACCAATATCATAAATTATTGTAAAGGGATTATTACGGTTTTTCAAGATAAACACATCTGTTTTGGAACTTTTTAAAGATGTGTTTGTTACAATTGATCGCAGTAGTGCAAATATCACAGCACACAGCACTGACCGACTTGAACTTATGAGCCCTTTAGAAAAAAAATGGAAGTTATTGGTTGAATTGAGCTGCTAGAGTCAATATGGCTACAGCACTAGTCTTGACAGGAAAATGTTGAGAACCTAGGCAGCTCTTTAATGAAAACTTTCAATTTTTTATGGAAAGTAATATTAAGGTTTATAGAAATAAGGATTTCATAAAGATTTTACATCTGTTTTTCTTAATTAAAACTTGCATGAAAGAGGATGGGAATCCAAGATGGCGTACTAGGGTTGAGATATGTATTTCTGGCTCTGCTCTGATACCACTACTTTATCTTTGATTAGTTCTCTTTCATTCCGAAATCATGCTTTTCATCTTTCCAAAACTATGACTGTATGTGTTTTGTCTGATGTTATTGATGGGAAAATGCAAGGGGTTGCTGCAAGTCAGGCCCTTTGAACACCAGCAAATAGTGATTATGGAGCATCAAGCCGTGCCTTTCTCAACTTTGGCCAAAAGGTCTGATTTTACTGTCCTAGACGTAGATGCATGGTCAAACAGTAAGATTTCCTTTAATGCTAATGGTCCTGTAGTACATAGTAACATAGTAAATGATGGCAGATAAAGACCAGGGTCCTCCAGTGTATCTGGAGAAGTTCAAAGGCATGCTCAAACTGGGGGCTTCCGGAGCACTTGATCCCGCAAGATATGAGGTCTTGCTGTGAAATGAACATCCTTAGCAGAGTCAAGAGAAAAAAATGGTGGTGTGCTCTATGTGCTAAGCCTTCAGTAAATGTGCTCAAGGTAGAGGATGATTCCCCAAAGGCAAAAATTTCAGTTGGGTCATCTTTAGAGGTTAGTGCTGTACATCTGGGGACTATAAGAGAGTCCCGTTAATGTATACCATCAACTGTGATCCCAGATAGAATATGAAATGTGACAGCCTCCACAGAACAATTATATTACCTAGTCTTACTATTGACTTCTATTCTGAAATTCAGATAGAGGAATCCACTTTTCTCTCCCATGGCGAGAGGTTGAAGAAATATGAGAGCGATCTGATGCCTGCTATGTCAGTCCAGAAAAGCCTTTTATAAAAAAAAAAGGGCTGTGAGTCAATGTGGATTTGGAAAACTTGGAGATTTGCTATTTTGTGACAGCTTGATCCCTAAAAGGTAGTACCTATGAAACTACTTGCAGGGGTACTCTACTACAGACCAAAGCAATCCTCGGAAGAAAACCAGAACTACTAATTAGCGGAGGCGGAGCCAGCAGTGGACTAAGATGGCTGCCTAAGTCTTAGCCTCGCCAAATCCAAAAAGAAAATGACCACCCCCCCCCCCCTCATCAAAAGAAAGAATACCTTCCTCCTTAATGTGGAAAGAGCTCTAGGAGATGTCCAGTGGCAAGCCCACGCAACTGGAATATAGCACAGTTGCAATTACAGGGGCAAAAAGGGCTAAACCCGCTCCTCCCTCACCACAAAAAATGGTGAATGCACGAGAGGGCCTGGTGGAAATGCAGGAGCTGCTAGCAGAAATACGAGCAGTGTGGGAGATGGTGGCAACAAACGTAGAAACCTTCAGCGGGGTGCAAACGGACATCGCAGAGCTGAAAGAAGTAAAAGAACAAATTACTGCGCTTACGTAGAAGATAACCGGTGTAGAATCCAAATCGCCGTGCATGAGGAACGTCTGAAACAGGTCGCCTCAAACACCAAGCGGATCATAAATTTGGAATGGAACTTGGAAGAATTAAACAATAGAACAAGGGGATACAATATCCAAATCATCGGTATCCCGGAGGGAGCTGAAGGGACAAATATGAAATCGTACCTGGGAATAACACTTCCAAAATTGTTGAGAGTGAATTTTGATCAGCCCTTTGAAACTGAAAGGGTCCATCGGGTACCGACACATCCAGTTCCTAATGTTAGACAATCGCGCCCAATTATCATGTGTGTTTTACGACACACTCAAGCAGTGCAGATGCTGTCAGCGGCTATAACATTGGCTCCTGTTAGGCTTGAAGGTCAAAATATTGCATTCTACCTGGACTTTCACAAGGCGACGGTTGAAAGAAGAAAACAACTTCTGACATTTAGACCATGTTTACAGCTCCTGCAGACCCGCTAGGCCTCCTTTTTCCTGTGAGACTGCGGGTTACTTTACATAACCAGACTTGTATGTTCGAAGACCCTGCAGCGCTGCGGGCCTTTGTGGAGGAACAAGAAGCTTTGGCGAAGAGATGAGAGTCCACATCTGTCAACGAAGCAGATGGTTGTATCGTAGAGGCAGAGTGAATGAGAGTGTGGATGGCCGATCACGGAACAAAGAAGGAACATTGGGCTTCTCCTGACTGTTTTTCAGCCAAACTAGCGTTTACGTTTGGTGGTATCCCCCGACTTTAATTTAAGTTAAAGAGTATGACTGGAATACTTTATTTATTTATTTATTTAGCAAACACTTATATACCGCTACTTCCAGCGATCAGAAGCGGTCTGATTATAGTTTTGGGATATGTCACAAAATCAAGAAGAAAGTTTGGGGCATAGATAGCAAGAAGAGGGGTAATACACAGCACACAGCACACAATACACAATACTTGTTTTAATGGAGCAGTTGGGAATTGTAAATTGTAGAAAATTTTGGGAGGGACGGAAATCCTGGAGGGAGGGATTCGGAGGATATGCAATGGGATTGTTTGTTGGTGAGGGGGGGGGAAATATTGTTGATCTGGGCGGGATTAGGTGGTAGTCTCCAGCGCTGGTTCACCCTATTATAGCCTTTAAGAGGGTATCTTATTTGTCTCCTTGTGGGTTCTTATTGGGGAAATTTTGTAATGGTATAGTTCATGAATGTAGAAAGATAAGCAGGATCAAAACCTCATTGATGCTATATAACAGGGATGTCAAACTCCAGTCCTGGAGAGCCGCAAACCAGTCAGGTTTTCAGGGTATCCCTAATGAATATTCATTAGATATGTTTGCATACAATAGGGGCAGTGCATGCAAATATATCTCATGCATATTCATTAGGGATACCCTGAAAACCTGACTGGTCTGCGGCCCTCCAAGACTGGAGTTTGACATCCCTGCTATATAAGAGAATCTTGTCCCATGGATTCACTTAAATTTTTTCTCTGAACGTGAAGGGCATAAATAACCCAATTAAACAAAAAAAGATTCTGATATACTGTAAAAAAGAACAGGCCGATGTGGTTCTACTTCAAGAAACATGTCTCTTTACAATGGAAGCAAAAAAAACTAGGCCTGGGGCAATATATGTTGGTAAGTCATTCAGCAGCCTGGCAGAAAAAAAACAGAGTTGCTATTCTGGTGAGAAAATCCCTGGCACCTGCAGTTGGGCAATCCCATGCCAATCTGGAGGGTGGATGGGCCTCAGTCCTGCTACAGATAAAGAGGAAAAAAATAGGGATAGTAAATATCTATGCCCCTAATAGTGATGACGTAACATTCTTTCAAAAGGTTGCAAAGGAAGTACAAGATTTGTCGGCATATGAAATTATAATGGGAGGGGATTTAAACCTAGTCCTGGATCCATTGGTAGAATGTACACCATTTAAATCTCACAGGCAGCATCGTGCCACCTTGGTGGTACTTTCAATCATGCAGGCAGTAGGGCTCTCAGACATATGGCGTTTGGAACATCCTAAGGAGAGAGAGTATTTTTTCTTCTCCCTCCCACATGGGTCGCATTCACGTATAGACTATTTTCTCATTTCAAAATCGCTAATCTCCTCAGTCATAAGGGCAGATATATGTCCTATGCAAAATTTCAGATCACTCCGCAATAACTTTTACTCTGTCAAGGGGAGAGAAAACGGATTCTCGTCCAAGGTTCTTTTTTAAGAGAGCCCTCCTGGCAGATAATGTATTTCGTGAATATATAAAACAGGGTATAAAAGAATACCTTGATATAAATCTACCAGGAGACACAGCTGGTTGGGCTCGGTGGAAGGTGTTCAAGGCCTTCATCCGGGCCAAAATAACTAGCTATTCAATTATAGTAGATCGGGAAAATAAAGCTAAGTTGGCCACTTTGGATGCTCAAATTAAGACGGGTGAAAGATTGCTGCTGACCAGATATGACGCGGGCATTCTGCTCCGGCTACAAAGGCTGAGATACCAATACAACCATATACTAAGTGAGGAAGCAGAGCAAATAGTACATAAACAGTCAAGGTATTATATGGAACAAAATAAGGCCAGCGGCTTATTAGCAAATATTCTTAAACCCCGTGGTGCAAAAACTAGAATAGAGGTCATAAAAGGGGAAAATCATGAGTCCTTACAAAAAGTGCGGATATAGTAGAGGCCCTACGATCCTTCTATGTGAATCTATATGCGTCCGAGAAAGAGACTAGTGTGGAAGACTTCCAGACACTATAGGACACGTGCCACATCCCTCTCTTACCTCGCAACAAGCATTAGAGTTAGACAAAATGATCTCAGTCGGTGAGATTCGAGAAGCATTGAATGCAGCGGCTGGGGGAAAGGCGGTAGGATCAGATGGAATTCCTGCTGAATTCTATCAAACATTTGGGTCAGAGCTAATCCCCTACATGCTAGAGTTTTTTCAGCTCCTTGACACACAAATGCCAGCAGTAGGCTCTTTCAACGAAGCAGCAATCGCAGTATTAGAGAAATCCGGCAGAGACCCACAAAAAGTAGAGAATTATCGGCCAATTTCATTATTGAATGCCGACTACAAACTGTACTCCTCTGTACTAGCTTGAAGATTAGCAAAAGTAAACCCTTTTTTAATCCATACAGATCAATGTGGATTCATTGCAGGGCGATCAATATCTGATAATGCTCGTCTCCTGCTGAATCTCCTGTCTATGGTGGAAAATAAGGATACGCCTATAAAGGGCCTTTCTTTAGATGCAGAGAAGGCCTTCGATCGTCTAGAATGGGCACTCCTAACACAGGCTTTATATTGGTGTGGTTTTGGGGAGAAGTTTATCCATCTGATTCAGGTCTTATACACTAATCACTCAGCCCGTATTTTCGCTAATGGGACGTTGTCAGGTCAGTTGTCACGCTACAGGGGCACCAGATAGGGATGCCCACTTTCCCCTTTGCTATTTAATATTTCTTTGGAGCCACTAGCATTATTGATTCAGGATTCTAAGGAGATTCGTGGCGTAGGGATAGCAGACCTTCAGGTCAAGATCTCCGCATATGCGGATGATCTTTTATTCGTTCATCCCTCATCAATAGGAAAAGTGTTAAGTATAATTGAAAAATATTCTCGTTTGTCAGGTTACAAAATAAATTGGGCGAAGTCCATGGCGTTCCCAATGAATAAACTAACATTTAAGGCAATGGCTGAACCCTTTCCGTTTATATGGGCCTCAGAAGATATTAAATACTTGGGAGTTAGATACTCCTCCAATATGGAAGAGACTATAAAGATAAACATTAAAACCTTAAAAGAAATGATTCAATTATTCACGGTGCAATGGTCGCCTCTCCACTTACCTTGGTGGGGGAGATTAAAGTCAATAAAAATGGTCTTGACACCAAAGATCAACTACATTTTAGAGATGCTTCCTGTGTCCTTGCCACCTAAAACCTATAATTCTTTAGAGCGGGTGTTAGTTATTTCGGGTGTTAGTTATTTCCTGTGGCAGGGTAAACCCCCTAGAATAGTTACTAGTAAATTAAAGGCAAAAAAGACAATGGGGGGTATTCAATTCCCGGATTTTAAAAGATATCACCTTGCCTTTCGTCTTAAATAAGGGGCGATGTGGGTCACTTCAGAATTCAGTGAGGAGAAGCCGATATGGTTAAAGGTTGAGGAACGGCTAACTGCACCTATACCATTGTCACTGTTAATAGGCATGAGGCTCCCGGATACCTTTCCTGCAGGGAAAATAATAATTGCAACACAGAAGGCCTATCATGCACTAGCGCAAGTTTTAGGCAAGGATAACCCCCCCCCCCCTCGCGTATGCTTCCCCAATGGTATAATACCCATTTCAAAATTGGGCAAAAGGTTGTTTCCTGGAAGCTCTGCCAAAATAAGAGCATTTGGACGTTAGGGCAGCTGGTTCTCTCCCAAACATGGAAACCTTTTGAAGAATTGCAATGTGAATTTAGCTTGCCCACTTCTTGTCAGTACCAATGGATTCAGTTAAGGCATTGTGTAGCCGAGGCAAAAATTGAAGTCAAGAGTTTGGCGGCAAAATGGGGGTTGCAAAATGTAGTGGAGATGTGTAAGTAAAAAAGGAGCAGTTTCAAGCTTCTACGCAATATTAAGAGATGGGATCCCCTCTCGAATGGTGGGACTAGGGAAAGTGTGGGAAAAGGATCTGGAAATGTCTATTCCACAGCGAAGTTGGGAGGTGATATGGAGTCAGGTGAATAAAGTATCACGAGCTGCAGCGGTATCCCAAACACTTTCTTTTAAACACATTGGGCATATATAACACCTGTAAGACTTACTAAATGGGATCCAAAAATAGGCAATAAATGTTGGTCCTGTGGCAAGAACCCGGGTACTCTAAGCCATATGCTGTTTGACTGTCTGCACATTCAGGGTTTTTGGGTACAAATTTGGGACAAGATTCAAAAGGTTTTGCACTTTCAGGATCAGCTATCCTGGAAGACAATTATCCTGCGCTCTAAAGCTGTCACACTATCATTAACGAAAGAAAAATTCCACTTATTTAATTTTATGGTGGCTACAGCTTTTAAATTGATAGTGAACTGTTAGAAGGACTCATCCAAGTTAGATAGTCTCTACTGGTGGAATTTAATGTGCTTATATGTGAGATATGAGAAAGCGCAGGATAAAGTGTTATTTCAGAAAGGACTAAAATGTATCCAAGATGTGCAAGATGGAAATAGGCAGTGCATAAACTTAGTGGAGAATAAGTGGCGATACTTGGATGAGTATGTCGCAAAGGCAAAAGTAAGCAAACTGTACGGAGTATGAACACGGATTTAGCTTTTTCCTTTCCTGTATTTTTTTGTTTTGAAGGGTTAGCATGGCATAAAACCTGCAAGGAGACGGGACAGGTGGAGGGTCGGGAGGGAGGGGGGGTAGAGGGGAAGGGAATGAAGGAAGGAAGGGGGTGCACTAGTTGGACTGTTGGGAAGGTAAAAATGTTATGTTTGGTGTTGAAAATGAAAATATTAATAAAATAAAAAAGAAGAACTACTAACTAGCCACTACCACCACTGCCATGGATCTGGGAGAAAAACTGAATTAGTCTTAACCAGCAGCAGCCAACTTGGTAGGCCACTGTAAGCCTGTTAGTCCCTGTAAGGCAACTGCTCGCCACACCGATCGGGAGCCCTGCAAAGAGTGGGAAGAAGAGCCCCTCCCCACTCCCCACCAGACAATCCAATGAGCCCAGCGCAGCAGAGCCTTTTAAATTTAAAAAAGGAGCAGCACGCTCACCATCGGCCTCTACCATAAAACAACATTATAATAATGAAAAACATCACAATAAAGATAAAACAAAAACCAGGGCACCCATGATTATATGATTAGGTGTTTTTCCTATTTGTTTTTTTTTGTGACAATCTCTTGCTGGTGAGTAATTGACCTTTTGGTTCTGTGCATATATCTTTTGGTTTCTTGTTCTCTGGATTATTTCAAATACATATAGGTATTTTTTGAATTAACATTCAGCGCAATGTGTATCATTCACTTTTTAGTATATTCTCATGAACGATTTAGCTCTGCATATGTAACTTATGTCAATCTTTGATGGTTCTTTGTTCCCTTGCTCTGTTTTTTATGAACTTGACAAATCTTTGTATGTCATGTTCAGCATATCTTTTATATACACGTATTGTCTTATTTTGAAATGTCAGGTTATGCTTCTGGGTTTTACCTCTTAAATGTTTTATCTTTATTTATTTATTGTGATGTTTTTAATTATTATAATGTTATTTTATTGTAGAGGTCTTTTTCCCCTGAAGAAGGCCCCCTGGCCAAAACATGTGTTGGGAGACCTCATGTTTGGCTGATTAAAGTAGTCCTTCCATGGTGAATTGTGTCCTGCTCTTTGTTTGTGTGTGTTGACGCTGAAGGAAAGGTGTTCCTTCTACTGTAGTTTTTTAAATTATACTGGGCATCCTCTTCTTAGCTCCCCTCCTGACCCCTGCACTCAAAATTAAACACCCCCCATCAGCCTATCTCCCAATCCTCTAAACTGACCACAAAACATATGGCACCCATCCACACACATCACGGCAGAAAGTATGGACACTTCCTCAAGATACACATGACTTTCCAAGCGATCCAACCTATAAGCACAAGTCGTCCATGCTCCAGCATAACCCCATAAAATGTGCCCTCAAACTCATGCTCCACCCGAAACAAAACTCAAACCCTATCCGACTACATAACAGACAACAAGATTGATGTACTATGCATCACTGAAACCTGTTTCATCAAAAATGACAATCTTCTGCTCAACCAACTCAACACCTCCACTCACAACATCCACAATTGCCCTCGGACATCCAGCAGAGGAGGGAGAGCCTGTATACTCACAAGAGCAAGTCTTGAATTCACCACCACTACACCTCTACCCCAAATCTCAAGCCGCTACCTCACCATCTGTCTGGCATACAGATCCCCTAACTCCAATGCGGAAGAGCTAGCCACTTTACTGGAGGAAAGCTGCTCCCACTCAAAATTTATCCTACTTGGAGATCTAAACCTCCCATCTGCCTCCTCCACGCACTCCTCAGCCTTCCTCAAGGCTATGACAGGCTTACAAATTCCACAGATCATATCCACCCCCTCCACCAACTAAGGGTGGCATCCTCGACATGGTTTTCTTCCCAAATCGGCTCTTAAATGCACATGAATATGCTCCACCATCAATTATCCCAGCCCCCTGGTCTGATCACAACCTAATCTCATTTAACATACCCAACCTCCTGCCTCCAAACCTTGCCTCAGAGCTCCCCCTCAATAACTCGGACGTTCCTTTCATTTGACGAAGAATCCTTCCTCCAAAAAAATATCCCAGTCCTAATCTCCTTGCCAGCACAAACAGACCTTGAAACTAAAGTCTGCTCATTGAACTCAACCATCTCGGCTGCAACATTAGCTCCACCAAAAGCCGACCACATGCTCCCTGGTACTCCACTATCCTAAAAACACAGAAACACAGTTTGCGATGTCTAGAACAGTGGAGAAAGACCCAATGCTCTCAACTTAAATCACAATATCTTCATGAACTAAAGCTATACCATGACTCCACCATTCACACTAAAAAAAGAATACTACAACAACCTCCTTTCACGCTCCATCAACAAATCTAGAGAACTATTTGACACTCACCAAAGAACCATCAGAAACAAACCGAGAGCATATTCTCGATCCACAGGACATGGCCTCATACCTGCTGGCCAAGCTGAAATCAACATCCAGCAGCTTGCATATCCCAATTTTAAATGAGGAGACTATTCAAGACCACCACTGGATTACAATCAATACTCTATCACCTTTAGAGCTCAACTGCATAATTAGCAACATCAACATCACAACCTCCTCTCTCGACACTTGTCCAGTTTTAGACAAAAATCACGAAGGATCAGTTCCTACCATTCATATCTGACATTCTCCACTCCTCCCTCTCTCAAGGCCTCCTTCCTCCCTCCATTAAACAAGCATCAATCAGATCGCTCCTGAAGAAAGCAAACCTTGACCCACACTCCCCATCCTCCTACAGGCCCGTAATCAGTATACCATTTATCTCCAAAATCATTGATGGAGCTGTACAAACCCAACTCCAAGATCGCATAGATAACCATGCACCTTTAAGAGCATATCAACATGGATTTCGACCCAACTACGGCACGGAAATCCTTATGACCTCCCTCTTAAATTCACTCATTACCGGCACTGAAACACTCACCCAAGGCTTCATCCTGCTATTTCTAGACATCTCTGCCATCTTTGACATCGTATCCCATTAGCTCCTTCTCAACAAACTTCACCACATTGCAGTCCATGGCACCCCCTCTTAAATGCTTCCATTCCTATCTCTCCAATCAAAAACAGCAAATAAGGATCCAAACACAAGCTTCTGCTCCTTTCACCCTCAACCAGGCTGTGCAGCAGGAATCATCTCTATCCTCTCTACTGTTCAACGTATACATTTGACCACTATGTTGTATCCTCCAACAGTTCCAAGTAGGCTTCCTAATATATGCTGACGACAATCATCTTCACACCATTCTGTACTCCTACACCGGATTACTCCACACTCTCAAGTAATCAACTGGCTCCACCTTCATAATCTATCCATCAACCTCAGTAAAACAGAGCTCCTCCAGATCACAAAAGACCCCAACTTCATCCCTCCTGCGCCCATCAGACTCAGCAACAATGATATCCTGGTCAGCTCCCAAATAAAATACCTTGGAATCATACTTGATCAGCAACTGACCTTCAAGGCACAAATTCACAGCATCACCAAAGCTATATACTATAAGCTAAAAACTCTCTTAAATTTACACCCGCTCCTATCCACCAATACCTTCCACTCAATCTGCCAGGCCACTATCACACCCCTTTTAGATTACTGTAATTCCATTTATCAAGGACTACCTAAGTACGCACGCCTCCCATTGTGACTCGCCCAAAACACGGTTGCTCAAACCATCTTCCAAGAGTCAAGGCAAACCCACATCACGCCCACCTTCACTGGCTTCCCTTCAGCTCAAGAATACAATACAAAGTTATAACCCTCATCCACAAAACCTTAGATAAGCAATCCTCCGAGCAATTACATGCATCAATTCACAGCTCCAACTTCAACAGAGAAGAACAAGCACCCAAAACCTCCTCAGTCTCCCACCACAGACTCACAGTTGCAAGCAAGCTACAATATTGAGAGCATTCTTTCTGTATGCACCCACCCTTTGGAATTCACTACCCCATGCAATCCGGGGTATCGAGTCACCCACGGACTTTCGAGAACAGCTCAAGGCCCATCTGTTCCTGAAGAATTTTGGCAATGAGCATCCAACAACTACAAATCAGTACTACCTCATGCAAACACCCACATCTCCCCTCTTCCCACCCTCATAAACCTCTCATCCCTCACACCCCCGACCCATTGTATATAATTTTTGAATGTACCTAGTTGAAGAAAAATGTTCATTGTTCTCTTCACATCTAAATTATTTTTCATGTTTTATTATATAAACTTCCTGTTACCCTTATTACCTAATCATTGTAAAAACTTAGTTCTATGTAAACTGTTTTAGAATAATGGTATACAACAATTTGTTAAATAAATAAATGACCATCTACCCTACCCCAAGCCAGATGCTCCCAAGAATTAACATCCAAACTTGGGAGCAAGGGGCCATAATGCTATGGCCAGAGAGACCAGGTCAGCAGCAGAGGGTAGAGCACTCACCTGAGGTCTAGCTTCCAGGTGTGTCCCCACAGCACTGTCTGAAAGCAAAGGTGGCTATCGTCAAGACCTTCTGAAAGTCCTTGACCTTTCCAAATCAACATTCTGCACTGCATCTCCTCCCACATCCGGGATGGCCTGCGCTCTGTCACAGACATGAACCAGACTTCCATCCTAGGAGGCCCAAAGGACTGGTCCAGCTTGCCATGGGCTGAGGGAACAGCCGAGAAGGGCCTTAGAAACCTGGAGGCCCAGTTCAGGAGTTTCTCCCTAGAAGCCCCCACGCTATCGCTAGGAATCTGGAGAAAGTGGAACACAGCAGAGAAGTGGGTCTGCCAGAGAAAAAGGGGATCCACCTGCTATCTTCACCAGAAAACCAACTCCATATCCTATGGAGCTGAAGTAACATCCTGTGAGGCCTAAACATGGCATAGACGAGAAAATGATGGATCCTCCAGGGATCCTAACCAGCCCCTTGGGGAGCCACCACTCTTATTCTTATCAGATTACCTTTCAGCGGTCAAAACCTCTCAAGACCTTCAGACATCCTCCATAGGGGAAGGATGGGCTCGCAGAGGAAAGGAGAAGAGCAATGGCAAAGCAGGGGCCATGATCTCTCTGTCTATAAGAAGAGCGTTCAAGGGGCTTGGGTCTCCAGAGAGTCTATTCACAGGGGAAGAGTGAAAATGAGAGCTAAAAATGGTGAATTGGAGGAAGCATTGCTGATCCTTGCAGATAAGAATGTGGAAATAGGCCTCAGCCAGATTTATGAACATGAGAAACTCTTCGCACCACACTACCTGGATCACTGATCATGGAGTCTCCATATGGAAGTACAAGGCTCACAGGTGGGGGCTGACCCCCTTGAGGTCAAGAATCAAATGAAGGACCGGTACTTCTTCTAAAACACAAAATAGAGTACCCACCCCTTGCTCGGCTTGGGAGAAGGGGGATTGAAGTGATCGCCTGTAGACTAAGCAATTTGTCTAATGTAGCCTAAACGGTGGCCCTCTTGGCCGCAGAGCTACATGGGGAGATGAAGCATCCAGGATAGGATCCCTGCATTCCAGAATGTATCGTGTCTAGCACCCAGCCATCATTGATGACCTGGCCCATTCCTGCTATAAAAGGCATAGCCTGCCACCCACTTGAGACACCCAAAAATAGGCTCCCAACCTGTCTCTGCACTGGATGAGAAGGCAAATTTCTGGAGGTGGTAGTCTTCCAGGGCTCACAAGTCTGTGTCCAGGATCAAAAAACCTGAAGAAAAGGTGGGGCGATACTGATAATTTCAAGAACTTTGGGGTTCCAGGTATCGAGCAGAATCGAGAAATAGGATGAACCCGTTTGCTTCCCAGGCTCCTTGGGCCTATCTTCTGAGAGGTGGTGAGGTTCGGACGCATCCAAATCCTTAACCAGCCTCTCCAAGTTCTTCCCAAACAAAAGCTTCTCTTTTAAGGCGAGCTAGGATTCTGGATTTGGAGGCCAAATCCACTGCCCAGTAGCAAAGCCACAGTCAGCATCGCGCTACCATCATGAAGGCATTATCTTCAGCCACCAAGCGGATTAGATCATACATAGCGTCCAACAGAAAGTCTGCTGCCAATTCCAGAAGAATGGAGGTATCGTCCGAAAGGAGCAAATCCATCCACTCAGGAGAGCTCAAGTCGAAAGACCCACACACACCACTAACTGGAGAATAACAGAAGTTGAAAACTGATTCTTAAGGAGAGCTTCCAACATGCAATCCAAGTGGTCTTTTAGGTCTGCAACACCCTTCACCAGTATGTTCATCAGCTTCGTGACCACAGTGACATGCATGTCCATTCAGGGGCCGCGGAACATCTCTCTGAATGGGGGAAAAACTCTGCCTTGATTCCATCCCAAGCTCCCTTATAACCTTCCCATCCTGTTCTGCCCATGGGGATCCAATCTCCTGCACATAGAAGAGAAGGAAATGGCTGCGATCATGGAAGACTCCTTCCGTCTGCCTGTGGGGATCTCCTGCGGACAGACAGGAGTCTTTGCCATGATTGTGGTGGCCATCCACTCTGTAGACAGGAGTCTACCACCATCATGGATGGTGGGAAAGGTTTTCTGGGGCCAGGGCCTGTGTGGGCCACCTTGTTCTGATACCTATGCATCCACCTGAGGCATGCTGAACCACACTGTGCAATTCTCCAGGGCAGGGCGTAGAGATTCCTCATGACCATGACCTTTTCATTGGGGAGTCAGGGAGGTCCCATGCTCTTGAAAACCTCCGAAAAGGAAAAGGCCCTGGTAGGCTCCTGAACCCCCTGCAAGAGGGGGTGTAACTGTGGCATCTGTTCTGCCACTGGAAGATATCAATGCCACCAGTTCCTCCTTTCTGAGCAGGCAGATGATTCAGGAATCGCCCTAATGTTTTATAAATATTATATATATATATACTCATCCTGATCTTTTGAAGGAGAAGACATTTCACCATCAAGACTGGTGCCCTCACCAGAGGTGTCGGAACTGGACTCTGGACCTTGGGCAAAAGGAAGATTCCAATCTCCACCGAGGTCACTTAGGTGGTGGAGCCCAGGCTGGGCTTTGACTATCCTGTGTCGCACAGCCCTTTTGCTTACCAAGCGGAGAAAGAGCGAGAGGACACTGAGACCTCAGGGTCTGAATTGCTTCACCAGAAAGACCAAGCTTGCTGAAAAAATGAAAATAATTTTGGGGAGGACAACCCAGAAACCAGGAGCTCTCTGTCAGGATTAGCCCCACTACCAGCAGGGGGAAGACTTGCTGCTGAGCTCCTCCTAAGGGAAGCGGAGCAGCCAACAGGAGGAGAGCCTGAATCCAAGGCTTGAGAATCATCCATCATTCTGGTTGCCATATCTTAAAAATGATATAGGTAGAGCCACCAAAATGATAAAGGGGAAGGGGCAAGATGGCATCTGACTAAGCAGTCGCAGCTCTTACCTCTCCTCTTGTGAACTGTAGTTTTCTCCCCAAGCATTTCTAGCCTCTGATGGGGATGAAGAGAAAATCCAAGAACCTACCCTCCGGTTCAGGGTCCTCTAGCTTGGGGATTCATTAGACACTCACGGAGTTTGGTGTGAGCAGAGGAATTGGGATCGGCACTACAGTGGAGCCGGTGTTGCTATCAGAGTCGGCTTTGGGTGGGGCCTCTCTTAGCCTCAATAAATTGAGCTTTGCTGCCGAGACAAAGAAACTATTCCAGCAACATCACTGTTACCTCCACGGGCTACCGAAGTGGAGAGAATGCTGTCGAGAGAGAGGAAGGGACCCCCATGGTGGTTGAATTCGATCTGTCTCCGCTGCTGGTGGGGGTATTGTGGCTGCCGAGGGTGGAATGTCTGTGCTCCCAGGACCCATCAGGTTGAAGAAGCCTGCAGTTGTGACCTTGGATACACTATAGGAGGCATTAATTGCATTGAACTCCTCTCTGCTGACCATATCTCATTACTTTTCAGAATGAACTATCTGGTGTTAAGAGTTTGGTGCAGGCGTTCGAGAGCAGACACAGCAGGCTACAAAAGAGGCACTGTTTGGGGAACTACAAAACATTTCACATGCGCAGGTTAAAGATTCTTCAATTCTATCTCGCAAATTGGAGCACTTGGAAAACTTTTCTAGAAGAAATAATTTACGTTCATCATCAATTTCCCTAAATCTCCAATTTTGGCTCCAATTAAGATGATCAAGAAGTATCTCCAGGAGGTCCTGAAGATATCTATGGACAATTTTCCACCTATTGTACAAGCACAATATTTATCCCTGGGACCCGCTGCCATGTCTAATGAGGCATATGCAGGAGTTGTTTTGGGGAGCAAAGGTTCAGATTTTACCTGACTTTTCTAGGGCAACCTAGAAGAGGTATAAGGACTTCTTGACTCTGAAGCCTGGAGTCCTTGCCCTTGGGGCCACTTTATTAAAATTTCCAAGCAGATGTTCTATTTTCCTTGATGGTAAAAAATTTCTTTTCTTTGAACCAAAATTATTCCTGGGGATTTCTGGTGGCAATGAGAACAGTCTGGTAGTTAATATGTGCTCCCTGTAAGCTGGCTGTGTTGTTCCTATGTTTCCTTTCTGGTGAAATTTGTTTGGAAATTGTTTTCCTTTTCTTGCCTCTGATTTGTGGTCTACTATGGAATTTTTGTTGATGAATTTCTGTTTGAATTCATGTAATATTATTTTTCCTTTTTCCCTGTAATCTTTTTTGTTTGGGATTTATTATTTGTAAATGCTATAAAGAACACATTTTATTTATTTTGTTTTAAAAGGGTGTGGAAGGATACCACTATAAGGAAAGTTTTTTAAAAGGTTAGGGCTCTTCAACTTGGAAAAAAATGGCTGAGGGGAGATATGACAGAGGGCTATAATGAATGGAGTGGAATGGGTAAAGATAAATCAGTTGTTTACTTCTTCACAAAGTAGAAAGACAAGGGGACACGCAATGAAGTTACAATGTAGCGCATTTAAGACTAATCAGAGAAAATATTTTTTTCACTCAATGTGTAATCAAACTCTGAAATTCATTACTGGAGGATGTAGTAAAAGCTGTTGGTGTAGCTGGGTTTAAAAGAGGTTTAGACAAGATCCTGGAAGAAAAGTCAATATACTATTATTTAACTGGACTGGAGAAATCCACTGCTTACCCCTAAATTAAGCAGCATGGAATATTTCTAACTTTTGGGAACTTGACAGTGTTTGTGACCTGGCTTGGCTACCGTTGGAAACAGGATACTGGGCTTGATGGACCCTTGGTCTGAACTAGTATGGTATATCTATGCTCTTAATGAATCCGCTGCCTTCTGCAGCAAGGATGACATGGCCATGGCACCTGTGTCTCCCTGCTGCGAGATGAGAGGCAAGCCCTCTAAGGGCATATCCAAAGCCTCAATGCAAGAATCGCAGAAGCTAGAGTCCAATGACATAACTTTCTGCAGACCAAAGAACGTTTTTTAGAAGACGACATGTGTCTGTGCCAACAATGTGCGCCTTATGTGTCTCTAATAGTCCAGCTTTACAGGCTTAAGGCATGCTAATAAGACACGGTAACACATGCTCTGGTCAAATGGGCACCACAACTGCGCACTATGGCCATATGCAGATTGAAGTGCACAAACCTAATGTGCATACTTGGCATGCATAACAGAGCTAACGCATGCAAAAAGCACAATGAGGCGGGAAAAACTGTGCCTCACTAATGGTTGCCCCAATCAGCCCAAAACCTGATAGATGCATCGCCCAACGGACAAGGTCACATAGCCCCTCAAAAACAAGTCATACAAGATAGAGACTTACTTTCTGTACTCACCCACAGGGAGCCAAAGACAGGATGACCATGTTGGGCTCAGAGCTACTGCCCTGCAGGCACATACCTCTGAGAACCAACAACCATAAGCTGGAATAATCAAGAGGACAAGTATTTGGCTCCTTTACCACAATTAACTCTGCTGCATAAGACACAGATACTGACTATGCAATCAAGAGACTGCAGAGTTCCCAAACCTGTAGGAATAGTCTTCCAGGGCAGGTCCTGACTGGTCTAGTAGAATTCAAGGAAAGAAAATTATCAGGTGTGTAAATTTCTCCACCTATATCATCCAGCTAGACCAGTTTAGATGAGTGGGATGTACCCAAGCAATCAGGACCCAGGGTGGAAGGAAGACGATGCTCTAGATGGAACTACTCTGCCAAAGGCACCATCTGACAGACAGATCTGCTTCTCTCCCTTGAGGAAGTAAAAGATGTCAGGCCATGCTGTCCAGGATATCCCTGGTAGTGCACCAGGGGAGCTATTTCAACCTTGAGAAAGTTCAGAGATAACTCCTGTTCCAAACTGGACTGTAAGAAAGTGGACAATGTTCACTTTCTTGGCCTTCACAGTCTGCAAGGACCACGACCTCTCGAAAACCCTGCAGACTCACCATAGGCTAAGGACCCTCTGGGCCTTGAGAATAGAGTGTCCACTACCACTCCAGAGTAGCCCTTCTTGGACAGCCTATGCCTCTCAAGGGCCAGGCAGTAAGCCAGGGGCCCTTGTTGGAGTAGAACCCTCTCTTGAAGCAACAAGATAGAGTACTCTGTACTGTACTGTTCTACCTTAGATTGTAAGCTCCGATGAGCATGACTCTGATGGGCAGGGACCGTCTCTTGTATACTGGCTACCTCTTGTAGGTTAGCTGTGCAGCGCTGCATGCATGGCACTTTATAAGTGCTCAATAGTAGTAGTAGTAGTAGTAGTCCTCCAGCAAGTTCAAGAGATCCATGTACATGACCTGCTTGCCCTGTCTGGAGCCACTAGAATCATTAAGTAAGGGTGAGAGTGAATTCTATGCAGAAGGGCCATGGGGGGGGGGGGTGGAGACATATACAAGCTCCTCTGAGGGCCAATCCTGAAGTAGACATCAAAGCCCGTCACACACAGATCATTCCTACAGCTGAAAAAGTTCTCCACTTTGGCACAGAATGTGTCTACCTTTTGGCATTCTGCCAAGTCCTTGTGACTCAGTTGACCATTGTTAGAAACAGGATACTGGACATGATGGATCACTGGTGAGACCATGAGATTTGCCACAATGGGTCATATCTCCCCTTGAAAGACTGATGCAATGACCGACCTGATGGTCTCCATACAGAAATGAAGGACTAGTAGTTTGGCACTGACTACTTTCAGATTAAGCCAGAAGGAAATTCCCTTTTTGGATACCATAAAGTAGATGGGCAGAATAGCCTGCAATAGCAGAAGGCCCTGCTAAGTTTCCTCAATTACCAACTGCTTGAGTAGAGAGCCACAGGAAGATTGCACGAAGGCATCTCCTAGAGGTGCTGCAAACTCCAGTGCATTACCTTGACTGAGGAAAGAGAGTCAACTGGTCTTGGAGTAGAGGGTAGCCTAGTGGTTAGAGCAACTGCCTAGTACCCATATGATCAAGGGTTTGATTCCCACTGGCACGCCTTGGGCCAGTCACTTTGCCCTCCATTGCCTTGGAAGAAAAAGCCTGGCAATCTACCTCCAGTGAGACATTGCCAAAATAATCCTAGAGGCAGCTGGGTTGCCAGGAGTCTGCCCTGACTTGATGGCACTAAAAAAATCCCTGATCTGGTGTGATATGGGTCCAGTGTGAGAAAAGCAACCAGAGCCATCCCTCAACTGACTGTACATTGAAAGGGACTTGCTGGATCTCAATGTGATGGTTTGCTGATTCCAGAGGGCAACATGGCTGAGCTTTGAGCATGCTCAAAGCTCCAAAAGGGCTGACCCTTCCTGGGCATAGAGCCATAGGACACAAAGGCTCCTAACAGTCCAAGACTCCTAATAGTCCAAGAGCATCTTCCTGGTCCATGCAAGAGTCTACAAAAGGAACTCTTTGTGCCCTTGGACCTGTCTTCTGGGAGCCTCTGAGGGCAATCCTCACCAAGGGCTTAGACCAGGTCTCCCCAAAGAGCAACCTGCCCTTAAAAGGGGAATGTGCTCAGCTGTAATTTGCCAGCAGTATCAGCTGACCAAATAAGGAACCAGTGCCACCAACTAGCTACTACTATCACTGCCATGGACTTCGTTCTAATAGGTCAAATAGAGCATAAACCACATATGTGGCTCCAGACTCCAAACTGGCAGCTACCTGACCCAGGTCAAGAAGGCCCTGGCCAAAAGGCCTGCACACAATGCCGCTTGAGAGCCCAAAGCAGAGGCATTCTTAAGGAACACTTCTACTCTCTTATCATTAGAGCCTTCACCCACGTCAACCGTGATGGTTGTACACTATCACAGCCATGATGAGGGTGTCCACCCAAGGGGACACAAAAAACTGATCCAACTCACCCTGGGATAGAAGGAACAGCTGAGAGAGGACCTTAGGGACCCTAATGCTCAGCTTGGTGGGGTGGGGTGGAGGTAGGGGGGGGGGGGTCTTCAATTGAAAGAGACTACAAGCTGCTGCATATGCATAGGGGACTTAATCCAGAAGGATACCAGATACCCTGCAGACTAGGGTTCATTTGTGAAACTTGTACAGGAGCAGGTTCTACAGTATGCAAAGCCGCCATAGTATCTTGAATAGGAAAAGGAATATCCATTTTGTGAAAAAGGTAGATTGCAGAAGGATCCACACCTTCAGCAAGGACAATCTCCCCTTCACCTTCAAACTGGAGAAAAAGAGTCCTCTTCTGCATCCCAAACAATCTCTGTAGGGGATAAGGGGTTGGCTTCCCAGAAGAACAAACAGGCAAAAGCAAAGCAGGAGTGCTTAACCCCTTGCCAACAGGTAAAGAGGTGTTTGAGGACCTCGAGTCCTTCATAAGGGAGGCTTGGGCCTCCAGCTTCTATGAAGGGAACTGCCAAGTAGCTAGTAAAGACTGAAAGCAGTCCATGAGCTGTTACTTTCTTTTTTTCATTTATCCATTTTCAATAAACATTATCCATACAAGAACAATTACATTACAGAAATTTCCATAATATGCATTCAGTAAATCAGAGGAAAGAAAAACCCAAAAGCTAAACCAAAAAATAAAAAAAGACCCAAAAACAGAAATCTTATTTATATACAAATTTAGTAAAACCATATACAACCAGGAGCATAGATGGTAATGTCATAGCAGCCAGTATGAGACTCATCCCTTAACATTCAGCAACACTCTCTTGAAGGTGTAATTAGGTCTTACTTGATAATTGCTTTTCCGAGAGTCACTCCAGTCCAGTCCAGTACGTTTGGGTTGTCTCCATCCTTCAGCAGCTGAGAACTGAGCATGTCAGAACTTCTGATGTCACACAAGAGCTCCTTCTTCAGCCTTAGCCAACCAGTATCCTATTAGACTGCAAGAGAACAGCAAATCATTCCAGATTGGCATATCTTTTATGATGTTCATATGTAGTTAAACAGCAACTACAACTATATACGAGAGCAGAAGGGGCAGTGCTGACAAGTACCTACCTGCCACTAACCCACATCCTTACCAGGAAGAGCTTACCAGATCAGATGTTTTCTTATTCTATTCTTCCCTGTGACCAGCTGGATCTGCCTCCTCCTTTGAAGTTGAAACCTGAACAAGCAAAATGTATTCTTTAGGGAGAGTCCTGGACTGGACTGGGGAGACTCAGGGAAAGGCCAATGCTCCAAAACCCACATCCTATGATGACTGGACATCCAGCCGATAATGCCTTGTAAACATGTGCAACGATGACCACGGGGCTGCCCTGCAAATATCCATGGGCAGCACTAACCGATGTTTTGCCCAGGAAGAGGCTGGAGCCCTGGTAAGATGAACCTGTAACCCCTCGGACACTGACTTGCCCTTCAACAGATAGGCCAAGGCGATCGCTTCTTTCACCCAGCAGGCAATGGAGGCATTGGAGGCTGCCTCTTTCCTCTGGGGACATTCAACAGGACAAAAAGCCTATACGTCTTGCGGAAGGCTGCC
This sequence comes from Ichthyophis bannanicus, assembly GCA_033557465.1. Classification (NCBI taxonomy): domain Eukaryota; kingdom Metazoa; phylum Chordata; class Amphibia; order Gymnophiona; family Ichthyophiidae; genus Ichthyophis; species Ichthyophis bannanicus. The sequence goes on along the minus strand of CM066036.1, from coordinate 635,378,015 downwards.
GTACACTTGATAAATTGCCACAACACTCTCCTTAAATCCAGTAAGTGCAACTGCTGCTCCTCCTCTGAAGCTGCCGAGCACAGAAAAACCTGGAGAGAGATTGTCTGGTTCAGATGAAACGGAGTAAGCACTTTAGGCAGTAATGAGGGCACCCTACAGAGCACAACCTTTTCCTTGGAGAACACCAGAAAGGGTTCCCTGCATGAAATTGCTTAAAGCTCCGAGATGCGGCACCAAACAGATGGCTACCACAAAGACTGTCTTCAATGTGAGATCTTTCAATGAAGCCCAAGCCAAAGGCTCAAAGGGGGCCCGTCAAGCCTGACAGCACCAGATTGAAGTTCCATAGTGGTACTATCACTTGTACAGGTGGTTGAAGCTGCTTCGCCACCCTAAAGAAACGGGATACCATCCAGGTGCCCCAAGATGGAGCTACTGAGAACCTGCCTCCTATAGCAAGAAAGGGCAGGTATCCGAACTTTCAAGGAATTCATGGCTAAGCCCTTGGCCGAGCCTGCCTGAAGAAAGGCTAGGATATCCGGAACAGACACTGAGAAGGCCGCAAGACCTTTGTCTGTGCACCAAGCCTAAATATACACCACACCCTTGCACAGGCCAGGGAGGTGGAGCGTTGTCGAGCCTTCAGAAGTGTGATCACCACCACCGTGGAGTAGCCGCCTCAGCCATGCCTTCTCAAGAGCCAAGCCGTAAGTGAGAAGCGATCCACCTGGGGCATTAGAAGGAGCCTCTGCACCAGTAGGTTCATCCTGTCTGGAAGACACCACAAAGCCATGATCAACAGCTGAAGAAGGAGATCTGCATACCATGGCCTGTGCGGCCAAACAGGTGCAATGAGTATCACTAGGCCTCTATGCGCTGCTGAAGATGCCCTATCAGCATGGCAAGGGTGACTAAGGATGTGGGTATAAGCATCCTTCAGATTCAAGGAGCATAGCCAATTTCCTTGCTGGAGGTAAGGCAGCAATGTTCCAAGGGAGAGCATCTTGAACTTCTCCCTCACCAGGAACTTATTCAGGATCTCCAAGTCCAGGATGGGCCTTAGACCCCCTGTCCTTTTTGGCATGAGGAAATACCTGGAGTAGAACCCTTTGCCCCTGAGATGTTTGGGTACTGGCTCCACCATCTTGTCCTCGAGAAGGCCTGTGAGTTCCTGCAGTAGAAGGTCTGAATGAAGGGGAGACCTGGGGGGCTCTCCTGGAAAGTAAGAGGGTGGTGTCTGTGCCAGGTGGAGGAGGCAGTCCTCCTTGACCACCTGAAGTGTCCAGGAATCTGTGGTGATGGCTGGCCACCTGTGGGAGTTGTGGATGAGAAGTCCCCCTGTAGGCTGCTGTCCTTCTTGGGGTGGAGCGGCTATGACCAAGGAGTCAAAAACTCCCCCCAGGCTGGGCAGAAGCTGGCGCTTGGGAGCCTTCTGCTTATAAGGGCGTTGCCCATGTCCCTTGGCCTGCTGACCCTGCTGGGGAGGACCTGAAAATGTGGGTAGTTTTTGTAAGCAGCCTCTTTCCTCAGGTAAAAGGGTTTTTTAAATTTATTTATTTAACATTTCTTATATACCGCCTTTCATGATATCAAAGTGGTTTACATTGAACAAACTGAAATTACATTGAACAGGGCATTATAACTTGGAGATAACTATTTTATGGGAAACATGGGCAATAGAGGATTAAGTGGAGTGGAGTGGAGGAGTGGCCTAGTGGTTGGGGCAAGGTACTTTAGGCCAGAAGGTCAGGGGCTCAAATCCCACTAGAGGACAGCAACCTTGGGCTGGAAGGACTGGGGTTTCTTGTCCCACAGGCATTCCTTGTGGTCTTGGGCAAGCTGCTTAACCCTCCATAGCCCATGTTCCCAGTAAAATAGTTATCTCCAAGTTATAATGCCCTGTTCAATGTAATTTCAGTTTGTTCAATGTAAACCACTTTGATATCATGAAAGGTGGTATATAAGAAATGTTAAATAAATAAAATTTAAAAAACCCTTTTACCTGAGGAAAGAGGCTGCTTACAAAAATTACCCACATTTTCAGGTCTTCCCCAGCAGGGTCAGCAGGCCAAGAGACATGGGCAACGCCCTTATAAGCAGAAGGCTCCCAAGCGCCAGCCAAGGTTGCTGCCCTCTGGTGGGATTTGAACCCCCAACCTTCTGGCCTGAGGTACCTTGCCCCAACCACTAGGCCATTCCTTCCCTCCCCTCCTTTTTTACCTGAGCCCTTCCATCAGGGAAGGCCAACGGTCTTTTTGGAGAGCCTGGTCCTCGTCACAAACTCTGTCTCCAACTCGGCTGCCTTTTCCATCATGGGTTTGCCAAAGAGGATCTCCCCTTGGCATGGGACATCAACCAATTTGTCTTGATCCCATTGCTCGAGGTCGGAAGACTGTAGCCAATGCCCGCCGCAGCTACTCTAGTCACCGACTTAAAGCCGTCATAGGCTGCTCGAGTCATGAATTTGGAGCACTCACAGACAGCCTTATTTTTTTAAATTTATTTAACTGTATTTATATCCCGTTTTTCACCAGGTCAAAGCGGCGTAACATTAAAAGGGGGGGGGTGGACAATAATCAAATTCTGGGGTTGGGGCTATCACTGGGTGGCCAACATTATGATTTCAACAAATATTTGGGACATAGACATAGTATTTCAGTCTCTTAGAAAATATGTTCAGGGGGGGAGTTGGGAGGTAGTCAGTGGTGGGTGTTTGTTTCTGGTCCAAGGTATTCCTGGAATAGGATGGTTTTTAGTTGTTTCCTGAATGATAGGGGGTCTCCATTGACTCTGATGTGACTTGGTAGAGCGTTCCAGAGGGATGGTGCGTATAGTTCGAAGGCTCTGTTGCAGAGCCTTGGCCAGGTTCTTGAACCGCTGCAGGGTTTCCTCAGAGAGACCAGTTGAGAACCCAGCGAGCTCCTTCACCAGGTCTCTCAGGTACATGTCCATATACAGCTGGTAGGTCTGGATCCAGCCAATGAGCATCAAGCCCTGGTAGCACTTTCTGATGAGGGCATCCAGGGTGCGGACCTCCCTACCTGGAGCACCAAGGAGTGTGTCTTCTGGCTCCATGTGTTCTAGCCGGGGAAGACCTCAGTCCCATCGAACGGGACTCTGATTTAGACCTCGGTCGAGGATTGATTTGAGGCTGCATGGTCTTGAGGATCAGCTCGACCTATGGGGATGTCTCGATGTCAAAGACCTAGTGGTCTGGGTGGAGGAACCGGTTGTGCCAGACAGCAACGCCTGCTGCTGGTCCATGAAGGCAGACAGGCTGCGCTCCAGGGCCGCCATTCTGGTTTCCAATACAGAAGGCTCCGCAGCTATCGGTGAAAGCACTGAGGAACTCGGGCTAGAGGTCGGTTCCTTCAAAGAGGAGTCCTCAATAAGGATGGCCTTGGGGGTCTGAGGCCAATCTTTGGACGATTCCTCCCAGGCGACCTTGGTGGGCTGCTCCTGCTCCAAGCCCTCGGACGAACATCATAGACTGCAGGACCTGGCTCAGGGCTTACCTGACCTGCTGGAACTGTCTAGGGACACTGCCTTGAAGGGTTTCTTCTTGTGTTCCCTCAAGGGAGACCCCCCTTTCTGTAGATCTGTGGCATCAACCAGGGTCCGCAAGGGTGCCATGGGAGTCTGTGGCTTCAGAAGGGGCCTTGGCTTTCAGAGGCACCAGGGACTCCAGTAAGAACTTAATCATGATGCTGCTGGCAGCTCTTGAGGGCCTTGGTAGACATCTTTTTGCAGAGACCACAGGCTGTAGGATCATGGTCCAACCCTAGGCAGTGTAGGCAGCAATCGTGTGATTTCAGCACACCAATCACACTTCTTAAAGCCACGGGTAGCCATGGGGAAAAAAAAGTACCTCAAGCAAGGTCGAAGACCCACGGTGTTTCCAGTTGGAAAAAAGGCGCGAAGGCACCAAGAGGAAAAAATATCCACAGACAGACTCGATGCCGGGGCAGTGGGTTTGAGTGGCAGGAAGAGTACTGGTGTGCAACTGAAGGAGAGTATGGAACTCAGGCACAAAGAAATCAACTTTTTCCAGGGAAAGCAGACAGACGTCTGAAGGACTCCACGGAAAAAGGGAGACTGAGCAAGATAGCACCCTTGGGTAGGAAGGGCACCACGTATACGTGATGGCATCTCCCAAACACTTTCTTTGAAAGCTGGGAAGATGCTTTTGTGAGGGCGCCAATGTTCCCCATATATAGAGAAGTGACTTCCTGCTTGTTCCCAGAGAACATTTGCAACCGACCCCCTATAGGAACCAATTTCCCTTGGGCCCTCCTGGCTTCAGTGTGGTTTCTTTGTGGGAGCCGTAGGAGCAGAATAGTAGCCCCTATTGAACCCCTCAAAAGGACTGTCCCATTCGGGGATATCAGCCCTGCTAATAAGTGTCAAAGCTTGTCACCCGGAATCTCCTTGTCCCTGGACTGACCTCAGGATGCACTGCCTGTTTTCGGCCCCTTCTGCCGGTCTTCAGGTAACCGAGCCCCTTTGGTGTCATCCAAGTCCTTAACCAACTTATCCAATGCCTCTCAAAAAAGCAATTTTCCCTTAAAGGGTAGTTTTCCGAGACTAGTCTTGGAGGAGACATCCGCCGACCAGTTATGGAGCCACATAAATCTGTGAGCGGCAATAATGAAAGCCATGGTCTTGGAAGAAGCTCGCACTAAGTTGTAAAATGCATCAGCTAAGTAGGCCAAGGCTGTCTCCAGCTTGACCGCCTCCTGAGGCCCCCCGGCACTTCATCTGTCGAGGGGGCCAAGCCCTTGTCATATGCGCCACAAATTGAGGCCTGCAAGGTCAAGACACTAGTGTCAAAGACCTGTTTTAAAGAGAACCTCCAACCTGTGGTCCTGCAAATTCATTAGCGCTGCTCCACCTTCTGCAGGAATAGTGGTCTTTTTTGTGACTGCTGACACTGAGGCAGTCACCTTAGGCATCTGCAGGAGCTCTTGCTCCTCCTCTGGAATGAGTAACAGATGGGTCATAGCCCCTCTCTCCCCCCTCCCCCCCCCCCCGGTAAGCCTGCTTCTGGCATGTCTCTTCAATCATCTTCTTAATCACTCGATGGAAGCAAGTCTGGGCTCCCTTGAACCCCTGTAACAAGGGATCTTCCAAGGGTTCCTCTACAACCACCAAGGCCTGCAACATATTCAGAGTGACCAGCGACTGGGCAATTAGTGCCAGAAGCTCCTCCTTTTGAGGGACACAAAACACTCTGGGGTCCTCCCCCTGAGGGATCTCCCCCTCTTCTAAGTCTTGTTCACCAGATTCTCCTCAAAGATCTGAAGGCCTTCCGCCCCATTATCAGAATCTGGGGACAAAGGAGATGTCTGAGCCCCCCAGGCATCTTCCTCTTCAGCTCTCTTCTTTTTCTCAGAAGATTCCCCCACCTTAGTGTGCTCTCCCTGCAGGGTCTCTGTGCCTAAATGCTGAGGAGTTGACCCAACAGCCTGACTATGCCCTGAAGCAGCCTGCTGCTGCTGCTTCAAACAGTATGCCCTATGCATACATAAAATGAAGTCCGGTGAGAAAAAGGACTCCGGAGCCTTAACCATCTCTACGGGAGCTCTCCCTGGTCCTGAAAGCTGTTTAGAGCAGCATTTAGCCCGTTTTCCCTTTGCTGAGGCCAAAATGAATTCCTGTGGTAAAATGGCCATATTTCCCACTAAAACCACAGCTCCAGTTGAAGGGGTTGCCCCTGCCTCAGCGGGATCAGCATCCATCATCATGCACGTTCCGTTTAACAAGCGCTCAGACACCTTACTCTGCCTCAGACAGCCTCTGCACAGCCCTTTTTCACTCAAACCGCGGTTTCCCGAGCACACCGCACAGCAGGGAGCTGAAAAAAAAGCATGCACCACCAATTGCCCCGCTGCTGAGCACACCCACAGGAAAAACAAACTGGGCTGAGAGCAGGACACTCACTATTCAGAAACTAAAACTCCTGCCTGCGGGGCAGGCAACCGTGAGGACCACAGATCAACAGATAGCAGTAGAAGAGAAAACCTCAGATCTGACTTTCTTTTGCTTTCTCTCAGGTTTTTTTGTTTTTTTACTATAAGGTGACAGCTCAGCGAATGGCATCGTTCAAAGGGACAGCTCCAGTATAAGCCACAGCTTATAGAGAATGGTCCAGCTGGGGGAAGAGGCCTAGACCACTAGGTCTTAAACACCAGGCTTCACCGGACCCACTCAAGGGCCCTGATGAGACAAGGCAGCCCCTGCACCACTGACAGCTTAGTGCTCTACCCTAAGGTAAGGCCTTTACTCAGCTACCATACATCTATTCAACCTGGAATGAGCAGCTGTCTGCAGATTGCTTTCTTTATTTTCTTTTATATTTTCCCCTTCTGTTAGTCCTTCTCCTTCTGTTAGTCCTTCCCTCCCCCTCCCCCTCCCCCCCCTGGGTTTAGCTAGGCCTAATTCAAAGCCTTTCAGTACAGTTCACCACAGGAGGGCTCCTCTTCATTTGCTGAGAACCGAGATACTGGTTGGTTGGCTAAGGCTGAAGAGGGAGTTCTTGTGTGACATCAGAAGTTCTGGCATGCTCAGTTCTCAGCTGCTGAAGGATGGAGACAACCCACATGTACTGGACTGGAGGGACTATAAGAAACTAACAGTTTTTTGTGGTCAAAAAAAAAAAAAAAGAAATTGCTTAGACTCATACATAATATTACATTTACATGGACATGAGTTTTCCTTGACAAATCAGGAAATACAGATATTCTTGTCTCCATAAACTGAGTGGTCATATTCTTAAAATATAAATGCAAAACTGAATTTCGTTCCAATTCAAATGCAAAACACACCAAAAACGTAGCCCTACTAGTCACCACTTCAAGGGAGCTTTCCAGGAAGCTGGTGAGATCTAGACTCGCCTGCTCGGCAGGATCTCCTAGGCCAGAGCATCTCCCAGGTCTGGCATCTTTAAAACCTCCAAGAAATACTTGTGAACCAGATCTAGAGGCATTAGTAATGGAGATCTAGGAAAATTTAAGAAACAAGTTGTTCCTCCTAAGTTGGTTTTCCATGTATTCATTCTTCCGAGCCTGAATATTCTGTCCTTAATCTGAGTGCAAGTCTTCCAAACATTATTCCAACAGGGAAACCTGGGAAGTTTGTTGGACTGCTCCAAAGAGACAGTCTACACAGAAGTTTTTAAAGATACCACCTCTTGGTTCAAAGTTCCCACAACGGTCAAAAGAGTTATTGAGGGTGACCTGGAAAATTGCAAAGTTGATCTAGTCAGCCTCCACCTGCTGGCTGGGGAGTATGACCCACTCATCTGGAATGTTCTAGCAGGATGATAAGGAATGCTGGAAATAAGGTTAACTCATAAGAACTAGTAGAGTACTCAGAATTGAATTCCTGACCAATGACCTGTTATTGGTATGCTCTGGTATACAGAACTGTTTGCTTCTGTGTTGTGCACTGCTTTATGTTAATTAGAAACTCCTCACCACAAGGCTTGTAAGCCTGGAAGTACCGCTTTGACAGGCTGTCAAGACTGAACTCATGACAGATTATCCAGTCTTAGCACCGCTGATGCAGTGTTTGGGGGCATGTTTACTAAAGAGCATGCCAGTTGCATGTGTTTGTGGCACAAAATTAGTGGGAACCTGAGCTAACTTTCAGGGGCATGTGTGGCCACCCCCCTGCCTATAACATATTGCTAAGATGCTGCACTGAACTAATCAGCACGTGGGTGGCAATATGTGCACCTATGCTAAACAGCAACATTCATGGTTATGCAGTAACCACAATGCGATATCAATGCCGATGTTCCACACCTAACCACCCAATCACATGCTAACTAATCAGCATAGGATTTTACATGGGGCTCTGCGTTAACTGCATGGTGCACTTACCGCATGGCAAAAATCATAATTACACTTACCTGGTAATTGTAGTTCCTTGAGTGACGACAGTTCAGTCCTCTACCTCTGGGTTGTCAATCTCCTCCTGCAGCTTGGAGACTGGTATGTCAGAATGACGACATCAATGGATATAGCCTGCTGCACTCCTCCTTCCATCCCAGTGTGAACTATTAACAAAGCAGACTCACAGGAGCAACAAATAAGTAGCCAACTATAAACATTGAAACATATCAAGTACGGAACCCCCAATCAGCCACTCCCTCCGGCCAGGCTTTCTTGCACCCTGCCCCGCCAGAAAGAAAGTGAACACCACAGCAAAACGAAGTAATCTGGACTCACCTGTAACTCTCTTCTGCCCACCAACGTAGCTGGAACCTCCTAGAAACCTCCGGGCGGGAAGGAGGACTGAACTGTCGTCACTCAAGGAACTACAATTACCAGGTAAAATGTAATTATGATTTCCTTATCGTTCCTCCAGTTCAGTCCTCTACCTCTGGGATGTACCAGAGCAGTAATCATTGGGAGGGACCTTTCCAGCCAGCGGACAGAACCGCCGACCCAAAACGAGCATCCGCAACGGCTGCTACGTCCAACCGGTAATGCCTGCTGAAAGTATGTAGCGACGACCAAGAATCCAGCCGCTGGTATTAAACTCAGCACTCTAGATTAGATTAAAAAAAAAAAAACACACACCAAGAAGGAATCTCTGCCTAAACAGAAATCAAAAGAAATCGGGCCCCCGAGCCGCCCTGCACTGAAACGGCAGGCTCTCTGCTAGCACGCGGCTCACCGCGGAGCTGAAAATGGCCGCCGCGAAATCGCCGAACCGTAAAAAAGGGTGCCAAAAATACCGCAAGTGCCCCCGTACCTCAGCAAAGGCTATCTCCGCAGGAAAAAACAGCCCGACACCGGTGGAAGACTTACCGGCACGGTCTGCTGCTGCTCGGCTAAAACGGAGCTGCCAAATGCTCCCAGCACTGGCTCATACTGCCCCTCTGAGCTCCCGTGCAGGCAGGTAAGCCGCAGCAAAGGCAGGCTGCTGGCCTAAATATGCCGCCGTTGGAAAGAGGGGCTCTCCCCCGAAGAGTCCTGGGGGAGAGACCTCTGGGCACCGCAGGGGGGGAAAGCTCGAAAGCCCTGAGCCAGAACCCCCGAAAAACACCCCACAGGCACAGGTAGGGAGCAAGAGAGCCTGGAGCACAGAATTAAGCTGCTCTGCCTGCTAGCTATACAGCTGTGGGGGGTTTTTTTTAAAGAGGTACCGCAAAGAAAAGCCCAATTCCTTAAACCTTAGCTACCACTACAGCAAAGACTCCTTATCCATTCCTCCAGAGAGCCCTTCTACAAGGCTCGTCAAGTCCTCCTGCTGCATGGAGACTGGTAACACTGGGATGGAAGGAGGAGTGCAGCAGGCTATATCCAGTGATGTCATCATTCTGACATACCAGTCTCCAAGCTGCAGGAGGAGATTGACAACCCAGAGGTAGAGGACTGAACTGGAGGAACGATAAGGAAATAGTTTGCACATTCTAGCAAACATGCCCCTTTATGAAATGTTCCACCTTTTGTTACCTGCTAGACAATGAGGTGCATTCCATAACCTTACACCTCATTAGCCCAAATCTTTTAAGCCTAAACAGCTTTGGTTTCATGCTAGGTAACACCTGCAATGATGACTGAAGCAATGCTAGCCCATTCAAGTGATTGCTAGCACCACCAGGACCAAAATGATTTAATTCCAGTCCATCCTAGTATACCCTGGTAAACAGAATTTAATGCAGCTAAATGTATTTCTCCTAGGACAAGCAGGATATGTGACAGCCACATCTGGTGACGTCATCCGACGGCGCCATGCGGAAGTGCTCTCTAGAGCTCAGATTTCTGAGCATGAGTAGGAGGTCCCACCTCCCCGGCCCGCCCCCAGCCAGATCAGTCTTTTTTCTTCCGCCTCTGCCTCAAGACGGAATTGCTAGCTCTCTAAGAAACATATGCCCAAACCGGGTTTTAAAACGTGCTTCCATTGCAAAAGGAAAATGAATGCTGCAGACACTCACCAGTCCTGCCTCCGATGCCTCGGGGCAGGCCACAACGTCCAGGATTGTCCCAGCTGCGCTCGGATGTCTCCCAGAGCGAGGGAGTTCAGGGGGCATACTCTGAAGGACTTTCTATCCTCCTCAGAGCTCGCGCCTGCAGTAGCCTCCTCTTCGGCAGTTCCCAGCACTTCTCAGGACCTTTGGGGGGGCAGCGGCATGGGATGTGCTCTGTAGAGCCTCCATCCCCGGCCACTCTGCACTGGACGCTAGCGCATCTCCCGGACATCTGACCTCCGACGCTACCGCGAACCCCGCAGCTAATCCGGTAGGCTCTCCAGCTATCATTGACTTCTCCGGGGTAGCTTCCAGGCCATGCGGTCCCCCATGCGGTCCCTCCAGCTCCTTCCAAGATGGCGCCGTCCACGTTGTTCTCCCTGGCGCCGCCTCTGACTCCGCCTCTAAACACGCCCCCTCCTCCCGGATTGGCCGAGGCCTGTCTTGCTCCAGCCGCGCCAACGCCGCTTCGCCCCCTCGGGGCAGGGAATCCCCTCTTCGCACCAGGCCATCCAGAGCCTACAGCAGCCCCGGAGCAGAACAAGGTCTTCGGCGCGGGAGAGAAAAACGCCGCGATCACAAGAATGGGGCAAACGGCAAACACCGCAGCAAGAGGAAACACCATGATAGGAGGGACAGATCCTATGACCGCGGACACTGCAGCCGCAAGCGGTCCAGCTCTAGCAGGGAAAGCTCCTGTGGCAGCACTTCCCATGGCCGTAAGAGAAGCAGGCACCACTCCCGATCCAGCTCTTTTTCTTCCGGGAGGCACAGGAGCAGCCGCTCATCAGAAAACAGCACGTCTACTGCTATCCTACAGCTGCCGGCACGCCTGGTGGACCAGACAGCGCCCCCAGCCCAGCTCCTTGAAAGATCCGCCTCCAGGGAAGTGTTACCAGCACCACTGGCACAGCCCAGCCCTGTGCGGTCCAGCATTCCACAGGCATCCTCCCGAATGCCTCCCAGAACACGGTCTCCCTCACCAGAGCAAGTCTTGACCTCTGGGGAGAGCGATGAGGAGGGAGCGGCCCCGGACTCTCCCATCTCCAAGACTACTCCGGACGAAACAGAAGAAACTCAGCGTCCATTGCCACCGGAGGACCTCACCTATCCCAAATTCCTGAGGAAGGTGATGAACAAACTAGGCCTTCTAGCGGAGGACACCACTGGCGAAAAGGATCCAGAGGTCATGAAATATCTCAATGACCCTAGACCGGCTCTAGCCCTACCGCTCCACCGAAAGCTGCAGGACAAACAGTCAATACTATGGCAGTCACCAGCCTCCGGCCATGCCTGCTCCAGGAAGTTGGACAACAAATACCTCCTCCACCTGGCTCCAGGATTCAGTACACCTCAGCTCCCGCACCAGTCTACTGTGGTGTCTTCTGCACTAAAGAAGGTAAAATCCTCGCGCACACAGGCTAATCACCCACCAGGCCGGGACCCTAAGCTCCTCGACGAAGTGGGGAGGAAAACCTACCAAGGAGCTATGCTCAGCGCCAAAGTGGCAGCGCACCAGTTCCAACACATCCTATTCCAGGATTCTCTCCTAGCCGAACTCGAGTCATCTCGCGGCCCTACCCAAGGACGCTCAACTGACAGCCTCGGCTACATTTCAGGACCTAGCCGAATGCAGCAAACATCTGATGGAGCACGGCCTTTGACACCGCCATCAGGACGGCTGGCACAGCCATATCAGCCCGCCGCTGGGCATGGCTGCGAGCTTCCGGCCTCAGGGAAGACACCCACGATAAAATCGCGGATGTGCCCTGCTCGGGCGAGTCTTTGGCGACAAGATGGCGGACACTGTTAATGGCCTTAAAGAGGATTGTACCACCTTGCAAACACTGGCGGCGGACGGACTCGAACGCCACTCCTCATCACAAAAAGGGAGTTATTACCGCAAACCTTTTTCCTCCTCCAGAAGATTTTACAACTCTAATCGGAGATGGCAAGCGCCTAAGTACAAGCAACCCTACCACCCTGCCTCCTCCTTTCAGAGGCAGCAGCTGAGGGAGCGCAGCAAACAGAAAAAGCAAAACTCTCAGCAGTCCGGAAAAACCACCACCTCTTTCTGACAACTCTCCTCGGCCGGGGCCCCTTCCGGGAACCCCAGCATCTCCGCCAGTGGGGGGCTGCCTATCCCTGTTCATGCAGGCATGGCAGGCGACCACCACGGACAAGTGGGTCCTTCAGATTATCCAATCAGGCTACTGTCTACGCTTCTCCTCCCCACCGTGGCAACGCTCACAGCCCATCAGCCAGACCCCACCGCACCTAACAGCACCACTGTCGGAACTTCTGCTACACCTCCTCTCTGCTCGTGTGATAGAGCAGGTGCCCCCCGGGGAGATCAACACTGACTTCTATTCCCGGTACTTCCTTATTCCCAAGAAGTCCGATGGTCTCCGTCCGATTCTGGACCTCCGCAAACTGAACATCTTCATCACGAAGGAGAGGTTCAGGATGTACTCCCTCAACGCCATCCTACCTCTTTTAAAAGCGGGAGACTGGATGGTGACCCTGGACCTGCAGGTTGCATACTCCCACATTCCAGTCCACAAATCGCACAGGAAGTTCCTGCGCTTCATAGCGCTGGGAGGCCACTACCAGTACCGTGTTCTCCCCTTCGGGCTCTCCCCAGCGCCCAGGATTTTCACAAAGTGTGTAGCGGTTGCCGCATCACACCTACGCAAACAAGGCATCGCCATCTTTCCCTACCTGGAAGACTGGCTGCTCTCGGCACCCTCGGCCTCTGAGCTCAGGATTGCCGTGCGATCAGCAACAGATCTACTATGCCGGCTGGGTTTCCTCCTCAACAAAGAGAAGCCCCGACTCGACCCTGCCCAGAAAATAGAATTCATCGGGGCGATAATCGACACCTGTGCCTCGAAAGCTTTTCTTCCCGAGCAGCAGGTAGAGGTCATCACATCCCTAGCCAAGCAGATGTCCATGTCCAAACGGACCACAGCGCGCTCCATCCTACGCCTATTGGGGCACAAGGCAGCAACGACCTCGGTTCTGCCTCTGGCGAGACTACATATGCGCATCCTTCAGTGGCATCTCCAGTCCCACTGGAAACAACTCTCCCAGCCGCTCAATACCCGCGTCCCCATCAATGCCAAGGTCGTGAAAGATCTCCGCTGGTGGACAGACCGGAGCAACTTCTCAGCGGGCAGGGATCTCCAACCGCGCAGCTACCAACTCGTCCTCACCACAGATGCGTCTCCCACAGGATGGGGAGCCCACCTCTCGCACCTCAACACTCAGGGAGCCTGGTCCAGAGCAGAACGATCGATACACATCAACTGGCTCGAACTCCGGGCGGTCAGGTACGCAGTGCAGACCTTCAAGGCCCAACTGGCCGGAAAGTCCATCCTTGTACAGACAGACAACCAGGTGACTATGTTCTACATCAACAAGCAAGGGGGCATGGGGTCACGTCCCTTATGCAAAGAAGCCCTCCTGACGTGGTACATAGCCCTGGCCAACAACTGCGTCCTACAAGCGACTTATCTCCCCGGCGATCAGAACGCCCTAGCAGACAAGCTGAGCAGGCAGCTTCAACCTCATGAATGGACACTTCACACGGAGGTAGCGGCCAGCCTCTTCCAGCGTTGGGGAGCTCCCCAGATCGACCTCTTCGCAACAGAGGTCAACACGAAATGCCTGTTGTTCTGCTCCAAGCACCCATCACCAAAGAGAATGGCCTCGGATGCTTTCACGCTGCCCTGGGGGAGGTGGACGCTGGTGTACGCCTTTCCCCAAACTCCACTTCTTGCAGCAACGATACAGCGGATTGTCATGGACAGGGCGCACACCATACTGATCGCCCCCTACTGGCCACGCCAAATGTGGTTCTCCCTTCTACTTCGGCTAGCTCAGGAGCCGCCGATCCGGTTGCCAGTGAGATCAGACCTGCTCACCCAGAACGACGGCCGCACCCTGCACCCGAACCTGCAAACTCTAGCCTTGACAGCCTGGAGATTGAGATGATGAATCTCGCCTCCCTCCGACTACCTTTGGAAGTGCAGCAGATCATCCTAGCTGCCAGGAGGCCTTCCACAAGAAGATCATATAGCCTAAAATGGAAGCGTTTCAGTATTTGGTGCACTAACCAAGGCCTCAACCCAGTCTCTTGCCCTGTGCCTAAGGTTCTGCAGTACCTCTCCACTCTTTTCAGCGTGGGCTTAAAACCACAATCCATCAAGGTCCACCTCGCAGCGATTGCATCTCTACACGAGCACCGGTGTGGGTCCACCAGGGGTTCCCTTGTGGCACTGCCCATCGTGGCGCAGTTCATGAAAGGCCTCGTGAACCTGCAACCCCCGGTCCAGAAGCCGGTACCTTCATGGGATCTCAATGTTGTCCTGCAGCAGTTGATGCAGGAACCCTTCGAGCCGCTTCACACTGCGGATGGGAAATTCATGTCCTGGAAGACACTCTTCCTCATCGCCATCACCTCGGCCAGGAGGATCAGCGAACTGCAGGCACTTGTGGCGCATCCACCGTACACTAAACTCCTCCATAATCGAGCATCTCTACGGACTCATCCAAAGTTCGTTCCCAAGGTCGTCTCTGCCTTTCATGTCAACCAGTCGGTTGAATTACCCACGTTCTTCCCAGCTCCACATTCCTCTCCGGAGGAGCAACGGCTTCATTCACTGGATTGTGTCAGAGCCCTACGCATCTACATCGACAGAACAGCCGCTGTTAGGCTGGGGACTCAACTCTGTGTCATTTGATCCTAACAGGCCTGGACGGCCCGTCACCAAGCGCACGCTCTCCGTTGGATATCGGACTGCGTTGCATATTGCCTTCATAAGGCGGGGTCCCTCCCAGCAAGCAGGGCGGGGGCACACCAGCTCCGCGCTCTGGCAACCTCGCTCGCCAACCTGCAGGAGATTCCGGTGAGCGACATCTGCATAGCCGCCACCTGATCCTCACAGTCTACCTTCCAGAAACACTACTGCCTTGACCTCCAGGCTGAGTCCGACAGCTCCTTTGGCAGAGCTGTCCTGTCGACGGCCACCAGGCCGTCGAGCTCCGCCGACCCAAGGACCCTGCCTCTTGCTGAGACTAAGGTCAGGTCACCCCGGCTCGGCTGATTCGGACAGCAACCAAACTGACTTATTAATCCCTGAGGTCTAGACTACAGCTCTAGACTACACGGTGACTGATACAAAGTTCTGTTTGCATAGTTTATGTTTATCATGTTGATGTTTACATTGCCATGTTTGCACACCGCCTCATGGTGGATTTATGTTTGCACTGCTTTGGTTGTGTTTAGTATGCCCTGTTTGCACATTGGCACCTTGCTGTGTTCGCATGTACTGTTACCTACTATGCTTGCACATGTCTGCACTAGATATTGCTGTGTTGCACCTTCACAATAAATACCTGTTGCTCCTAAGCGAGTACAAGGTCTCTTCGCACGCTGTTTTGTTACATGCCTCCCTCATACTCCACAGCGCTTCAGCTTGCTTGGGAGGCACCAGGTGTGGCTGACACATATCCTGCTTGTCCTAGGAGAAAACGGAGTTACTTACCTGTAACAGGAGAACTCCTGTTACAAGTAAGTAACTCCGTTTTCTGGTTTATGGAACTGCTAGGTAATGAGGTGCTTTATCCAATTTGCAGCTCATCAGCACAAATACTGCAAGAGGGGCAGCACTGCTTTCAGGTAACACTTAAAATGACACTTAAAAGCAATGCTGATTCCTCTAAGCCAGCGATGGCGAACCTATGGCACGCGTGCCAGCTGTGGCACGTGAAGGCCTTGCAGCTGGCACGCGGGAAGGTCCGCAATTAAGTAAAATTGAAAAAAAAAAAAACCCTGTCTGCTGCCGCTGTCTGGGCCGCCGCGGCAGAATCGAGCGTGCCGCGGGGCCCCCCTGTACCCGGCAGAGCCTGCCCTCCCCGTAGCAGCTCTCTCTTTGGAGCTGCAGTCAGACGCGCCGGCTTGCAGAGCGCGAAGGGAAGAGTTTCCCTTTCGCGACTCTGTTAAGCCCGCGGGGGCTGGGGGGGTTAGGAGTGGTGATGGGATGGGCTGTGATGGGCTGGGGGGGGGTTAGGAGTGGTGATGGGCTGGGCTGGGCTGGGGGGGGTAGGATTGGTGAAGGCGACGGGGCTGGCGAGGTGGGGTTAGGAGTGGTGATGGGCACGGGGCTGGCTGGGGGGGTTAGGAGTGGTGATGGGCGCTGGGCTGGGGGGTTAGGAGTGGTGATGGGCGCTGGGGGGGGTTAGGAGTGGTGATGGGCGCTGGGGGGGGGCTTAAACTAAAAATTGGGTGATGGGGGATTAGGACTGGAAATGGGCTGGTGGGATTAGGACTGGAAGTGGGTTGATGGGGGGTTAGGACTGGTAATGGGCTATGGGAGGGCTTAAACTAAAAATTGAGTGATGGGGATTAGGACTGGTAATGGGCTATGGGGGGCTTAAACTGAAAATTGGGTGATGGGGGATTAGGACTGGAAATGGGCTGGTGGGATTAGGACTGGAAATGGGCTGGTGGGATTAGGACTGGAAATGGGCTGGTGGGATTAGGACTGGGAGTGGGCTTAGGACTGGGAGTGGGCTATGGGGGGCTAGGACTGGTAATGGGTTGGGGGGGTTGCTAGGACTGGAAATGGGCTGAGTGGAAGGGGGCTTGAACTGCAAATAGCTGTTGGGGATGGGGCTTGGACTGGACATGGGCTGCGGGGAAGTGGGGGGCTTGAACTGCAAATAGCTGATGGGGACGGGGCTTGGAATGGAAATGGGCTGAGGGGAAGTGGGGGGCTTGAACTGCAAATAGCTAATGGGGAGGGGGACTTGGAATGGAAATGGGCTGAGTGGAAAGGGGCTTGAACTGCAAATAACTGATGGGAAGGGGGGCTTGGAATGGGCTCTTAGGGGAGGGAGCTAGGACAGGAACTGGGCTGATGGATGGGCTAGGATAGAACTGAGAATTGGGTGTTGGGGCAGCTAAGATTGGAAATGGGCTGTGGTGGGGGCTTGGATTGAAATGGACTCATGGAGGGGCTAGAACTGGAAGTAGACTCATGGGGGGCTTGGATTAGAAATGGGCTGAGTGGAGGGGAGCTAGGATTTAACATGGGCTGATGGTGGGGCTAGGAAAGGACTAGAAATGGGCTGATGGGAGGCTGGTATTGGAAATGAGCTGATGAAGGGACTCGGATAGGACTGGAAATGGATGGGGGAGCTAGGACTGGAAATGGACTGATGAGGGGACTAGAAGGGAGCGGATACTGGGTGGGGCTGGAACTAAAAGGGAGCTGATGTTGGGGGAGATTAGAAGGGGATGGGGCTGGGAGAATGAAATGGAGAGGGGAAAAATATTTTGTGTGGGAGGGAAGAAAAATGTACAATTGGCCGGGTATTGGGAGACTAAGTGGGGATTGAGGATGGAGGGGTAAAATTTGAGTGGATGAAATAGGAATGAGGAAAGAGCAAAAGGAGAAAGATTATTATGTTAAAGCAGATGTAGAGAGAGAATCAAATTGATTCTCTGACAATACAAAGATTCCAACCTTTACAAATGATGTTACATAGTTCAGGCAACTTTATAAAGAGTTTTTAGATACTAAAATCTTGTTGTTAAGGTTTAGTTGACGTGCTGGCACTTTGAGGAAATTCTTTGGTTTTGTGCGGCAGTTTGGGCACTCGGGCTCAAAAAGGTTAGCCATCACTGCTCTAAGCAATGCCAGAGCTAATGGGCCAAACTATTCAATCTTAGTATCCTGTGGCACAGAGAACTTTACCCAGCCAACTCTGTCTCTGCTTTAATGTACAGCCAGGAAATATGACAAAGGGGCACATTTACTAAGAGAGCACAGGTAGTGCACATTTGGGCCACAAAATTAGGGCAGAGGCTCATGTTAAATTTAGGGGGTTCCCTGCCATTAGTGTGAGTGCAAGTGTCCATCCCCCTCTGTTAGCCCACTGAGGTGGCTTTAAATGCATTCACATTAGCAGCAACATTCACAATTAGCACATGCCGAAAAATGCCCACACTAACTATAATGTGCCATCAATACTCTCATTCTACCCCTAACCTGCCCAGTACCTGCCCAACTGCACACTACCCAGCGAGTGTGGGATTTTTAGCAAGGGCCCATGTGCTGTGAGGCACTATACGCTTACCATGCACTAAATCCTATGTTAACGGTTTAGTAAACATGCCCCTCTATCTTAAACTAACCTCCCCTCTACTCCGTCCCATCACTCATCACCTATATACTAACCATGCACATAGCTAAACAATTAACAACCTCCATCACCTAAGTCAACAAAATCAAGCCACGTGCACATTATATTGTGAAAAGTACACAACGTACTCTGCCTTTTACCTAAGTACTGTTCGAACTCTAAGCATTCAGCTCTGTGCTAAAACTTATTCTAATGTATATAGTTCAACAGTTCTATGTATTGGACTGTTTCTAAAAACTATGTATATAGTTCAACGGTTCTATGTACTGTAATTGATTCTGTACTGTTTGTTGTACATTTCAAAAGTTGTTTATTGTAAACCGCATTTGATCTTTTGGAAAAAGCGGTATAAAAATTCTAATAAGAAAAAAATAAATTTAAAAATGCTCCAAAATTTTCTTTTTGCAGCTCATTAGCACCATTCTGATAAGACTGACAGCCTTCCTTTCACTGCAGTGATGCTCGATGTAATGCTAGCTCAGCTAGGCACTCTTAGAGCTGGCAGGACAAACCAGTCAGTTTTAATACATTCTGGCATACAGAAGTTTTCCTAGGCAAGTCTAACTGTGCTTTTGCTACCTAATTACTGAGATGCTTCATATATTTTTAGCAAATGTATTGGTTTTGGCAACACTGCTTTCAGGATAAAAGCTGCTGAGCCCTGGCCATGTGCCCTTCTCTTAAGGAGGCATAGCATCATTTAATTTTAGTTCTTATCTAGGTTTCCACTTACCTTTCTGCCACAACCTTACCAGCTTTTTAATTTTATTTATGCAAATTTTCCAATTTAAAACACAAGATAAATTTTTGTTCCAGAAAAGAATATACATAAAAACAGAAGCAAAACAGAAACAAAAAAAATAGTATAAAAAATACAGAATTATTCACTAACCCACAATTATACAGAGAGCCAAAACCATACTCGAAAGGAACTATACTGAGGAAATTAGACACACATACCGGTGCAGCTATATCTTCTTGTCGGCCAACTACTCCATCTCATGAATCAGATCCCAGAGACTCCGAGGACTAGCAATAAAACTGTGTCAAATGGCTAGAGTCAAAAAAGGTATACCTAACCCCTTAAAAAACTTAAGCATTTACATTAATCTCTCTAAAAGAACAGAACCCCCCTCCACCCATCTGTAAAACCTTAGAACATAATATAAGGAATTGCTCCCTATGCTTTTGAGCCATCTTTGAGATGTCAGGAAATATCCTACATGAG
The DNA here is from genome assembly GCA_033557465.1 of Ichthyophis bannanicus. NCBI lineage: Eukaryota > Metazoa > Chordata > Amphibia > Gymnophiona > Ichthyophiidae > Ichthyophis > Ichthyophis bannanicus. The sequence continues at coordinate 635,358,597 of CM066036.1, read as the reverse complement.
AACCCATAAACAGCTCATCCTTAGCTTTGAAAAATAATTTCAACAGCCAGTCCCAGTCTGGCTCCAGAGCTACAGTGACCAGAAGAGCGGCTCTCAAAGATTCAGAAGCAGAATTCTCAAGAAACCCATTCAGATCCAGGGAATCAAAAGAAAGCTGTTGAGATGGAGATGATGCCCCAGGTTCCTTCCGCTTAGCCACCGGTAAATAGAAAATTCTCGCGAGCGGAAACATTGATTCAGAAGGAATTTTCAAAACAGAGGTGACATAAGATTTAAAGAACTCCTTTGAAGATACTGTAGGCACACAAGGTAAACGCAAATTCCTTTTCCTGACAGCATTCTCCAAAGACAGTTTTAGAATGAACACTAGAAGGGTCTTTAACTATACTGTAGTACCCGAAAGTCCAGTTAAATCCGCACACTTAGTTTCAACCTGGGCAACATGTGATGTTAACTGAGTTACCTCCTGCTTCTGCTGATTCAGAGCCTGTAAGGAGCTGACTAAAGTTGCTTGCATAGAGGCAAATTGAGAAGAAAGGGAAAATTTCAAAGCACACAAACTGTCCCAAAGAGTCTCAAAATTAAATTGAGAGGGTCTTACCAAAGAAGATTTCTGCTTCAACATTCCAGAAACAGTTGGAAAATGTAAAGGGGAAGCTCCTCCCTGGCCCCGCAGATGAGAGCAGACCTCCACCAGATTCCTTAGCCGCCGGGACCCCAGCACTCATTGCCACCATCCGTGCTGCATCCGGACTGGGGCAGTAAGCTCACTCACAACAGGCACTATGGCAAGAGCAGAATGAAAACTTGTGCTCCTACCTCAGAAGACCCAGCGCCGCATGCTGAGGGCTGTGCCGGGGCCAATCGCTCCTCCGGACTCAAAGTGACATCCAGCTCAGAGAGATGCCGAGAGCCTCCTTCCACTCCCGCAATCTCCAACGAGCTCATGGAGGAGTCTGAGCTGAACCAGCAGGCCACACAAAGGCATCAAGTGGTCGCTGCACCGGCAGCATTTCCTTCACCAGCTCCTGCTGCTTCACCTTCCTCTTCTAACATGGCATAAAAAACACGAGCTAAGGAAAACCTAAAAGGAAACAGCTGAGTGGTGCGCAGCTCAACCAACATGCATCCGCCATACTGACCCCCCCCCCCTTGGTCCCTCCTTATCAGCTTAACAGTGTTCCATTAGATAGGAGTACTTGTCTGAAGGAGGTTAGTCAGCTAGAGTCCATCCTTCATCAAGGGGAATGATGGCTATTCTGCTTCATGAGTCAGAATTCTTAGTCATCTTCCCAGACAAGTTTCACAGACTTACATGTGCTGCTGCATAGAGTCTGTCATTTCTGGCAACCTGCTGCCATACCTCCAGAGTTCGTCAGTCCTCTTCTCTACAGGGCAGAGGGATCAAAGTACAACAGGAGTGAGCAGCATCCTCCAAAGCTAGCTTCACTGGGAAGGGGAAATCAGTCACTCATGACTGTTTTTTCTATTTTATCCTTGGCCCCAATCAATGTGGAAGTAGACTCATTTAAAGCCTCTGTCACAGGAGCCATTCTTCATTGCTACACTAATCCAGACATCTGTCTTAACTGCTGGAGACTAAGAATACTAAGGGACTTCCCAGCTGCACCAGACTATGTACAGAAGCTGAACAATTTGACTGCATCTCAATTTGCTGCTGGAAGGGATGAATCCCCACGTGTTTGGACTGGACTGGTCTAGCAGGGACAATAAGGAGACCTGTTTTAGTTAAAGCTGACATTTTTATAACAGAATATATATTGTTCTTAAAATGTCTTTTCTTATGTTACGTTTTTGCAAAATAAGCACATTTTCTTTATTCAAATGCTATGTCTTTTCACAATCTGACAGTAGACATTCTCAGATAAGTATACTTTCTTTTATCAGTTTTGAGGGTAAATTCCAAAACAGTGGTGGTCAGTGTTTTGGATTTATTTTTTAACACACCAACCACTATGGTTACCTAGTATCCAGATACTCAGCACCAGTGCCAGATAGCCACTAACACTGAAATGGATGCTGCGGTCAGTACTAGAACTAGCCAGAGGCAATATTCAATTGCTATCCAGATAAGCAATCCACATAGCATTTAGAACAGCATTTTTGCTCTTCTACGTTACATGGATTCTTATCCAGATGGTGGCAATTTTCAGTGCCACTATCCAGATAAGTGGCAGCTCTGCCGATGGACCACCCCAGCATTATTTCAATAACAGCGAAGTGTCCAGAGAAAATATTCAGTGGCACTACTGAGATAGTGTCACTGAATATCCCTTTCTGCGAGATTTATCCATTTAGCAAATCCTACTAACCAAATCCCTCACTTGGTTTGCAGCTTGTCATGCTGTGAGGGCTTGTGTGCATCAGTGATGCTGAGGGCTAAGCTATCAGCAGCTTAATTACTGGCAGGGTCTCCCAAGATGGACAAGTCTCAGCTGAGATGCCAGACCAAGACAATTCACCCATCTGGGCAGCAGCAGAATGGGACAGTGTTGGCAGTGGAGGATCACATTTCAGTGACAATGGCAACAACACTAGAATTAAACTGTGTGGAAGAAAGGCCCGGCAATCTACTTCCATATCTTGCCACGAAAACCCAATGGATAGTCACAACAAAGCAAATTGCACTATAGTACTGGAAGATGAGACCCCCCAGGTTGGAAGGCACTCAACTGGCTACTGGGGAGGAGCTGAAGACTTTTCAAAGTAAAGCCAGCATTTATGATGTGGTTGAATCAAAACCCTCGGGACATCTGACTGCTGATGCAGCTACGCATGAAATGAGAGTCAGAAGCTGCAAAGATGTCTTACATATTGGGACATGGAATGTACGAAGCACGAACATAGTAACATAGTATATGACGGCAGATAAAGACCAGTATAATCCATCTAGTCTGCCCAGCATGGCGGCAAGAGCAGGTGCACCAGGCGCTCCATGCAGGTCACCCCTCCGCATGCTTTTGTTTAGGGGTGTACCAACTGCTCCGTGTAGGTCACCCCTCATTTGTTGAAAACATTAGTTATGTTCATTTTGATTTTATCCTGTTGATAAAGGGATCCACAGTCTGTCCCATGCTAGTTTGAATTCTGCACTGTCCATTCCCCACACCACTTCCATCGGGAGGGCACTCCAAGCATCCACGACTCTTTCAGTGAAAAAGTATTTCCTGACATTGCCTCTCAGTTTACTCCCTTGCAGCTTCACATTATGCCCTCTAGTTTTACAGCTTCCCCATCTTTGGAAGAGGTTTGTTTGTTCATTAATACTGTCGCCAACCTCCCCCTGGTGGCCGGTGGCTGAACGGGGAGGTTGGGCATATAGTTAATTTTAGGAGAGGAGGGTTTTTTAAGGCCAGGTGCAGCCTGGTCTATGTAGTCCTGCTCCTGGTGCAAATAAGTCATGTAAGCCAAATGGAGGGAGAATAAGGCTTTTATTTCCCTTTTCACAAAAAGATTCCTTGGGCTACAAAAATTAAAGAAAGTCCTTCTTTTCAGGCATAAACCAAACTCAAGGTACAAGATAAACTGTTATAATCTTCACAGTTGTAGAAAGGAAATTAACCAAGGATTCTTTCATCATCTGAGTAAATTATATGTCTGAACATTTTTATTTCATTCAGCTCAAATATGAAAACTTCTTAAGGTAATATTTGTATGGCTCACAGTTCCGGCAGTGATTCCAAATCACCCACAACACACATGGAACAATCCATCAATTCCTCCTGAGATGAGGAAATAGGGTCTATAAGCCCCACTTGCATCGGTTCTAAATCACTATTAACTTCTTCTGAGCTGGGGCTTTCTCTGGCTGTTATCACTGGCCAGTCCCTATTTCTGTTCCCTTGTTTTCCATACAGTTGTTCTAAGGTTCTTAAATGAGCATGGTCTGTTTTATTGCCTCTATATCTTGGCTGGTGAAACTCTGGCCTGCTTTCTCTTCTTTTAAACTGGGCACCTGTTTTATAAGGGCTTCTAGCAGCTGAGCCTTTCTTCATGAATAAAGAATCCTCATACCTTGGTTTCCTGTAATAGGCATAGCTGGACGTATCCTCCTCAGGTATTTCCCTTAGGACCCAGTCTCTCTGGCAATCTCTCTCTTGAAAGCTTCTGGTACCTTTCAATCTGGTCTCCGGGCTTTCTGGCAAGTGTAGGCCTCTCTCCAAGCCTGGCTTCCTGCTTCTTAGCTCTTTACCTCTGGAGTTTCTGGCTACCACGACTTCCACAGGACTAACTCTCCTCCATCTGTCTCTCTGGGAACTCTGGTTCTCTTCCAGTTCCTGCAGCCGTGCCACTAGACCTGGTTCCACTGCTCCTTTTCTCAGCAGTGCTCTCCTTTCCGGTGCTACTCTGCTCTCCGGTGTTGCTCTGTTCTCCGGTGCTGCTCCGTTCTCCAGCCTTTCGCTTATAAAGGTCTTCTGCCTTTGAGCTTCCCGGGCTAGTTCTCAGGTGCTGCTGATTAGCTAGGTGTGTCCACTCAGCCTCTGTAAGTGCATGCCTGCTCCCTCTAGCTGTTTTGCTAGGCAATTGCATTCTCTGCACCTCATTTGTTTTGGGACAGACAGCTTCTTTTCCTATGTCCTCATTTTTATTAGCTCCTGCTCTATGACAATAAAGTATTTAATGGTCTGAATCATATCTCCCCTGTCCCTCCTCTCCTCCAGAGTGTAGATATTTAGGTCTTCAAGTCTCTTCTCATACGTCTGACGCAGGCTCCAAATCATTTTGGTCGCCTTCCTCTGAACCCTTTCCAGTCTTTTTATATCCTTTGCGAGACACAGTCTCCAAAACTGAACACAATATTCCAAATGAGGCCTCACCATTAACCTGTAAGCATTAGTACCTCTTCATTTCTTCTGGTAATTCCTCCCTGTAAGCAACCCAGCATACGTCTGGCTTTTGCTACAGCCTTGTCACACTGTTTCGCCACCTTGAGATCCTCAGAAACAATCACTCCAAGGTCCTTCTCTTGGTCCTTGCACACCAACCTCTCACCCCCTATCGCATACAATTCCCTTGGATTTCTGCTTTCCAAGTGCATGACACTGCACTTCTTCACATTAAATCTTAACTGCCAAGCATTAGACCATTCTTCCAGCTTTTGTAGATCTTTCCTCATGTTATCAACTCCCTCAGAGGAGTCCACTCTGTTGCAAATTTTCGTGTCATCTGAAAAACAAGACAGGCTTTTCCATTCAGTTCTTCAGCAATATCGCTCACAAATACATTGAACAGTACCGGCCCCAGGACTAAACCCTTGGGCACACCGCTAATCACCTTTCTTTCATCCGAGTTCCATTTACCATCACCTTCTGTCGTCTGTCAGTCAACCAATTTCTGATCCAGTTCACCAGCTTGGACCCATCCTCAATCTATTGAGTTTATCGATAAACCTCCTATGAGGAACAGTATCAAAAGCTTTGCTGAAATCTAGGTAGATCACATCCATCGCATGCCCTTGATCTAGTTCTCTGGTCACCCAGTCAAAGAACTCGATCAGATTTGTTTGGCAAGATCGTCCTTTGGTAAAACCATGTTGTCTTGAGTCATGCAATCTATTGGTTTCAAGACAGTCCATTATTTACTCTTTCAGGAGTGCCTACATTACTCTTCCCCACTACCGAGGTAAGGCTTACTGGCCTGTAGTTTGTCACCTCTTCCCTATTACCACTTTTGTGAAGAGGTACCACATCAGCCCTTCTCCAGTCCTGTGGAACTTCTCCGGTCTCCAAGGATCTATTAAAAACATCCCTTAAAGGTCCTGCAAGAACCTCTCTGAGCACTTTCAGTATCCTGGGATATATCCCATCTGGTTCCATGGCCTTGTCCACCCTCAGTTTTGCAAGTTGTTCTAACACAACATCTTCTGTGAATGGTGTGGTATCTACTCCATTCCAATTTGTATATTTGTCAATCCAGAATTTTCTTTAGTAAAAACAGAGCAGAACTATTTGTTTAGCATGTTCGTTTTTTCAATATCACTTTCCACAAATCCGTTCTCATCACTTTTGAGTCCTGCAATTCCACCTCTGATTTTCCTCTTCTCCCGAATATACCTGAAAAATGTTGTTTTGTTGCCACACTTCACATCTTTTGCCATCTTTCCTTCTGCCTTTGATTTTGCTATCCTTATTTCTCTTTTTGTCTCTTTTAGCTTTATCCTGTATTCTTTTCTGTATTCGTCTGTTTGCGAACTTCTGAATTTTGTGAAAGCTCTGCTTTTTGCCTTTATTTGTGCAGCCACGTCTTTGGAGAACCAGATAGGTTTCCTTTTCCTCTTGTTTTTATTTACTTTCCTTACATATTTATCTCTTGCCCCTTTTATTGCCTCCTTTAGGTTAGCCCATTGCAATTCCACTTCCCTTATCTCCCACCCTACCAACTCCTCCTTCAGGTACTTAGCCATTTTACTGAAGTCAGTGTTTCTGAAGTCTAGGACTTTGAGCTTGCTGTGATTGGACTCCGCCTTGGCTTTAATCTCAAACCACACCGTTTGATGGTCGCTGCTGCTCACATGAGCATCCATCCAGATATTCAATACACTATCTTTGTTTGTGAGTACTAAATCCAACATCGAGCCTTCCCTGGTAGGTTCCATCACCATTTGTCTAAATAATGCATCTTGGAAGGCATCCACAATTTTTTTACTTCTTTTCAGATTTGCAGAAGGAATCCTCCAGTCCACATCAGATAAATTAGTCGCCCAATATGATCATTCTCCCCCTCATGGCTATCTTTGCAATATCAATAATCAATTTGCTATCTATTTCTTTGGTTTGGAGTTGGAGGCCTGTAGACCAGGGATGTCAAACTCCAGTCCTGGAGGGCCGCAAACCAGTCAGGTTTTCAGGGTATCCCTAATGAATATTCATTAGATATATTTGCGTACAATAGGGGCAGTGCATGCAAATATATCTCATGCATATTCATTAGGGATACCCTGAAAACCTGATTGGTTTGCGGACCTCCAGGACTGGAGATTGACATCCTTGCTGTAGACTACACCAGTATGGATGATGGTACCATCTCCTCTTTCCAACACAATCCACATTGCTTCTTCTTTTCCCTATGTCCCCTGCATTTCAGCAGCTTTAATACTGCTTTTGACATATAGGGCTACTCCTCTTCCTTTTCTACCCTCTCTATCTCTTCTAAATAGATTGTAGCCAGTTATGGCTATAACCCATTCATGTGATTCATTAAACCATGTTTCTGTAATGGCCACAATGTCCAAGTCCATTGCCACCATTAGGGCTTCTAGGTCAGGAACTTTGTTGGCTAGGCTTCTAGCATTTGTGCTCATTGCTTTCCAGCTTTGTAGACTGGCTTGCCTGTATTTTGCATGGATTTCATTGTACACACCTCCTCCCTCTTGCCACTGATGTGTGGTTTAAAAGGTTTGGCCCTTTCCAATGTTATTATGTTTTAGCTGGAAGTGACGTCCTGAACTTACTGTTCTCCATCAGTCATCCCCTTTCCCTAGTTTAAATGCCTGTCCACATACTGACTGAATTTTTCACTTAGGATCCTTTTCCCTGCGACAGAGAGATGTAGTCCTTCAGCACAGTATAGTCTCTTGTTGGTCCATCTGTTTCCCCAGTCACCTATTTATCAAATCCTTCTTGTTTGCACCAGGTTTGTAAGCAATGTATTAAAGTTGTTTATGCGATGCAAACTTTCTGCCCCCTTACCAAGAACAGGTAGAACTTCTGAGAATGCTATAGTGTTAACAATGGGCTTGAGTTTCTCTCCCAGAGTTTGGAAGTCCCTTTGAACTACCAAGGCACTGTTTCTAGTCAGGTCATTTGTACCCAAGTGGATAACAATGTCAATTTTGGAATGCTCACTTTCTGCACTAATTATATCAACAATTTGGTTCGTATTCCTGCTGGCTGAAGAGCCTGGGAGGCATTTGACCATCTTCTCTCCTTTGAACTGTGTTCTCAAGTTAGTGCCTCTGATGATGGAATCTTCAAGTAGTAGTAGTTTCCTGTTTTGTGATTTTTTTCTTCATATTTGGTACATATTTGGAATTAAGCCTTTCATTTAAGGACACTTCAGTTTCCACAGACTGGGCACCCTCATTATCCAAGGCAGAGAAGGCATTATGCAAGGATATCTCTTGATGTAGAGGGTATCTCCGTGTTACAGGTCGCAATCTACCAGAACCCACTGTGATCCATTTGTTCCTGGGTTGATTGATTCTTTGTGGAAGTGGTGGTGGATTTTATACAGTTTGTGTCTTTGAAAAGGTGTGTTTAAGTGCAGCTAATTCTTCCCTTAGTAGAGTCAGTTCTTTATGCATAGCAGCTAACTTGAGGCATATAGGGCATGCTCTTAGGTTTCAAATGATTCTTCTGAGAATGAAAGCACCACATTTATTGCACTGAATACATGACATGCTGAATAATACTGTTATAAAGTGGTCCTAGGAGAAAGAGAAAAGGACAGATGTCAATGTATATTACCACTATATAGGCAATGCAACCCTGGGGTGGGTGGGAACTTAAGTGTCCCTGGTCAGTAAACCTTATATGAACTGAGGGCACACTCAGATATCTGATTTAAAGGCTATGCAATGAATGTAGGCAGTCTGAATAATCCTAAACTTATAGCCCAAGCTGAAATTTATATTAAGATAAAAACAGGCACTTGTAAAATCTGAAAGCTTAGCTTTGTGTAGTCTTCTGTGCTGTGTTGAGCAGAACTGGATCAGTCAACGTGGTCAAGATGCAGAGTTGAATTCAATTAACCACACCCTGTGAAACAGGCTTGTAACGGAACAATGGCTGCTGAAAAGTTCAAACTGAAATCTTACTTTCATGAATCAGCCCCAGTATGCAAAAGCCCCTGTAACCTTAAACTGTATAGCCTTGCTACAAAATTAAGTAAAAGACTAGGTCTCTGCAAATCTAAATCAAGGGAAGTTGGAGGTGGTCAAGAATGAAATGGAAATGTACAACTCGATCTGCTGGGTGTCAGCAACTGAAATGAACTGGCATTGGGCACTTTGCATCTGATGATCACATCGTCTACTATGCTGGAAATGAAAGACAAAGAAGAAATGGTGTTGCATTTATAATTAAGAAGAACCTTGCAAGAACTGTAATGAAATACAGTGCAATCAGTGAATGTTCAATTTCTATTTGTCTATGAGGAATGTCCACTGGCAGAACTATAATTCAATTATATGCCCCAACAGCAGCAGAGGAGGATGATGTTGATGAGTTCTACGAACAAGTGTAAGCTGAAACTGACAGAACAAGCAAACAGAATATCCTGATAGTCATGGGTGACTGGAACACAAAAGTTGGCAACAAAGAAGAAGGCAAAGTTGTTGGAGAACATGGACTTGGCAACAGAAATGAAACTGGAGAAAGACTGATCAGATTCTGCAAGACCAATCATCTATTCATCTCAAACGCTTTCTTCCAGCAGCACAAACGGTGAATGTACACATGGACTTCACCCAATGGACTGAACAAAAATTAAATTGACTACATCTGTAGAAGTCAACAATGGAAGAGCTCTATAATATCAACAAAGACAAAACCTGGAGCTCAATGTGGTACACATCACCAACTACTAATATGCAAACTCAAGCTAAAGTTGAAAAAGAGCAAGCCACTCATGAAAGACTGCCTGCAAAATCGATTTGCTGCTTTAGATACAAATGACAGTGCTCCAGAAGAGTTATGGGATGACATTAAGAAGGTTGTGTTAGAAGAAAGTGAGCAGTCTCTTCAAAAGGTGAAAAAGCAAAAATGGCCAAAATGGATGACCGAAGAAACTCTGAAAATTGCCCAGAAATGCAGAGAAGTTAAAGCCAGAGGAAAAAGAGGCAAATCACAGAACTCAGAGATTTCAAATGTGCAGCAAGACAAGACAAGGAGAGGTACTACAATGATGCATGTAAGGAAATAGAAGCAGAAACTATTAGAGGAACAACAAGATCAGCTTTCCTAAAGCTACGAGAGTTAAAGAAAAAATTCCAGCCTCGAATTGGAATCGCAGAAGAGTTATGGGATGACATGTATATTATGATGACAAGATGCTAAAAGATCCATGATGAATGATGCTGAGAAGATCAAGAAAAAGGTGGAAAGAATATACAGTCACTATATGATAAAGATCAAGTGGACCAGCAGCCATTTCAACCTGTACCTTATGATCCAGAACCATTGGTGATGAAGCAACATTGAAAGCTTTATCATAGAACAAAGCACCAGGCATTGATGGCATTCTCATTGAATTATTACAGCAATCTGATGCAGCTGTTACCATACTTACAAGGCTGTGCCAGGAAATTTGGACAACATCATGGCCAACTGACTGGAAAAGATCTGGGTTAAAACTAATACTAAAGAAAAGTGATCCAACTGACTGTGGAAATTATCGCACAATTGCTCTGATCCCACATGCCAGAAAGATTCTACTCAAGATTATTCAGCAGAGACTACAACCATACCTGGAACGAGAACTGCCTGAAATGCAAGCAGGGTTCAGGAAGGGGTGAGGAACGAGAGAAATTATTGTGGATGTGAGATGGATCCTTGAAAAGACTAAATAATACCAAAAGGATATCTATATGTGTTTTATTAACTACAGCAAAGCTTTTGACTGTGTAAACAGTGAGAAACTCTGGCGCACATTAAGAAGCAAGAGAATACCAGAACACCTGATAGTTCTCTTGCACAACTTTTACACTGCTTAAGCAACAGTTTGAAAGGAACAAGGAGAAACATAATAGTTTAAAATCAGCAAAGGTATACGACAAGGCTGCGTTAAACAGGTAGGCTTTCCCCCTACCTGTTTAATTTATATGCAGAACAAATCATTAGAGAAGCAGGTGTGAAGATTGGTGGAAGACTCAACAACCTTCGCTATCCTGATGATACCACATTACTGGCTGAAAGTGAAGATGATCTGAAACATTTGCTTCTCAAGATCAAGGAACAAAGTCTTAAAATGGGCCTGTACCTTAATGTGAAGGCGACAAAGATCCTGACAACTAGAAAAAAAATCAATAAGTTCATCATTGATGGAGAAGAAATTGAAATAGTGAACAGCTTTAACATACTTGGATCAACTATCAATAAAGAAACAAGCCATCAAGAAATCAGACGATGCACTGCTCTTGGCAGAATGGCTACGAAGGAACTAGACAAGATTCTCAAGAGCAGAGATGTCTCTCTTCATACAAAGATTTGACTCGTTCAAGCCATGGTATTTTCAATATCATATAAATGCGAAAGTTGGACAGTGAAATAGATAGGAAGAAAATCAATGCCTTTGAATTATGGTGCTGGCGACGAATACTGTGTATACCAGGGGTCTCAAACTCAAATTGCTTTGAGGGCCAAATGAGGACTTGTAAAGTAACCCAGGGGCCGCATAAGACGCGGGGCCTCATTTGCATAAATATTTGCATAATGTTACCATACACTAACTTTTAGTAAACATGCCTCTTTAATGAGTATGGATAAAGAAAGACTAAAAGATTTAGAAACAGGAAGACAATAATTAAACTGGGAACCCCAAAAGCCAAACTTGGAATGTACAACAACACTGTAGAAATAAAACTATAAATTAATTTCCTCTTGTACTAAACAAAGCGCAAACATTAATGATGCACATTTCCCAGAGCTGACATATTCCAGTTAATAAATTCAAAATAAAGAGATATTTTTCTACCTTTTGTGCATTTTTTTCAGTTGCAATTGTTCCAGCCACTTTCTTCTGGTTTCTTCATGTCTTCTGCTAACTCTCCATCGTCTGCTGTCCATTTGCCCTTTCTTCTCTCTCCTAGTTTTTTTTCCATTCTCTCTCTACATCTGCTTTAACATACTAATCTTTCTCCTTTTTCTCTTTCCTCATTCCTATTTCATCCACTCAAATTTTACCCCTCCATCCTCAATCCCCACTTACTCTCCCAATACCTGGCCAATTGTAGATTTGTCTTCTCTCCCAGACAAAATATTTTTCCCCTCTCCATTTCACTTTCCCAGCTCCATCCCATTCTAATCCTCCCCCAACATCAGCTCCCTTCTAGTTCCAGCCCCACCCAGCATCCGCTCCCTTCTAGTCCCTGCATCAGTCCATTTCCAGTCCTATCCTAGCCTCACCATCAGCCCATTTCCAATCCTAGCCCCCCATCAGCCCATTTCCAATTCTAGCTCCCTCCCCTCACAGCCCATTTCCATTCCAAGCCCCCCTCCCCATCAGCCATTTGCAGTTCAAGCCCCCCTTCCACTCAGCCCATTTCCAGTCCTAGCAACCCCCCCCAGCCCATTACCAGTCCTAGACCCCCCATAGCCCAATACCAGTCCTAACCTCCCCATAGCCCATTACCAGTCCTAACCTCCCCATAGCGCACTTCCAGTTTTACCCCCATCACCCCATTTTCAGTCTTACCCCCCCATAGCCCATTACCAGTCCTAGTCCCCCCCATAGCCCACTTGCAGTCTTATCCCCCATCACCCCATTTTCAGTCTTACCTCCCCTCATAGGCCAATACCAGTCCTAAACCCCCAATCAGCCCACCTCCAGTCCTAACCCCCCAATCAGCCCACCTCCAGTCCTAACCCCCATCTGCCCATTTCCAGTCCTAGCCCCCACCATAGCCCATTACCAGTCATAACCCCCCCTGCCAATAGCCCACTTCCAGCCCTAACCCCCATTACCCCATTTCAGTCAGCCCCTCCATAGCTCATTACCAGTCCTAACTCCCCCCATCAGCCCACCTCCAGTCCTTCCTAACCCCCACCTGCCCATTTCCAGTTCTAGCCCCCACCATAGCCCTTTACAATTCATATCCACCCCCGCCAATAGCCCATTTCCAGTCCTAACCCCCCCAATTGCCCATTTCCAGTCCTACCCCCCCCCCCCCAATCAACCCAGGTAAATTAAAAAAAACCTGGCTTCTGCTGCTGCAGCAGAAAATCAGCTGTCCCGCGGCCCCTTCCCCTCTGCGCGGAGAGCCCCGAGTGTGCTTCATCAGCGGGTGCTTTTTAAGCCGCGAAGAGAGTATTTCCCTCTCGCGCGGCTAAAGCCTATTCACTTTTCAAGCCTCGCGAGAGGGGAATACTCTCTTCGCGGCTTGAAAAGCACCCGCTGATGGAGCACACACTCAGGGATCTACGGGCAGAGGGGAAGGGGCCGCAGGACAGCTGATTTTGCTGCTTGAGCAGCAGAAGCCAGTTTTTTTTTTTTTTGACAGTCGATTCTGCCGCTGCCACGGCGGCAACGGCAGCAGCAGAAGCCAGGCTTTTTTGTTTCCCTCCGTTGCGGGCCGCACAACGTTCTCTCGCGGGCCGCATGCGGCCCGCGGGCCGCGTGTTTGAGACCCCTGGTGTATACCATGGACTGCCCGAAGAACAAACCAGTCAGTACTAGAGGAGATCAAACCTAAGCTTTCTTTAGCTCAGATGAGAAGACTTCAACTTTCATACTTTGGATATATCATGCAAAGAGAAAGATCATTAGAGAAAGACATCATGCTTGGCAAGGTAGAAGGCCAGCAATGAAATGGATCGATACAATAACAGCAGCTATGGGTGCCACTCTGTCAACAATGAGCTGCTTGAATGAAGACTGAATACAGTTTAGGACAACTATCCAGAGGGTCGCTATGAGTCGACACCGACTTGATGGCACTTAACTAACCAAATAAGTCTTTTTAACTATTGATCTCTATGTTTATTTCTGTATTTAGGTTTTGTCTTTTCTTTTAAATTCTAACCAGAGATTACAGCAGTGGTTCCCAACCTTGGGGTCACAGAAACTTGGCCATTTCCCCTTCTCCCTGGATTTTCACTGTGACCTATGCCAAGTAGTGGCAGTCACCAGTCAGCATGTGACCTGTATGTCTGAACATTCATAGGACCTTGCCCCCTTCTGGGTAAGCTTCCTTTTTGGCTGGAAACCCATGCTGAGTACTGACGTCTGTAAGCACATATTGCACACTGACACAAGGGACTGTGTGCTGATTGCTGCTGTTGCCACTACTTTTGCTGGGCCTTCTTGTTTTAGATGAGTGGTGGGAGGAGAAGGAGGCTGGAGACCTGCTGTTTTGATTTTATCATCATCTGGGGTCACATGAATTTTCAGTTGTTAAGACAGGGTCATACAGGATAAAAAAAGTTTGAAAAGCACTGGTTTAGGGGAAATGTTTCCTCTCTCTTTCAGATATCACCATTATTAATTCATCTGAAGTTCAAGATGAATAAACAATCAGAAATGTGATAACTTAGTAACAACTTTTATAGCTTTAGTTGTGTTCCAGAAGAATTTAACCCTTTTTTCACATTTCTTTCCCTTCTTCGTTTTTCCTCTTCTTCACCACACTAGTTCTGCTTCCCCTGATCTTACCCCACTTGATGACTGTCTCACAGGTGTCCCATTGGCTTGCCCCAATTTTCTCTACCTTAATCTGTCTATGACCTCTGCTATTTGGGTTTACTTTGACCTCTTCGTTACCTGGATACCCCATCCCTCTGGTCTCCTCACTGCGTTACCTCGGGGTTACAATAGATTCTGCCTTGTCTTTTCAGGACCAACTCTCCCCCTGTTTATCTGCCATTTTCAGGATGTCTGGCCTTTTCTGTCCACGCACTCACTGACCACTCTATTGTCACTTGTTATATCACGCATAGACTACTGCAATGTTGTCCTCGCCAGCCTTCCCCAATTCTAGCTCCACCGCCTCCAACTACTCCAAAATACTGCAACTAGAATCATACTACATGCTACAAGGTTTGATCACATCACTCCCCTTCTTATCCACCTCCACTGGCTCTTCATACAATATTACACTCAATATAAAATACTCACGCTGATTCATAAATCATTTCACACCCACACACCACAGTACCTCTCTGACTCTCACTCTGCATCTCGCAGTGTGCGCTCTGTTCACCTGAAATCATCTTTACCTTCCTCCTGTTTCCTGTGCTCATTTAGAATCCATGTGACATTCTGCCTTCTTCTTCCTCGGACCCTCATTATGGAACTCCTTACCCACAAACATACGCTCAGAACTGTCAATCTAGAAATTCAAGTCTCTTCTCAAAACTCACCTCTTTCAAGCTGCTTTCGACCTCCCCGCACCTAATCTGACTATCCGCTTGTTCTCTCCCCTCTCCAAGCTCCTCTCCCCCTTTTTCTTTCTTTGGTATGAATGCACTGTTCTTTCCTGTTGATTGATGTAGTTCTTTTCTGTTTCCAGCATCAGTCAAGTTCTTGATTATGTTTTGTAAACTGTCCTGATGGCTACTAAAGTGCAGTACATTAAGTGACAATAAAGATAAAGTTTGCTACTGAAAGCTCAATGATAAAGTTGGCCTATAACAAAATTACAAACAATTGTCAAAAACAGTAAGAAATAAATACCAATCCATGTAGACTGAAAACAAAAGTATCTGAGAAGCTGTAGTGTGTAGTGTCACTTATCCATCAGCAGGGGTGGCCCAAGGGTGATGTGGAGCCATGTGCTGAGATTTACTGCAGGGCCTCATTTGTGTAAATATTTGCATATCCATTGAGCCTCATTTGCATAAATTTCATTTGTTTATGTTAAAATCTATATGCTGCCCATCTAAACATTTTAGTTGGCTTTCAAAGGACCCCTTCCCAAGCCTCTGTTTTGTACCTGCAATGATTTAAGGGCATGTTTACTAAACATTAATGTGCATTAAGTGCCACTGCACCCATAGAAATTAATAGGTGCTGCTTCACTTAGCGCACGTTAACATTTGTGAATACGCATTAATTTTTAGTAAGCATGCCTCAAAATACCATTTGAATATACAGTGCATATGAAGAAAGGCTACCATATTTCTACTTTACTATCCTCTAGTGCCAACTGTCAGGTACATTAGGAAGTACTACATAACCCTGCTCATTTAGAACCCACAGCAAACCCGCCATATCATAACACTACCAGGACTCGCATGCACCAAACCCCACTTATAAAAAAGGTAGCACTACAAATATTAAACCAATACATCTCCTACTAGGAAAAGAGAACAAATGGGACTGCTATATAGAAACTACACAACAGAATATCGCAGCTCGTTCACACATGCAAAACATAGGCAGACCATCACCAAATACAGAACAAGGGATCACAATTTAAAAATATGAAGGCAAAGATTAAACTGGGAACCCCAAAAGCCAAACTTCGAATGTACAACAACAATGGAGAAATAAAACTATAAATTAAAATTAATTTACTCTGATACTGAACTAAACACAAAGACATCAGCAGTGCACATTTTCCAGAGTTGGCATATTCCAGTCAATAAATTAATAAAATATTTTTTCTACCTATTATTGTTTGGACATTTTATTTTTTAGTCACAACTGCCCTAGTCACTTTCTTCTGTTGTCTTTGTGTCTTCTGCTTCTGCTGTCCATCTGTCTTTTCTTCTCTTCTGTTTTTTTTCTCCATTCTCTCTCTAAATCTGTCTCAAACATATTGATCTTTATCCTTTTACTCTTTCCTCCTTTTCTCTCTTTATTCTTTTTTCATCCATTCAAATTTCACACCTCCATTTTCACTTACCAGCTTTCCATCTACTCCTCTAATCTCTAGCCCAGTCAGTCTCCCCAGTTATCTCATTTCCCATCTCACTCGTTCATCAGCCTCTTATTCCCTTCTGTCTTTCACTCACTCACCATTACCACATATCCATGCTCTGTAATCACCATCCTCCTCTCAATCATCTCATTGCCAATTTCCCATGGCCTCTTTCACGTAGTTATACCATTATCATCTCCCCTCTCTCTCTCACAACCCCAATTCAGTAGCCCCCATCCTCTCACCCTTCCCTTTTATCCCCAAAGTCCAACATCTCCTTCTTTCTCTCCACCTCCCCAGCCCTTTTTTCCCTTCCCCCAACCCATAGACCAACAGCTTTCAATCCCCTCCCCATCCTCTCCCCTTCCAGTCTGGCATCTCTCCTATTTCCTCTCCCAGCCCAGCATCTTCTCTCTCTCTGCCCCACCATCCCCAGTCCACTATATCCCTCCTCTCTCATAACCCAAAATCTCCCTCTTTCCCTATCCTGTCCCAATCCAGCATATCCTCTCTCTCTAATTCTCTGTCCACCCTTCATCCCCCCCATGGCAAAAATACTGTGCAGCACCATCTCTGGAGTCTTCTTTTTTTCTCCAAATCAGCGATAGAAAGATCCCACAGCACCATCCCTATCTTCATCTTTCTTTCTCTGATCAGCATGCAGCAGCCAGTACTAGCTGTAGCATTCAATTACGGTACACAGTTCAAAGGCTCTGTGCACTGAAAGTGAATGCTATAGACAGCACTGGCCGCCGTTGCTTACTCAGAGAAAGGAAGATGAAGCTGGGGATGGTGCTGCGATCTTTCTGCTGCCGGAGCTGTATGCACAGTGTGTTGCACCGGCCCTGCTGCCTCAGTCGCAACTTATTCTCCCAGTACCCAGTCACTTAAGAGTTTGTCTTCTTTTCTCCCACTGAATTTTAAAAGGTCTCCACCTAAGTCTCAGTCCCTGCTCTCCATCTCCATATCTCTAGGTACCTATCCTCCTGCCTTCTACATTCTTCCCCACATCCATCCAGCTACTTCCTTCTCTGATTTTCACTGATTCTGCTATTCGTCCTTTTTACCCCAGCATCTATTCTTATGCCCCTCCCTCTCACCTTTCCTCTATATGACCTTGTTTCTTTTCTCTCATACAAAATATCTGCCCCCCTATCCATCCTCAATCCCCCAAATTCTGCTTCTTTTTCTCCACCCTGATCTCTCTTTCAGCCCCCCAGCATCACCCCTTTCCCGTCCTCCCCAGCATCAGCTCCTTTCCAGTCCCAGTCCCTCCCAGCATCAGCTCCTTTCTAATTCCAGCCCTTCCCAAAATCAGCTCCCTTCTAGTCCCAGCTCTTCCCAGCATTAGCTCTCTTCCAGATTCTCCCAGTTTTGTCTCCCTTCTATTTGCAGCCCAGCCAGCATAAGCTCCCTTCCAGTCCCAGCCCTTCCCAGCATCAGCTCCTTTCCAGTCCCTGTCCCTCCCAGCATTATCTGCCTTCTAGTTCCACCCCCCCCCCCCCCAGCATCAGTCCTTCTCCAGTATCAATTCCCTTCCAGTTCCAGTCCCCCCATCCCTGGCATCGGCCCATTACCAGCTTCCCAGCAATCCTATTCCAGTGCCAGCCCCCCCCCCCAGCATCAGTTTTCCTCCAATCCTAGTCCCTCCCAGCATCATATCTCTCTTCCAGTCCCAGTCCATTCTCCAACATCAGTCCTCCTCCAGTCCCAGTCCCCCCATCCCCGAGCAGTTTTCTTCCAGTCCCAGACCCTCACAGAATCATCTTCCTTCCAGTCCCAGTCCCCCATCCCTACCCCCCAAGCATTAGCCCATTTCCAGTCCTAGCTGCATAGCAATCCTCTTCTAGTGCGAGCCCCACCCCCCACCAGCATCAGTCCTCCTCCAGTCCCAGAAACTCCCATCTTCATTCCCTTCCAGTCTCAGTCTTCCCATCCCCCAGCAATAGCCCATTTCCAGTCCTAGCTCCCCAGCAATCCTCTTTGGGTGCCAGCCAGCTCCCCGCCCCAAGAGCAATCTTCTTCAAGTGCCAGCCAGCACCCCTCCCCCCCAAAAAAAAGCAGTTTTCATGTGCCAGCCATTCCCCCTCAGCATCAAATCCACCCAGTCACCTTCTCTCCCCCTCCTCCCTGCAGCCCTGACACAGCCTGCACTCACTGCACAGCCGGGGGAATGATGGTCTTTGTTCTTGCGGCTGTGCTAAGTTGCCCTAAATTATTTGCCGCTTTCAAATCAAAATTTGCTTTTTAGAAACATTGGGCCCGATATTCCAAGGCATTTACATGGTTTACAAACATAGAAATGCCTTGTAACTGCCTAAATATCTCGAGTAATGCCACTATACACCCTAATTCTAACGGCAACATCGGGGCATGTCACGGGCATTCCAGGACAGAGCAGAGGCAGAGCTGATCACAAACTGGTCAGTGGCGATATCAAGCCGCTGCCCAGTTTGCGATCTGCCATAACAACCTGGCCTAACTTTCACACTATGTATCCCTAACTGGGCAGCAGCTCAATATTGCCGCTGCCTGGTTAGCAGTCGGCCTCTGTGGCAACCCTGGATATTCAATGCCAGGACTGAATATAAACCCGGCATTGAATATCTGAATTTAACTTTCAGCTCCAGCAGCTGTAAGTGCGGTAGCTGCCAATGCTGAATATCAGGCCCATTGTCTTCTGTAATTCACCAGAACACACCTTGATACAGAAGACCCTTATCAAAACTGCCACCCCTTCGGCGCCCAAGACCAACTACTAAACACAGAATGGGCTGCTATCTTCAAGCTGTTTCCTTCTGAGCAGAGGGACTCCTTTCAGTGTTAGACCCAGGATGCCCCATTCTCCTCGTTTGACCAGTGCAAGTCCCTACTCTAGTCCCCAGTTTTGTGATATTTTTTCATCTTGATTAGAAGAAACCAATGAGCAGAAAAGAGAAATTACACTTACCTGGTAATTGTTGTTCCTTGAGGAACTCCAGTTCAGTCCTCCACCTCTGGGTAGTGTACCTCCTCCTGCAGCTTGGAGACTGGGCATGTCAGAATTGTGACATCACTGGATATAGGCTGCTGCTCTCTCCCATCAGCCCTAGTGAACTATTGACAAAGCAGACTCAGAGGAGCAACCAATAAGTAGTTAAAAACATTAAATTCAACTTTCAATTTCCACATCAATCCATAAACTAAATTTCCCTCTATTAAGAAGGAACTATTTCTCTTAACTGCCTCTTCGTTCCTGAACCACACAGGAAAGAAGAAAGCAAGAACGAAAAACTATTCAAGGCTCTTACCCGCACCATCCGTGACACTCTTCCCAACCCTAACTGACTTGCGAGAAAGCCATCCCCGGGCGGGATTGAGGACTGAACTGGAGTTCCTCAAGGAACAACAATTACCAGGTAAGTGTAATTTCTCTTTCCTTATCGTTTCTCCAGTTCAATCCTCCACCTTTGGGATGTAACAGAGCAGTAATCACTGGGAGGGACCTATCCACCCGGATCGCAAGACCGCCAACCCGAAACAGGCATTGCTCGCCGCCTGAACATCTAGGCGATAGTACTTACTGAAGGAATGGCGCGACGCCCAAACGGTCGCTCCGCAAATCTCCACTGGCAGAACCAAACTGTGCCCCACCCACAGCATCGCTTGCGCTCTAAAAGAGTGCGCCCGTAACACCATAGGCACCTGACGCCCTTGCAAAATATATATACGTATATATGCGGATGCTATAGCTTTCCGAATCCAACTGGCCAACGAAGCCTTGGCTGCCACTTCCTGTTTGCGTGCCCCCAAGAAAACAAACCGACAATCCGCTTTCCAGAATGTATCTAAAACTTGTGATAAGGAAGCTTATCATAGCTCAGGTAGGAGCTATAGAAAAGATGATGTGACTCTGAACAAGCAACCTGTCAGTTCTGGTAGAAGTAAGAAAACAGAGTTTTCACATAAAAGACTACCAGTCCCAGAATGCACCAGGTTTCCAGCAGCCATGAGAAGGGCTGAAGTGAGAAAACGTGTGTGCAATCAAGAGAGCTATGAGGTAATCCCTAAGCACTCATCTCAAAGGGCAGGGCCTGATTCAACACAGCTGCGCTGTGTTAGGGAGGAGCACACATTAGAACAGAATAAGAATAGAGATAGCTTCAGCAACAGCTTCAGGAAAGGATACAGAAACAGCTTCAAGCTCAAGCACCAACATCATCTCGAGAAGCAGAAGCCAAGCCAAGCGGATAGAGAGAGAAGGAAATTCTCTGGAAGGAAGAGAAGGGGGGCCATTGGAAGGTCTGGGAGAGTCCAAGGCAGTACCCATACTGGGAGGTATTCCAAATGCCAGCAGAGTCCATTGGACTGGAGTCAGCCAGAGGAATGGAATGGCAGAGATAGGAATCACCAGTGGCTACCTAGAAGAGAGAAGACTGCACGTGGAAAGGACTTTCAGACCTATGCCAGAAGATATGTGAGGAAAGATCCAGTGTCCAGGGATCAAGATTGGAAGGCTGGACATCAGAACTGGATTACCTACTGGCCAGGCTATACAGAGAGAAATTATGATAGCAGGAGAGGCTCAGGTATGAACACTGATCCAGACCCTATCTATAATAGTGAATGGCAGCAAGGGAATAAGCATTCTCATGATAGTGCCTTATGGAAAGACTCGTCTGTGCCAATGTATGATAGTGACCCTATGCTGATTGATGAAGGGGGAGATACAGCAGATGAAACTATTAATTACATGGACTGTTCTCTATCTAAATGCTATTGCTAGCTTTCTGTGAGCAAACACATCAGCCATCACAAAGAAACCTAACTTTGTTCTTTATTCCACTGCAAACAGCGCCTAAAGCAGGATTTTGGGTTCACACAGTAGCAGCCAGCCAGCTAAAGGGTTTCAGCTGGACAATTGATAGTAATTAAAGCTGCACCTGATTGTGTGTGTGAGCAAGGGAGAATCACTGCTGGATCTGTGTGGAAAATAAGCAGAAGTTAACCTAACAAGCAAAGTTCATTTATTTCTTTGTGCCTTTTTATTTGGTAATTATTTGCTAAGAAAGCATTAGCTAATTGCCTGACAAGCTGAAGGTTGGTTTTCTGATTTGCTTTGTGACTTTATGTTATCCATTTAAACACTGCAAGCAAGTAACCTCATTTATATTGCTACCAAGCATACTTGTGCTGGGTGAATTAAACCCCATCAATAAAAGACGTATTTTATTGGCTTTACCACTGGTTACACAACTCAATTATTGTCTTCAGCTGTGTTTGGGAGTGAATGAACTACATTATCCACAATACCTTGCAAGAATCATATGAATATATGCATCATCAAGATTGTGTAAGTTCTCACCCTAGGCAGCCATCTGACAAACTTCAAGTTGATGCAGTGCCCTTATAATGCCTAACCTACTCAGGCTACAGTCAGAACCGTTCTCCCCTCTATAGCCTAATACAGGCAACGAAACTGAATCACGTGAAAAGGAGAAAGCATTAGGCAAAGGGAGAGCCCCGGCCGAAGCAACCCCTTTTCTCTGGAGAAAAGGAAAGAATGGCTCGCGGCATGAACATCCAGTCATTACGAGATTCGACGATCCTGCTATGAGTGAACGGAAGGTTCCCTAGTCAATGCTCCAAGAACCAAAAGTGAGGTCCCACCAGGGAACCACCAACCTGCAAGAAGTGGCAACCAAGCACCTTGTTTACAATCATATGACGTCGAAGTGAGAGCCCCGGGACGCCCCCTGGACTTGACCCCGATGACACGAAAGGACTGATAACTAAACCTTAACGAAGCTGGCTACTAGGCCCATATCGAATTCGGCCTGTGAGAAACCCAGGGCCATAGGCACAAAAACTGGAAAGCTCAGAACCGCCGCTGCGATCACCAGTCCTCAAATATCCTCCAACTCTGCCCACACGCTAGAAATGAGAATCCTTTTCTGGCTTGAAGAAAGGAGGTTACCACCGCTCTAGGACAACCCTTCTTTTCTAACCTCGTCCTTTCAATGGCCAAGCTGTGAGCGAGAATCGAGCCACCTAAGGCATGCGGAATGGACCCTGAATCGAAGGATTCACCGACGTAGGTAGCTGCCACGGCTCCCCGGGGAGAAACCGCCCCATATGGGCAAACCAGGGACGTCCTGACCAATCAGGCGCCACCAGCAGTACTCTCCCCCGAAATGCCTTCCACGGGGGGAATCCGTAGAGCAGGCTGGATGTCGGCCACTGTTGTATTAGGGCAGCGATGCCCTCTGGCATCCTTTCTCGACCTCAGCTGGAAAGTGACATGTTTTGGTCGTCCGAAAAACCGCCATGAGCTCCATCATCGAAGTACTCCATCTGCTGACCAACTGCGCAAACACGTGCAAATGAGACTTCCATTCTCTGTCATCCACTCGAGCCGCCGGAATTGCCTTCAGCCGTGACACCACCGACAATCGCAGAGCCTCCGCCCCCACCATCCTGACCTTGGATAATGTACGCGGAGCCACTGCTAAACCAAGGGGAAAGATCTGAAACTGAAAAAGGCCCCCCCCCCTGAGAAACGCGAATTCTAGGAACTTCTGCAGTACTGCTTTGAGCGGAATATGCCAGTATGCCTCGGACCGATCGCGAGGTGTAAAGAACTACCCTTGCTGAACCGCCGCTATGAATGATCGCAAGTGACGACTGATGTCACAGGACTCCTGCGGCAATGGCACCACTGCTCCTAACTGAAGAAGACGATCTAAGGATTGACGGATTGACGGATCGTGGCCGTTCCTGCTGCCCTCTGCAGGGGGATAGCACGAACAAGCCTAGCATCGGTCGAGCAAACTCAAAAGCCGAACCTTCGCGTAGTACCTCCAACCCCCATTGGTCGGACGTCAACTGGACCCAGGCGGGAAACAACCCCCGAAGTCACCTTCCTATCGGTAGGATTCCTGTCTGGACCCACCTCGCCTCAATATGGCAATCGAGAAATCGCCGAGGGGGAGAATCGAACCCTCTGCCCTCTCAACAAATCCCCGAAATCCTTTGAACTGACCTTATTTTCCAGTACTTTATCTGGATAGTTACTGTTGAAATTGCTTTGACACCCTGAGGTTCATTTTAAAGATCTAAGATCAACATTTTTTTTTTGATAAATCGTACCTAGAGCTAATTTATTTATTTAGTATCTTTTCTATACCGCGCTTTTTGGGATCAGTGCGGTTTACATTCAATATTTGTACAGTGCAGGCGGGCCTACACTGAACTTACAATGAACAAGGAGTGATAACTTGGACTAACGAGGGTAACTATGTACAGGTTATATACACTGGGTATCTATTGCAGGTAACATCTTTACAGTATTACATCGATATTTGCAGTAATAAATCACTATATACACATTTAGTGTATCGGGTGTGTCGTGGAGCTAGAGGGTGGGGCTGGACTCGAGTGGTGTTGGCGCGCTGGGGGTGGGGTTTGGGTTGTTGTGTGTGTCTAATTGCGATATGTTGCTCATATGAGAGTAGTGCTGGAGGAAGAGATGGTGTTTCAGTGCCTTCCTAAATTGTGTAAGATCGGTGATGGCCCGGAGGGCAGGCGGAAGCGCATTCCAGCATGTGGGTGCGTAGAGGGCAAAGGCTCTTTTTTTTTTTTTTTTTTTTACAAAAATCTTTTAAGGACGTCTCTGGCGCAGGGGTGTCCAGGTGGGCAGTGGGCCAGGCAAAGGCGTGTTTGGAAAGATACCATGGACTTACGTCCCTGCTTAATCCAAATAAACGCTGGGGATAACTGCGATCCCATCCTCGCTTAGACCTGCTCCAGGCCCAAATGGGCCCCAGGAAAGTGCTGGGACTAGACTAAGCTCAAACGGATAAGAACAAGGATCGGCACCCTGGCCAACCTGGCCCCAAGCCACTACTCCAACCATTAGGCTGTTAGACATTTCAATTCTGAAATACTATTCTGGGGATGTCTATATAGACGCCCATATCGTCCACGTCGTCCTTTGAGAAATCGTGCGTGAACTTGGATGTACCTGCTTGCTATTCACACGTTCTAGCTGCATATCTCAGATTGCACTTGGACATCTTTTCTAAACGTGCCCACATGTTCCCATAACTACTTACAATTGAACTTGGGAATCCTCAGTGAAAGGAGCAATCATTAAATTAAATGTTCCCTGTAAAATAGTTATCTCCAAGTTATAATGCCCTGTTCAATGTAATTTCAGTTTGTTCAATGTAAACCGCACTGATGCAGAATAGCGCAGAATAAGAGAATTAAATAAATAAATTAATAATAAATAAAAATAATGACTTCCAAATCAACTGAAAATACTGTTCGAGGGATGAAATGTTTGCAGGTTATACTTTCTAACCCCGGAGACTGAAGGAAGAAGGGATAGTATTTGTAGTCTAACCACTGTCTTATGAGATTGTTACGAAAATACAGGAAAATAACACTTTTAGGCAATTCTTAAACCCCTATGAGGGTCTTACAGGCCTGCTGCACATGACTCTTTGTGAACCTGCAAGGCACAACAGTGGTTGCAGACTTTGCACCTAGTTATATGTTCCCTGCAGATGCAAACTGGGAGCAAACCCTTAATACAGAAGGCCAGTATTCCATAGATGACCGGTGACTTCCATTTATGGTTGCCAACCGGCCAGTTTTCAGCCGGCCTGGCCGGTTTTTCCATGGCCAGGCCAGCTGCTGGCACAGATGTAAAACAGGCCCTTGAAAAGCCATATTTTTTGCTCTGGCCGCAAGATAGGGAGCGGGCAGAGCAAAAAAAACGGCTTTTCCTCCGACTCCTTAAGTCCGCGGGGGAGGGATCCAGGGAAGCCCGAGCGAGCCCCCGGCTCCCTCTGTACAACCGCCAGCATGAAGATCCTTTTCCCTCACGCTGGCGGCTCTTTGTGTGAAGCCACGAATACTGGGAAAGGTTAAAGGACATTGCCTTTAACCTCTCCCAGGAGTCCCAGCAATCGCGGCTTCACACAAACAGCCGCCAGTGTGAGGGAAAAGGATCTTCACGCTGGCGGTTGTACAGAGAGAGCAAGCGCCTCATACGGGCTTCCCCGGCTCCCTCTGAAGGCCCTCAGACAGCCGCGGGGCTGGTCGGGGGGGGGGGGAGGCCAAGGACTGAATGGGCTGTGATGAGGGGGCTAGGACTACAAATGGGCTGTGATGGGGGGGGGGGACCTGGACTGGAAATGGGCTGTGATGGGGGGGGCCTGGACTGGTAATGGGCTGTGATGGGGGGAACTGGACTGGAAATGGGCTATGGTGGGGGAACTTGCTGGAAATGGGCTGTGATGGGGGGTCTAGGACTGCAAATGGGCTGTGATAGGGGGACTAGGACTGCAAATGGGCTGTGATGGTGGGGGGGGGCTAGGATTGGAAATGGCCTGTGATGGGAGGGCTAGCACTAGAAATGGGCTGATGAAGAGCTGGAATAGGACTGGAAATGGGTTGATGGGGGCTGGAATAGGACTGGAAGTGGGCTGACGAGGGGGCTAGGATTGGAAATTGGCTGATAGTGGAGTTTAGAGTGGAAAGTGGGGGGCTGGAATGGAACTGGAAAAGAGCATATGTGGGGCTAGGACTGGAAATGGGCTGATGAGCTGGAATAGGACTAGAAATGGGCTGATGGGGGGAGTTTGGGCTGCAAATGGGTGATGGGCTAGAATAGGACTGGAAATGGGCTGATGTGGGGGCATGGGAGAATGGGACTAGAAGGGAGCGGATGCTGGGTGGGTCTAGAAATATAAGAGAGCTGATTTTGGGGGAGGACTAGAAGGGATGAGGAATGAGAATGGAGAGGGGAAAAGATATTTTGGGTAAAAGAAAAGTCTACGATGTGCCGGGTATTGGGAGAGTAAGAGGGGATTGAGAATGGAAGGGTGAATTTTGAGTGGATGATAAAGGAATAAGGAAAGAAATAGGGGAAAGAGCAAAAGGGAAATGATCAGTATGTTAAAGCAGATATATAGAGAGAATGGAAAACATCTAAAAGAGAAGAAAGGACAAACGGACAGCTCGCAGAAGACACGAAGAAACCAGAAGAAAGTGACTGGAGCAATTGCAACCGAAAAATAAAATGCCTAAACAGAAGGTAGAAAAATACTTTTTATTTTGAATTTATTAACTGGAATATGTCTGGTCTGGGAAGTGTGTATTGCTAACATCTTTGCGTTTTTGTTTAGTGCAAGAGGAAATTACTTTATAGTTTTATTTCTCCAGTGTTGTACATTTCATGTTTGGCTTTTGGGGTTCCCAGTTTAATTATGTGACCAAGGGAGTTAGCCTACACTTATCCTCGGAAATCTTTGTGGGTGGGGCTGGGGTGCAGCATGGGTGGGGCTGGGGGCGGGGCAGGGGTGGGACTAGGGGTGGAGAATGGGTGGAGCATGGCGAGCCACAGATGTCGGGTTTTTCTCAGTGAAAAAGTTGGCAACCCTACTTCCATTCAAATACTGGTCATGTTTAAGCCTGCTAAAAGCTTATGAAGTCCAGAACCCAAAGGAAAGACATGAATACCAATAAGGTTTAACTATACTCCTGGAACAACATGCTATGAGGTAGAGCCTTACTCAGTGAAACAAGGCCCTTTTTTTTAAGCCAAATTGTTGTTCCTGAGTCTCCAGCCTCGAGGGCTCTGCGCTAGTCTCCTGCTGCTGCCAGCAATACGCTGGAGGCCTTATGAGCCAAAGATCCGGAGAAAAAACAACAAATCTCCTGCCTCATGGAAGTAGAAGCTCGTGCACCCCTACGGACCCCGATGTCCGAGGCTGCGCCCTTGCAGATGCCACCGACCCGCCCTGTGGTCTCGACGGCATTAGCAATGAGCTCCATAGTAGAAGCCGCCGCAGCGCAGCCCCTGCGGACTCCGGTGTCCGCGACTGCGCCTCTGCGAGTTGCACCCAGCAGCCACTGTAGCCTAGAAGGCATTAGCTATAACCAACAATTGCTGTCAGAAAGGAAAGATTCAAGTACAAAAATAAAATATCTTCTACCTCTTCTTTTTTTTTTTAATCTCCAAGGGCCCACAAGACAAAAGAAAGAAACCCCAAAGGATCCAGAACTGACCTACATTAAATCAAATTTAAACCTAAATCAAATTAATTAAATAGCTTGCCTTCAGCCCCTGGAACAATACGTGCCTTCCGTGCTGGGCCCGCATGATTAGCCTCACAGTGGCTGACCTGAGGCGTTTTACTGTCGTCGTCCCCCGAGCGCATGCCACGACGCTGAATCGCCACGTGGCAGCGCCGCGTGGGGATAATGGCCACCCATGCAGCCGGGACTGTTTTGGCGCCGAAACTTCTAATAAGCATCCAGGTCTTACCGCGCCATGCGCGGCCCCGATGCTCCTCACGGCACCAAACCAAAAAAAGTTGCCAAAAAGAATTAATTAGTCCTTATCTGCTAATTAGTGTTCCTGAAGGAACGACAGTCCAGTCCCTTTACTTCTGGGTTGCGTAACCCTTCCAGCAGCTTGGAGGCTGAGTCAAACCCTTTTGAGGTTGGATAGGTATAAATACCTCTGGTACCACCCCTAAGCCCCAGTAATCTATTGAAAAAGCAGACTTAACGTACTAAACCATTAACTGTAGGAAAAAACTGAAATTAACTGAAATATTAACACTCCGCTTTTTTTTTTTTTTTGAATAATGTAGGAACAGAAACGTGCGGAGGCCAGAGAAGTAGGACAGGGAGGGAGGTTAACCAGAGGTTGCCGCAGCCTTCCCGCCCCCCGGCTCACCTGACCAATCCAGGACTCCTTCCGCCTCTGCCCTGGAATCGTTCCGCTATATTCACCGTAGCCCGGGTGGGATCAGGGACTGGACTGTCGTTCCTTCAGGAACACTAATTAGCAGGTAAGGACTAATTAATTCTTCCTTATCGTCACTCCAGTCCAGTCCCTTTACTTCTGGGATGTAACCGAGCAGTTCAAACTTGGGTGGGGTTCGCTATGCCGGAACGAATGACCGCGTCCCCAAAGCTAGCATCTGCAGACCTCTGCACATTCAGCCTGTAGTGCTTGGTAAAGGTATGCAGCGATGACCAAGTTGCCGCCCTGCAAATATCAATTGGCGGCACCAGGCTGGACTCGGCCCAGGAGGCAGCCTGCGCCCGTGTGGAGTGGGCCCGCAGACCTGCCGGGGACTGTTTCCCCTTCAGGATATAGGCAGAAGAAATGGCTTCTCTGATCCATCTAGAGATGAATGCCTTGGCCGCGGCCTCCCCTTTGTGGGGACCCCCAAACTGAATGAACAAACGTTCAGACCTCCTAAAGGGGGCCGTGCGCGAGAGGTAACACTTCAGTGCTCTGCGTATATCTAGGCGACGTAGATTGCCATCCTTCTCTCCCCGCCTGGCAGCTGGGAACGCAGGCAGCGAAACCGGCTGGTTCGGATGGAAGGGCGAGATTACCTTGGGGAGGAAGGAAGGGACTGTTCGTAAAACCACCTTGTCCTTAAAGAAGGAGAGAAAGGGAGGCTGGGAGGACAGAGCCTGGAGCTCGGATACGCGTCTAGCTGAGCAGATGGCTACCAAGAAGACCGTCTTCAACGTCAAATCTTTAAGTGAGGCCTCCATTATTGGTTCGAAAGGTTCTTTGGTCAAGGCATTTAACACCAAGTTAAGGTCCCAGGGAGGGATTATCGATATCTTCTGGGGGCGCAGACGACTAACCGCTCTCAGGAACCTGGTCACGTCCGGGTGGACCCCTAAGGACTTCCCACGGACTATGCCTCTATAGCAAGAGATGGCTGCCAGCTGGACCCGTAGGGAGCTGGGAGCCAGGCCTTTCTCAAAACCCGCTTGCAAGAACTCTAGAATCTCTGGGATGGAGGCTGAAAAGGGTTTCTTCTGGTGTTCCGTACACCAAGCTTCGAAGATGCGCCACACCCTCACATAGGAAAGACAAGTGGAGCGCTTTCGCGCGCTCAACAAGGTTGCAATCACTGAACCCGAGTATCCCCGCTTCCGAAGCCGCGCCCTTTCAATAGCCAGGCCGTAAGCGAGAATCGATCCACGTGAGGCATCAGCAGAGGTCCCTGTCTGAGAAGGTCCTTCTTGCAGGGAAGACGGAACGGTTGGTCGACCGCCAATCTCACTAGGTCCGCATACCACGGGCGGCGAGGCCAATCTGGAGCAATGAAGATGACCAAGCCTTGGTGGGATTCGACCCTCTGAAGCACCCTCCCAATCAAAGCCCAAGGAGGGAACACGTAGAGAAGACCCCCGGAGGGCCACCTCTGAGCCAGGGCATCCAGGCCTTCGGACTTTCTTTCCTTTCTTCTGCTGAAAAAACTACTTGCTTTGGCCGACGAGTAGCGGGCCATGAGATCCATGATTGGAGGGCCCCAGAGGGAGACAATCCAGTTGAAGACTTCCTGATCCAGCTCCCATTCTCCCTGGTCGACCTTGAACCTGCTGAGGTAATCCGCTGTGACGTTGTCTGTGCCGTCCACGTGTTGAGCTGAGAGGGCTAATAACCGGGTCTCGGCCCACTGGAACAGGCTGGTCGCCTCCTTCTCTAGGGCGGGGCTGCTCGTCCCCCCCTGCCGGTTGATGTAAGCCACCGTGGTGACATTGTCTGAGAGGACGCGAATTGCGTTCTTCCTCACTAGAGGCTCGAGCGTCTTGAGCGCCAGGACAACTGCTCGTAACTCCAGCCTGTTGGACCACTGCGACTCCACCGGGGACCAAAAACCCTGAGCAAACTGTCCCTGGCAATGGACTCCCCAGCCCGACAGGCTGGCGTCTGTTGTAAGCAGGATCCACTGCGGAGTTTCGAGAGGCGTCCCGCATTCTAGGTTCTGAGGACACCTCCACCACCGGAGGGCTTCCCTGGTTCGAGGTGCGCAGGGCAGTGGGGTGGACAAGGGATGATTCTGAGGAGACCAACGACGTAACAAGGAGCGTTGTAGAGGCCGCATGTGGGCCCTGGCCCAAGGAACTACCTCTATTGTCGCAGCCATGGTACCCAATAATTGGAGGTAAAGCCACGCTGAGGGGTTTCGTCTTCCCAGGAACTGTGATACGAGAGTCCTTAGATCCTTTGCCCGTTTTCGGGGTAGGAACACCCTTCCTCCTCTGGTGTCGAACCTTGCCCCGAGGTACTCGAGTTCCTGAGTGGGTATCAACTTGCTTTTTGACCGATTGATTATCCACCCTAACTCCTCCATGACCTCTACTATTCTGGCTGTAGCCGAGCGACTTTCCTCCTCTGATTTCGCCCTGATCAGCCAATCGTCGAGGTATGGGTGTACCAGGATTCCTTCCCTTCGTAGAAAGGCGGCCACCACCACCATTACTTTGGTAAAGGTCCTGGGAGCCGTAGCTAAACCGAAGGGCAGCGCCTGAAATTGGAAATGACCTCTTGGCACCGCGAACCTCAGGAACTGTTGATGAGACCTTCGGACCGGAATGTGCAAGTATGCTTCCGTCAGGTCGAGAGCTGTGAGAAACTCCCCGGCCCTTACGGCCAAAATGACTGACTTCAGGGTTTCCATCCGGAAATGGGGTACCTTGAGACAGCGATTGACCTGTTTTAGGTCTAGGATAGGACGAAAGGAGCCTTCCTTTTTTGGGACTACAAAATAAATGGAGTACCGACCGGAGCCGTATTGGTCTGGTGGGACCGGGGTCACAGCCCCGAGCGCTACCAGTCTTGACAAGGTGGCTTCTATAGCTTTCCTTTTTGTCGGAGAGCCGCAGAGGGATTGAATAAAGGCTGGTAGAATCTGTTTTCCAAATTCGAGGGCATAACTTCTGATCACTTCCAGGGCCCACTGATCGGACGTGACCCGGGTCCAGGCGGGAAGAAATAGCCTTAGGCGACCCCCCAAGGGTAAATCGCCCGCCCGAACCCCTTCTATCTCATTGCGATTTTCTAGGTCCCGAGAATAAGGGAGGGGCTCCAAAACCTCTCCCTGCTCCTCGAAACCCCTTAAAGCCTGACCCCCTGGCCGGAAGGCGACCCTTAGGAAAGGAACTTGTTCTGGGAGGCCGAAACCTCCGAGAGTCTCTTGGTTGACTGTGGGAGGGCGCTGGAAGGCAAGGCTGCTTCGGTCTGTCCTCTGGAAGTCTGCCTCCCTTGGATTCGCCCAGGTCCTTTACTAGCTTTTCTAGGTCCTCACTGAATAACAACTTCCCCTTAAAAGGAAGACGACCCAGGCGCGCCTTAGAAGAAGAGTCGGCTGCCCAATTGCGGAGCCATAAACAGCGCCTAGCTGCGACTACGGATGCCATGTTCTTAGCTAGGCTCCTGATGAGATCGTACTGACTATCTGCCAGGTAGGCTGCTCCTGACTCCAACCTAGCTGCCATTGGCTGTACGTCTCCTGCGGTACCCTCCGACAGCTGAAGCTGTTGGGACCACCTCAAGCAAGCCCGAGCTACCCAGGCCCCCGAAACCGAAGCCTGTAAGGCGAGGGCACTAACATCAAAGGCCTGCTTTAGTAATGTGTCCAATTTTCTGTCCTGAGAGTCCCTGAGGGCTGCGCTACCTTCTACTGGGATAGTCGTTTTCTTAGTAACTGCAGATACCGCCACATCCACCTTGGGCGACTTCAGCAATTCCCTGTCTGAATCCGGTACTGGATAAAGGCGTGTCATAGATCGCACCCCTCTCAGGGAGGATTCAGGCTGATCCCACTCTTCCTGAATCATCTGGCAGACGACCCTGTGTATAGGGAATACCCGTTGGGACCTTCTGACTGCTTGGATCAGGGGATCCTCCAGCGCTTCGTCATCTGCTGGTGTGTCTGAAGCTACCTTGAGAGCCTTTAGAGACTCATTGATTAGCCCCGGGTGCTCCTCCCGGCGAAAAACCCGCACTATGCGGGATTGTTCCTCCTCCGGAATCTCTCCTTCCTCGAGTTCCTCCTCTTCATCCCCTATCTCCTTATCGGAAAACTCCTCCTCCTGAATGTCGTGAGGAGGGGTAGAGAACGGTTCTTCACTCGCTAGTCGCGTGCGTTTAGAAGCTGACCCCCCTGGAATGCCGGGATCCTGGGGAGCAGACTTCCCTGGGTTAACCCCCAGGTCTTCCCTTCCCTGAGCTCTGACCTCCTGCCCCTAGCCCCTGCTTGCGCATGCAGTAGGCTTTGTGCAGCAGGAGGACGAATTTGGGTGAAAAGAGGTCAGAAGGGCCCTCTTCCCCAAGGGCAGGGGAGAGAGAGGGCAGAGATGGAGTGGGAAAATCAGAGGTTGAGGGCAGAGGGAGGCAGGGCTCTTTCGCCTTCCAGATGCTCAACTGGACCCTCACTAGCTTGAGAAGCAGACAATTGGATGCCGTGCTCCACCGAGGCAGCTTCTGCAGCACAAGCCCTGCAGATCCCTGCCTCAGAGGCCGTGCCCCTGCGGGTGCCACAAGATTGGACATTGCTCCCACCAGGTCACAAATGAATTAAAAGGAATGAGAAATAACTCTCACTAGCTCCTGTGTTGTAGCTCCCAAACTTCCTCCCACCACACTCCCCGACGAAATAAAATGAAATAGAAAACAAAAGACAAAATCAATTACGCTAAAAATGCCCCAATGCAAATATATCCAAATAGGAGGGGAAAAACCCCTGTACTTGCGTTTTTCCCGGCTTCCACGATTAGCGCCGAGCTCCGAGGATGAAAAACTTCCTGCGGGGTACTACACGTGGCTGGGCCTCAGCCACGTGGAATGCAGGCTGGGACCCGGCGGCTCGGCTTGCACCGCCGTCCCGCAACTGCCCAGAAGGAGCAATCCCGCAGCCGACCGCAACCTCCAGCCGCTCCCGAGCTGCTTCGCTAAGCCGGGAGCGTGGAGGGGGGGGCGCGTTGTAGCCTCAAGCGCTCAGCCGCCTGAGGGCTTCGGCGCGAGGCGGAAGAGTCCGGTGCTGAGGACAGAGAGCCGACGGAACTGTAGGGCTCCCGCGATCCACCCCCTGCTGCCGGCAAACCTCTTTGGAGAGGGAGTCTCTTCCTTAGCACCCCAGTCACCGGTAAAAGGAGCCTTGCGAGCAGAGTGCCTGAGATCTTACTCCGGAGGGTAGAGGGGAGGGAAGGGGGGGGGGGAGGAGAAGCAAGAAGCAAAGAAAGGCTTAAAGGGGCACTAACTACCACTGCAGAAAATAAAAATTGAACAGCAAACCTTTAAATAAAATTATAAATAAAATTATAAATCTCCAATAAAGGGACTAAAAGGGAGACTGCAGTAAGCCCTTGGCTTACGGAACCCTCCAGCTGCTTGGAGGCTGAGAATACTGGGGCTTAGGGGTGGTACCAGAGGTATTTATACCTATCCAACCTCAAAAGGGTTTGACTCAGCCTCCAAGCTGCTGGAAGGGTTACGCAATCCAGAAGTAAAGGGACTGGACTGGAGTGACGATAAGGAAAACCTCAACGCTTACTAGCTCGAAGATCTGCCCTGCAAGCCGCAATGTCGCTCAGCCAGGGGCGAGCAACGTCCGCGGCGAGAGCTGCCTGTCCGGGCTCGCGTGCCTGAGTCGACGTCTCCCGGCAATCTGGAGATCAGACAGCCGAAGGATATACGCCCTGCAGAGCTTCCCCCCCCTCCCGTACAGTCTAGAGGGAGAGAGCCGCTGAAGTAAGTGACCTGGTTAGAGTGACAGGCCGAGGAAGAACAGGCTGATTTTTTATTTTTTTAATAAAGAGACAAATGCCAAGGAAAAATAAAGAAAGTATAGGGACCAAAATAAAGTTAACCCCTGAAATCTAACTAAATTGCTCCTTATCTGTTCCTCAAATGAGACCAGCACCTAGGCTCACTACGTCCTCCTACTGTATGGAGACTGGACACACTGGGGCTGATGGGAGAGCAGCAGCCTACATCCAGTGATGTCACGATTCTGACATGCCCAGTCTCCAAGCTGCAGGAGGAGGTACACTACCCAGAGGTGGAGGACTGAACTGGAGGAACGATAAGGAACTGTCTCTTACATCTATATGTACAGTGCTGCGTATGCCTTGTAGCATTATACAAATGATTAATAGTAGTACTAGTAATAGTAGCAGCTTCCTGTTATGCCCTCTAGTTTTACAGCTTCCCCGTCTTTGGAAGAGGTTTATTTGTTCATCATTTCCCTTTAAGTATTTTAAAGTCTGAATCATATCTCCCCTGTCCCTCCTCTCCTCCAAAGTGTACATGTTTAGGTCTTCTAGTCTCTTCTCATAAGGCTTCTGACGCAGGCTCCAAATCATTTTGGTCACCTTCCTTTGAACAGTTTCCAGTCTTTTTACATCCTTAAAGATTTTATTGGTACCGAGGCCACCAGTAAGGCCGCTAAGCTCCGCTTGATGGCCAAGATACATTGACCAATGGAGCTTGCCGATGCTTGGGTATCAGTTCCGGAATTGCGGGCCACAATCCCTGAGCATGGCACCAGGAGTTCTCCGGGGGAGGAGGCCTTGGGAGCATCCTGGGACCCAACTAAGGCTTTGGAGGGAAGGTCCTACTGCCTCGGTTGTTTGGCCAATGTGTCCCTCTCCAGGGCAACGCCCAAGGCATCTCGATACTTAGAAGGAGATCTACCCTTGGAGGGACAGCCAGCCTTCGATAAAGACTTAGGTTTCGATACCCGAGATCCTTGGGAGAAAGATGAAATTTCCGATGATGTCAATGCTAAAGATACTGCATTGGAGGCAAAGAGGGTGCCCAGATTTGCAGCTTGATTCTGTAGGCCTCTCTTTTGTCATCTTCCTACAAAGAGGACATTCTGATGGCTGATGATCCGGCCTTAAGCATTTCAGACACCAGTCATGGGTGTCTGTGGCCAAAATGGTACCACCACATTTGGAATGCTTAAAACCACTAGATGGCTTTTCCATTTTTGTCTGTGACAGAAAGGAAGGCCGAAGCCTAAGATGGCATTGATATGCCCGAAGGAAAGAACAACTCTTTCCCTCACAGATTTTTTTTTTTTTGGAAAGAAAGAAAAAAAGAGAAAGCACCGATGGGAAGGCAGATGCAACCACAAAAAATATGAAAAAGATAAATTTTCTGCAGTAACAGGAATTGCTCCTTGTTGGCTCCACGGAAAACGAAGAACTGAAGAGGGAAAGCTAAAAAGATGGGAAGGCAGCTACACAGGCAGTGGGATAAAGCTTTCCTATTGGACACTGGGGATTGTTCCCATGCAGGATCCATCGGTACAGACGTCACCCATATGTGAAGACTACATTCCTGCTTGTTACTGGAGATACATAGATCAATTGTTTACACCATCAAAATACAGAAAGACTAGGGGACATGCAATGTAGCTACAGGGTAACCTATTTAAGACTAATAAAAGAAAAAAATTTTCACTCAACATATAATCAAACTCTGGAATTTGCTACCGGAGGATGTTAACATAGCTACAGTAGGTTTAAAAAAGGTTTGGCCAAGTTCCTGAAGGAAAGGTCCATAAATCATTATTAAAAGGGGACCCAGAATATCCACTGCTTGAACCAATACAAGCATTGTGGAACCTGTGTCTTTTGGGTTAACTGCTAGGTACTTGTGACCTAGATTGGCCACTGTTGTTAACAGGATACTGGGCTTGATGGACCTTGGTCTGACCCAGAATGGCATATCTTATGTTCTTATGACCTCCCGCAGGCAGAACAGGAGGGATCTTTTGCTGCCATTGGGACTTACAGTAGATACAGCAGACAGTCCGCAATGATCCAACTGTATATCTATCATTTCTGTACTCTCTGTATCTTTCTTTTACGATTTGTAGTTTTTTTCCAATACTTCCTATTTTTACTTTTATTGTAAACCGCCTTGCTGTTCATTCGAACAGCGATATATTAAGAAGCAATAAACCACAGACTATAGTCTATACCAGGCTTACGGTGTAGCAATGTGGAAAGAACAGAGTTTGGAGTTGGTAGCAGAAGAAAGTGCA
This sequence comes from Ichthyophis bannanicus, assembly GCA_033557465.1. NCBI lineage: Eukaryota > Metazoa > Chordata > Amphibia > Gymnophiona > Ichthyophiidae > Ichthyophis > Ichthyophis bannanicus. The sequence continues at coordinate 635,322,132 of CM066036.1, read as the reverse complement.
TAGCTAAAGGTAATCTACTTTATAAGCAGAGTTGCCGAGGAGAGGTGTAGAGAGAGATAAAAAGAGGAAAAATAACGAGGAGCTGCAGAATGAATGCATTTGTAGGCCAGTAGAAGTTGTTTAACAGTATGCAGAAACAGATAGGGAGTCAATGAAATGACTTGAGAAGAGGGTTTATATGAACATAGCGACACTGGCAGAAAATTAGCAATGCAGCTGAGTTTTTAACAGATTGAAAGGAGATAGATGATTCAATGAGAGACCAACGAAGAGCAAGTTGTAATAGTCTAGACAGGCGGTGAAAAGAGACTGGACAAAGGTCTTGATAGTGCATTCTGAGAGGAGGGGAGGAATTTTGCTGATGTTATAGAGAAAGAAATGACAGGTTTTGCTCTGTTCAATATATGTGGGGAAAGAGAGAAAAGTCAAGATGAACACATGGTTGCAAGTTGAGGAGACAGGGAGGATAACAGCGTTATCCACAAAATTAGAGAAATCTGGGGGTGGGGGGGGGGAGTGGTTCAGGTAGAAAGAAAAGAAACTCCATCTTAAGCCAGGCCTTGACAATTTCTCTTGGAATCAAGGAGCCAGCTTGAACATTTAGAAGCCAGCCACTCAGTCACAGTGCCCCTCTCCGACCCCCCCCCCCCACCAAGATGTATTGCACCTCTGTTTTTTTAAGGGCCTAATTATTGTTTTCCCATGTACTATGAGAAAAGAAAGATTAATAAGTCAGGCCCTTAACATGCCATTACACAGTGCAAACAGAAGGCAGTGACCCTTCTCCTGCCCACCAATGAGTATGCTGTCCACCACCACCACAGCAATGAGTATGTTGTCAGCAGCATACTAATGACCATTTACAGCTACACCTTCGTTTTTGCTTCACATGCTGTAGCAGCAGAACGCAGATAAACCAATAATACCAGGAGTCTGTTCAGAAGGTCCAAATCATTTATTTGTGCACAAGTCTCAAGCAAAGTCAATTTCAAAATGGCTGAGCAAGGTTTTCTGGCAATACAATAACTTTTATAGATTTTTGCTCTATTCTAGGTATAGCAAGACATTTCATTGGTCCCGGTACTCTCCCGTACCCCTTCTATTGGTCCCGGTACTGATATGATTATCCAATTATGTTCTTTCAGTGGGCTCAGCACCTGCTTACCCCCCTTCTAGTCCCAATTACAATGGCCTGTTCACCAACTTGTTACTTTCCTACTTTCAAGGCCATTGAGCCAGTTCGTACGTGTAGGGAGCAGGGCTCTGTAACTTATCTGTCAGCAGTCTTAATTAAATCCTTCACAACTGTATCCTCTTATCAGTGACTTTTAAACATATTTTTCTGTATTTTTCCATCGTTCAGTTCTGCTTGTCTAAGCTAATCCAATACTTTTGCTATGTTCCAGCTCTACAGGAGCATATTGGGGGATGTGCAATTCCCATAGGCCTCTTCACTAGCTTCATTTACAGGTCAAGCTAGATAGGCTTGCTTGCTTATATCAGACAATGTGGATCACAGGCCTTCACCTGCCACAATGCCACCATGGCCTGGTACTATGTGAAGCAAAACATTTCTCTTATCCCCCCCAAGCCATCAACCCAATGTCTGTTCTCTCTCTTACTCCACCCCCAACAATCATCAAATGTCTTACCATTCGTTGTTCTTCACTCTTCCACCGCAATTGGCTCTGCATGTACAGTAGTTTGAGCCGGTGAAGGAAGCTTGCTAATCTCGCTGTTAGCAAAATTAGCAAACTCTTTCCACCACATGATTCAAAGTACATGCAGAGCCAGAGCCAATCGTGGTGGAGGGAGTTTGCTAATCTCTGTTTCAAGTCTTGGCAAGATCAGCAAACAGCATGGTTAGCAAGTTTCTCAAACTATTTGCAATGAGACATCGGGTGATGGCTGGAGGAGGGAGGCAATCAAATCCTGGGCACCAGGGTGTAATTTATAGTTGCCATGGCAACCTGGCACCTGGGATTTCTCAAACCCTATCTTAAGTCTTATTAATTCAAGGAGCGACAGCGGTACATCAAAGCAGCAACATCAGACCACATCAGACAAGCAGGATGTGATTTAGGCCTAGGTGGCTGTTGCTATATTTCATACTGGTACAGAGTGTCTCCTGTCTCAAATGTCAGTGATGGTGTGAGCCAATTTGTGGTACTGGCTTTATTCCTAAAATAGCCCTGGTCTGTGGCAGAACAGTTCCCCTTAGGATTCTCTTTCCCTTCAAATGCAGAAGCTTGCTCTTGGAGACTCCTGGAAGAGAGACAGAGAAAGGCCAAAGAACCAATGGAAGTGGTGAAGGCAAATACAATGACAGAATTCAAAATGGCATAGGGCAAACACAGTGGTTCCTTTTTATAACAAGAGGATGAAATCAAAACAAACTTAAAATATATCTTTTATACTTCAACAAATAGAGGGATTGAACTGCACTGAGTTGCAATTACAACTACTCTAGGCATCTTTCTGCACAAACTAGATGGACCATACTGGTCTTTATCTACCATCATATACTATGGGGGTCATTCTGATCCGTGTTTAGTGACTTCCAAACCCACTAAAATGTCTGAACCATGCTTGTGGCATAACGGCTTCCCACAAATATTGCCGAGTTGTGTGGGAAGCTCTGTTCATGGGTGGGAGGGAGAGGGTCGTGGGAGGAGAGTCAAATTCTTCAGAGTAGCATGCTTCAAAGGGGTCCAAAATCAGGGCCCGGAGCACCAGAGAGAGATCTCAGGAAGAGGCAATTGACTGGAGGCAAGGACGCAGACACCAAATCCTTTAAAGAAATCACAAGACATCCAGGTGCAAGGCTAAAGACTTTGTCCTATTTTAGAGGTCTGGTGGCTGGAAAGTAACCAACTGGAACGCCAAAGAGCTAAAGAAAAGGCCCTTTTCCAGACCATCCTGCAGAAAGGCCAACAGGGCCGGCACCGTGGTCGCCTCAAGAACAAGCTTTCATGTGCCACACAAATGCTCAAAGAGGCACAGACCTGCATGTATGCCAGGCTGGTAGAACCCCTCTGGGCTTTGAGCAGAGTGGAAAACCACCACAGGAGACTAGCCCTCACGCGTCAGCTGACTCCTTTCAAGAGCCAAGCCATAAGCAAGAAGTGAGCCCGGCCATCCAGGACAACTGGCCCCCGATGCAACAGGCCCCAAAATGGGGGTAGATGAAGAGGAGACTCCTGCAGGAACCATACGAGGTCCCCAAACCACACTCTCCTCGACTAATCTGGAGCTACCAGAACAATCCAGCCTGGATGGCTCTCTATGCACTGAAGCACACACTCGAAGTGGCCAACTTTGGCATTGGATCGGGTCACTATCATATCCATCTCCGGGCGATCCCAACGGTGGAGAATCATCTAAAACGCCTCCTGACAACTCCCACTCTCCGGGATCGAGAAAGTGGCAACTGAAGAAGTCCGTCTCCACATTGTCCTCCCTGGCAATGTGCTGATCCAACAGAGCCATGAAGTTCTTTTCCGCCCAGATGAACAAGAGAGTTATCCCTAGAGCCACTCCAGCACTCCTTGTGCTGTCTTGGCGATTGACATATGCTACTGCTGTGGCATTGTCCAAGAACACTCACATCGTCCTGCCCTTGACCAAGGACTGGAAACGCAAGAGGGCCAACCTGAAGGCCCTTGCTTTGAGACGGTTGATGAACCATACCACCTCCCTGAGGCTCGAACAGCTTTGAGCCATTCGGTCTTAACAGTGGGCTCCCCAGTCTGAAAGACTGGCATCCTTCATCACAAGAATCCACAAGTGATCGTTGAATGGCATGCTCTTCAGATGACATAGATGTTGCCACCACCTCAAGCCGGCTCTCACATCCAGCTGGAGACAAAGCTGGAATTAAAACTCCTGAGAATTCGGGGACCACCTAATCAGCAATTTCTGCACTCTCCTCCAGCAAGCAGATTCTGTCCACTCGAGTATCAACCTGTGCTCCCAGGAATATCAGGGAATGGGAAGGCTCCAACTGACTCTATACCTAATTAAACACCCAGCCCAGGCCTTCTAGAAAGGACATTACTTGGGCTGACACGTGAGATGCCGCCAACAGAGAATGGGTGTACACAAATTCCTTGGTGCCGTAGCACAGCAGCCATCACCATCAAGACCTTGGACAATGTTCTCAAGGCAGTAGAGAGACTGAAGGGAAGGGCAGTGAACTAAAAGTGCAAGCCAAACATAGCAAAATGCAGAAATTTTTCTGATCTTCCTGGATCGAGATATGAAACTAAGCTAAGCTTCAGCCAATTCAGAGACACTAGGAACTCCCCTTGGCGCACCACCTGAATTATAGATCTTAGTGTTTCCATTCAGAAGTGCAGCATGCGCAAATGAGCACTTACCCCTTTGAAATCAAGGATTGACAAGAAGCAGCCATTTTCATTTCGCACCACAAATTAGATGGAATATCTGCCTTCGCCCCGTTCAATCAGGGAAACTGGCACCACCGCTTTCAGGCATAGAAACTTGTCCAAAGTGACCCATACAGCTGCTCTTTTAACCGCTGAACCACATTGGGAGATAACAAACACTTCATTCAAAATGGCTAATGTAAGGAGCCATCCCAGGAGTCTAGCACCCAGCGATCCTTCGTGACCCAGACCCACTCCTGAAAGAAAGAGTGAAGTTTGCCCTCACCCAGAGGTGTCTGCCCAAAACCTTCATTGTGATAAATGGGAGGAATCCCTATTGGAGGGGACCATGCTCCTAAAAAGGACCGACTACAGGTCCGAAATCCAGAAGCAGAGAAGAAAGGCTTTCCCAAATGATAATGCTGGGATTCCCCAGACCCCCAGAAGTCAATCCAGTGTGCTCAAAATGGATTGGGGGGGGGGGCGAAGAGGGAATGGCACAGCATGCTTCCAGGCCCTTTCAGTCCATCCTCTGGAAGGCACTAAGGCTTAGTCTCACTAAGTCCTTCACCAACTCTTTCAAATCAGCCTCAAAAATTAGTTTTTCCTTAAAGGCCATTTGAGTTAGCCAGGCTTTGGAGGATGTGTCTGCTGCCCAGTAGCACAGCCATATCCAATACCGCACCACCGTTAACACAGCAATAGCTCTAGTCTTCACGCGGACTAGATCATTCATGGCATCAGAAGGAAGGCAGTAGCTGGCTCCAAAAGAAAGGTATTATCTTCTGGCAGGAGAGACTGAATCCACTGGAGGAGGGCTCGAGACATCAAGCCTGCACACACCGCCAGCTGAAGAATAGCAGCCATCACTGCAAAGTGGCTCTTCAGCAGAGAGACCACCTTTTGATCCAAAGTATCCTCTAAGGCTGATCCCCCTTCCACAGTATTGGTAGTCTTACTTTGTGACCGCTGGACCAGGAGACACACTCCACCTCTGGGAGAGCATATATCCTCTTACACACCTTTAATCCCTTAAGAGGGGAATCGGGAAGGGCCTATACCGACCACATTATGTTCCTGAAAACCTCTGGAAATGGGAAGACTCCACACTCCCTGTAGAAGGGGATGGATCTGCGGCCCCCACGCCACCGCTGCAGCATCGGCAAATACAAGATGGATGCAACTCAATCAATTAGTGCCGTCAACTCTCACAGGACAAGCAGAAAATGCCAGCTTCCACATGATCCTCTGAAGGTAAAAGCAAGTCTTCCTTCCCATCAGACTCCTCAATCGAGACGTCAGAACCAGCATTCAAGTCCAAATCTCGGACAGACCCAAGCTGATCCACATCTCCAAAATGCAACCTTCACCTAGGTCGTTTAGAAGGAGGCACACGCCAGGCTGCTAAACTGTGAGCACCGCTTCTATCATCATCTGTGTGCACCCACTTTTTGTCGGACCGCTTCCACCACCCTGTCTTTTGTATGCCACTGAAGTAGGGTCAGGCAGCAGAAGAGGATCTGCAAGGAGGGGTGTAAAAGTGCAAGGGACTGGATGTTAAAGAGGATCACAGCATCTAGTGCGAGAGGTAACTGTTTTGGGGCCGCTTGGCAATAGCAATCATAACATGATCACATTTGATTTAATAAATGGAGAAAAGATAGCAAGGAAATTGACTGCACTAGCATTTAACTTTCAAAATGGAGACTATAATAAAATGAGGAAAAATGGTTTAAAAAAATCCTAAAAGGAGCAACTGCAAAAGTTAAGAGTTTACATCAGGCCTGGGTGTTATTTAAAAATACTATCTTGGAAGTCCAGACCAGATGTATTCCATGCTTAAAAAAAGGCCAAACGACAGCCAGCATGGCTTAAAGGTGAGGTCAGAGAGACTTTTATAGCTAAGAGAGAATCTTTCAGAAAATGTAAAGAGTCAAATGCCGAAAACAGGAAACAACGTAAATGCTGGCAAGCCAAATGCAAGGCATTGATAAGACAAACAAAGAGAAAATTTGAAAAGAAGCTTTTCGTGGAAGCAAAAAAAATACATACTGTACCTGAATGTAACTTGCCTTGCTCATCTCCTGGAAAGGTGTGAGTTAAATACTACTAATAATAATAAAGTGCATATTATAACTTTTTCAAATATATTTGTAACAAAACACCTCTGAAAGAGTCAGTTGGACCATTAGATGATGGAGGAGTAAAAGGTGCAATGACATAAGGCCATAGCAGAGAGACTGAATTAATTTTTTGCTTCAGTCTTTACTGAAGAAGATATAGAAAAAAAACCTTACCATGCCAGAAATGATATTTAAAGGTGATGTATTAGAGGAATTGAAACAAATCGATAAATCAGGAAGATGTAATACAGATTAGTAAACTAAAGAGCAGCAAAATACTTGGACCAGATGGGGCACATCCCAGGGTGCTGAAAGAACTGAAATATAAGACTGTAGAACTACTATTAGTAAGCTGTGATCTATCATTAAAATCATCTGTAGTACCCGAAGATTGTAAAATTGACATTAAATAGGCTACTCTCCAAAGTGTTTCAAGGGTGATCTGGGAAACTACAGACCAGTGAGCCTGACATCAGTATCAGGCAAAATGGTAGAAACTATTATAAAAAAGGATGCTTGAGCTCACAAGGAGAATAGCCAGCAAGAAAAGGAGATAATACTGCCACTCTATAAGTTTCTGTTGAAACCTCATCTGAAATACTGTGTGCCTTCAGAAGGCTATAAATCAAATGGAATCAGTTCAAAGGGTGCCTATAATAATGGTTACTATCATAAAGCATATTGGGACAGAATTAAAGATGTAAATATATATATGCCCTGGAGGAAAGGCAGAATGGGGAGATAAAGTAGAGGTTTGCCTGGAGTTATTTAAATGTCTCTTTGAATGGACAATCTGGAACAAGAACAAGGGTGAAAGGGGATAGACTAGGGAGTAATGTAAGGAAACACTTCTTTACAGAAAGGGTAGTGAATGTGTAAGGCTCAGCCTCCCAATACAGGTGGTGGAGATGAGGACAATGTCTGAATTCAAGAAAGTCTAGGACAAGCAAAGAGAATCTCAGAGGGAAAGGAAGGGATTGTAGAAATGAGAGTTTGGTGTGGATAGGCAGACTGGATAGGCCATACTGTTTTTTTTTTCTATCATATTAACTTCAGAAGAGCCGTCTGCCTTGACTTGAGATTTTAATTTGCTGATTATGCAAGGAAGCCACAGCAGCCTGCCGTGACATATTACCCCAAAACAAAATTATAACTCCTTATCATTTCACACAAAATCCCCCTCACCCTTAAAAAATCCCCAAAAACAAAAAAAGAGATATGCTCATAAACAAATCAAAATTACAGCTGACACAGATAGTATTTTATTGTAATCATTACAATAACTCAAAAATCTTACAATTTTAATATTACTGTGTATATACAAAAATATTTTTAATAAATGTATATGTAAGTTGAAAGTCAGAGGACTGGTATATGAAAAGCTCTAGATTGTGGTACTACTTTCTTATGAAAATTTCCCATTGATGAAATATAGGTACTTCAATTCTCCTCTGATGGAGTGCTAAGTGCAAACTATCTGTTTTACGCATCAAGAATGAACGATTGTTGCCAAAGGAAGTTAAAAATGATTTAGTTATATAAACATGTTAAAATATTTTTACACACATACAGGGTTCCTTTTACTAAAGTGCGTAATTTTTTGCCCCTCGTGCACGTTTTGAATCAAAATCAATGCATGTTAGGTATAATAGCAGAATGGTAGTTGCTGGGGGCATGGCCAGCATGTGCCCAACAGTTATTGTGTAGGCAAGCTCCTTAGCACATGTTCCAGCCCTTGGCAATTACTGCAGGTGCATCTAACACCATCTGTTGAGCTGGCAGTAGGTGCACCTACGCTAACTAACACTGATGATTGTGTTATGGGTCGGGGTTGGGATGCAGAGTTAGCACAGGCATCTGTAGCATGCGCAGTGCGCTGTTTACATGTGTTTCAGCATGCAATAATTGTCCTACCTGCATGGTAACAATTACCATGAGCCCACAGGGGCGGTTAATACAGAACTCGACAAATTTCAGGTGCCAGGTCTCCATGGCGACTTAAATTTGCTTGTGACACCTGGGATTTTTGTGCCCTCCTTATTTTATTTTTTTATAGTGAGTCAGAGGCCCCTCCTTAATGGATGCTTCTTGGTGCTTTTCTTCCTTCTCCTCCTCTCTTCCAGTTGGCCATGCAGCCCAGTGCCAGCTTCTTCAGTAGTCTGAACTAGATTTATAGCCTCCTTTGCTCTCTTTGCATCCACTGGATGCTTCTGTGGTGAATCTCCAGTGTAGCCAGCTCTAGTCTTCATAGGCCTCACTACCTCTGGTAAATTTTTTGAACTCTGTACTCCTGGCTGAGCAGCAGGGCCCATGGACTCCCATACTAGACAAGCAGCTAGCTTGGCATGGAGACACAGAACTGGATTATTAGTGGCAAACAACACTTGGGGTTAAACTAGAAGCCCACAAGCCTGAATGTGTCCACTAAGCTTGCTGAAAGATCCTTCAGTGTTAGGAGCCAAAGGCCCCTTTCAGCTCTCTGGGAGCTGGGAACTGCTCTTCTTTTTCAGTTGTGGGGAGGGTGGTCAGGGATATTTAAGCTCTTGTAATCTCACTGAGGTGGATCAATGACTTCGGCCTCCTTGCCGAATTTTGGGATCTGTTTGCTGGATCCAGCTTGGTTTGTAGTATTTTCTCTTCCATATTGTCCTAGACCAGTCCAGACAAGTGGCTTGTTTTCCCCCCATCATCAGATAAGTAGAGACAGAAAGCCAATGAAATGCCAAGGTTTCATCACTCCCATGCTTCTATCAGCCCGAGCCACTAGGGACAACTAGGTATTTTTCTGTCTCCAGCAGATAGTGGTTGGATTTTTTCAGCTCTGATAAAATCTGAACAAATGAGGACTGATTGAGAGAAAAGAGATTATTCACATGCAAATTCAGTCTCTTGTGTGTGACTCATTTGAGCATGATGTGGGAAGCTCCACTAGACTGCAGTCTTTTCGGTAGCCTATAGGAGGCGGGAAAACTGTTCAGCTCCACCAAGGCCGCAGCTAAGGTCTCTGGCACACCATGCAACCTATACATTGGAGCACCCTTTCTCATTATTAATGATAGACTGCACCCACCCCCACTTACCAAAACTCCTTTGTGAACTCTGTTCATGTGATGCTAGTATTTCTCCTTCAAATCAAATGCAACAAGAAAATTACAGTGAAGCGGCAAATGCATGGCTGGAATATAAATAAGTACTGAGGAGTAAATATTTAACATCGTATGAACAGACTGATAGTCAAAGGGCTGTGGTAGAATCAAACAAACAAAATCAATATATTTATTTAACCAAAAAAAGGTCTACAAAGGTTTCAACCATTTAGCTTGTCAAGTCTCTTCTCCTATCTGCTATTGTTGCTACAGATACTAGTGTCGCTCTATTTCTGCATAATATTTTTTCACTAAGTGCATAATCAAACTCTGGAATTCATTACTGGAGGATGCAGTAAAAGCTATTAGTGTAGCCAGGTTTAAGAAAAGTTTGGACAAGTTCTTGGAGGAAAAGTTCATAAATTATTATTAAAGAGGATCAGGGAAATCCACTGCTTACCCTGGGATAAGCAATGCAGAGTCTGTGTACCTTTTTGGGAATCTGACAGGTACTTGTGATCTGAACTGGCCACTGCTGGAAACAGAATACTAGGTTTGATGGACCCTTGGTCTAATCCAATATGGCATATCTTCTATCTATTTTCTTAAATCTGACAAATAAGGAGGAGATGATAAAAGCAATAAGTGTAGCTGGCTTAAAATAGGCTTGTACAAATTCCTGGAGAAAAAGTCAAACTTATTATTACGACAGACCTAGGGAAAGCTACTGATATCACTGGGTATAAGCAGCATGGAAACCAAGGTAAGCACTAAGAGGCAGGACTCATCCATGTCCTGATTTCAGTAGTCCCAGCAGTCAACGGTGGCAGCATCAATGTGACAACCACCACTTGGCTCGACTTTGAGATTTCTTTGAGTGTGCTACTTTGTTGCTGCCTGTTGGAGCTGCTGCAATTATTAAACATGCAAAGACTTTGCTGGCATTGTAGCCAGGCTGGACAAAATGGGAAAGAGCATTCCATAGCCTCCCATGAGAGTCAGCGGTGGCACTCCTTGTAGTGGACTGGCAGTGATGCTAACCACAAGCTTCAAGCCCTGCACTGTGGCACTCATGTGTCTGACTCCAACCGAACAACTTACTACACTGGAAGCTTCCCCCAACTCCCTCTATTCTCTGTGGCTGACTGCCTAGCTGGAACATAAAGGTAAATATCACACTAGCAGCATGCCAGTAGAGGGAAGAAGGGAGGTCCAGTATATTTGTTGCCCTGCAGCAAAGCTGAATCAAGTTGAAAAGTGCACGCTTTACAGTGTGACACAATGGTGTGTTTCTCTCATTCACAGGATCAGACATTCAGCAGCTTCATTTGTGTGTGTCATAGGAAGTGTCAGGGAGGTTCGCACATGTGTTAGTGAGTGTACGTGTTTGTGCCTTTCTATGTGTCATGGAGGCTGCTGGAAGCTACATGGAGCTAGTGTGTGTGAATGTGGGTGCCATAAGGACTACATGGAGCTAGAGTGTGTTTGCATGCATGTGAGGCATGGGGCCTTTTGGGGGCTATGTGCAGGTCTATGTCCTAGAGCAGTGATGGCTAACCTTTTTGAGCCCGAGTGCCCAAACTGCCGCACAAAACCAAAGAATTTCCTCAAAGTGCCAGCACGTCAATTTGCATAAATATTTGCATAATGCTAACATACACTAACTTTTAGTAAACATGTCTCTTAATGAGTGTATGGATAAAGACAGACTAAAAGATTTCTACATTACTATAATCCAGTGCCAACCGCCAGGCACATTAGGAACTACTACAAACACTGCCCATTTAGAACCAATAGCAAACCCGCCGTATCCTAACAGCACTACCAGGACTCACAAAGCACCACACCATACCTATCAAAAGGCAACACTGCAAATATTAAACCAATACATTTCAGACAATAACAATACATGACCTACTGGGGAAAGAGAACAAGTGGCAATGTCAAAAAGGAATTACATAAACAGAATACCTCAGCTCAGTTACACAGTTGCAATTGCTCCAGCCACTTTCTTCTGGTTTCTTCATGTTTTCTGCTAACTCTCCATCATCTGCTGTCCATTTGTCCTTTCTTCTTTCTTCTAGTTTTTTTTCCATTCTCTCTCTCTACATCCGCTTTAACATACTAATCTTTCTCCTTTTGCTCTTTCCTCATTCCTATTTCATCCACTCAAATTTTACCCCTCCATCCTCAATCCCCACTTACTCTCCCAATACCCGGCCAATTGTAGATTTTTTATCCCTCCCACACAAAATATTTTTCCCCTCTCCATTTTACTCTCCCAGCCCCATCCCATTCTAATCCTCCCCCAACATCAGCTCCCTTCTAGTTCCAGCCTCACCCAGCATCCATTCCCTTCTAGTCCCTGCATCAGCCCATTTCCAGTCCTAGCAACCCCCCAACCCAATACCAGTCCTAGCCCCCCCCATCAACTCACTTCCAGCCCTAAACCCCCATCACCCCATTTCCAGACAGCCCCCATCAGCCCACAGCCCATTAGCAGTCCTACCCCCCCAGCCCATTAGCAGTCCTACCCCCCCCGCCCGCCCGCCCATTAGCAGTCCTAACCCCCCCAGCCCATTAGCAGTCCTAACCCCCCCTCCTGCCCATTAGCAGTCCTAACACCCCCCCCTCCTGCCCATTAGCAGTCCTAACACCCCCCCTCCTGCCCATTAGCAGTCCTAACCCCCTCCTGCCCATTAGCAGTCCTAACCCCCCCCTCCTGCCAAGCAGTCCTACCCCCCCCCTCCTGCCCATTAGCAGTCCTAACACCCCCCCTCCTCCCATTAGCAGTCCTAACACCCCCCTCGCCTGCCCATTAGCAGTCCTAACACCCCCCTCCTCCTGCCCATTAGCAGTCCTAACCCCCCCCCTGCGGCCCATTAGCAGTCCTAACCCCCCCTCCTGCCCATTAGCAGTCCTAACCCCCCCTCCTCCTGCCCATTAGCAGTCCTAACCCCCCCCTCCTCCGGCCCATTAGCAGTCCTCACCCCCCCTCCTCCTGCCCATTAGCAGTCCAAACCCCCCCCTCCACCTGCCCATTAGCAGTCCGAACCCCCCCCTCCTGCCCATTAGCAGTCCTAACCCCCCCCCCCTCCTGCCCATTAGCAGTCCTAACCCCCCCTCCTCCTGCCCATTAGCAGTCCTAACCCCCCCCCCCTCCTGCCCATTAGCAGTCCTAACCCCCCCCCCCTCCTGCCCATTAGCAGTCCTAACCCCCCCCCTCCTCCTGCCCATTAGCAGTCCTAACCCCCCCTCCTCCTGCCCATTAGCAGTCCTAACCCCCCCCCCCCCCCCCCCGGCAAATTTAAAAAAAAAAAAAAAGCAGGCTCTGGCTGCTGCCGCGGCAGATTGCAATGTCCCGCGGGGCCCCCTCCGCCCGCTAAGCCCCTCTGCAAGGGCTTTCAGATTTGCGAGGGAGAGCGTCTCCCTCGCGTCTCTGTTAAGCCCGCAGGGGCTAATGGGAAATTTCCCATCAGTCCCTCGCGTCTAAAGGGGCTGATGGGAAATTTCCCATTAGCCCCTGCGGGCTTAACAGAGACGCGAGGGAGACGCTCTCCCTCGCGAATCTGAAAGCTCTTGCAGAGGGGCTTAGCGGGCGGAGGGGGCCCCGCGGGACGCTGCATTCTGCCCTTGCCGCGTCCGCGGCAGCAGTCAGAGACAGCTTTTTCTTTTTTTTGCGGACCTATGGCCCGCGTGCCAGCTGCAAGGCCTTCGCGTGCCACAGCTGGCACGCGTGCCATAGGTTCGCCATCGCTGTCCTAGAGAGTGTCGAGGGCTGCATGCATGCGTATGCTAATATCCATCAGGGACTGTGTGCACATGTGAAAACATTTCTCCTTCCTTCATTTGCAAAATCATATATATAAATATATATAATGTCATAACACGGAACCTATGAAGGAAATAGTTTTAGAAAAAAAACCCTGTTTTACATGGAACTGAGAAGATGCAGAGAGCGCAGTTCCAGCGCAGCACAGCCAGAGGGCGTATGAGCAGTTCCACACAGCCAAGAGCAACGTGCTCTGACACTGATTGCATTAGTAGCAAGCAGTTTCACCTGAGATCAAGCCCAAAATGTTCAAACCAAAAATCCCTTTATAAAGGAAACCAGATGGTAGAAGAAAGGGGCAGCAGCAAGGAGAGCAGTAGTAAGAGCCGGCAAATCAGCAAGGAGAGCCGTGGAAGCAACAGGAGCGGCGAAAGTAGCCTAACCAGGAACATAGCCAGAAGCACAGCAAGTATCACTGCAAGAGGCTCAGGACGGAGCACAGTCTGGAGCAGCAGTTTGGATAGCTGTGGGAAAAGGAACCTGGAACAGGACAGCTTCCACATGCAGCCAACTCAAAGAGACAGAATCCAAAGGAGTTTCACTCAAAGGGCCAAACATATGGGGATAGAGTCCATAGCAAAGCAAACAGAAGAAGCAGTCTGCCGGATAAAAGAAACTCTCCTAGCCCAAGTAAGTTCATTGTATCAAACCAGCAAGGAACAAGGAGGGGAAGTTCCTACTACAGAGATACCTTTGCTAAGAACCACAAAGGGTGGAAATCCATACCGGGTTTGCCTGATAGCCCTGAAAGCAGAGCACTGCATAGAACAGCTTGTCTGCCTAAGAAAGCACGTTACAAGGAGAGCTCTGGGTGTGGCAGCTTAGAGAAGCCAAGGTATGCAAAATCCTTAATTCTAAGAGAAAGTTTTACTGATGAAAACCCTGTTCAAAGAGTTAAACTTTACAAGGGGAGAAGAAGTAAAACTGACCTTTTAAAAGCATTTCCCCAAAGCTTAGTAAGAGAGTTTTACGGGAAGCAAAAGAATCCCTGTGAGGAGTTAACAGGGAGTGAAAATTATCATTCAACTGAGGGGGGCAGTGACCCTGAGTCAATGGACTATGAATACGAAAACAGTATTCCCATTCCTCAGGAGGAGCCGATGGAATGTAATCTTTGTTCAGCAGCTAGCATGAATTCCCTGCAGGATTTCTAGAGAGAGAAGAACTCTGCTGATGGTGAAGTTTAATATATCAGCAGAGAAATGGTTACAATTTGTTTTGATTTAAAAGAAGCCTTAGCCCAGACTTACACTTAACTGTGAAACCTACAACAGTTGATTGTTTGAAATGTTGGTGGAACCTTTCTGTTGAAGAGAAGGACTGTATTTACTTTCTTTGTGTCTTACTGGACCTTAGCGTTGACCGGGGAAATAAAGCCTTGTTACTCTACCCTTCGGCTTGAATCGTTCATAAGGAGTTCTGTACTACAAGGACCAGAATCCTCTAGGCCCTTTAGGTCAATCACTCCTTAAAAGTTAATTAAAATGCGCCAGATGCCCTTACTCCAACCAACCACTAGGGGCACGTGGTGATATATATATATGTGTGTGTGTGTATGTGGAGAGAGTTCAAAGAGATAAAATGTTTCTTCTTATGGTAGTAAGGGTTGAAAGAGGAATTTTTATAACTGGTGTTATCTATATATTTGTCTCTTTTCAGATAGTAGATGTATGGTACGTGGGTGTGGTGATTGTGTGTGTGTATGCGTGTGGTGCAGTGTGGATGGTGGGGTGTCTGTGTGAGTGCATGCTGCGTGGTCAGGTCCCTTTGTGTGTGTGTGTGTAGATGCATGGGTGGGATGACTGTGTATGTTTGTGTGCTGTGGGGGTGGGGTGCCTATGTGTTTTGGAGGGGGTGAGGTGGGGATACTGTGCCTTTTAGCATATATTCAATGTGCCCATTTTTCCCTTTCTTAAAAAGCATAAGAAATGCCATACTGGGTCAGATCAAGGGACCATCAAGCCCAGTATACTGTTTCCAACAGTGGCCAATCCAGGTCACAAGTACCTGTCAGGTTCCCAAAAGAGATACACAGATTTCACAATGCTTATCCTGGGGCTAAGCAGTGGATTTTTCAGGTCCTCTTTAATAATGGTTTATGGACTTTTCCTCCTGGAACTTGTCCAAATCTTTTTTTAAACCCAGCTACATTAATAGCTTTTATCACATCCTCTGATAACGAATTATAGAATTTGATTACGCGTTGAGTGAAAAAATAACTCTCTCATTAGTCTTAAATGGATTACACTGTAGCTTCATTGCATGTTCTAGTCTTCCTACTTTTTGAAGGGGTAAAACAACCAATCTACATTTAACCATTCTACTCCATTCATTATTTTATAGAACTCTATCATACAGTATCTCCCCTCAGCCGTCTCTTTTCCAAGTTGAAGAGCCCTAACCTTTTAAGCCTTTCCTCGTAGGGATATCCTTCATCCTCTTGACCATTTTTTTTGTCACTCTTCTTTGTACCTTTTCTAATTCTGCTGTATCCTTTTGAAGATATGGTGACTAGAATTGCACACAATATTCACCTTTCTCCATTGAAAAAATTGGCCATTTAGCCCTACTCTCTGTTTTCTATCTTTCAACCAGTTCCTAATCCACAATAGCACATTGCCTCCTATCCCATGGCTTTTTAATTTGGCCAAGAGTCTCTCATGAGAAACTTTGTCGAAGACTTTCAGAAAATTGAGTTCACTGTGTCAGCTGGCTCACCCTTATCTACCCACTTATTCACACCTTCAAAAAAATATAAGAGATTGGTGAGACAAGACTTTCCTTGGCTAAACCCATGTTGGCTTTCTGCCATTAAACCATGACTAGCTACATGTTCAGTACCAGGCAAAATGGTAGAAACCATTATAAAAAAACAAAATGACCGATGTCAGGCTCACTGGTCTGTAGTTTCCCGGATCACCCCTGGAACCCTTTTTAAAACTTGGCATTACATTGGCCACTCTCCAATCTTTGGGTACTTCAGATGATTTTAATGATAGATCACAGATTACTAACAGTGGTACTACAATCTCATATTTCAGTTCTTTCAGCAACCTGGGATGTATGTCATCTGGTCCAGGTGGTTTGCTGCTCTTTAATCAATTAGTAGCATTACATCTTCCCAATTTATCGAGATTTGTTTCAATTCCTCTGTTACATCACCTTTAAACCACATTATTTCTGAGCTAAAAGAATTTTGCAACAAAGAGTGATGATAAATTCTGAAAGAGCAGATAAGACTCTTAGCTGGCTACAGGAAACATTTGTTAACTGCTATTTCTGCCAGAGGATGTTTTATGAAGCACTGACTGGAACATTCAAAATTATGTACCTGCCCATTCACTGTTTTAATTTTGAATCTGCAAAAAAATTGCAAACAAACAGTAATTCTACATCAAAAACTGCAGAAAGATGAAAGAAACTTTCTATTATGGTTGTGCTACCCTTTGTTCACTTAGGGATTCACTGAAACATACAAGTTGTTGTTTTTATTGTTACTTTTATTATTCCTGAACTGGAAGCTCTAATGGTGGAAATGGACTTGGACAATGTGGCCATCACAGAAACACGGTTTAACGAGTCACATGAATGGAATATAGCCACAGCTGACTATAATTTTTTAGGAGAGATAGAGAAGGCAGAAAAGAAGGAGGAACCCTATATGTCAAAAGCAATATTAAAGCTGCTGCAATCCAGGAGATGTGGGGAAAATAAGAAGCTCTGTGGACTGTGTTGGAAAGAGGAGATGGCACTATCATCCATGCAGGTGTAGTCTACAGGCCTCCAACCCAAACTGAAGAAATGGATAGAGACTTGATTATTGATATTGCAAAGGTAGCCATAAAGAGGGAAGTGAAGTGATCATATTGGGTGACTTTAATTTACTCGATGTGGCTTGGAGTATTCCTTCTGCAAATCTGGAAAGAAGAAAACAAATTGTGGATGCCGTCCAAGATGCATTGCTTAGACAAATGATGGAACAGACCAGGGAACGTTCGATGCTGGATTCAGTACTTACCAATGGAGAAAGTGTGTTGAATGTCCAGGTGGGTGCCCATGTGAGCAGTAGCGATCATCACACAGTGTGGTTTGAGATAAAAGCCCAGGCAGAGTCCCCTCACAGCAAGCTCAAAGTCCTAGACTTCAAAAATGCTGACTTCAGGAAGACGGCAAAGTGCCTGAAGGAGGAGTTGGCAGGGTGGGAGGAGGTGAGGAAAGTGGATTTGCAGTGGGCTAAACTAAAGGAGGCAATAAAAGGGGCAACAGATACATATGTAAGGAAAGTAAATAAAAACAAGAGGAAAAGGAAACCTATTTGGTTTTCTAAAGGAGTGGCTGCATAAATAAAGGCAAAAAAACACAGCTTTCACAAAATTCAGAAGTTTGCAAATAGAGGAACACAGAAAAGAATACAGGATAAAGCTAAAAGAGACCAAAAGAGAAATAAGTATAGCAAAATCAAAGGCAGAAGAAAAGATGGCTAACGATCTAAAGAGTTTCAGTTATATTCAGGAGAAGAGGAAGATCAGAAGTGAAATTGGAAGCCTCAAAAAGTGCTGAGAACAGATTCGTGGAAAGTGATGTTGAAAAAGGAAAAATGCTAAAAAAAGGGGTATGTTTACTAAATCGCAGTAGCAGACTCCGTGCAATATCAAAGCCGCGGTGCCATTGAAATCAATGGAGCCGCGGCAAATATTGCACCGCATTCACTACCGTGGTTTAGTAAACATACCCCAAATACGTCTGTTCTGTTTTTAGTAAAGAAAATTCTGGAGAAGGACCACCTGTGATTGACAAAATATACAAATGGGAAAAGGAGTAGATACTACACCATTGACAGAAGATAATGTGTCTTAACAGCTTGCAAAAATGAAAGTGGACAAAGCCATGGGATCAGATGGGATACATCACGGGTTACTGAAAGAGCTCAGAGAGATTCTTGCAGAGCCTTTAAAGAATATTTTTAATAGATCCTTGGAGACAGGAAAAGTTCTACAAGACTGGAAAATGGCCAATGTGGTACCCCTTCACAAAAGTGGTAATAGGGAAGAAGTGGCAAACTACAGGCCAGTAAGCCTTACCTCGGTGGCAGGAAAAGTAATAGAGGTGCTCCTGAAAGAGAGAAGAGTGGACTTTCTCAAAACCAATAAGTTGCACGATCCGAGGCAACATGGTTTTACCAAAGGACGATCATGCCAAACAAATCTGAGTTCTCTGACTGGGTGACCAGAGAACTAGATCAAAGGCATGCGATGGATGTGATCTAGATTTCAGCAATGCCTTTGATATGGTTCCTCATAGGAGGCTTATCAAACTGACCAGCCTAGAGATGGGTCCCCAAGATGGTGAACTGGATCAGAAATTGGTTGACAACAGAAGGTGATGGTAAATGGAACTCACTCAGATGAAAGGAAGGCGATAAGTGGCATGCCCCAGGGATCTGTCCTGGAGCCAGTACCAATGTTCCCTCTAATTTTCTGTAGGCTGTGTGCGCATAAAATATCAGCTGTGTGCAGCTTTTGAAGGAAGGTTAAATTTTTGTGCGCCACATAACGACACTCTGAGTTATATACTTTAAAATTTGATTACACTTCAGAATACAGTATGTACACCACATTGATTTTAATCAAATTAAATGAAAATAGACGATTACTAAATGAAGCGGGAAATTTCTAGTAATTACAATCATAACTTTTAAATTTTAAGACGTCTGTGTTGTTTTCTATCAGAATCAGAGCCGTAATGTTTGTGTGCTCTGTTGTAAAGTATGTGCGCTCGTTCAGCGAGGTGTGTGCGCGCGCGCACACGCGCACAGCTTAGAGGGAACAGTGGCCAGTACTGTTCAATGTATTTGAAAGTAATATTGCTGAAGGACTAAATACAAAAAAGTCTTTTTTTGCAATAGACACGAAAATTTGCAACAGAGTGGACTCCCCTGAGGGAGTTGATAACTTGAGGAAAGATCTGCAAAAGCTGGAAGAATAAATCTTAACTGCCAAGCATTAGACCAATGTGAAGACGTGCAGTGTCATGCACTTTGTATGCAGAAATCCAAGGGAAATGTAAGAGATAGGGTGCAATAGGCTGGTGTGCACAGACCAGAAGGACCTCGGAGTGATTGTTTCCGAGGATCTCAAAGTGGCGAAACAGTGTGACAAGGTGGAGGCCAAAGCCAGAAAGATGCTGGGTTGCATACAGAGCAGAATTACCAGCAGACAGGAAGAGGTACTAATGCCACTGTACAAGTTGCTAGTGAGGCCTCACTTGGAATATTGTGTTCAATTTTGGAGCCCATATCTCACAAAGGATATAAAATGACTGGAAACAGTTCAGAGGAAGGCGACCAAAATGATTTGGAGCCTGCGCCAAAAGACATACGAAAAGAAACTCCAAGACCTAAATATGTACACTCTAGAGGAGGAGAGGGACAGGGGAGATATGACACAGGCCTTTAAATACTTAAAGAGTATTAATGAACAAACCCTTTTCAAAGATGGGGAAGCTGTAATACTAGAGGGCATAATATGAAGCTGCAAGGGGGTAAACTGAAAGGCAACATCAGGAAATATGTTTTCACTGAAAGGGTGGTGGATGCTTGGAATGCCCTCTCGATGGAAGTGGTGAGGGCAAATACCTTGATAGAATTCAAAATGGCATGGGACAGACACAGTGGATCCCTTTATAGAAAAGGATAAAATAAAAATAAACTTAACTGTCTCTAATATCTCAATAAGTAGAGGTGTCCTGCACGGAGTGGTGGGTACACCCCTAAACAAAGGCATGGGGAGGGGTATCCTGCATGGACAGGCAGGCACACCTACTCTTGCCACCTTGCTGGGCAGATTAGATGGACCATACTGGTCTATCTGCCGTCATATACTATGTTACTATGTAAGCCATTCAGGCCTATTTGTGAAAGAGCAGAGGATCAAGTACAATAAATACAACAAATAAGTTTGAGCATAGGTGCCTAAACCTTTACATTCAACTGTACAACAAAAAGACTTCTGGATGAAAAATCAAGATATTTGAATCAGCTCAACTACCTGATTGGACAAGGGTACACTCTATTTAACTTGCTATGGACCTTGTTAAGACAATTGTTGAAATGGAGGTAATTTTGATTTATGATGACAAAGGGTGGGGTACTTATTTACTTACTACTTTATATGCTTCTTCGGCAACTTTCAAATAACAAAGAAACTCACAAGAAAATTTAACACAATACAATTAAAATACAATTCGAAATAAAACCCCATCATGCTGGGCGCCGCAGGCTCACTTACCCATACATGTAACACCTTATGAACTCCAGAGGGAGGTGTTTGGCATGATGCAAGTACTACACCGAGCATTAGCAGTAAATTTGAGAGACTGAGATCATACTCCACATACCCTGGCTTAGAAGTGAGGTTCATGACTGTCATATGCGCAAAACTCACCCATTTGAAGAAATGCCCTGAAAAAAAACAAGGGCTCAAAGAGAGCACAGCATAAAATTCCCTAACAGTCACTCATTAATTGCTGTGCAAATCTTAGGGGGAGAGAATAAAATTCCCTCGTCTTGCCGAGTACCTTCACGTAGTGACCCGCTGTATAACATTTAAACTAAATCTCAGCAAGGCAACACTAAAATTAAAATATGGTAGGAAAGAAAAAGAAAAAATACATACTGGCTGCACGTCACCCAGGATAAAAAGGTGCCCACTCATAGGTTACACACTAAGGCTAACGATAGTGGTTGCGATAGCACAAATGTAGATAACATCCCTGCCACAAATAAAGGCCATGGTAGACATGTTCATGGACCCAGTCAGGAGAAAAACCACAGAAATTAAGTGAAGAAGTTAAGAGGATTAACTACAGTTGACTACTGCAGATAAAGAGGAGATAATGTACTGCTGCTTTTATGCTACAAACTGTATATTTAAATCAAGAGGGCATACAAAGAGAATCCACCAAAAACTGCAAAAAAAGGAATACTATCAAAAGAAAAACTGCAAAAAAAGCATCTGAGGCAAATTTAAGATCTTTAATTTCATAGACCAAAGTAAAGTAGTATGTGAAATCTTTGTGAATTGTGTTGAGAGGGAGAAAATCTTCAAATACCAAGAAATGCAGTCGGAGACCAAGAAAATGTAGCAGAAAGATACCAAGCTATTTCCCATCATGTTGTGTGAAACAGGCTTGATTAAGAAGAACTTCCAAGCATTCTTTGATAAATTACCCATATACGTAACATCTTATGAACTCCAGAGGGAGGCTCTTTGGCAAGATGCAAGTACTACACCAAGCATCAGCAGTAAATTTGAGAGGCTGAGATCATACTCACCATACCCTGGCTTAGAAGTGAGGTTCATGACTGTCATGGTATGCACAAAACTAACCCACTTGGAGAAACTACCCCTGAAAAAAAGTAGTGTCTCATCCTAGCAGTTTTAAATTTCCATCTCACTATCCCAATATAATCAGCAATATCTAACACACTTTTGTTGTTTAATTAGATAGCCACATGTTTAAATGTTGCCTAAAGGTCCTTAGCAATCAAGACTTTTGGTTTATTATTTTTAATTACTTTCAGTATGAAGGAACAATTATAGAACTACTCAAAGTGTATGTTGTGTAATATGTAAAACAACCTCCTACTTTAAAATATTTTGAATCGTATTTTGTAGATAACAGAATGTGAAAAATGTACAGGCATATAAAGACATTTACAAGGCACTGTTTTAGTAGATATCTTTCATTTCTTTACCCCCCCCCTCCGCTCCCAGTTGGATCAGCGTAAAATGTCAGCAGTAAATTGGGATACTACAAATGAAAAATTGGTCTTATTCTTGAACGTAATAGATTCTTATGTAAGAGGGTGCGTTCAATTCACAACAAAAGTACTGATTTTCTAATGTTTTCTATCTCGGTTTCCAAAGGTCTCAGTTGTCTTGTAGCTAAGCCTTAAGACTCGCGTCTGCCGGCCCAAGCCTCGATCACATCAATGACCTTCTATTAAAAGGAAACCCTTTGATTTTAAAATTTACCAGCCAACAGCTCTTCAACGAACAGGATATCAAATGGATTTAACTTGTGTACGTGCTAGTGTAGTGCCTTTTCTGCTCAGCTAAATCTGGCTGGCTTAATGAACTTAAAGGCTGCACTTAGCTGAACTTCCTGATGAAACTGTCGGCTGTGAAACGCCACAGTGGTACCTCGTGGGAGCGTCGGGATCGAAGATTGAAGGCGTTTAGCCCAAGCCACGAATTTTGGGATATATTGAAGAAGTTCAGCTAAGTGCAGCCTTTAAGTTCATTAAGCCAGCCAGATTTAGCTGAGCAGAAAAGGCACTAGCACGTACACAAGTTAAATCCATTTGATATCCTGTTTGTTGAAGAGCTGTTGGCTGGTAAATTTTAAAATCACAAAAGGGTTTCCTTTTAATAGGTCACTGATGTGATCAAAGCTTGGGCCGGCAGACGCGAGTCTTAAGGCTTAGCTACAAGACAACTGAAACCTTTGGAAACCGAGATAGAAAACATTAGAAAATCAGTACTTTTGTTGTGAATTGAACGCACCCTCTTACATAAGAAGTAGTAAATTGGGGCCAAAGTGGTATATGAAATCCTAATTTACTGATGCATACGTATCAGTATGTTTAATAAGCATATAAAAATGTACTCAACTTTCTTACTAACTAGTTTATAATTTAGCCTGGTGTGATCGACAAGTAAATGATTTTGATTTTCCATAAATTGGTATGTGACCCTTTACAATATCATCAATAATATAAATATTTCATACCATACAAAGACCTTAGTCGATTTGTAAGCTTAGGATGAGAGCCTGATTTGTTTGACTGACCGTATTACTAAAGCAGTTGAGAACTAAAATACTGATATTCATCTGCTCATATGAAGTGTGCCTTGG